>CM069596.1:23905000-25105000 GCA_035771175.1 Paratinospora sagittata | reverse complement strand
CATCAAATCCATGAATGCAGCAGGTGCATTTGTTAGACCGAACGGCATGACCAAGAACTCGTAGTGATCGTACCGAGTTCTGAATGCCGTCTTGGTAATGTCCGACTCTCGGATCCGGAGTTGGTGATAATCGGACTGTAAATCAATCTTAGAGAAGTATTTGGCATCTCTAAGTTGGTCGAACAAGTCATCAATCCTGGGCAATCGATGCAAAGTCGTAACGAACCATCCTTTTTGTGAACAAACAAAACTGGAGCGCCCTAGGGTGATGAACTCTTTCTGATGAAGCCATTACTCTCTAATTTCTTCAGTTGTTTGTCTAATTCGACCAGCTCGACATTTGACATTCTGTATGGTGGAATTGAGATAGGCCCTGTCCCAGGTATGAGATTGATTTCAAAATCGAATTCCCTAACTAGAGGTAGCCCAGGAAGGTCATTTAGAAAGATTGTTGGGAATTCAGATATGACTGGAACATACTGTACTTCGAGAGGTACAGTGCTGGTGATTCATTTTCATCATCAAGGGATAGAGCTCGAAGTTGTGCCTTAAGAAGTGCAACTGTTGATTTGTGTAACCATTTCCTTGTTCTTTGAATCTTGACAAACTCTCCTGTAGGCAAGGTTAACTGAACTTGCTTCTTCATACATTCGATTTTTGCATTCAGTGGTGCTAGCCAGTCCATGCCGAGGATGATGTCGAAGTCTTCAATGTCCATCACAAAGAGATCTACATATATTATCTGTTCTGACATTCGAAGCTCACATCGAGAACACTACAATTTCACATCAGTACCAGATCCTAACGGTGATGTGACATGGAGTGTGATGTCTGTGGGTTCATGCTGCAGGCCTAAATGTCTTACCACTGCCGACGATATAAAAGAATGCGTAGCACCTGAATCAAACAAAACATGCACTAATGCATTGAACAAAGGAAAGGTACCTTCGACTACATTATTGTCTGGGACGGGTTGTTGAGAGATGGCAAATACTCTGCTCTGATTCCGTTGACCTTGGTTTTGCTGGTTCTGCTTGGGTTGGGCATTTGCAGCAGGTGGTGCTTGTTTGACTATCCATGATTACGAAAACCCTGATGATTAGGGTTAGAAGGTTCAGCCGCAGGTGTTGTGGCCTCATTCTTTGAAACAGGGGCTGGGAGGGCTGGGTTTTGATTGTAGTAGGGCTTCTTCTTGTTACCCTGTTGTGAGCCCTATTGGAAAAACGTTGCAGGCCATTTTCCCTTATTCATTCTCTGCTCCTGTATGATCTTCTCTTGTTCAAAGCTCATGGCCTTGTCAACAACCTCCTTGTAAATCTTGAGATCCAAGATCAACAAGGCTTGTTGAATATCATGGCGAAGGCCATTGTAAAACTTCTCAGTCTTATTTTGCTCTGTTGAGATGGTGGAGAGAGAGTAGACTGATAATTCTTTGAACTTGCCAGTATATTCCCTGACGGTCATGCTGCCCTGGTATAACTTAGCGAATTCCTGGCGCTTCTGCCTCTTCACAGCACCGGGAAAATACTCATAAATAAACATTGACTCGAACTGTTGCCAAGTCATATCTGCTGTGTTGACCCTTGGGTCCTCTCTCACTGTTATCCACCATGTGTTTGCCCCACCAACAAGTTGGTAGGTCGCTAGTGGAATTTTTTGAGTCTCATTGACTCTCATTGCATCAAGAGCCTTCTTTGACTCATTCAGCCACTTTTGCACCTCATCAGCATCAATGGTGCCAGCAAAATTAAGAGGTTGTAGCCTCTTGTACTTAGTAATCTGATCAGTTTGAGATTCTGACCCAAATCTTACAGATGCCTGAACCGTGGCAACCTGACTGGTCGCGGTCTAACGAACGGCCGTTTGAACAGTGGCTTTCATCGCCTCAATGAATCTGGCGAAGAAGGTTTTCATGCTCGAAGGCATGGAAAAGGGTGCGGATGGGGGTGATATTTCCTGCCCAGATGTAGTGGCAGTGTTGGGTGTAACTCATGCTGTCGTCGGAGGCAGCGGTTTTTGAATCTCAGGAGCTCCCTCCACTGTTGGACGGACAATACGTGGCCTTCCTCTCTTCCTGGTTTTCATTTTCACACTGGCAAGGAGAAAATAAAACAAGGATTTAGGAACTGTAGCCAAGTATAATGTTATAGTATGCTCAACAACAATTTCGAGAGTACTGCAATATTAAAATCACCTATTTTTCTAAGTATAGTGCAAGGTTTTTGTTGAGGAATCAAATAATCTTATATATCTCGTATGTTTGGCCATGGTGTAAAAAAAACAAGGTTAAAATGTTTGTATAATAAGTACAAAACTTTGCAAGTATTTCAAATGATTTGGTTCTGGTTTTTTTTTTTGTGAACATACATATATATTTCATTGAAAATCTATACGAGTCATAAGAATTATAAGATTTGCCTTGGTAAATATCCTGATCTAACGTTCTATCGCAATCTTATGTATTCAAACTCTTACTCTTAGTCTTTTCACTTATTATCCAAGTTTGTGTGTCCCATACCACATGACTTTGGTAATAAGGGTGTTAACCAAGTTAAGTTGTATGAACACAGTCTCTAAAAACATCGGCTGAACAATAGTTCACCAATAGTATCTTCCAAGTTTACTCGTCCCATACCGTGTAAACTTAGTGATAATGTTAGTAATGCAACTTTCTCCAAATGTTTCTTTTCACACAAGGTCATGGGTATTCTTACTTTCACATTTTATTTAGTATCCTCCAATTTTGGTGTGTCCCATACCACTCCAAAGTTAGTGATACAAAAGAAAGAATGGTTGTAAGTCGGCCCACCAAATATAGTCTTAAACAAAACATTTCATTCATATATAAAAGAAAAGTTTACAATGCCAGTAATCAATCTTGATTTTCCTGCCTACTACCGCTCCTTCTAGACCTCCTGCTAGGTACAGAACGACTACTACCAGAAGGTTGAGAATTTGTTTGTTCTACTTCAAAGTTTTGCATACGTGTTAATATATCATTTTGAGTCTCTCTCATTTCAGCAATATTGGATGCCATTTCATTTAACTGTTCAAATGGGTTAGTCGATTGTCCCATTGGTGGTTGATGGGTCGATTGTCCCATAGGTGGGGGGTAGGCCATAGGCATTGGGGGAAAGTATTGGTTGTATGGGTGACTCATAGGTGAAAGGTAGTTGTTTTGATTGTACGGGGATCCCCTAATTGGAACCCCTTGGATATTTGGATTTGTTTGAGGTGAAAAATTTTGAAACAATGGGCTCATTGGGATGTTTTGCCCTCCAAAATTTGGTGCCGCCCAATACTGTTTTTGTTGGTTCATAGCAACTTGTGGAACTGGCCGATACAATACCTCAGGAGTTGGAAACCTTTGGTATGAAGTGTGGCCTTGAGTTAGCACGTTCCAGGTTGGTGGATTTTCTTGAGTACTTTGTCTATCATGACTTGGTTGAGGTTGATTTAGTGTGGCAAATAACTCTTCCTCAGTGAATAGTCGATAGGTTGGATCATTATTCGGGGTTGGGTTTGATGTAGGATTCTGATTTGGCTCATTATTTGGTACTTCCCTGACAGGAATCTTGCGTGGACTTCTTCGAAGACAACGTCCATGTTCGTCTCTCATTATTTTGGCATTTCCTATTGTCGCACCGAATACTTCCTCGTCAGTTACCCCTCCCATCGTGACATATATCTTGAAGATAGAAGATGCTATAAACGGCTCAGTGATCTACTTCGAAGTCCCATCAAAAGTGTTGATGTTTGCTTCGTATAGCATCCTAATGATCAAGACTCTGTAACCGAGGAATTCCTTTCTCAAATGGTTTTGAATCACCTTCAACATTTGTTGGATGATGATGTGTGGTAGGGAGACCTTTAATTTTCTTCTCTATGCAGTATAACATAAGAATTTGAGCCCTTGACATAATGCCTCTAGTCCCCCCTTTCTGGCAAGATGTTGCGTCTGGGGTTCGTGTGGATCAATAATTCTACCTTCAATTGGAATTTTCATATGTCGTGCAATAATTTCGACGTTGATAGAAATTTTTTATTCCCCTGACCGTTGTTTCCAAAACAGGGCTGATCCCATCTTCTTGAAGTCCTATGCAATTCATGGCTTCGTAGAAGGATTTCGTCAAGTCGTAAGAGACGTGACCCTCAACTTTTATTATGTTCAACCACCCCAGAGTTGCTAGTTTCTCGTGAAGGATTGGACGAAGGCGAAGATCTCTATTGTCGATGCTCCTCATAGTCATAACCTCCCTTTTGAACAATTCCTTGAGTCTAGTGAGAATTGGTTCCCTACTACTGGGAGTTAATCCTTCACTTGAGGCCATTCTTTTGCTGAAAGGAAAATAAATTTGTGAAAGACACAAAATATATTCCTAACATTTTTAAGATTTATTCTTCGTCTGTTAGACAATATTTTCTATTTTTCTCTTGATGTTTATGTCATCATGTAATCAAAATTCTTCATTAGCAATATGAGATATATATATCTCATATACATATATACATGAATGTAT
Source organism: Paratinospora sagittata (assembly GCA_035771175.1). Classification (NCBI taxonomy): domain Eukaryota; kingdom Viridiplantae; phylum Streptophyta; class Magnoliopsida; order Ranunculales; family Menispermaceae; genus Paratinospora; species Paratinospora sagittata. Next base: position 25,100,480 of record CM069596.1, on the reverse strand, counting down.
AGATATATATATTTAATCATAACAATATATATAGTTTTCATCAATCTTAACTATATATATTTAAATCTAAACTATATAAAACTATATAGTTTTCTAGATATATATTAAATAAAATTCTCAACTATATACAATTCATATATATATAGTTGTAGAGATATATATATATCTAATAAAGTTTTTCATCCCCTAATTTGGTGGACTTGGGCGGGCCGTGGACCGTACTCTCTGATACCATTAAATGTTACACCCCGTCCGGACCCGCCTAAACCGGCGGTACACTCGCGGACGGGCGCGCATTTGGAATTATCACAATGGTAATAACAAAGTACGCAGCGGAAATATAAAACAGTACAAGTCTGATTTCATTAATTTCAGAATATAATTTGTACATGAAATGGTTAGGGGAACATTCTCCCTAACACCCCAAATGAATAATACAAAGGGTGCAAAATGTGGGCCCATAAACCTGCACCCAGTCCACCCTAATTTCCAGTGAAAAATTAGATAATAATGGAGTGAGCTTAACTGGCTCAGTGGGTAAAATAGTTCGTGAGTATAACAATTAATAAAACCTACTTCATAGTCAAATATCTTAAATACACATCAAAGCATCATAATCAATCAATATGTATGTATGCATGACACCGTCTCGTAATGGTTTGATGAATGTACATCCCTTGAGTTCACGTACAGATGTCCTTCCCCAGGCGTAGCCAGGTTCTCATTGTACGTCCCTCCTCAGGAACGATGCTCTGAATTCACGTACAAATGTCCCTCCCAAGGCGTAGCCGGGTTCTCATTGTACGTCCCTCTCCAGAGAAATATAAGGAATAGCGAGCAATGCTCCTAACTATTTTATGAGTCATAAACCACATACGCCCCTAGGTGGTGATATGTATGATGCCAATGCATGAACTGGTCTAGTCTACTGGACTGATCTTTTCTTAACATTTAGACTGACTTTGGCAACGTCTGGTGATCCTTATCAGGGTTGGTATCACGACGTGCAAGGTTAGGACATTCAGTATTACTTGTATAAGCTGATAGCTTTCAATAAGACCAACTAGATCAGTCTCCAATTGAGAGGTGAGACACAAGGTCTGCTTAAATACCAATCGCATAGAACAGCCCGCTGCCTCTCGTTCACTATTTAAGGTTACTAAGGACAAGACCGAGTCTAGTTGAGCCAGATTGACCACAAATCCGGCATTATAACAATGTAATACATGAACTCCAAATATACAGGTATAAATATAACAGTTTGAACGTTATACGAAATAATGATGTGTAAATGAATGGTAGACATAATAATAAATGAATGTAAACTTTAATAAAAGTTATAAAACTCGCAAACCTATGTTTCGTTCCCCACCTTCAGATAAGAACTTCTTCTTTCAGATCTAGCGCTTTTCTCCGGACAGAACTTCGTTGTACCACACCGAGAGTCTCGAACAGATAGTCTCAAAAGACTAAAAACTTAGAATGAGTGGAAAAGAGAAGAAAATCACAAGAGATGGTGATTTGGTGTGAGGAATGAGAAATGAGGGGGGTTCCTTATATAGATATTTTTGGCGCCAGAACGTTTGGGCGTTGCGCCTGAACGTTCGGGCAGGTACCCAAATTTTTTTTATTTTTTTTTGTGCAATCCATGGGTATTACATTCTTGTACTGACATTTTTCCTTGATAAAGCTTGGCAAATTCCTGACGTTTTTGCCTTTTCACAGCTTTTGGAAAATATTCTTCTACAAATATAACTGAAAATTCTAGCTAGGTCATTGTAGCAACATTGGTGTTTGGATCTTCCTTTAGTATTTTCCACCAGTTGTTTGCAAGTCCTACCAACCGGTATGTTGCCAAAGGTACTTTTCTTCCTTTAGGAATTCTCATTGCTTCGAAGTCTTTCTTTGTTTCATCCAACCATTTTTGTGCTGAATCCACGTCAGGTTTTCCCTCAAATGTCAAAGCTTGTAATCTTTTGAACTTCGTGATTTGTCGTATCTGGTAATCCTCGTTGCACCTTGAGGTGCGACCTTGTGACAATTGACTTTTTAAATGGTGGTCCAAAGTGTCCTCCATTCGCGAATCCATATAGTTTGCAAAGTTCTCAAAGAACATGTTCATCTGTTATGGTGTTGATATCGATTGTTCCTCTACCATTGATGGTATAGTTTGATCCTGCACAGGTGCATAACCCATTGCATTTGTCTCAGTTGGTTGTGCTAGTGGCGTCATTTCAGTCTCCATTCGTTCTGGACTGAGATTACGAGTGTTATCTCAAGGAACCCCATGATGAGAATGTTTTGATGATTTCAAACTACTCATGTTTGTGTATCTAATGATCTTGTTAAGTGTTTCAGAACTATCAAGAACCAAGATCAAATAGCAGAGCTTAAACTTTCGATCAAATAACTCTCAACAAGTTTAACATATTTGCATGTTTTGATCGATGTGTTTGAGAGGTTTTCTTAAAAGATTTAATCTCTTAATCGTTTCAGTATTTAGTTTAATCAAATTTTCAGCTGATTTGACTAAGTTGAAAGAAAAAATTATTTTAAGTATTTGATCAAGACGCTTACTTTTTCAGTAGCGCCCTCATTGAATCAACCAAGGAACTTATCAAGAGGCTGATTGAACATTAACTCGCTGATTGTTTTAAACATCAGGTCGTTGACGGTCAAATATCGCCCTTATGGTTTCGGTCATTTTAGAAGTTTTAAACATCAGGATGCATATGTCATTAGTAGCGCCCTTGTGATTTTAAAGTGTTTCAAAAACTAGTCAGGACGCTTATTTTTAAATACCGCCCTCACAGCTTTGATCGATTTTAAACGTTAAGTAAGTCAGGATGCTTACATTCCAGTAGTGCCCTCACTTCATAGTTCAACAGGACGCTTATAGTCTATAAGTGCCCTCACGGAACAAAACGATAAAGTTGGTTTTATGCGTTAGGACGTTGGTTGAAAAATCAAGATGCTAAGCCAACACTTTCATAAAGCTACGACTGTGCACTTTTTCGGTTTATCTTTTCAAAACTTTTTATGCACAAAACCCTTTTCATACTTGTCAGAGATTTCTTCTGATGCATGAATCACGTCTTTGAGACTTTCTTTTTTCATGCAACCTGAAAAGAATCAGAATATTCATAAAGATTGTTTTTGCGATCTTCGTGAAAGGTTTTAGCTGTTGTGAGCTAACGTTCATTTTGAAATCCAAATTCAAAAATGATCAACAACTTTTTCATTAGTAAGTCTATATATACCAACACTTAGAATCCAAACACAACAACATAAAAAATTCACAAAGCCAATACTTTTGAAAGTTAATCGAATTTTCAAAATCGATTTCAAAGTTCAAAACTGTTTTAGTTTTCAAAGTGTTTTCTTTGAAACAAGTTTTATTCAAAGGATTTTCATCTTGAGCTTACCTTACATCTTTCATTGAAAATCTGTTTCAAGTTAATTGAACTATTTTTTACTCAAATTTTTAGCATGATTCTAATCTCACATCATTTTTGCTGAAGGAAAATTTTGAGAGATAGTTCACAGGATACAATTGTACTTCATTTCATATCTTGTATATTGTATCGAGTTGTAATAGTGGTTATACAAACTACTGAATACATATCTTTGTTTGTTCAACAAAGTGGTCATTCTCAAGCCTGCAAGTTGAGAAGGTTTTAGGTTAGTCTCACACTCGGAAGTTGAGATAGGTAGTTTTCTAGCCTATAAGTCGAGAGGTGTAGGTTGGTCTCAAGCCTGTAAGTTGAGCAGTGTAACGGTGGTTCTCACACTTGGAAGTTGAGAAAATGTTGTAATGGTTTGGTTCTCACTCGTAAGAGAATCCCTTAGTGAAGAGGTTTGAAAATCCTAACTAATGAGGTTAGGTAGTGGAGGTAGGCAAGTAGCCGAACCACTATAAATCGATTGTGTCAATTGATTTATTTTTTTTGCATTTTATTATTTGCCATTGGATTAATTTTAATTATCTAAGTATCCAATTCACCCCCCTCTTGGACGTACCTGGGCCAACAAGTGGTATCAGAGCGGAGTTGCTCATTAAAGAAATCTAACAATTTCTTTGATAGCAATGGCAAAGTTTAGAAGTTCCATCATGAAAGTAGGTCAATCCCTAGACAGACCACCTATATTCAATAGAGATTGTTTTGAAGATTGGATGAAGAGGATGAAAACCTTTCTTCGATCTAAGGACATCAGTCTATGGGAAATGATTGAAATGGTTACGCTATGCCCAACAAGTCTATTGAACTATGACAGAGGAGGAGAGACTCAATGATAAACATTATTCTCAAGCTGTCTATGCACTATATTGTTGTCTACCCGATGAAGAAGTAGAAAGAGTAGTTCATCTTGAAAGTGCTAAGGTGATTTTGGAAACTCTCAAATCACTCGATGGTGAAAAGATAATGAATCAAGATGAAAAGCTCAAGGAGCATAAAAGGCTATTTGATGACTTTGAAGTATCTGAGAATGAGTCTCTAGATACAGCCTGCTGTAGGTATTAGTCTATCTTTGATGGAATGAAAGAACATGATCAAAAAATACCTATAGGGATAGCCTTAGTATGTTTCTGTGATAAGCTTCCAAAGAAATAAAATGATAAGCTAATTACCATTGCTGAAACACTTGATCCATGGGAAACGACTTTGAAAGAGTTATGTGACTTATTGAAATCCATGGAAGGAAAAAAAGAAACTAGAAATCAGGTCAGTGCCTTAGAGGAATCACTCACAAACATTAGACTTCTAGAAAATGAGTCAGTTCATAATAATCTCCAACGATTTGAACGCTTGGTTGATGAACTTGAACAATTTGAAAAATCCATCTCTCATTCTACTTTAGTGCAATATTTTCTTAATGGTTTTCCTGAAAAATGGAAATACAAAGTAAATTTTTTAAAAGATTTTTCAAATCCATTTGAAATTAGTTTTCAAGAAATTGATTATATCTTAAGTAGATTAGAACCATCATCTGAGTGAGAAGACATGCTTGCAAATCTGCCAAGTAGAAACATAAGTGAGCTTGTTGATGAGGAAAATCCAATGATGATAAGTAAACAATCCTCAACAGGCACAACAAGAACTCTGGTGCAAAATGAAAGATTACATGATGATGTACCAACAAGGAAGTTAGCTCGGAGAATGAGTATCAAGAAGTATTTCAGCTGCTTCAACAAGCAAAGTGCACAAATTGAGGACTTTGCAGTACCTTGAGGTAAAATAAAAAATATGTGCAAGGTATAAATCACTTTATCACTACAACGATTATTTGAATATATATCTCAATGATTATTGAAGTTATATGATTATCATGTATTGCTTGAAATGATTAAATAATTTTGATTACATGATTAATTTGTTGATGGATGCTTTATTAAATTTAATTATTAACATTGATTATTCATCCATGAAATTATATAAGAATGATTAATTGCATCTGATTAAAATCAGAGTATAACTATCCAGAAGGACGCTAATAATACTTAAGGACACTACTGTTGTGTTAGTAGGACGCTCGTTGCATACAAGGATGCTAATACACGCAAAGCTATCAATTGTTCAAGGATGCTTATTATCAGGGAGGACGCTTATCGGTTTAAGTGAAAGAGGCATTAAGATGCAAATGTTCAATAGGTTGTAGCACATGAAGTGTGTTAGGAGCACACCTACTATTAGGGTAGTATATATATTTGAATAGGGGGACTTAGTCGTCATTGTCATCTATTGATGCCTTAGGACGCTCACTCTGAACGAACTAAGAATCTTCAATTTTTTTAGGTAATAACTTGATCTTTGTTAAATTTTGAACCTTTTGATCCCCATTTCACAAGTTTTCACTGAGACATTTCTGTTAGCCACTGTTGTTATCAATGGCACCCAAAACCAAAAAGCTACACACTTTCTCAGCTAGAAAGAAGGCTTAGTCACCTTCACCACCTCTACCTAGGAGAGTGAGACAAAGACCAGTGGAATCCCAAGCAGAACCTACTGAGGCACCCATTGCCTCTGAACTTATTAACCCATCTTCAGTTGAAACTTCAACTGACGTTCCTCAACCATCTTCCTTAACCCAGAAATCCAAGAAGGAAATCAAAGCTAAAAAGTTTGTCAACTGAGCCGTTATAGACGGTTGTTTTGTTGATTTTGATTTCTTCACTAATTCACACCTCGATGTGCTACCTTTGTTTGAGTTCTAGGGTTGGACCAAACTTCTCCTCTACCATTCTAGATGGTATCCAAATATGGTCAGTCAATTCTTCCAAAATCTTCAAAAGAAACCCAAATCAGAACTTGTGAGACAGCCCAAGGTTAAAGGAAAATTTGTAGAGATTTCTCCCCAATTCTTCTCTGAAACATTTTCATTACCTAGTGATGATAATGCCCATATACTTTCTTTCACTAAAGGTAAGTTTCAATATCCAGGCTGTGACAACCTTTTAGCCTTGAACCTCACATCTAGAAAGAGAGATCATGTAAGTGTTGACAAAAAGCTCACAAACCAGTCCTTCGAGCTCATTCCCAAAATTATCCATAACATCATAACCCAAATTATTTAGCCCAAGTCAGGAAGTAGGGGCAATGTAAATGAGCTGGATTTGTTCTTGACATGGAACAAGAAGATCAATCCCGCCCACATTCTCATCCATGTCATCGACAACAGAGGAGGAGGACTTCCCTTCGGAATGTATCTCACCACATTGCTTAAGAGAAGTGGAATTAACTTCAGTGGACAAGATGTTAAAGAAACTAACAGATATCACTGCATTGGACAAACCACTGTGAAGTTAATGAAATATGTCTATGTTCCTACATTGGAAAAATGGTTTCCAATGGCAGAAGTTCCACAAGGAGTGGAATTCAATAAAAAGAAAGAAGCTCAAATTGAGCAAAGAGACCATGCTGGTCGTGCTGAAATAGAAGAAGTTGGTCAATGTCTGAATGAGTAAGCTGATCATCTAGATGATCATGCTGTAAAAGCTCAAGTTGAACATGTTGAAACTCAAACAGTTCAAGCCGAAGAAGTTCAAACTGAGGCTCATGTTGAACAAGTCATCGAATATGTTCAGATGGAGCAAGATGTTCAGAGTAAACAAATTGAGCAAATGAAACAGGTTGTTACTGTGTCATGAAGGAAGTCAGCCAGATTGTTTATGCTATTGTTGAAGAACATGTGACAGCTCGAGAAGTTATTGAAGAAACTGTTCAAGAGAGAGTCAGTGTTGACTCAGATAAAACAATTTCTAATCGACCATTTCTTATGGATGTTCTTATGGAAGAGGAACCCCATGATCTTAAGGAAGGAGGATCTTGTGAGATTCCAGAAGAAGAATCGCAGGCAGTTGGGATGGAAATTACTGAAGAAAAGGGTTATGAAATTGTTATAGTACCCTACATTGGAGTTGAAGATGTTGATGCTCAAGGCCAAGATGAAGAATTTCATGAAGCTGTTGTTGAGCTTCCTGAAGAGGATTATGGAGTGGAAGAAATTCAAGAGGAGAGTTCTTCACATGATCAGTATGATCACCATTCACCATCTTATCCTTCTTCCAATCTACCTGCTGATTATTTCTTCAAGGAAGAAGACTTTTTTAGGAAGGTTAGAGAAGATGAGATCTTTGTAATGTCTCAGCTAATGAACAAATTGGAACAAAATCATTTGCAACAGAAGAATGAGATATTAGAAGAAATCAGAAATTCTCTGAAGCATCAAAAGGATAAAGAGATTAAGGATTGTACCACTGATCTGATCCAAGTGATAGTTGCATTTTAAGATAGGTTATAGAGCATGTTTTAGGTGTATTTTAGGACAGTTCATGCATTAGTTTGATAGGTTTATGTTAGTTTTAATATATTTGTTAGTTTAGGATTAATTTGGTTTTTATGCATTATTTTAGTTGATTAGTTAATAAATTTGATTTGATTTATATTTGAGTGAGTTATTAATTTAATCTGCTTTGTCTTGTAGGTGTTTGGATACATTAGTCATAGATTTGGATGAGAAGAACTTGTACAAGAAGTGGCGAAGGCTAAGCAGAAAAAAGGCAAAAATTGGCTAAGTCCACGAATTAGGCGCAACAATTGAGGTTATGGGCACCGTGGCGCAACTCGCGGAGTTGAATGTACTGAAATGATGAGGAACTGGGCGCCACGGCGCTACCTGCGGAGCTGGAAACATCTGTCGGAGAGCTGCTGCGCTGGGCACCCCTTTTGCGAGTTGGACGAATTTCTATACTTTCTAATTATGTTTTGGGATGACTTATGGGCCATATAATATATCAAATTTGTGGGCTTTTGGAGGAGAACACATTGGAGAAGAGAACAAGACGGCTCGAAGAGGAAGAACGTGAAGATTCAACCTTCTAGGAAGAATATTCAAGTTCCACGTATGTTTACTTTAGAGTTTTTCTCCATGTTTTGTGTTTTTATCATTCAAAAGATGAACTAATTTATTGTTCTAGAGAGGAGATGGATCCTAACCTGAATGTCATGGTTTAATTTTAGATTTAGCTTATTATTAATGAAATCTCCATAGTTTATTTATGATTCCATGCACTTAATGCTTTTGGTTTATTGGCCCCAAATCGAATGAACCTAGACTTGGAAGGCGGCACTCGAGATAGGGTTTTCTAGGTTGAATAAGGGAAATTATGACATGAAATAGTTGTAGAATCGAGAGGTTTACAAGGTTTCATGAGGTTGTAGCAACATCACGAAACTTAATGGGTTATTCAGAATTAGGGTTTTATCAAGATATCGAATCCTGTTCTTGATGATACGTTTTAATTAGGCACTCGAGAGAGGGAATTAGAGACGTGCGGATTTTGACCTATAGACTAGGAAATTGATTTGATAATAAGTGTAGCTAAGTTATATGATTGAAGGTTAGGTGAAGTCAAGTCTCTAGTTATTCTCATATACCCTTGATATCTCCCATATTCTATTCGTTTGATTTAAATTTTAATTGCCTTTTAATTATTGAAACTCTACCATTTGATTACCTAGATAAAGTTAAAATTAATGAAATTGGTAATTGGTAAATTAAATTGTCCCTGTGGATACAATAACCCGACTCACTGTCGGTATATTATAACTTGACTGTCGTGCGCTTGCGATAAATTCATGAACAAGTTTTTGGTGCCATTGTCGGGGATTGTTTCACTTTAGTTTCATCAATATCGTTAGTAATTGATTTTGATTTTAATCTAGTATTTTTTCTGAATTTCTTTTTTTGTTTTGTTTTAAAGGATTGATTGAAGTGTATGCGGCGATCTAGAAATGCTGACCGTTAGATCCTGAGATTTAGCGTACTTCGGGACAGAGGCGAAGAAAAAGAAGAATAGAGCAAGAAGCAATGGAGGCTGGAAATAATCAACGTCTTCTTCAAGACTATTTCAAGCCCGTCATTCATGACAACCACTCCGGAATAGTAAGAGCACCCATTGCAGCCAACAATTTCTAGTTGAAGCCGACGTTAATCACAATGGTTTAGCAACATCAGTACGGGGGCTCTCCCATAGAAGATCCGATGACTCACATACAGTCATTCTTGGAGAAGTGTGATATAGTAAAGTTCAATGGAGTGGCTGAAGATGTGATTCGATTGAGATTGTTCCCATTCTCTTTGAGGGATAAGGCCAAGTCATGGTTACAAGGTTTGCAACCTAGGAGCGTTACTACATGGGATGAGTTGATGCAAAAATTCCTTCAAAAGTATTTCCCACTGGCAAAGATAGCTCAACTACGAGTAGAGATTGGCCAGTTCAAGTAGTTGGACACTGAGTCACTCTATGAGGCTTGGGAACGGTTTAAGGAGTTGTTAAGGAAGTGCCCACAACATGGTTTTGAAGTATGGATGCAACTTCAAATTTTTTATAATGGGATGACAGTGGCCACACACACTTTGGTAGATGTCGCAGCTGGTGGCACTATAATGAGCAAGACGGCTGAGGGAGCTCTCAACTTATTCGAAGAAATGGCATCCAACACATATAAAATGCCTAGTGAGAGATCCTTGGTAAAGAAAGTTGTTGGAGTGCTTGAGCTTGATCCGATGACTGCAATTTCGGCACAGTTAGCCACATTGTCTAACCAAGTAGCATCAATGCAAAATGCACAACAACCATCCGTTGAGAGTGTAGCGGTAGCAAGCATGAGATACTTGGGTGGAGGAACTATTGAAGAGCAAGCAAATTATGTGAATAATCGGGGTATAACTATAGGAGTAATGCTTAAGTCCCAAACCAATACTACCCGGGGATAAGGAATCATGAAAATTTCTCATATTCCAACACTAGGAATGTTCTGAATCCTCCACCATCGGGTATGTCTATGCAGCACAAGAGAAGGAACCTTCTTTGGAGGAGCTTTTAAGTGGATACATAGCAAAGTCTAAGGCAAAGCAAGATAGGGCCGAGTCAAGGATAGATAAGTTGGAGACTTCAATGAAGAATATGGAAATACAAATTGTGCAACTTGCTTTAGCTATAAATGCACAACAAAAAGGATCATTTTCTAGCAACACTCAAGTCAACCCCAAGGAACAATGTAAGGCGATCACCCTTCGGAGCGGAAAGGAAGTTGAACAGGCTGAAAAGAATAATGAGGATGAGAAGGCCACATCATCACAGTCAAGCAATATAGAGAGTGAAGTACATCATAAGGAGCAAAAGCAAGATGAATCGAAAGATAGGCCATACCGATCGGGTTTCATTACTTTTTTGGATAACCCCCTATATTAAAGCCTTCCTTACCTTATCCTCAGAGATTCTAAAAGAAGAGATTGGATGAGCAATTTTCCAAGTTCCTAAAGATATTTAAGAAGATTCACATCAACATCCCATTGGCCGATGCTTTGGAACAAATGCCCAATTACGTCAAATTTATGAAGGATGTGATGACAAAGAAGAGAAAGTTGGAGGCCTAAGAGATGGTGAAGCTTACCAAGGAGTGTAGTGCGATATTACAAAAGAAGCTTCCCCAAAAGCTCAAAGATCTAGGGAGTTTTACCATCCCTTGCACTATTGGTCCTTTAAATTTTAATAAAGTTTTATGCGATTTGGGTGCAAGTATTAATCTTATGCCTCTTTCTATTTTCAGGAGATTGGGACTTGGAGAAGTGAAGCCAACCACCATTTCACTTCAATTAGCAGACCACTCAATGACATATCCTTAAGGAATTATTGAAGATGTTTTAGTAAAGGTGGATAAGTTCATTTTTCCGGTGGACTTTGTGGTTTTGGATATGGAAGAAGATGGTGACATACCGTTGATCCTTGGGTGACCATTCCTAGCTATTGGACGTGCATTGATAGATGTGCAACGGGGGGAACTCACCTTGAGAGTTAATGATGAAGAATTCTTGTTTAACATCTACGAGACTCTCAAATTTCCAGCAGAGGAGAGTACATGCCATCGGATAAATGTAGTGGAAATAGTTGAAAAATGTGTGAAATAAATTCATGAGGCAACTATATCAGAGGATGCATTAGAAAGTTGTCTTGTCAACTCAATTAGTATAGATGTGGGCGAGAATGAAGAACTTAAGCAATATGTTTTTGCTCTTGAAGCACCACCGATTGATTCTTCACAAGCAAACGTGGATGAGTTAGAAGAAACTACACCAAGTAAAGTGGATGAACCTACCCTGGAGTTGAAACCTCTTCCCGATCACCTTCGATATGCCTTTTTGGGTGAAAAATCAACCTACCCGGTCATCATATCTTCAGCCTTGTCTTGTGTTGAGGAAGAGAAGTTATTGAGAATTCTAAGAGAACACAAATCAGCCTTGGGATGGTCTATTTCAGATATCAAGGGTATAAGCCCCTCATTTTGCATGCATAAGATCTTAATGGAGGGCTCCTATAAGCCATCCATTGAACATCAACGAAGGCTTAATCCAACAATGAAAGAAGTAGTTCGAGGTGAAGTATTGAAGTGGTTGAAAGCTGATTTCATATATGCCATTTCGGATAGTCCTTGGGTGAGTCTGGTACAAGTTGTGCCCAAGAAAGGTGGGATAACTGTGGTCAAGAATGAAAATAATGAGTTGATTTCAACAAGAACAGTCACTGGATGGCGTGTTTGCATAGATTATAAGAAGTTGAATATGGCCACAAAGAAGGATCATTTTTCCCTTCCTTTCATTGATCAAATGTTGGATAGATTGGCGGGTTTTGAATACTATTGCTTCTTAGACGGTTATCCGGGCTATAATCAAGTAGCCATTGCACCGGAGGACCAAGAGAAGACGACTTTCACTTGCTCGTATGGCACATTTTCTTTTCGGAGAATGCCATTTGGTTTATGCAATGCACCGGCGACTTTCAACGGTGTATGATGGCCCTTTTTGCTGATATGATTGAGGAAAGAATGGAGGTATTTATGGATGATTTATCAGTCTTGGGGACTTCATTTGACCATTGCTTTCATAATCTATCTCTTGTGCTTCAAAGATGTGAAGAAACCAACTTAGTGCTAAATTGGGAAAAGTGCCATTTTATGGTACAAGAAGGCATAATGTTAGGCCATAGGGTTTTCTCCAAGGGTCTTGAGGTGGATCGGGCAAAGATAGTGGCTATTGAGAAGCTTCTTCATCCTAAGAATGTGAAAGGCATTCGTAGTTTCTTGGGGCATGCCGGTTTTTACTGGCGGTTTATTAAAGACTTCTCGAAAATTACTAAGCCCCCTTTGCAACTTGCTAGAGAAAGATGCATCGTTTGCTTTTGATGATCCTTGTGTGGAAGCCTTTGAGTTGATAAAGAAGACATTGATCTCGGCCCCCATCATGATTGTACAGGATTGGAAAGAACCATTTGAAATTATGTGCGATGCTAGCGACTTTGCTATTAGGGTAGTGTTAGGCCAACAGAAAGAAAAGATGTTTCGAGCTATCTACTATGCTAGTTGTACTTTAGATGGAGCCCAACAAAATTACACAACGACCGAGAAAGAATTATTAGCGGTTGTATTTTCATGCGAAAAATTTCGATCTTATATCATTGGGTCCAAGGTCATTGTGCATACCGATCATGCGACTATTCGTTACTTGTTTAAGAAGGACGCCAAGCCTAGGTTGATTCGATGGATTCTTTTGTTGCAAGAATTTGATTTGGAAATCAAAAATAAGAAAGGAAGTGAGAATGTTTTCGTCGACCATCTTTCTCGGTTGCAATATGTGGTTGAGGATGCTTGCTTACCAATTCTGAAAACTTTTCCTGATGAAAACTATATGGTGTTGGCGTGAAAGTGCCATGGTATGGTAATTTTGAAAATTTCTTAGCATGTGGAATATTGCCTCTAGGTTTCTCTTATGCAAAGAAAAAGAAGTTCTACACGATGTCAAGTCTTATATGTGGGATGAGCCACTACTCTTCAAGAGATGCAATGATCAATTGATTTAGCATTGTGTACCGGGGGAAGACATCTTCATGAGTGTCATTCCTCCTTTTATGGCGATCATTTTGGACCCACAAGAATGATGGCTAAGGTCTTGCAAAGTGGATTTACTGGCCTACCTTATTCCGAGATAGCTACACCTTTGTGAAGACATGTGATAGGTGCCAACGTCTTGGCAATATTTCGAGGCGTCATGAATTACCTTTGACTAACATATTGGAGGTTGAGCTCTTTGATGTATGGGGTATCAATTTTATGGGACCTTTTCCCTCCTCTTTCGGCAAGATATACATACTTTTGGCAGTGGACTATGTGTCCAAGTGGGTTGAAGCCATAGCTACAGAAATGAATGATACCAAGGTAGTGTTGAAGTTCTTACACAAGCATATCTTTACAAGATTCGACACTCCTCAGGCTATCATTAGTGATGAGGGCACTTATTTTTGTAACAAGTCATTTAATGCTCTCTTTGCAAAGTAAGGGGTGAAACATAAGGTCGCACTTGCATATCACCCACAAACGAATGGCCAAGCTGAATTAAGCAATCGAAAAGTCAAGCAAATCTTGGAGAAGATGGTAAATGTTAATAGGAAGGATTGGACAATGAAATTGGATGATGCTTAGTGGGCAAATCAGACTGCATTGAAGACACCTATTGGGATGTCTTCGTACTAGCTTGTGTTTGGGAAGTCATGTCACCTACCGGTAGAGTTGGAGCATAAAGCTTATTCGGCGGTTAAGAAATTGAACTATGACTTGAAGACTTTCGAAAATCAAAGATTGCTCCAGCTCATGGACATGGAAGAGTTTCGAAACGATGCTTATGAAAATGCCAAGATCTACAAGGAGCGAATCAAGAAATGGCATGACAAGTACATTGTGAAGAAAGACTTCAAACCGGGGCAACAAGTTCTCTTATTCAATTCCAGGCAAAAGTTGGTTTTGGGCAAGCTTAAATCTAGATGAAGTAGACCGTTTACTATTGCTAAAGTCTCTCCTTACGGTGCGGTGAAGCTACAAAGTGGAGATGGTGCATGTTTTCGAGTAAATGGTCAACGGTTAAAATATTCTTTTAGCCAAGCGGAGCGGTATGAGGAACACATCACACTTGGGGAACCATGAAGCGACATTATGAAGCAAAGTCGGGATGACAACTCTAAACCAAGCGCTAGATGGGAGGCAACCCATCGGTTTATGCTTGATTTATTTATTTTTCATCATTGTAGTATAGGCTTTGAATTCGTACCTTGATAGATTTTTTTGTTTTCCTTACCCTTTTCAGGTTCTAAAACAAGTTTGGGGGTCTCTTTGGAGCTTCTAGGAGAGACGAATGGACTGTATCATGTGCCATCTTCACCCATTTGGGTTCAGGGGGTTTTCTAAACTCCCATCTTTCTTATATGCCTCCATTTTTTCTAATATTTTCTTATTTATTTCATGCATTGAGGACAATGCTTGCTTTAAGTTTGGGGGGATCGTTTTGAATTTTTGTCATGGTATGTTAGTTGAATATGCATTAGTTTAGGCTAGATGGTCACAATTTTTTACAATTATAGACTTATGTATGAAGGGCCAATGACAAGAGAACACCTTAGAGATATGAAACGATAGGAGAATGTAAAGAGTTACATATATGGTTGTGTGCTTGATCCAATTTTTGCTAGGAATTGTTAGAGAGACTTAACCATTTGTACATGGTTTTGATCATTAGATTAAGTTTGTTTGAAATGGACCTTTGCTTGCTAAGTCATATCCTAGATGTCTAGGGATTCTAGAACAAGTTTGATCACCACTCGAGGCAAAATCCTAGAAATTACACTATAAGGAAAATGATTTAGGCCATGTTTGGAAAAGCTTGAGCCAAATAGCCTCCCTGTTCTCTGTTATATCAATAGTTCCCATTTTGAGCTGAATATCTATTTCTTTGTTACCTATGCATCATGAATTTTGAGCTTGTCATGTTTAAATTTCCTATTTTGCAACCTATGTACCTTATACACTTTGATCATGTTGGAGTGTTATTATTTGGAAGGAAGAACAATGGGGAATGAAAAAGATCAAAAAAAGGGTGATAAAGAAGAAATTTTTAGTAAGTTTGCTTTTGAATTGTATTGAAAAAAGAAAAGAAGATGAAAAAGAGAAGAAAAGGGTGTTACATCTATGTGTTAAAAGAAGAAAGTTTGGGGGTGTAGCATTCTATAAAAGAAAATTGAATGATGATAAAAAGCAAACAAAAGAATGAGAATATTTGAGAGATGTATGTGTTGAAAAGAGGTTTTGGTTTCAAATGTAATGTAGTGGATGTTAGTAATTGATCAAAGTGTTTAGGGCATTTTGAGCTATAATGTTTTTATTTTTCCTGCCTTTGAACCTAAGCCTTACATTAAAACCCATGAAAGACCTACTGATTTTGAATGGTGTGTAATCTACATTAGTGGAGAGTGGTGTGAAAAACTTGCCTATGGAGTTCCGACCTAAATTATATAGTTTGAGATCCTACACTTAACACTTGCTTGCACTTGTTCATGACTTGCATGATGACTTTGATGAGACTAGTTGTGTACTTATGTGTGTAAGAATCAAAGGTGAAACTCGGTTAGAGTTGGGTTGAAATTCTAGACAACTATGTACTCTTGAAATTCTTCCTAGATACGAATATTCCTTTGGTGTATCTTGGAGGCCATGTATGTGTTTATAACGTTGAGTTAAGTCTTTATTTGTGCGAATTTGTGACTTTAGAATGGTTATGATACTCATGAGTTTTTAGTTTTTTTTTCCCTTTGCTCGGGACGATGAAAGTCTTAAGTTTGGGGGTATTTGATAGTTGCAATTTTAGATAGGTTATAGAGCATGTTTTAGGTATATTTTAGGACAGTTCATGCATTAGTTTGATAGGTTTATGTTAGTTTTAATATATTTGTTAGTTTAGGATTAATTTGGTTTTTATGCATTATTTTAGTTGATTAGTTAATAAATTTGATTTAATTTTATATTTGAGCGAGTTATTAATTTAATCTGCTTTTTCTTGTAGTTGTTTGGATGCATTAGTCATGGATTTGGATGAGAGGAACATGTACAAGAAGTGGCAAAGGCTAAACAGAAAAGAGGCAAAAATTGGCTAAGTCCACAAATCAGGCGCAATAGTTGAGGTTCTGGGCGTCGCGGCGCAACTGGCGACGCTGAATGTACTGAAATGATGAGGGAGTGGGCGCCACGGCGCTACCCGCAGTGTTGGAAAAATCTATTGGAGCGCCACTGTGTTGGGCACCCCTTTTGCGAGTTGGACGAATTTCTATACTTTCTTAATTATGTTTCGGGACGACTTATGGGCCAGATAATATATCAAATTTGAGGGCTTTTGGAGGAGAACACATTGGAGAAGAGAACAAGACGGCTTGAAGAGGAAGAACGCGAAGATTCAACCTTCTAGGAAGAAGATTCAAGTTCCAAGTTCTAGAGTTTGATATTTTGTTTACTTTAGAGTTTTTCTCCATATTTTGAGTTTTATCATTCAAAAGATGAACTAATTTATTGTTCTAGAGAGGAGATGGATCCTAAGCTGAACGTCATGGTTTAATTTTAGATTTAGCTTATTACTAATGAAATCTCCATAGTTTATTTATGATTCCATGCACTTAATGCTTATGGTTTATTAGCCACAAATCGAATGAACCTAGACTTGGAAGGCGACACTCGAGAGAGGATTTTCTAGGTTGGATAAGGGGAATTATGACGTGAAATAGTTGTAGAATCGAGAGGTTTACAAGGTTTCATGAGGTTGAAGGAAAATCACGAAACTTAATGGGTTATTGAGAATTAGGGCTTTATTGAGAGATCGAATCCTGTTCTTGATGATACGTTCTACTTTGGCACTTGAGAGAGGGAATTAGAGACGTGCGGATTGTGACCTATAGACTAGGAAATTGATTTGATAATAAGCGTATCTAAGTTATATGATTGAAGGTTAGATGAAGTCAAGTCTCTAGATATTCTCATGTATCCTTTATATCTCCCATATTCTATTCGTTTGATTTAAATTTAAATTGCCTTTTAATTATTGAAACTCTACCATTTGATTAGCAAGATAAAGTTAGAAATTAGTGAAAATGGTAATTGGTAAAGTAAACTATCCCTATGGATACAATAACCCGACTCACTGTCGGTATATTATAACTTGACTGTCGTGCGCTTGCGATATATTCACGAACACCAAGCAACATAACTACTAGGGCAAGTGATGCAGCAAATGGGTAAAAAATTGGTAGCCATGAAATCTCTACCTTCATCTAGCCTGTAAGTCGAGAGGTGTAGGTTGGTCTTAACCTTGTAAGTTAAGCAGTGTAACAGTGATTCTCACACCTGGAAGTTAAGAAAAAGTTGTAACGATTTGGTTTTCACCCATAAGAGAATCCCTAAGTGAAGAGGTTTGAAAATTATAACTGATGAGGTTAGGTAGTAGAGGTAGACAAATAGTCGAATTACTATAAATCGATTGTGTCAATTGATTTATTTTTTTGCATTTTATTATTTGTCATTGGATTAATTTTAATTATCTAAATGTCCAATTCACCTCCCCTCTTGGACATACCCGGGCCAACAAGTAGTTTTTTGTCCGGCTCTACCTTGACTTCTTGTCTGTGTCGACATTTTGTTTGAAAATCAATAATACTCAAATTAAATCCTCATTTATCTATTTAGGTTTCTACCTAAGTTCTAGGTTTTGGGTCTTGGAGTTTTCCCATCTTGATGTACTTACAGAACGTGGTTAAAAACAAAATTATGGCATATATTTTCTTAGTGTTGAAAATTCATTTTTCCTTTAAAACATTTTTAAGGTATTTGCAAAATATTTTCTTTGTTGAAATCTTTCCCTCAGTAAGTTAGATCAAATTGGTACTCTATTGGTATACAACATTATACAGCATTACCGAATCTATAAGTAAGTGGTAAAACTAGGGTATAAAAGTATCCTTCCAACTCATCTGTCCCATTCCGTTGAGGTAGATGATACAAATTATAACTCACTTTTTCCACTACTTACCATCCGGGGTCACATAAGTTTCGTTCCTCAGATTCTAATTCCAATGCATATTCTGAATGTCTTATTCCACCCAGAGTATGGTCAAAACTGAAATCTTTAATTCACTTAATTCTCATTTTCATGGTTGTACATAACAGTACAAGATAGAAAATATGTACTTATACTAATAAAGTTGAAATTTAAGTTTTTCTGATTGGGGGCTATATCAATCTTGCATGGTTCCCTTTGTTCCTTTTATTTATTTTCTTCGTTTGTTTGTCGTGTTTTGGTAAATATATGTATTAAGACTAATAATAATATTGTTTATTTTAAGTACCACTTGTGTGGTTTAAACCTGTATTATATGTTTGAAACTATAAATGTATATATATAGATATATACATATAAGTTTATAACCATATGTAAATATATATAATCCTTAAAGAAAAGGAAGATACATATTTATATATATATATATATATACCTATTTCTTTTCTTTTCTTTTCTTTTTCTATTTTTTTTATATGCTCCACGTGTGTGACCATTTGGCCACACATGTGGTCCTGGTCACGGGCTGGGACAGTACCCAACCCGTGGCTGGGTTGCTGCCAGCAGTGGTTGGGGCGGTAAAACCCAGCTACATGGTGGGTTTTAACCCCAGCCACGAAAGTTTATTTTTTTTGTGTTTTTTATCTCTTCAGCGCCATCTTCGTCTCCTCATTTACAGTGCCGCTCCCCTTTCACCGTCTCCTCTTCTCCAGTGCCTTCTTCGTCACCCTTTACCGTGCCTTCTTCTTTGTCTTTCTAGCATCTCCAGCGGCAACCCTAGAGCTCATCTTCTCCAATCTCTTCTTATTTCTAACGTTTGTTTTAAAGTTTTTACTTTCTCTAATCTTTTCTACCACCAAACTTCTACTAACATTCTACCCCAATTATTCTAACACATCTTTATAGTCGTGAGATACATCCATAATAGTATGTCACTCACCATTTCTCCGATACTTGACCAAGAAGTTATTACACTACGATTTTAGCGTTCATAAATTTTTGGTGCGAAAGACTTTCAATGTCGTAAGATTGTCACGTTTCGTCGCACTTGTCTGTTGCCCAGGTGTGTCCGTTCCCATGCAAAGACCGTTTAGCACTGATACAATTTTAATTATAACACCCCAATTTGTATACCTTTCTTTTTTCTTTTCCTACTTATATTCTTATGATCCAAATGTAAGCAATGAAAATGTCAAAATTATGTCAACATATACACAAATTGGGTGTATAATTATACAAATTTTTTAAAAACTTCTCTTTATTAAACTTCTCATTTACATATATATATATATATATATATATATCAAACATAATTACATGGTTGTTGGAGCCACTTATTATGCAAGCCCGCGACCTCTCATATTCTATTTCTCTGTATATATATATATATATATATATATATATATAATAATAATAATTTAACGACTTCCAACGTCCAAGCCGCATCTTCTTGCTTCTTCTTTTTTGCTTCCCTACCAACAGCGTCTCCCATGTGCAACATGACTAATTTCTTGAGAGATAGTAAGAGAGTGAGTTAAAAGTTCAATGGATCTTCCTGAAGTCCCCACGCTTTATACAAAACGTTAGTACATATATTAAACTATTCATCACAATATTACAAGCAAAACAATCAATTCAATAGTATGACTATTAATGATAATAATGAATTTGCCAGCATAGGATATTTCTACATAAGATGTAACTTTTCTGGTTGCATTTAGCTCTCAGCGTCGGTCAACTAACACTCAATTATCATGCTTACACAATACAACAGAATACAAATAATACATAACTAAAGAAATGCATAAAGAAAAAAAACTTAAAGAATCATTCCCACCTTAAATTTGCTATAATCTCCTTATTGTTATACCCGCGGCAATTTCTTCATACTTTCTTCTTATTGGAATTTCAGAGAGTTAAACTGAAATATGATTTTAACTAACCTTTAGCCCCTATTTATAGGGATTCAAAATTTTATGTCCCTATTTTTCCCCTGACAGGTGAGAATAATTACAAATAGGCAATTTTACCATTTTGCCCTCAAGTGTAATTTTTCCATTTAACCCTTGGTGTAAATTTATCATTCTGCCCTTGGTGCAATATTACCACTTTACCCTTGTTGCACTCATAATGTAAATTTACCATTTTGCCCTCAAACTTTTCAAATATTTACCAAATTGCCCTCGAACTTTAATTATAATTACAAATTATGTAAATTTATTATTTTTTCCCTTAAACTTTTTTTCTAGTATTTCCTACTCTAGCTGTTTCTTTGTAAGATTCTAAGGTTGCGGATTTTTATAATATTACATATAGTTTGTCCAGTTGTTGTATGCTTTGGGCCATAAGGTTGGGTTGTCGCCACTGGATGCTTGATTGTACTTGTTGTGGTGTAACTTGCTTGATGATTAATGTTTCATATTTATTATTGTTTAAATAAGCTATGTTAACTTGCTTGATCCACTGAGCTTTGTGTTTACCCCGTTGCTAATCTTTCTAGGGATCTAAGATGGGTTAGGATGGACTTATTTAGGGGGCGACTGCCAACCCTCTCTCACCTAGGAACTTATAGTTTTGTTCTTCTAGTAGGTCCCCACTAGAGGCGATGGAGTCCGCCTTGTCCTCTTTTTGGTCTTTTTTGTTTTCTTTCTTTTAGGGGCATAGTCTTCTTGCCCTTCTGTTTTGTATCCCGCCCAAAAATGTAATATTTAACACCTTTTAGAAGGACCTCTTATACACATATATATATTTGCTTAAAAAATGGCTCTTGGATATTTGTGTTTCTGTGTACATGACATATTGCCACACCACATCTCGTGGGCATTGAATTTCGGTGTATATGGCCCGACCAGCATACCAGCGGGGTGTGACAATATTTTTGGTATCAGAGCGCACTATCTAACGACCTACATAGTCTTCGAATTTTTTTTTTTAAAATTGAATTATGGGGAATGTCGCCCAAAGGGGAGACGCCAATAAGAAGGTGAGGGCTCTTCCATTTTTTTTTCTCAAAATGGAGCAAAGAGCAAGGCTGAAGTGCTGTAAGAAGCAACCTTCAAATGATGAACGACGGGAGGCCATCACTACATGCCGCATCATAATTGGACGGTTGGTGGATTTGCCTAGTGAGTTCTGACCACTTGTCGCGACAAGCTCGACGCTTTAAAATGGACCCCTATTATTGAACTTGACGGGTATGTTTTTAAAACCTCGGTCAAGTCTTTTTATTCCAATATGAGGGTCCAAAACTGTACCATTCTGAGTGATTCTCTCACCAATATGCGGGTGTAGTAGTTCTTCAAATGAAAAAGAAAAAGAAAAAAGATATAGAAATAGGATGAAAAGAATAAAAGAGAAAGAATGAAAGCAAAATAATGAGAGAGTTGTTAAAGTTCAAAATTCGGTTTGGGTATATGTGCTATATTGGTTATGGTTCTATGTAATGTGTTGGAGATAATCAAAGATGTTTAGGGTGTTTTGAGCCTAATTATTACGTGTTTTTATCATACCTTTCACCCTAGCCTTAGATTACAACCTATAGAAGTCCTATTGATTCCTAGTAGTATGAAATCTACATTAAGGGAGGGGGTTGCGACAGATCTGCCTATGGAGTAATTTCAAAATAAATTTTGAGATCATGTGCTTTTCACTTGCTTGTATTTATCTATATGATATATAAGTGGTTTAATGTGAGTGATTATGTATTTACATTTTTAAGAATCAAAGGTGAGGCATGGTTGGAGTCAAATTGAAATTCTAGGCATCTTTCATACTTTCAAAATTTTCTTAGAAGTTATTATCTTTCATGCAATCTTTGAGGCCATGTTATGTCCATTCGTTTCAAGCCAAATTTTTGTTTGTTCTAAAATATGGTAGTATGGTGTGTTTTAGGTTTGTTTTCCCTTTGCTCTAGACGATCAAAGTCCTAAGTTTGGGGGTATTTGATAAGTAGGGTTTTTACCTATATTTTATGTCATTTTATGTCATAATTTTGGTATAGTTTATTTTGATTTTACATTTTTATATGTTACTTTAGGTACATGTTTTGATGAGTCTAACACTTAGTTCGTGATTAATTTTGTATGTTTTAAGATGATTTTAAAGTGACATAAAAGTGATGAACAAGTGCCTAAGAAGATGAGAGAAGAAACAAATCAAAACTATGTGCGAAAAGGCAAGCAAACGACGTAAAAATGAAGGAAAATTGCACAACCCAAAATTCTGGGCGCTGTGGCATTGCAACGCCACACACCTTGCTAAAAATGCAGAAATAACATGTTTTGGGAACTGCAGCGCCCAACAGTGGCGTTGTGGCACCTTTACACGTTTGGGTTTTTCTCTCATATTTTGGCCAATTTAACTTTGAATTGGATGCATTTTTTTTAACTTCTTCATAAATTTAAATACAACAATATGAGAGGATTTTGAAGCACATCAAAGTGAGAAAAAAATAGAAAAAAAAGTGCAAGAGATGAAGGAACGCAAAGAAGTCGAAGCCAATACACGCGTTGGTGGAAGTTTATGAGTTTTTCATTCTTTTCTCTTCTATTTAATTTTTCTATGATGTTGAACCTTACAGATTTGATGTTTTTTTGATTTTTTATCATGGAGTAGATTAGTTTCTAGTTTTACGATTGGAACTCACATGTACCCTTGGATTTATTAATTTTAATTTTAGATGTTTATAGTTAATTTTGAGTTGTTTGCTATAATCTATGCTTATTGCTTCTAATTAACCAACCATTAATTAGATTAATTTGTTAGATCTAGATGAACTTGGGAAAGGAATTTTAGATTTAGAACTTGATTAAAGTGACATATGATCAAAATGTGGAAACCATGAGTTCATGTAAGATAGGAATATACTTGCATGACATATGTAACCATTAAGAGAGTTTGATTTTAATGAATTTTGTTTTAATTTAATTCACATTGGAATATAGCGATTTAATTAGACAAGATATTTTTACTTGACCATAGAAAGAGGCTTGTAAATAAAATAGGGCTCTTGATTAACAACTCAAATTAATTAATTTATTAAAATAAAAATAAATAGATCCAGGTGAAGTGTGAGGAAAAATAGGAAATCTAGGTTTTGATATAATTGATTTATTGAATTTTAAATTTATTTAGTGCAATTTCATTCTTTTTATTTGTTTCATAGTAATTTTAATATTTGTTTAGATAAGATTAGGTTGAAATAATTTTAGTAATTAACTAGAAAATAGTTACAAATCTTTGAGGGAACGATGTTCTATTCATCATTATATTACTTGTTAACAATATTGTGCACTTGCAATTATTTCGCAACAAATGGCTTGGTGCATACAACGTTCCAACGATAGGGGCTACTCTTCAGTACCCCAACACGAGTGACATGCGCCAGTCATCGCAACAAGCGCAAGATCCGCTAGTGGGCTCTAAGTTCCGCAGTCAGCCACCGGGGGATGTGGGTATTTATAATAGTATCATGAGCACACCAATTTTCTCTCCAAGCATGGAACTATCAGTATCTCTTTACTTTTATGATCTTTGCAATATTTTCTAGTTTGTACTCTTGTTGTAGAACCTACAAAAAAAACAAAAAAAATTTCATGTCGAATCTCCGACTCAAAATTCTTAGGGAATAACCTATGATTGTTTTCCTTGTGCCTGACTATCTTTGGTAGGTGAACTCGTTATGAGCGGTTTTCCCATTATTAATGAGTTTGCAATGTTATGGGACACATCAAACTCACCAAATACTGAATAAACCCCGTGAATTGAGGTAGCCTACGGCCCTTGTGTGCAACAATCCATTTTGAACAACAGACCTACAACTAGTATCGCTATGGCTCCATGGTATGGGGCGTGGAAACCTAGTAGATACGAGTCGTAGACTGTCTTGCTCACTAGGATCTACGAAAGGACCGCACACTAATCCCCTTGACTTGGTCATGTCTCTTATCGCCAAGTTCCCACATAATGGGACATGCAAACTTGGAAGATAATCAGAATCACTAGGTCCTGGCGAAAGGTGTGCATAGTGATTAGAAATTTTCTACGACATGTAGATTTAAGAGGCAACACAAAGAAATGTCTTAGAAATACTATCGCTCGTACTAGTTTCAAAGGAATGATACAGTTTGAGAAATTACCCAATGGACTCTTCATAAACTTTTATGAAATTATATATCATACGAGTAGTTTTTCGAACGATAGAAACTAAACTTTCAGTTTTCATTTTAAACCCCACCTAGAAATGTGATGTCGTGGTACGACTAGATTTTTACCTTCCATTTTTTCAAAACCTAGAAAACTAAGTGGTTAAAACTTATGAACTGACACCATGAACCTTATTAGTGTAACCCCCATACCTTAAGATGATGTCATCTTGACCGCAGAGTACCCAGATACGCACAGGCGTGTGTATTTGTACGTGTTTCGATTCCATAGGTCCATGTCTTGTGCTCGAATGGGCAGAAGGATTTTAGAAATGAGTTACATAGAAATCGACGTATTATACGCGAAATTCCGATGTGTATTGACCGTGAAGCGAAAAACTGAAACACGTTTCAGTGGTGATGGAATGCATTTCACACTGGCCGAAAGGCTTCCAAGCCAAAAACAAAATCCTTGAAACGCGTTTCATGGACCTTGAACGTGTTTCACCTTGGTAAAATGCAAAAAATGAGACCTTTTTGGTGGCCCCACTTGTGTCTTGGCTTGCTATATACCCTCTTTGCCTTTCATTTGCACATTAGAACATTAAGTAAAGAGGGAAAAGAGCTTGGAGAAGAGAAAAAGAATGGGAGAGGAGAAAAGAGAGAGAAGATTAGGGTTTTGGTGCATTTTTGCCCAACAATCCTCCAAGGTTTGCATTTCTTTCAGATTTTCTTCCTTTTATCTCTTTCATGTGTGTTTTGCAAGCTTTCTTTTGACCTAGGGTTTGCTATGAATCCCGAATTTGGTGGGTTCTTGACCTAGGGTTTTCATGTTTAGGCTATTTTATGCTTGTTTATGATGTTAATGGCCTTCCCTAACCTAGAACAACCCCTAATGATGTGATTCCACAAATGAATTCTGAAATTTGTGGAGGGTGTTGGAAGAACACACTTAGGAGTTAGGCTTTGCATGTCATATATGTATGATTAGAGGCCATTGGGAACCTATGGATGGTAAAACCCCACTTTCTAGCAAGAAATTGAAGTGGTTATGTGCATTGATCTAAACCTAGGATTTTGAACTTAGGATTTGCCATTGGATTTGCATGTGATGTATGTTGATTAGATTGGTAAATGTGGATGTATAGTGGTGCAATTTACTGATCTTGATGGTTGGAAACCCTAGGTGTAGTGCAATTTTGGCCTAGGCCATGTAATTTGAGAAATTGCAATGAATTTAGGGATTTGCCCAAATTTGGGGATTTTGACCTAATTGATGTCAATTGATCAAATTGACATGAAATTAGTCTAATTAACCCTATTTATGATTGAATGCTTTGTAGTATAGTGGTTGGATCAACCTATTACATTCAATTGGGTTAAATGTAGGTTAATGTAGTATTAAATAGTTAAATTGAGCAATATGGAATTGGCTCATGGGTTTGACTATTTTAGAATCTTAATTGGCTATGTAGTTAGGTTAAACATGGTTGTTTGACACACTTTAAGGCTGATTTTCAGTATTGTGTGAACCATGTCATTTGTAGGGTTTTGTAAATGATCTAAGTAACCCAAAGAGGCCAATTGGAGGTTGTGGTGCTTAGGAGTGTGTTGGTGCATCCTAGTGCTTTCTTTAATCGGATTGGATTGTCTAAGCCAAGCCAATCGAGTTGTGAGTGTCCCTTTACATTTGGTTTCTATATGTGGCATTGTATTACATAAACTAATTTGAATTGATATTTATAAGAGTTATGCATGTTTTAATGTTCCATGAAATGAATTTGAGCATAGTCTATAGAGTTAGCAATTTGATTGGGTCTCCTAGCTGTGATTTCCTTTAGGAAGTCTCGTAAGTCTAGTGGTGATCCCCAGTTGTGGACCTGGCAGAGGATTTTATGGTTTGTGTATAGGTAGAATAGCTTAGGCTGATCCTACGTGCTGCACGACCCCAAAAATCCTACTAGAATACGAGTATTGTTTGGTCTGATCGGGTGCCGTGTGTCACGCACCAGGCCTTTGATCGCCTTTGCTCAGGAGGTGTTAGGATTGCATTGGCATGTTTAAAAAATGATATACATTGTCTTGGTTATGACATGATGCATTATATTGGCATGTATATAATCTTGTTTCATTACCATGTTATTTCAAATGTTTTTTATGATCTTGCCATGTTTTATATAAATGCATGTATATTGCCACTTGTAGAAGACATTCACTGAGCTTGTTGTAGGTTACACCTCATCCTTACCATTTCAGGTTTGAATAGGAAAGGAAAAGGGAAGGCTTGACTACGAAGCACTCCCTTGGTATTTTGTTGATGTAGGTGTTGTACATTTTTGTATTTTGATATTATGTACATGATAACACCTAGTATATGTATATTTAACACATATATGGGATGTGTATGGTTTTGTATAATTTGTAGATTTATGGAATTTTATATTTGGTAATTTTGGAGATGTAATATTTTTATTTATTGTTGTTGATCATTTTTAGATGGATGAATTTATTAGGATTCATGTTATGTTTAGGCTAATGGAATGCCAAGTGTATCGATGGAGGGTATACCTGGTGGTTCCGTGCCGGTCATGATGTCACAGATAGGTGGTCGTGAAAATTAGGATTCATTGATCAAGAGCCAATTTAACTTCATTTTACTGAAAAGGTTGGAGCAACTCCCTATTCATTTCAACAGTCACCTTCTGAGGAAAATCCTTGAAAATATTCTCAAAAGTTGCGCTTGAGTGCCTATTGGATGTGAATATCTGTTTGAAGTAAGATATAATAACTATAACTTTATCCTCCTGAGATGTTACCCAAATACCTTTATGATTTATCAAACCATGAATTGTATTTCGTCGCCTTCTTTCTGTAGCTTTTGAGTGAAAAAATTTAGTGTTTAGGTCTCACTCAAATAGCCATTTCTTTCCAATACAGTTCATTTCTACTATACAACTATTCCAAATCTGCTTCAATTAGTTTGATTTTCTGAGTTCTATTTTCTATATCAGGATTGCTATACAGAATTTCCAATTGATCTCTTAGGTTTGAAATTGAGTGGTGGATGTTCCCATACTTAGCTCTGCTCCAATTATGCCAGACTTTCAAGCACTTTTCAGCGGCTTTATTGGTGCTAACAAGACCATCCTCCCCTCTTGACTCTTGTCAGGCTCACTTGATAAGATCAGTTGCTTCATCATTTCAAACCCACATAGATTCAAATTGAAGTCTTTTTTTTTTCCTTGCCTTTTTCATATGGTGCTTAAAGCCCCCAGTAGTTGTCAATAAAATGGCTCTATGATCTTAACAATAAAAGCCCAGGTGTTGACAACCAAAAAGTAAAAACATATCCCTTAATTCCAGTGAACATAATACTTGATCCAGCCTTTCTTGGACATTTACCCCCTCCCTCTCCCAATTGTGTTTATTTGTCCAAGTAAATTTTGGACCCACATAGCCCATATCAATAAGCTCACAATCATTAATCATCTTTTTGAAGTCTTTTATTTGTTTACTAGGCTTGACTGCACCTCATCTTTTCTCTTTGCTTTCTAATATCTCGTTGAAATCACCAATCACTAACCACTTTGAATCAGCATTGTCCTTCAATCGTCTCAATTGGTCCTATGAGAATTTTCTTTCTTGCACTTTCGCCTTTCCATAGAAGCCTATAAGTTGCCATTGAGAACCATTTTGATCCACCACCTCCACATCAATATGTGCTGTAGAGAAAGATCTCAGATGAACTTGAATTGAAAACTTCCATAGCAGTAAAATACCACCACCCAAGCCTTTCTTTCCCCCACTAAATAGCCGTCAAACACCAACATACTTTTTAATTGCCCTACTCTAGATGTAGACAATCTAGTCTCAATCAACAACACTATTTCAGGATCTTGAGCGCAGAGAAGGTCGCACAAAACTCAGAATGTTCGGGGTTCCCAAGCCCCCGAACATTCCAGCTTAATATCCTCATGGCTACCGGCGAGGCTACTGAGCAAACCCAGCCGATAAATCTACAACGTCTTGGGTGAAAAGAAGAGTTTTTGATTTTTTTACTTCTGGTTTAATCTCCATATCAATAAGTAGTGACGGTTTTTTGCCACACAATTGTTGTCCCTCCTTTGCAATTTCGATTTTATTTCTTTGCACCTCTCGTAACCAACTTCTTCCATCTAATCTGTTGTTTAGACATAGATCTCTTAGTTTCATTTGCTGCTTGAGAAACTTGGGTTTGATCAGCCACGGTTGGGTTTGTTAACCTAAGCGGTTCATCACTTAACACGTCCCCAAGTATACTTGATGAAGTACATTTTGATGATCACAAACGAAATTTCTTTCAGTGCTAACGAGCTTTTATCAAGAACCTATCTCAGCACCTCACAAAAGCAAAAGGCCAAAGAACGATTCAATCAAGGCACTCAAAGTCATATCAAAAGGACCTCGGTGATAATATCATGATTTCAAGATCACATTACACGAACGATTTGATCAAGCTTCAAGACTACATTTTTCGATCAACGTTCAAGATATTCAACTCTAACGTGAAGTTCACATCGAAGATCTCATAATGAAGAGTTAGATTTAGAGATTATGAGAACTACACAACATTTAAGGTATATCTTTCTCTAATCGATATTGCTCAAACGTTTTCCAAAACCATGCACGAATCACTTGCATATTTGCATGTTTTGATCTTACGTTTTATGGTATTTCAAATGATTTAATTTTCTACGTTTAATTTGAAATTTACCGAGTTTTTATTCGCATTCATCGTATTTTTAATCGTGAGTCAAAATTATTTTTTCAAGAGTCTTTCAGGACGTTAATGATTTAGCAGCGTTCTCCTGAACTTGATAAGTCAGGACGCTGATGATTCATTAGGACATTGATAACATTCAAGGTTGAATTGAACTGATTCATTAGGACGCTTGTAAGTAGCAGCCTCCCTTTAGTCAACCTTTGAATTTGTCAGGACGCTGACTCAGCATCAGCTTACTGAAAGATCTCTAAGTTCTTCAAAGAATTTATCTTTGAGGACGCTGATAGTTATAAGTTGAATAAACTATCAGGACGCTACCTGGTTAGGAGCGCCCTCACCTTTGATAATCAACTTAATAACTTTTAGGACGCTGATTGTCCTTCAACGTGCTTAGTATTGTTCTTCAAATGTTTTAAATATGGTAGGACGCTTACATAGTTGTAACGCCCTCGTGTTGTATTTTATGTTTTGAAAGGTAGGACGCTTACTGGGAAAAGTAGCGCCCTCATGCACTTAATTATTTTAAAACAAAGCAGGACGCTAACTGTGCATTAACACCCTCAGGGTTAAGTTACTTATGTCGCAAAGAAAATCAGGACACTTATGAGTTCGTAGCGCCCTCACTTCATTGTTCAACAGGACGCTTATACATAATGAGCGCCCTCAAGAAACAAAATGACAAAATTGATATTATGTGTGAGGACGCCGATTACGGAATCATGACGTTAATTCAACAACCGTCACTGTTCTAACAAGTACATTATATCAGTCTACTATTTCAGAACGGATCTTTGCAGAGAGTCCTTTTTAGATTTATCAGAGATATTCTCTGATACATGAATTAAGTTTTTCTAAAACTTTCTTTTTTCATGTAATATGAAAAGAATCAAAATGTTAGTGAAAATTACAGTTGCTATTTTCATATAACATTTTAGCCGTTGTGTGTAAACGTTAACATTCTATTTGAATTTCAAATGTCTAACGGTTATTATCTACTAAGTCTATAAATACCAACACTTTGAATCAAACAACTTGTCGATAATTTTCATTATGCCAAAAACTTTTTGAATGTTAGTCGTTTTCAAAATGTTTTCAATTGTCATAGCTTACAAAGTATTTTCACTGATACTTTACGTATTCAAAAGATTTTCATATTGTGCTTTAATTATACTCTATCTTTGAAAATCTATTTTGAACTGGTTTCTACTCAAATTCTCAGCATGGATTTATACTTAACTTCAATCATGCTGAAAAAGGAATTTCATGAGAAATACAATTGTACTTGATTTCATATCTTAAATATTGTATTGAACTATATCAGTAGTTGTGTTAACCATTGAATATTGAACGATAAGTTTTCATGCTTATATGCTATATCTATTTTGAAAACTATCTGTGTCTATGATTTACATTGGTCCTGCATTTTCAACTTCAATGTTTAAATGGTATCATAATATTTTCGAAGAAGCTCTTACTTGATTTACATATCATTTACGTTTTTGGAAACTGCACTTGAGCAATATCGAACATTGAAAGGTAAAGGACTGTAAGTGTATTCTCTTAGCATTACGTATTCAAATTTATACATCTTTGTAATGCTATGCACATGAGCTTAATTGTAAAGTGTTCTACTTAGTTAGAACCAACATTATTATCTTGTGTTGTAATGCTGGTGTGTTTCTGGATTGAAACAACCAGGACAAGTGAATGTAGTTCACTTAATGATTTCAGAGTAAAAATCATGTTAAGTTTCATCCTCACCTGTAAGTAGGAAACTGGTTCATCCTAATCCCGTAAAAGGATAGGTTCGTCCTTAACGTGTAAAAGGATAAGTTATCTCTGAACCTGTAAAAGAGAATCGGTTCATCCTCATCCCGTAAAAGGATAGGTTCGTCTTTAACCCTGTAAAATGATAGGTTATCTCTGAACCTATAAAAGAGAACGGTTCTTCCTAATCCCGTAAAAGGAAAACGATTCTTCCTTATCCCGTAAAATGAACATGGGTTTTTCCTCATCCTGAAAAAAGGAAATACAGTTCATCCTTAGCCCACAAAAAGATAAGTTTTCCTTGAACCTGTAAAAGGGCATGTATAACAATTTGGTTCTCACCCGTAAGAGAATCAGTTAGTGGATTGAGAAAATCATAATCGGGAGATTAGGTAGTGGACATAGGCTTAACCGAACCACTATAAATCTTAATGTAAGTTATACATTTTACTTTTCGGTTAGTATGTGCATTTAGTTCCAATGTACCAATGTATATCACTAAGTCATTGAAAAAGTTTAAAATTGACCATCATACCCAATTCACCCCTTTCTTGGGTGGACCAACAGGGTTTTGGACTGGGGAAATAAATTATTGTCCATTGAGTGCCTCTTCCATATTCACGTCATCTACTTGGGCTTGTTTAATTAAAATACGAATATGGCTATTTTCACCCACCCTTTCCTATCTCTTCACCCACTTACTCGCTTAACCCATATAAAAATTTAAAATCAATCATTTTTTCTCTCTTCACCCACTTAAATTTCTATTTTACCCATCTCACCCCAACGCCCCAAACCTTTTTCCTTCTCTCTCGTTTCTTCTCGTTCCTTCCCCGTTTCTTCAAGTTTTTCAATCATTCAAAGGGTTAGAACACCGTTAGGATGATTTGTGAGCAACAACGTCGCGAAATCTTGTGAAAAAATTAGGTTATTTTGGGTTTTGGAGGCCTCGAACTCAAAGTGATTCAAGTGCAATATTGATTACAAATCGATAAGTAAATCATTTTTACATGTTTTAAGTTGATTTTAATGTTACATTGTTGGATTTGAATGTTTTTTTGGCAAAAAAAAAGATGAAAATAGTCGAACGAGGAGGCGGAAATGGGTTCCAGAAACCCATTTCACACGCCAAAATTACAAACGTCCGACTTATTAGGGTCGACATTTCTCTTTATGTCTGACCATAATAAGTTAGACATAAAAAGGTATGTCCGACCTAATAGGGTCGAACAATGCATTTTTTAGTTTTTTTTTATTTTTCTTTTTTGTTCGGCCTATTAAGGTCGGACAGATTTCATTATGTCCATCCACGCAAAGTCGGACACCCAATTCGAGGGCCATTTTTTTTGGGTTTCAAAACTCATTTTCGCTCCTTTTTGTCTGCGATTTTGGGTATGTTTTTATAAAAAAACAATACTTCAAAAGGGTAAAAATGGTGGAAATTTATGCTTTTGATTAAAAAAATATAAGAAAATGACAAAATTAGAGATTGAGATGAGTTGGAGAGTTGAAGGGTTGAAGAGTTTAGGGTAGAGAGTGGGTGGGTGAAGAGAAAGGCGAGAAAGTTTAAGGAGTTTAATATTTGTCCCATTTTATAACTTCACATGAGGCTTTTTTTTATCTTTCTAATTTTTAGATGAGGTGGGTAAAGAGATAAAAAAGGTTGAGTGAAAATAGTCGGACCCTTAAAATTCCTTTCTCCATATTTAAAAGTGGTGGGTGATCTTGGTTTTTAAAACTGGGCTTCTTACTTATCTTTTCTTGAGCTGCTAGTGACAATTGGGCCTGACTCAACGGCCCACAAATCGATTCCGTCTGAGAATTTGTAGAAACATGGCCTTGTTTTATCAGCCCAAAAGATACCTCTAGAGCTTTCTCTTGCATATTAAGTTCATTTGTCGTTGATTGCATATCAGCGTCCCTTCTTTCTAGATTACCCTGGTTAAGACTTCCTATCACATGCGCCGTCTGACAAACTTAGAAGGTCTGACGATCTTCATTTTCCAGATCTTCTTTATTGCTGCATCTACCCTCGACTTTCGTGCCGACCTCGCTGGAGCTTCTGGGCAAAGCATCCTTCATCGGAGAAGCTACCGGCATGGGAGAAAAAGCATTTTACTTCGACCGACACCACATCGGTGTTCCTTACAATAATCTACTTTTTTTTTTCTCTTTTAGATCTGAGGTTCTGAGCAAGCGAGTCAGCACCAGCGTAGGTTTCAGCTTAACATGTCTCTTCCATTTTATCATCTATTAGTGTTAATCAAATCTTGCACTAATAAAACTTATTTTAAAGTTAATTAATAAATTTAATAGTAATTTTAATGTGAGTAATATTACTTTTTATTATATAATTTAATATTTTTAAATTTTAAATTTTTATAATATTTATTAAAATTTAAAAATCATATGAGATTTGGTGTGGGAGGACTCTCACAAGCTTCTATTATTTAAAAAATCAAAAATCAAAAAATACTCTTACCTTTTTGTTATTTTTTTTTTGGCCTTTTGGCCTTTTTTTTCACATTAAGGGAATATAGAGTTCTTTTTACAAGCTTTTTTTTAGAAAAAAAAAAAAAAAGGTTCATCAAATAGCAACTTTCTTTCTTTCTTGTTCTCTTTTTAAGGTCAGGGAGTATCTCTTTGCGAGTTAAGAGTTTGTACACCCCTAAGATTAGTCGAATTAATTAGCAAACATGCTCAAATACCCAAGTTTCAAAAAAAAAAAAAAAAGAAACTGAATGCCCTAAACCCTAAAATCCTATGCTCTAAAACCTGGATGAAAGCATCCAATTCACTTGATGGGCTGCATGCAGAAAATATAAAGATACTTAGTGAAAAGGTGTATTAATAACACTTGTTTAGTTGAGTGTAAAACATGTACACGTTTTTAAATGATGATTTTATCTACTAAAATGTTACTTTTACTTTGAGACGATAATAAAATTGATCTGACTTACATGAATTTGAAGTTTTTGTTGATAATAAAACCAATATTTAATGTGCTTTGAATGGCTAAGAGGACAATGTCTATCAACAAAAACTTTTACGTTTGATTCAAAATAAAGATTGGGTCAATATAGGTGGCTTCGATAAGTACCACATCTATAACACGATTTAGTCATATGGTGTATTTTTCAAATAATAATATTATGATAAATAGTCAGTTTGAGATGCTTTAATTATGGTATCCACTTAGTAAATTCTTCAAATTAATTAGCACATATAATAACTAATGTAAAAAGTGAGGTGATCTATAAGTGGATTGGTGAAGATAGAGTTAGATTAATTTATTATATTTGCGAGGGTACAGTGACATGCATTATTAAGATACCCTCTAAACATTAAGTTGATTAATTATATTTGTAGCTTAAGTTAAATATTTATTATTCTTTATGGTTATTATC
The DNA here is from genome assembly GCA_035771175.1 of Paratinospora sagittata. Lineage (NCBI taxonomy): Eukaryota > Viridiplantae > Streptophyta > Magnoliopsida > Ranunculales > Menispermaceae > Paratinospora > Paratinospora sagittata. The sequence goes on along the minus strand of CM069596.1, from coordinate 25,065,921 downwards.
AAAAAACAAATTGGGTTGTGATTAAATCATATTTTATTCAATGTGCCACTTTTTCTTGTTAGAAATGTTGGCAAAGCTAGTTTTCAAGCTTTTCATATTTATTGTGGGCAAAACTTGGTGACGCTTCGTCGGCGGTCGGCCTAACTTTGACAAAAGGTCATGTATATATATTACAATGATAATGATGTTAATACTGATAAAAACACAATCACTTTCACATCAGCACTTTTAAAATAGTTTAAATTTATATTAATAATATACAATTTACACAATAATCCAAAAAAAAAAAGTGATATGGCATAATTATGAAACAAATGGCATGAAAGACTGTTATAGATGAAGGTTTTAAGTTTGAGTCAACTTTTATTATTTATTGGCTAATTACATTCTTGAGTATTTATGGTCGTTATCCAAAAAAATTAGTAGGGATGTAATTATCCACTGATCTCAATAAAAAAAAATAAAAAAATAAAAAGAAAGAAGAAGATATAAGATCAACAATTAAAGGTCCTTAAAGTAATTATGACAATAACAAGCCCTTACATAGAGAAGTATTCATACACATACTACAACAAAAATAGGTATTAGCTACAAAATTTTATAGCTAAAAAGACGTTCAGCTATAAATTTTAATAATGTACATTATTAGACAACCCACTAAGTATGTCGGATAACTTTGGAATCGTGAATTAAATGTATAGATCAAGGGCATCAACGTATGCCCAATTGCTAAATTCAAGCCCCTTGACTTGGGTGGTAACAGTGCACATGTTATCAATAACAAGGACAAATAAATAAATAATTAAAATAATATTAACATAAATAATAAAACTCAAACAACAATATGCTTATAACCAATAACAGAATAAGTTTAGAAATAAACCAAATTCAGCAAAGTAAAGGTTGAGCAAGATGGAACCGAGGCCTGTGTAACACACAGTGTCCTTAAAACAGATTCGCCCCTCACGTTGGTGCAAGAGGTAAATCGTCTTTTGTCTCCCAGGATACAACAGTAGATGAGCAGTTGACTAGCACCTCGTCACTACTCGGGCGAACTGAACTTTACAGAAGACTATCACCACTGACCAACATACCTCAAAACCAAAAAGAAGAACTAGAGAGGAAGAAGATAATTCTAGAAATAATAGAGAACTCTGAGAATTAGTGTATTGATAATGAGAGAATGCACCCCTTTTTATACTAATAGAAGGGGGTGGTGCTCTTAATGTCCTCGTTAAGAGCACTAAATAACCTCAAACGTTACGAATTAAATTGAATTAAAATCATATAACGGTTTTTCCAATTTAATTCGAAATTAAAACTCAATTAAATTATTTAAGTCTTTATCTCAATTTAAAACATATAACGGTTTTTTCTAATTTAATTTGGATTTAAAACTCAATTAAATTTAACCGTTACAAATTTAATTTTCATTTAACAAATTTTTTCAACAGCACATGCTGATACAGTTAACTAACTTAAATTGTTAACTGGGGTTACATTTTGTAATACCCCAAAACAATCTATTAATGGCCAATGATTTTTCACATGCCTGAAAATTTATATTTTTCTCTCCTTTCCTTTCAAACAATATTCTCTAATCTTTTTATTGGAAATAACCAAAAATTACTCCTTAATCTACTCTAAATTTCCCTTAATGCAAGATGAATATTGAAAACCAAATCACTACCCAAAACTCTAATCCTATTACATTAATAGGAGGACCTTTTCGCAGCCGTCACTGTAATACACCGAAAATTTTTAAGGGTATTTTTGAAATTATAAATCCAAAGGTATTTTCATAATTTTACACTAAGACCAAAAAAGGCTCAAACATGGCATGTGTTATATATAACGTGCTACTATATTTTATTTAGATCTTAATTCCTATTACGGTATCACTTCAAATTTAAAATAATAATTTAAATTTCTATGACTAGGCTTAAGTGGCCATATAAAAGTATAATAATAATAATAAAGTTATAGGATAATCCACGTGATTCAAGCGTTCCCAAAAATTCCATGACTATTCTACTTAAATGTAAATTCAAACTATCTAATGTAATCTCATAAAATTTACATACCATAAAAATTATTATTTATGAAAAGAAAGTTTCTAATAATCAATAGTTTTGCAATCTCTCCGCATAAAGCCACCACATGCTAGACATGGCAAGATATCCAACTTCCTTTTATTAATTCCTCTCATACTCCACGGTTAGCACATTCTTTCCATTTAGTGGACAAAGGTAATTTAGAAAATTAAGATATCTTATCATTCTTAATTAGGCTCTATACACACGTGACACTAAGGCACAAATTTTATAATTTTTGTATCTTGTATTTTGATTCCTAGCACTCCCAAAATTATGCATGAAGAGACTACAATCATGCAAGTCACCACACCCTAGCTTATAAGAAATATATAGAACAATTTTGCAGCCGCCTCCCATCTTCTTCATTCTACTCTCAACCCTAGAGGGTGAGCACACAGAGTGACGGCCGCCGACGCAACGTTGGAGCATCACCCAGGGTGATTTTCTTTTATCACTGTAAGTGTCACACCTGGGTTGCACACAGTGCCCCCTACCCAGGGTGATGGGTACCTCCTACTCGAGAGTATCTCAACCATAACACCACATAATATTGCACAACCCCATACCCTAGATCATTTGTCCATACTATTCATTCATGAATAGTGTGGATAAATGATCTAGGGTATGGGGCGCTTGCGCAACCCAGATGGGACAATATTATGGGTCCATAATGGCTGGAGTATGCCCTGTGGGAGTATTCATCACCCTGGGTAGGGGGCACTGTGTGAAACCCAGGCGTGACAGTAAGTTTGCTTCTTCATTAATTATACAATCGATCACTTTGTTTTTGGTGTAGGAGATGGTAGCCATAAATGAACTCATCTGCAACTGATTTCTTTTCCCTCCACTTTTTCCTTTCCCCTTTCTCTCTGTTTCCTCCTCTAACCAACGCAAAAGAACAGCAAAAGCAGCAGCCACGTTGCCGTCCTCTTCTATTCTCTTTATCCCTGTTTTGCATATGACATATCACCATATACCCATTAACATATGTCTATATATTGCATACGATATATTTCAAAATTTCAACGCAACATCACCCACCTAGTTAATTACACATGTCATATCATATAATTTGTATTATTATGTTATCTCATATGGTTTTGCATTATATTATGTGAAATTATATCATATGTATAACATAACTATCAACATAGCATATATGTATATTATATTAAATGTAATGTCTATTAATCAAAACCATCAATGTATTTGTATATGATGTGTATGTAATATTAAGTTACAATATATGTTATAATACATATATTAAGTATGTGATAATATGTATTATATGTAGTATGATATGCACATGTATTATGATACACACATGTATTATATTGTTTATCTATGTAAATATGATATAGAAGTAATTAAGCATACCCCTCGAAGCCACTACCCACCTTTAGATAGACACACCATATTTCTGAAATCTAAAATGATTATACATGGCCTAATTTATGTACAATTTTTACCTATATAGGTGGACATCATTGAGTGTCGAGGAGTCTGAACACTTTAGAATTTAGCGATATAGGTAGGGAAGATTCTATGCCTTCATAATATTTTATTTTGATATATAGATAGAAACATTAAATAAATTAGATTTATAACACTATTAGACTGCTGGTGAATGTGTATGATACATGATTGTATGTATACCATGATGTGATTGTTAGTATGATGATATGTATGTGCGCATGATTTTTGTTCTGATCAAATGTTAATTGGATGTATGCAATTCATGTGGTAACTGAAATTCATATGTAAATTATAATGCTTGATAATGAGACATCTGATTTGAGAATATTGACATAATTGTTATAATAAAGTTCATACATAAATACTATTATATGTGGCATTGTGACATGATACTATGTGTAGTGAAGTTTAAACATATCTTGTGAGTACAATTTATATCACATTTATGTCGTATATATGGTGTGACTTTATTAAAGAATACGATTAAGATAAGAACCAATGAGTATTATGAGGCAATTATTCTAAGGAATATCACCAATGAGTATTATGGGGCAGTTATTCTAAGGAATATCGCCAATGTTTATTATGAGACAGTTATTCATGATGAATATTGCCGATGAGTTTATGATTTTGGGTAGCGCCGCCTAGGATTTGATTCCCTAAAGGTACGTGATTTGGAACGTGATGGAATTCTCAACTCAAACAATCAAATGTTGTAACGATTAATGTGTGAAACTTGTTTGTAATGTTCTTGTGTATATATCATAATAAAATGTTGTGAATGGTTTAGATGACCCACTGGGCTTTCAAGCTCACCCCTATTTTTCACATGCAGGTACATGAAAGAATAGAGTCGCAAGTTCGTGACGTGTCTCTCAATAGTAGGGGTGGGTTAGTGGCTTGAGTAGCGTTATGGTAGTAGGACTGAGTAATTATTTAATAATTGATTATATCAATTAAATGAGTTGTATTAGAAATCAATGCTTTTGGAACATTATAGTGGTCACTGAGATTTCATGGGTTATTTTATATGTTTATGCCTTGGACTTGAACTTGTTAATTTTACTTGATGAATATATTTAAAGGTTGTGTCCATAATGGATGGACAATGGCAAGTATCCTTATGACTCAATATTCAATTTGTGTAATGAGAACCTATAGTCCGTGGCATAGAAATTGAAAGAGTATTCTTCTATCTTAACTTGTAACCTTATTTGGAATATAAATGATATTATTAAATTTATTTTTACCTGTGTAAAAATTTTGAGGTTAAGGTAGATGGATACAATTCACGCATCGATTTTCTTTTTGTTATTTTCTTGATAAGAGCAAATACTTATTCTTATTACCTTAAATTTAAGTTTTGAAAATCGGCGTGTGACACATTTACTATAGAATTTAATATTCTTTATGTGGTGTTGTTGGGGTGTTAGCTAGCTGGGCTTGAGTTTACTCTTGGTGGTGTGTTGGGTGACTGCTTGTTGCCTTGTTGTATATCTTTGCTGCTGCCTTGCTTGTGTTTTATTTGTTTTGTTTTCTTTCTATTTAATTTTACCATACATAATGCCTTTTTGTCACACCTGGGTTGCACACAGTGTCTCTTACCCAGGGTGATGAGTAATAGTGTGGACAAATGATCCCGGGGGTGCGTCCCCATACCACTGTGGGTGTGTGACGGGATGGAACAATATTATGAGTTCATAATGGCTGGAGTATGTCTTGCGGAGTACTCATCACTCTGGGTAAGGGGCACTGTGTGCAACCCAGGTGTAACAAAAATTCTTCCAAAAAAAAAAAAAAAACTTGAACTGTTAACTGTATCAACATGTGCACTGTTAGGTGGTAACCTTCTTATTTACCCACATTAGCAGGTAAGGATCAAATCCCAGTAAGGAAAATAAAAGAGCTTATATATAATTTCTTTTATATAATTTCTTTAGGCCCTAGTAAGCATGTTTTGTGGGCGACAATGCCCAACTTGGTAGGGCATTTGTTTCAAAGTATATTGTAGGTCTTGTGCAAGAGATTGTTGAGTGAGGCTTTGGCCTCCCTTAGATTTCTGTAGGCATTTTGAGTCTGTCTATCAGTTGAAATGTTGGCATGTCCCACGGGTTCTTTCAAAATTACGGTATTGGTCTTGCATGTGCCCTCGGTATGTACATGTACTATTTGAGTAAAGTCTAGCAATAATTAATGCGGACTCCAAAAAAAAAAAACTGTCATCAAATATATGCCAGAGATTTTTCTTCTCTGTGAAAAATTAGATACCATTGGTCCCATTTCTGAATTTTTCAAAACATGTATATGGGCTAAGTCATGATCATGGTCTAAATAATACATATGTTTAAATTTTCAACATTTACCTTATCAAAATCTGACTTTTGTCCCTTATCTTTGTCTAGCTATAAATACTAGCCTAAGTAGAAGAAGCTCTTCAGATCAGCTCCCAACTTATTCCAAGTCTCAAAACCAGCAATACTTTGAGCCTTTTGTCCCCTACTTTCAGCTATGGCCCTTATTAACAAGTCCTCCTCCAATATCCTTGCTGCAGTGGTGATGGCCATGGTGCTTGTAGCACTAATGGGCGACGTTGTGAACGCCAGCTCTCTTACTGTGTGGAGCGGCCCAGGGTGCAGCAACCGGGTCCAGACATACAGTAGATGTGGGTGCTCTAATATTAACCTGAACGGTGGCTATTCTTTCCGCTACACTGGCCAAACTGCTGCCACTTACAACCAGCCAGGATGCAGTGGTGTTGCACACACTAGGTTTGGATCCAGTGTAAGGTCCTGCAGTGCTTTTGGATGGAGGAGCATTTTCATCCAGTGCTGAAAAAGCTGATAGATCGATGATCAAATTAACTCAATTTGATCTGGTGTAGTGTGGTTTGGTTGATGTATTAGGGTACCCAATAATAAACATGCAGTACTGATGGTGCATGTATGTGAGTGCAAGAAAATAAAGTACCATATGTATATTTATCACCATATATATGGTGATATATATGTATGTTTGTGTTTGTCGTCCAGTGAGTAACTTGGGCATACGTTTAGTATGCTTGCCATAATAATATTTAATGGTTCCTTGTTTATATTTGGAATCTGTTTCCTCTGATCGATAGTTTTGTTTACTTTGTTGTCATCTCAAATATTACGATATTGCATGGCTGAGAAAGGTTACCACAACTAAAATTTTAGATTTGAGAGATGGTCAATTGTTTTATTCATCACAACTTCTTTCAAGTCCAATTTCACGACCCGCGTATATATATCATTATCGTTGAACCAATGTCACAAAAAAAAGAGAGAAAATTATTAATTTATTAATGTTTGGCAAAGGTTATTTGACAATTTATTTATGTTAATTAGGATGGTCAATTGATCATGCTATTAAGCCTCTATCTCCTTGTTTCAACGTGAGTGTATTAATTGGACTAACAAGAATTGCATAAGAAATTGATGATTTGTATAGAAATCGATATCATAATCACTTAATACAAGAAAGGTCACGCCAAGGTTAGGGGTGTAAGGGGTTGGGTTGGATCAGGTTGGAGTCAAATCCAATCCAACCCAACCCAAAATGCTCCTTAAATCCAATCCAAACTAATCTAGGTTGGTCAATCGAATTAGATTTTACAATAAGTTGAAAATTAATTAACTCAAAAATATGAGAGTAAAGTAATTAGAATCACTTCATGAATAATATATTTTATTATATAAAGAAAGGTTATGATAAAAAAAATTAATTTAGTTTTAAGTAATAAAGACATCGATACAGAGTAATGATTGATATTAATAAAGAAATAAATGTTAGGAGCTTCATTTTAATTATAACACAATATTATTATCTGATAAAAATAATTATTAAAATTTATAGATATCATTAGTGGTCCTTGGGTTGGATCAGGTTAGGTTGGGTTGATTTGGGGTCAAACCCCAACCCAACAAAAACCAAGTCGGGTTGAGAATTTGTCAACCCAAACATTGCACCAACTCAACCCAACCCATCGATTTTTGTTTAATTCGGTCGGCTATACTTACACCCCGACTCAAGTCATAAGCAATTGAAGATTTGTCTATGGGAATCATGTGCATATATAGTGAATATGTTATGTTGAACCAAAAATAAAAATAAAAATGTTATGACATAAGATTGATGGATAGTTTCATTTGCGGAATAAAAACATTTATTCTAAAAGGTAAGGAGTATTTTTTCACAAGATTACCTTATTAATTTTCCATTTTTTTCACAAGATTACATGGATAGAGCCTTTATATGTATGATCTCTTCTCCTTGAAGTCAAAATATTTATTTATTTATTTATGTGCATTGTACTCATATTAGGTTAATATATTAATCCAGTTATAATTAGGGTTTATGTAACGTCAAATAATGGATTTTTGACTTGATTATCTTAATTAATTAAAATTATGACACTAATATCAAAATTTTAAAAGTAATGACTCATATACTCAATATTCTATAGTACTCTTCCACGTGGACAGGGCTGATCGGATTTTTTTTTTGCTACGTAGAAGGCGTCACGCCTTCAGTACAAATTTCTTCGTCTAGAGTTTTTTAAATTTTTTTTAATTGTTTTAAATTTTTTATTATTGCGTGTTTATATATACTCTGGATGAGAAATTTGCTAGATGTTATTTTAAAAAAAAATTTGCTAGTTTCTTTTTTTTAAATAAAATAATTTGAGTTGAAGTTGGAGAGATTCTTGTAGAGAGGTTGGATTCTTATACGTAGAATTTCTCTACATGAATTGCTGAATTTTATTTTCAATTTAGGAATAAAATTTCTTTTTCTAGAGTTAAAAAAAAAAGAATTACTTAATTCGTGTTTATATATACTCTGTTGTGTGATTACTTAGTTATGCACATTTGTGATTTTAGACGATGGTGGCTTCGTTGTGATGCTTTAGCATCATTAAGTTTGAGGTGAGAATATTTGCTAATATTTATGGCTTAGAATAGGGTAAATGATACAGCGACAAAGATCTTTGTGTGAAAATAAAGAACTTTATAACTAAAATTCTGTAACACAGGTTTTTAGTTAAAATAATTAATAGGCGTGCATGTGTGTTGCACTTGAATGAATTAGTAGTTGTGATAAATAAAAAAAATGAAAATGTCTCAACATGGAAAAAGCATGATACTTATGCATGTTTTTTTTCCTTTTTCTTTTGTAAGGACCATAGTGATTGGTAATGGTTGTTGTTTCTAACAAGGCTTGATTCTTGAGTAGCCAAGAAATACCCCACTTATTCCTATCTCACTCAAGTCTCCCAACATAAACAATTGAACCTCGATAAGTTCTATTATTATATTTATCTTTTAAGTGTTTTGTGTTTCCCAGATAAAAAAAGTTCTTTAAAAGTATTTATTTTATCTTCGGGTTTATTGGTTTCTTCTTTGAATATATTTGCATTTTTTATGGGTTTGCTTTGAAAGGAGGTATTGCTCTCCGCGAGAATTTTTTTTAGGATACTAATTTTTTGAACTAATATATGTTATAATATTGATATGATCATTGAAATAATTGTTATGATTGTGTATGTTAATCTAGATGGCAGACATATTCGTTTCAGTAGTATGCTTCACAAATAGCCAAATGTTACCCAACCCTCAAGGCATATCATATAATAGTTCGCCTGTTGGCATTGTAAGAGTTCGATTAGACATTACTTTTGAAGAATTTAAAGGGGTTATCCGAAATGTACTACAAATTTCTTGGGATTCAAGACTAAAGATAACCAATAGATGTCCGTTATATTTTGGGGTTGGGAATTTCAATTTTACGGTTGTTACGATTAGAAATGAGCAAGAGTTAATAGACACATTTCCCATAGTGCAAGAGATCCCACCTCCTAATAATATGGAGTTATATGTTGATGTTGTCGGTGGAATTCCAACTCAAGCTCAAACAAGGAGTTCCCCAAGCTATGCAGATGTAGGTGGCCCTAGTGCAAGGAGATCATTGAAGAACATTGGTTCCAGTACAAGATCACCCATTGAAGCTGTAAATGTGGGCACGGGACCTGAAGTTGATGATATTTGTCCATCTGTGGCACGTTTATCTGATGATGATTTTAATTTTGATGATGACCGTGAACAAATCAGTAAAGATAGGGATTAAGGCAGTGAAAGTGATGGAGGACAAGAGACATCTAATTCCGTTGATTTGAGTAATGCACTCTTGATAGTAATACAAAATGATGATTCTTTGTATACAACTCCATTACAAGAGGAAGACAATGGGTTGAGCATGGAGGATAATGAGACGCGTGACACTCAGTTGCATGGTGTAGGGGGTACATCTTAACCTACCACGACTGGCTATGAGGCTCCATCATCGAGTTTCATGGAACTTAATAATCAAGCTATGACACCGATGTTAGATGGTCATGAAAACATATCTGTAGGTTGAAATGAGTCACATGATTTTTGCAAGGGACTCACATTTCCCAACAAAGAAAACTTGCAACATACTGTGAAGCGATGTTGCATAGCACAACAACGTGAATATATTGTTGTCGATTCAAAATCCAGTGTATGGTCAGTTAGGTGCTGGAAGTGGAAAGACGATTGTCAGTGGAGGCTAAGGGCAACAAAGCATAAGAAGACAGGGATGTTTGAGATCACAAAGTATGAGGGAACCAACACATGTGTCTTGCCTCGGGTGTCATAGGACCATAGGCAACTTGATTTATCATTGATATTTCGTGAGGTTTTTAAAATTGTAAGGTGAGATCCTTCAATTTCAGTGAGGGCGCTTCACGAAATGATTAAAGATAAATACAAATACGATGTGCATTATAGGAAAGTTTGGCATGCAATAAGGAAGGTGATGGAAAAGATTTTTGGTGATTTGGAGGGATCATACAATGTGCTTCCTAAGTGGATAGATGCATTGAATGCAACCAATCCTAACACTATTGCAGGAGTTAAGCACTACCGGGAAGATCTTACATATCTTGGTGCCTTGGTTGAGGGCTTCAAGCATTGTAGGCCCATAATACAAATTGATGGTACACATTTATATGGAGAATACCGCGGTAAGATGCTCATTGCCACAGGTATTGATGCAGCCAGTCATATATTTCCTCTCCCATTTGCCATCGTTGAAGAATAAAATACAAATAATTGGGCGTGGTTCCTCAAAGTTCTTTGATATCAAGTCACAAATAAAGTTGGCATTTGCCTAATCAATGATCGCCATGTAGGTATTTTGGCAGTCGTTAAAGACCCCGAGAATGGTTGGACAGAGCCCAATGCATATCATAGATATTGTTTGCGTCATGTAGGCAGTAATTTCAATGATAAAGACCACAACCATGAGTTGAGAGATTTGGCTAAGAAAGCGGGGTCACAACAGTAACCACGAAAATTTGAGGCAGTTATGAAAAAACTTAAACATAAACAAGAAAGTTGCACAAGGTGGCTCAATTTCATCGACAAAAGGTTGTGGACATTGGCATACAATGGTGGAGTGCGGTATGGTTGGATGACTTCCATTTTTTTATAAAGTTCATCTTTTATGATTCTTTCAATATGCATGATTTTATATATGTGTGTGTTGATCTTTTTATGTTTGCTATGCATTTTTTCTTTTTTCTTTTTTCTCTGTAGAAAGCTTTAATGGTATTTTAAAAGGGGCTCGAATGTATCCGATCACAACACTAGTGCAGTTGAGGTTCTACAGAACAGTTGTGGTTTAATGTTAGACGGGAAGAAATAGAAAATGCAATTCGTCAAGGGCAATGTTATATCATGCACGCCGTTGAGAAGATGACCAAATGGGCAGCTAAGGCAGGGGGCCACGCAATCACATTGATTGATCGACAGGCCAAGAAGTTCGAGATTGTTACTAGGATACAAAGAGAACGTTTGAACAAATGAGGAAACAAACAAGTTGTCAATCTACATGATCGTTTTTATAGTTGTGGAAGATGACAATGCTATGGAATCTCATGTTCCCACGTACAGGCAGTGTGTCGTTATGCTGCCGTCAATTGTGATGCGTACATTGAAGATTGTTATCGCCTTGATAGGTACCTCAAGTGTTATGAGCTACAGTTTCATCCAATTCCACATGAATCATATTGGCCACCATGTACGATCACGTTTAGAGTGATCCCTAATTTTGATTTTGTTCGTAAATCCGGTCGGCCAAGGACATCACGCATAACAAATGAGATGGATATAAGAAAACCATCATCTAGGATACAATGTGGGGATTGTGGACGTGAGGGCACAATCGGTGTCGTTGTCCAGCTCTTCGTGGGAGGGCCACCTGAAATTTATTGGCAGCATAATCTTCATGTTTTCTAGATTTTGATAATGATGTACTTTGGTGATGTAATATGACACTTCTTGATACTTTTTTTCTAAAATAAAACTTATGTTCTTCTTGATTTTCATGACAGTGTGTGCGTACGGAGATGTGCATCTTATATTATATCAAATGCATTTCATTTTGCATTTAATTATATAATTTTTGGTGTTGTTTGAATTTAAAATTTCTTTTAATACATACGTTCATAATTTTTGGCATCTCATTTAGGTCACAATGTTTAATGTGTTGAATTTAGATAGAGCCAAGGTCCTCTAATCCAGGAGGTAATTAATGTAAATTTAGATATGTAATTAAGTTCTATAATTCTTATCTTAATAAAGGCTAACAACTTTTTTTGTTCTTTTGAAGGACGTAAATGAGCTACATTGTCATCAAAGGGAAGCTGTCCGCCACTGCACTTATCCACTAAATCCTCAAATTATCCAATACTTACAGAGAACAGGATTTTACGGAGTTGCACATGTTGGATTTATCTAGTTGGATTGGAACTTGATCACAACATTGATTGAGCGATGGCGATAGGAGACCCATACCTTCTAATTGGCGGTAGGTGAGGCGACTATCACCCTACAGGACTTGAAAATTCAATTGGGTCTGCCTGTTTATGGTCTCCCCGTTACTGGATCGATTGGCCTTAATTACAATCCACTATGTTCTGAGTTGCTCGGATTTACCCCAGTTAGAAAACAGAGACGTGGGGGTAGACTTAATTTATTAACACTTACACAGAGAGTGCAACCGTTACCTAAAAATGCGTCGGAGATCAAGATTGTTCGGTACGCACAAGCGTACATTTTGCAACTAATTGGGGGCTGCTTATTCTCAGACCAGTCAAACAATTTGGTACATTTGGAATTCTTGTCTTTGCTTGCCAATTTCGACGTGGCTATACCGTCAAATGTGTCGTGCAGTTGATTTTGAGAAAGAGGGTGTATCAGGGGCCCTTATCCTCTTGCAATTATGGTCATGGGACCAATTTTTGATTCTAGTTCCACGAAGAACTGACAATGTTTGCAATGATCCTATTGCGCCTCATGAACATCTACTACCCCAATTAGGATATAGGTAAAACAATATTAGTCTTAATTTTTTCAATTATAAATAAAACATTACATATTTATATAATTTAATAATTTTTCCATACGAGCTATATACATCCAATGAGTGAAAAGACAAAAAGGGGCGTCAAAACCCGCCAAAAAACATGCACTCCAGCAAATCTGGGTTACCGGCGCCCAGTCACTGTTCGCAAGTGTGGTGATGACCTTGTGGATAGCCAAATTCTTGGCTTTTTGGACTTCTTTTCTTTGTTTCTTCTGCACTTTTTTGCACATGTTTTTGGTCACTTTTGAACACCATTTGAATCTTGTTTCAACCCACTTTAAAAGCTCTTTATTTACCTACAAAACAAAGTATAAACAAGTATAAATTCTATGCAATTAATCAAAGTATTAACTAAAATGAAATGCACTCAAAGTATATAACTTCTATGATATTAACAAGTATCAAAATGTCATTTATTCATGATAAAAACCTATAAAAGCCTAAGATAAAGTCTAAATGAACCTAAAAGAACTAAGTATGCAATTCATGCAAAAATATCTAAAAACTAAGCAAATGCACCTAAAAGTCTATCAAATTAACATGCAAACTAACTACTAAAACTCAACTTATAAGTCATCCTAATGAAATGGAATATCATTCCTCATTAGTCGGGTCATTGGTGCGACGAATTTGGCAAAATCTTGAATAAATCGTCTGTAGTATCCTACCACGCCCAAGAAACTCCAGATTTCTGTGACATTTCCAGGTTGTTTCCAATTTAGTACTGCTTCCACTTTGGCAGCATCTACTTCGATGCCTTTTTCCGACACTACATGCCCCAAGAAATTTCTCCTGTGGCTTCAGAATTCACATTTAGTGAATTTTGCATAGAATTGACCGTAAATGAATCTTAGAAAATATCTTTCTCCCCATAATTGGTCAAACAAATGATCTATTATGGGAAGTGGATATTTATTATTGATGGTGACACTATTTAATTTTTGATAATCTACGCACATTCGTAAATAACCATCATTTTTCTTTACGAAGAGTACCGAAGCTCCCTAAGTTGAGGTCCTTTTTTTGATAAATTATTTTCCTTCTAATTCTCTGAGTTGTTTATCCAGTTCCACCAGTTTGGTCTGAGCCATCCGATACAGTGGAATAAACATTGGATTGGTTTGTGGAAGAACTTTGATTTCGAAATCAAATTCTCATACTGGTGGTAGTCCAGGTAAATCTTCCAGAAATACAGTAGGAAACTAATGTCATCTAGTGTGAGAGGTTGTACAGTTTCCTTTTCTTCCTCGCGTAGAAAGGCTTCCAATTTACGCCCCCCAATCATTGTTCGAACAATGATGCACTTTGGTGATCGTGATTTCGACCTTGTAATCTTTAATACAATTTTATCTGGAAGAGTTATATATACTCTTTTGTTGAGGCAGTCCACAGTTGCATTATGCGGTGTTAGCCAATTCATGCCTAAGATTATATCAAAATCTTCTAGTTATATGATTGACAAATCGGTGCAGAATGATTTGTCTACCATCTTTAATTCACAATTTGGGCATTTTTTAGAAATTTTTACTTCGGCACCTACTGGGGTAGATACCATTATCTTGGTGTCCACAGGTTCCAGCTCTAGCCCTAGATTTTCCACTACTAATATGGCGACAAAGGAATGAATTGATATTGTATCAAACAATACTCGTACCGGGGAGTTAAATAAAAGGAAAGTACCTTCCACTACCGCATTGTCCACATGTTCCTGTCCTGTGATTGCATATGCTCGACCTTGTTGTCGTTGACGTTGCACTTGATTAACAGGTCTTTGAGGTGGTGGCACGATTTGTTGATTAGTTGTGGTTGTGTTTGTCCTTGGTGAAAGACCGGGTTTGGTTGAGAACAATTTTTAGCAATAGGACCCGCTTGTTTGCACATATAGCATTTTCTTGGATCAAAATTTTGGCCACATTCCAGCTGTGGCCCTTCTCCTTGCCTGTGGTTGTTGGTGCGGATTAACATTTGTCCTTGGTCCCTCCTATTGTTTTTTTGGTTTGTTGAGTTGAATTGATATGGATTTTTTGCTATCGCTTGTTGGTTTGCTTCAAACCCTTGACTTGTTGGCTTTTGTCCCGAGGTGGCTGGAATTCCACTGCGTGGAATTTTCTAACATTACCTTTTCCCTGAAAGTTATTTATTTATTTTTTCCTCTCTCCTGCTGCTGTCGTTCTTGCTCATATTGCATGGCTTGATTGACCACCTCACGATAGTTGTCAACTTTCATGATACATAATGCCTGCCTCAACTCGAGTCGCAAGCCATTAAATAATTTCTCGGCTTTGTCTCTTTCATTGACTAAATTTGAAAGAGAAAATACTGATAATTCCACAAACTTGGAAAAATATTCTTGTACTGACATTTTTCCTTGATAAAGCTTGGCAAATTCCTGACTTTTTTTCCTTTTCACAGCTTTGGAAAATATTCTTCCACAAATATAACTTAAAATTCTAGGTAGGTCATTGCAGCAACATTTATGTTTGGATCTTCCTTTAGTATTTTCCACCAGTTGTTTGCCAGTCCTACCAACCGGTATGTTGCCAAAGGTACTTTTCTTCCTTTAGGAAGTCCCATTGCTTCGAAGGCTTTCTTTGTTTCATCCAGCCATTTTTGTGCTGAATCCACATCAGGTTTTCCCTCAAATGTCAAAGCTTGTAATCTTTTGACCTTCGTGATTTGTCGTATCTGGTAATCCTCGTTGCACCTTGAGGTGCGACCTTGTGACAATTGACTTTTTAAATGGTGGTCCAAAGTGTCCTCCATTCGCGAATCCATATAGTTTGCAAAGTTCTCAAAGAACTTGTTCATCTATTACGATGTTGATATCGGTTGTTCCTCTACCATTGATGGTATTGTTTGATCCTGCATGGGTGCATAACCCGTTGCATTTGTCTTAGTTGGTTGTGCCTGTGGCATCATTTCAGTCTCCATTCGTTCTGGATTGAGATTACTAGTGTTATCTCAAGGAACCCCATGATGAGAATGTTTTGATGATTCCAAACTACTCATGTTTGTGTATTTAATGATCTTGTTGTGTTTCAGAACTATCAAGAACCAAGATCAAATAGCAGAGCTTAAACTTTTGATCAAATAACTCCCGAAAAGTTTAGAAGTTTTAAACATCAGGACGCTTACGTCATTAGTAGCACCCTTGTGATTTTAAAGTGTTTCAAAAACTAGTTAGGATGCTTATTTTTAAATACCGCCCTCACAACTTTGTTCAATTTTAAACGATAAGTAAGTGAGGATGCTTACGTTCCAGTAGCGCCCTCACTTCATAGTTCAACAGGACGCTTATAGTCTATAAGTGCCCTCACGAAACAAAACGACAAAGTTGGTTCTATGCGTAAGGACGTTGGTTGAAAAATCAGGATGCTAAGCCAACACTGTCATAAAGCTACGACTGTGCACTTTTTCAGTTTATCTTTTCAGAAATTTTTATGCACAAAAGCCTTTTCATACTTGTCCGAGATTTCTTCTGATGCATGAATCACGTCTTTGAGACTTTCTTTTTTCATGCAACCTGAAAAGAATCAGAATATTCATAAAAATTATTTTTGTCATCTTCGTGAAAGATTTTAGCTGTTGTGAGCTAACGTTCATTTTGAAATTCAAATTCAAAAATGATCAACAACTTTTTCCCTACTAAGTCTATATATACCAACACTTAGAATCCAAACACAACAACACAAAAAATTCACAAAGCCAATACTTTTGAAAGTTAGTCGAATTTTCAAAATCCATTTCAAACTTCAAAACTGTTTTAGTTTTCAAAGTGATATCTTTGAAACAAGTTTTATTCAAAGGATTTTCATTTTGAGCTTACCTTACATTTTTCATTGAAAATCTGTTTCAAGTTTATTGAACTATTTTTTAATCAAATTTTTAGCATGATTCTAATCTCACATCATTCTTGCCGAAGGAAAATTTTGAGAGATAGTTCACAGGATATAGTAGTACTTCATTTCATATCTTGTATACTGTATCGAGTTGTAACAGTGGTTATACTAACTGCTGAATACATATCTTTGTTTGTTAAACAAAGTGGTCATTCTCAAGCCTGCAAGTTGAGAAGGTTTTAGGTTAGTCTCACACTCGAAAGTTGAGATGTGGGTTGGTCGAGAGGTGTGGGTTGGTCTCAAGCCTGTAAGTTGAGCAGTGTAACAGTGGTTCTCACACTTGGAAGTTGAGAAAATGTTGTAATGGTTTGGTTCTCACTCGTAAGAGAATCCCTTAGTGAAGAGGTTTGAAAATCTAACTGAGGAGGTTAGGTAGTGGAGGTAGGCAAGTAGCCGAACCACTATAAATTGATTGTGTCAATTGATTTATTTTTTTGCATTTTATTATTTGCCATTGGATTAATTTTAATTATCTAAGTGTCTAATTCAACCCCCTTCTTGGACATACTTGGGCCAACAAGTGGTATCAGAGCGGAGTTGCTCATTAAAGAAATCTAACAATTTCTTTGATATCAATGGAAAAGTTTAGAAGTTCCATCGAAAGTAGGTTAATCCCTAGACAGACCACCTGTATTCAATAGAGACTGTTTTGAAGATTGGATGAAGAGGATGAAAACCTTTCTTCGATCTAAGGACATCAATCTATGGGAAATGGTTGTAAATGGTTACACTATGCCCAACAAGTCTATTGAACTATGGACAGACTATGAGAGACTCAATGATAAACATAATTCTCAAGTTGTCTATGCATTATATTGTTGTCTACCCGATGAAGAAGTAGAAAGAGTAGTTCATCTTGAAAGTGCTAAGGTGATTTGGGAAACTCTCAAATCACTCCATGGTGAAAAGATAATGAATCAAGATGAAAAGCTCAAGGAGCATAAAAGGCTATTTGATGGCTTTGAAGTATCTGAGAATGAGTCTCTAGATACAGCCTGCTGTAGGTATTAGTCTATCTTTGATGGAATGAAAGAACATGATCAAAAAATACCTATAGGGATAGCCTTAGTATGTTTCTATGATAAGCTTCCAAGGAAATAAAATGATAAGCTAATCGCCATTGCTGAGACACTTGATCCATGGGAAACGACTTTAAAAGAGTTATGTGACTTATTGAAATCCATGGAAGGAAAAAAAGAAACTAGAAATCAGGTCAGTGCCTTAGAGGAATCACTCACAAACTTTAGACTTCTATAAAATGAGTCAGTTCATATTAATCTCCAACGATTTGAACGCTTGGTTGATGAACCTGAACAATTTGGAAAATCCATCTCTCATTCTACTTTAGTGCAATATTTTCTTAATGGTTTTCCTGAAAAATGGAAATACAAAGTAAATTTTTTAAAAGATTTTTCAAATCCATTTGAAATTAGTTTTCAAGAAATTGATTATATTTTAAGTGGATTTGAACCATCATCTGAGAGAGAAGACATACTTGCAAATCTGCCATGTAGAAACAGAAGTGAGCTTGATGATGAGGAAAATCCAATGATGATAAGTAAACAATCCTCAACAGGCACAACAAGAACTCTGGTGCAAAATGAAAGATTACATGATGATGTACCAACAAGGAAGTTAGCTCGGAGAATGAGTATCAAAAAGTATTTCAGCTGCTTCAACAAGCAAAGTGCACAAATGAAGACTTTGCAGTACCTTGAGGTAAAATAAAAAATCTGTGCAAGGTATAAATCAGTTTATCACTACTACGATTATTTGAATATATATCTCAGTGATTATTGAAGTTATATGATTATCATGTACTGCTTGAAATGGTTAAATAATTTTGATTACATGATTAATTTGTTGATGGATGCTTTATTAAATTTAATTATTAACATTGATTATTCATCCATGAAATTATATAAGAATGATTAATTGCATCTGATTAAAATCAGAGTATAACTGTCCAGAAGGACGCTAATAGCACTTAAGGACACTACTGTTGTGTTAGTAGGACGCTCGTTGCATACAAGGATGCTAATACACGCAAAGCTATCAATTGTTCAAGGACGCTTATTGTCAGGGAGGACGCTTACCTGTTTAAGTGAAAGAGGCATTAAGATGCTAATGTTCAATAGGTTGTAGCACGTGAAGTGTGTCAGGAGCACGCTTACTATTAGGGTAGTATATAAATTTGAATAGGGGGACTTAGTCGTCATTGTCATGTATTGATTCCTTAGGACGCTCACTTTGAACGAACTAAGAACCCGTTCCAGAACCCCTGCTACTCCTACGCTCAGTCAATTTCACCATAGTCGTTCTTCAATTTTTTAGGTAATAACTTGATCTCTGTTAAATTTTGAACCTTTTGATCTCCATTTCACAAGTTTTCACTGAGACATTTATGTTAACCACCGTTGTAATCAATGCCACCCAAAACCAAAAAGCTACACACTTTCTCAGCTAGAAAGAAGGCTTAGTCACCTTCACCACCTCTACCTAGGAGAGTGAGAAAAAGACTAGTGGAATCCCAAACATAACCTACTGAGGCTCCCATTGCCTCTGAACTTATTAACCCATCTTCAGTTGAAACTTCAACTGATTTTCCTCAACCATCTTCCTTAACCCAAAAATCCAAGAAGGAAATCAAAGCTAAAAAGTTTGTCAACCGAGCCGTTATAGACGGTTGTTTTGTTGATTTTGATTTCTTCACTAATTCACACCTCGATGTGCTACCTTTGTTTGAGTTCTAGGGTTGGACCAAACTTCCCCCCTACCATTCTAGATGGTATCCAAATATGGTCAGTCAATTCTTCCAAAATCTTCAAAAGAAACCCAAATCAGAACTTGTGAGACAGTCCAGGTTAAAGGAAAATCTGTTGAGATTTCTCCTCAATTCTTCTCTAAAACATTTTCATTACCTAATGATGATAATGCCCATATACTTTCTTTCACTAAAGGTAAGTTTCAATATCCAGGCTATGACAACCTTTTAGCCTTAAACCTCATATCCAGAAAGAGAGATCATGTAAGTGTTGACAAAAAGCTCACCAACCAATCCTTCGAGCTCATTCCCAAAATTATCCATAACATCATAACCCAAATTATTTAGCCCAAGTCAGGAAGTAGGGGCAATGTAAATGAGCTGGATTTGTTCTTGACATGGAGCATTCTCGAGAAGAAGAAGATCAATCTCGCCCACATTCTCGTCCATGTCATCGACAACAAAGGAGGAGGATTTCCCATTCTAATGTATCTCACACATTGCTTGAGAGAAGTGGAATTAACTTCAGTGGACAAGATGTTAAAGAAACCAGCAGATATCACTGCATTGGACAAACCACTGTGAAGTTAATGAAATATGTCTATGTTCCTACATTGGAAAAATGGTTTCCAATGGTAGAAGTTCCACAAGGAGTGGAATTCAGTAAAAAGAAAGAGGCTCAAATTGAGCAAAGAGACCATGCTGGTCGTGCTGAAATAGAAGAAGTTGGTCATGGTTTGAATGAGTAAGCTGATCATCCAGGAAACTCAAACAGTTCAAGCCGAAGAAGTTCAAACTGAGGCTCATGTTGAACAAGTCATCGAAGATGTTCAGATGGAGCAAGATGTTCAGAGTAAACAAACTGAGCAAATGAAACAGGCTGTTAATGTGTCATGAAAGAAGTCAGCCAGATTGTTATGCTATTGTTGAAGAACATGTGACAGCTCGAGAAGTTATTGAGGAAATTGTTCAAGAGAGAGTCAGTGTTGACCCAGATAAAACAATTTCTGATCGACTATTTCTTATGGATGTTCTTATGGAAGAGGAACCCCATGATCTTAAGGAAGGAAGATCTTGTAAGATTCCAGAAGAAGAATCGCAGGCAGTTGGGATGGAAATTACTGAAGAAAAGGGTTATGAAATTGCTATAGTACCCTACATTGGAGCTGAAGATGTTGATGCTCAAGGCCAGGATGAAGAATTTCATGAAGCTGCTGCTAAGCTTCCAGAAGAGGATTATGGAGTGGAAGAAATTAAAGAGGAGAGTTCTTCTTCACATGATCAATATGATCACCATTCACCATCTTATCCTTCTTCCATTCTGCCTGTTGATTATTTCTTCAAGGAAGAAGACTTTTTGAGGAAGGTTAGAGAAGATGAGATCTTTGTAATGTCTCAGTTAATGAACAAATTGGAACAAAATCATTTGCAACAGAAGAATGAGATATTAGAAGAAATCGGAAATTCTCTGAAGCATCCAAAGGATGAAGAGATTAAGGATTGTACCACTCATTTGATCCAAGTGATAGTTGCATTTTAAGATAGGTTATAGAGCATGTTTTAGGTGTATTTTAGGACAGTTCATGAATTATTTTGATAGGTTTATGTTAGTTTTAATATATTTGTTAGTTTAGGATTAATTTGGTTTTTATGCATTATTTTAGTTGATTAGTTAATAAATTTGATTTAATTTATATTTGAGTGAGTTATTAATTTAATCTGCTTTGTCTTGTAGGTGTTTGGATACATTAGTCATAGATTTGGATGAGAAGAACTTGTACAAGAAGTGGCAAAGGCTAAGCAGAAAAGAGGCAAAAATTGGCTAAGTCCATGAATAAGGCGCAACAATTAAGGTTCTGGGCACCGCGGCGCAACTCGCGGCGTTGAATGTACTGAAATGATGAGGGACTGGGCGCCACGGCGCTACCCGAGGTGCTGGAAACATCTATCGGAGCGCAGCGGCGCTGGGCACCCCTTTTGCGAGTTTGACGAATTTCTATACTTTCTAATTATGTTTTGGGACGACTTATGGGCCATATAATATATCAAATTTGAGGGCTTTTTGGAGGAGAACACATTGGAGAAGAGAACACAACGGCTCGAAGAGGAAGAACGCGAAGATTCAACCTTCTAGGAAGAAGATTCAAGTTCCAAGTTCTAGAGTTTGATATTATGTTTACTTTAGAGTTTTTCTCCATGTTTTGTGTTTTTATCATTCAAAAGATGAACAAATTTATTGTTCTAGAGAAGAGATGGATCCTAACCTGAATGTCATGGTTTAATTTTAGATTTAGCTTATTATTAATGAAATCTCCATAGTTTATTTATGATTCCATGCACTTAATGCTTTTGGTTTATTGGCCCCAAATCTAATGAACCTAGACTTGGAAGGCGGCACTCGAGAGAGGGTTTTCTAGGTTGGATAAGGGGAATTATGACATGAAATAGTTGTAGAATCGAGAGGTTTACAAAGTTTTATGAGGTTGTAGGAACATCACAAAACTTAACGGGTTATTGAGAATTAGGGTTTTATCGAGAGATCGAATCCTGTTCTTGATGATACGTTTTAATTCGGCACTCGAGAGAGAGAATTAGAGACGTGCGGATTTTGACTTATAGACTAGGAAATTGATTTGATAATAAGTGTAGCTAAGTTATATGATTGAAGGTTAGGTCAAGTCAAGTCTCTAGATATTCTCATATATCCTTGATATCTCCCATATTCTATTCGTTTGATATAAATTTTAATTGCCTTTTAATTATTGAAACTCTACCATTTGATTAGCTAGATAAAGTTAAAAATTAGTGAAAATGGTAATTGGTAAAGTAAACTGTCCCTGTGGATACAATAACCTGACTCACTGTCGGTATATTATAACTTGACTGTCGTGCGCTTGCGATAAATTTACGAACAAGTTTTTGGAGCCATTGCCGGGGATTGTTTCACTTTAGTTTCATCAATATCGTTAGTAATTGATTTTGATTTTAATCTAGTATTTTTTCTGAATTTGTTTCTTTGTTTTTGTTTTAAAGGATTGATTGAAGTGTATGCGGCGATCTAGAAATGCGGAACTAGTACCGTTAGATCCTGAGATTTAGCGTACTTTGGGACAGAGGCGAAGAAAAAGATGAGTGGAGCAAGAAGCAATGGAGCCTGGAAATAATCAACGTCTTCTTCGGGATTATTTCAAGCCTGTCATTCATGACAACCACTCCAGAATAGTAAGAGCACCCATTGCAGCCAACAATTTCTAGTTGAAGCCGACGTTAATCACAATTGTTCAGCAACATCAGTACGAGGGCTCTCCCATAGAAGATCTGATGACTCATATACAGCCATTCTTGGAGACGTGTGATACAGGAAAGTTCAATGGAGTGGCTGAAGATGTGATTCGACTGAGATTGTTCCCATTCTCTTTGAGGGATAAGGCCAAGTCATGGTTACAAGGTTTGCAACCTGGGAACGTTACTACATGGGATGAGTTGATGCAAAAATTCCTTCAAAAGTATTTCCCACTGGCAAAGACATCTCAACTACGAGTAGAGATTGGCCAGTTCAAGTAGTTGGACATTGAGTCACTCTATGAGGCATGAGAACGGTTTAAGGAGTTGTTAAGGAAGTGCCCACAACATGGTTTTGAAGTATGGATGCAACTTCAAATTTTTTATAATGGGATGACAGTGGCCACACACACTTTGGTAGATGCCGCAGCTAGTGGCACTATAATGAGCAAGACGGCAGAGGGAGCTCTCAACTTATTGGAAGAAATGGCTTCCAACACATATGAAATGCCTAGTGAGAGATCCTTGGTAAAGAAAGTTGCTGGAGTGCTTGAGCTTGATCTGATGACTGCAATTTCGGCACAGTTAGCCACATTGTCTAACCACATAGCATCAATGCAAAGTGCACAACAACCATCCGTTGAGAGTGTAGCGGTAGCAAGCATGGGATAGTTGGGTGGAGGAATTACTAAAGAGCAAGCAAATTATGCGAATAATCGGGGGTATAACTATAGGAGTAATGCTTAAGTCCCAAGCCAATACCACCCGGGGATAAGAAATCATGAAAATTTCTCATATTCCAACACTAGGAATGTTTTGAATCCTCCACCACCGGGTATGTCTATGCCAGCACAAGAGAAATAACCTTCTTTGGAGGAGCTTTTAAGTGGATACATAGCAAAGTCTTAGGCAAAGCAAGATAGGGCCGAGTCACGGATAGATAACTTGGAGACTTCAATGAAGAATATGGAAATACAAATTGGGCAACTTGCTTCAGCTATAAATGCACAACAAAAAGGATCATTTCCTAGCAACACTCTAGTCAACCCCAAGGAACAATGTAAGGCGATCACCCTCCGGAGCGGAGAGAAAGTTGAACGGGCTGAAAAGAATAATAAGGATGAGAAGGCCACATCATCTCAGTCAAGCAATATAGAGAGTGAAGTACATCATAAGGAGCAAAAACAAGATAAATCGAAGGAAAGGCCATACCGACCGGGCTCCATTACTTTTTTGGATAACCCCCCTATATTAAAGCCTTCCTTACCTTATCCTTAGAGATTCCAAAAGAAGAGATTGGATGAGCAATTTGCCAAGTTCCTAGAAATATTTAAGAAGATTCACATCAACATCCCATTGGCCGATGCTTTGGAGCAAATGCCTAGTTACGTCAAATTTATGAAGGATGTGATGACAAAGAAGAGAAAGTTGGAGGCCTATGAGATGGTGAAGCTTACCGAGGAGTGTAGTGCGATATTACAAAAGGAGCTTCCCCAAAAGCTCAAAGATCCAGGGAGTTTTACCATCCCTTGCACTATTGGTCCTTTAAATTTTAATAAAGTTTTATGTGATTTGGGTGCAAGTATTAATCTTATGCCTCTTTCTATTCTCAGGAGATTGGGACTTGGAGAAGTGAAGCCAACCACCATTTCACTTCAATTAGCAGACCAGTCAATGACATATCCTCAATGAATTATTGAAGATGTTTTAGTAAAGGTGGATAAGTTCATTTTTTCGGTGGACTTTGTGGTTTTGGATATGGAAGAAGATGGTGACATACAGTTGATCCTTGGGAGACCATTCCTAGCTACTGGACGTGCATTGATAGATGTGCAACGAGGGGAACTCACCTTGAGAGTTAATGATGAAGAATTCTTGTTTAACATCTACAAGACTCTCAAATTTTCAGCGGAGGAGAGTACATGCCATCGGATAGATGTCGTGGAACTAGTTGAAAAATGTGTGACAGAAATTCATGAGGCGACTATATCAGAGGATGCATTAGAAAGTTGTCTTGTCAACTCAATTAGTATAGATGTGGGCGAGAATGAAGAACTTAAGCAATATGTTTTTGCTCTTGAAGCACCACCGATTGATTCTTCACAAGCAAACGTGGATGAGTTAGAAGAAACTACACCAAGTAAAGTGGATGAACCTACCCTAGAGTTGAAACCTCTTCCTGATCACCTTCGATATGCCTTTTTGGGTGAAAAATCTACCTACCCGGTCATCATATCTTCAGCCTTGTTTTGTGTTGAGGAAGAGAAATTATTGAGAATTCTAAGAGAACACAAATCAGCCTTGGGATGGTCTATTTCAGATATCAAGGGTATAAGCCCCTCATTTTGCATGCATAAGATCTTAATGGAGGGCTCCTATAAGCCATCCATTGAACATCAACGAAGGCTTAACCCAACAATGAAAGAAGTAGTTCGAGGTGAAGTATTGAAGTGGTTGAAAGTCGATTTCATATATGTCATTCCGGATAGTCCTTGGGTGAGTCCGGTACAAGTTGTGCCCAAGAAAGGTGGGATGACGGTGGTCAAGAATGAAAATAATGAGTTGATTTCAACAAGAACAGTCACTGGATGGCGTGTTTGCATAGATTATAAGAAGTTGAATAAGGCCACAAGGAAGGATCATTTTTCCCTTCCTTTCATTGATCAAATGTTGGATAGATTGGCGGGTTTTGAATACAATTGCTTCTTAGATGGTTATTCGGGCTATAATCAAGTAGCCATTGCACCGGAGGACCAAGAGAAGACGACTTTCACTTGCCCGTATGGCACATTTTCTTTTCGGAGAATGCCATTTGGTTTATGCAATGCATCGGCGACTTTTGAACGGTGTATGATGGCCCTTTTTGCTGATATGATTGAGTAAAGAATTGAGGTATTTATGGATAATTTTTCAGTCTTGGGGACTTCATTTGACCATTGCTCTCATAATCTATCTCTTGTGCTTCAAAGATGTGAAGAAACCAACTTAGTGCTAAATTGGGAAAAGTGTCATTTCATGGTACAAGAAGGCATAGTGTTAGGCCATAGGGTTTCTTCCAAGGGTCTTGAGGTGGATCGGGCAAAGATAGTGGTTATTGAGAGGCTTCTTAATCCTAAGAATGTGAAAGGCATTCGTAGTTTCTTGGGGCATGCCGATTTTTACCGGCGATTTATTAAAGACTTCTCGAAAATTACTAAGCCCCTTTGCAACTTGCTTGAGAAAGATGCATCGTTTGCTTTTGATGATCCTTGTGTGGAGGCCTTTGAGTTGATATAGAAGACATTGATCTCTGCCCCCATCATGATTGTACCGGATTGGAAAGAACCATTTGAAATTTTGTGCGATGCTAGCGACTTTACTATTAGGGTAGTGTTAGGCCAACGGAAAGAAAAGATG
The DNA here is from genome assembly GCA_035771175.1 of Paratinospora sagittata. Lineage (NCBI taxonomy): Eukaryota > Viridiplantae > Streptophyta > Magnoliopsida > Ranunculales > Menispermaceae > Paratinospora > Paratinospora sagittata. Next base: position 25,039,540 of record CM069596.1, on the reverse strand, counting down.
TTTCGGGCTATCTACTATGCTAGTTGTACTTTAGATTGAGCCCAACAGAATTACACTACGACCGAGAAAGAATTATTAGTGGTTGTATTTTCATGCGACAAATTTTGATCTTATATCATTGGGTCCAAGGTCATTGTGTATACCGATCATGCGACTATTCGTTACTTGTATAAGAAGGACGCCAAGCCTAGGTTGATTCGATGGATTCTTTTGTTGCAAGAATTTGATTTGGAGATCAAAGATAAGAAAGGAAGTGAGAATGTTGTCGTCAATCATCTTTCCCGGTTGCAATATGTGGTTGAGGATGCTTGCTTTCCAATTCTGAAAACTTTTCCTGATGACAACTATATGGTGTAGGCATGAAAGTGCCATGGTATGCTAATTTTGAAAATTTCTTAGCATGTGGAATATTGCCTCCAGGTCTCTCTTATGCAAAGAAAATGAAGTTTCTGCACAATGTCAAGTCTTATATGTGGGATGAGCCACTACTCTTCAAGAGATGCAATGATCAATTGATTCAGCGTTGTGTACCGGGGGAAGACATCCAAGCCATTCTTCATGAGTGTCATTCCTCCTTTTATGGCGATCATTTTGGACCCACAAGAATGACGGCTAAGGTCTTGCAAAGTGGATTTTACTGGCCTACCTTATTCCGAGATAGCTACACCTTTGTGAAGACATGTGATAGGTGCCAACGTCTTGGCAATATTTTGAGGCGTCATGAATTACCTTTGACTAACATATTGGAGGTTGAGCTCTTTGTTGTATGGGGTATCAATTTTATGGGACCTTTTCCCTCCTCTTTCGACAAGATATACATACTTTTGGCAGTGGATTATGTGTCCAAGTGGGTTGAAGCCATAGCTACAGAAATGAATGATGCCAAGGTAGTGTTGAAGTTCTTACACAAGCATATCTTTACAAGATTCAACACTCCTCAGGCTATCATTAGTGATGAGGGCACTTATTTTTGTAACAAGTCATTTAATGCTCTCCTTGCCAAGTAAGGGGTGAAACATAAGGTCGCACTTGCATATCACCCACAGACGAATGGCCTAGCCGAAATAAGCAATCAAGAAGTCAAGCAAATCTTGGAGAAGATGGTAATTGTTAATAGGAAGGATTGGGCAATGAAATTGAATAATGCTTGGTGGGAATATCGGACTGCATTGAAGACACCTATTGGGATGTCTTCGTACTGGCTTGTGTTTGGGAAGTCATGTCACCTACTGGTAGAGTTGGTGCATAAAGCTTATTGGGCGGTTAAGAAATTGAACTATGACTTGAAGGCTTCTGGAAATCAAAGATTGCTCCAGCTCATGGAAATGGAAAAGTTTCGAAACGATGCTTATGAAAATGCCTAGATCTACAAGGAGCAAATCAAGAAATGGCATGCAAGTACATTGTGAAGAAAGACTTCGAACCGGGGCAACAAGTTCTCTTATTCAATTTCAGGCTAAAGTTGTTTTTGAGCAAGCTTAAATCTAGATGAAGTAGACCGTTTACTATTGCTAAAGTCTTTCCTTACGGTGCGGTGGAGCTACAAAGTGGAGATGGTGCATGTTTTCGAGTAAATGGTCAACGGTTAAAACATTATCTTAGCCAAGCGGAGCGGTATGAGGAACACATCACACTTGGGGAACCATGAAGTGACATTATGAAGCAAAGTCGGGCTGACAACTCTAAACCAAGCACTGGATGGGAGGCAACCCATCGGTTTATGCTTGATTTATTTATTTATTTTTTGTCATTGTAGTATAGGCTTTGAATTCGTACCTTGATAGATTTTTTTTTGTTTTCCTTACCCTTTTTAGGTTCTAAAACAAGTTTGGGGGTCTCTTTGGAGCTTCTAGGAGAGACGAATGGACTGCATCATGTGCCATCTTCACCCATTTGGGTTCAGGGGGTTTTCTAAACTCCCATCTCTCTTATATGCCTCCATTTTTTCTAATATTTTCTTATTTATTTCATGCATTGAGGACAATGCTTGCTTTAAGTTTGGGGGGATAGTTTTGAATTTTTGTCATGGTATGTTAGTTGAGTATGCATTAGTTTAGGCTAGATGGTCACAATTTTTTACAATTTTAGACTTATGTATGAAGGGCCAATGAAAAGAGAACACCTTAGAGATATGAAATGATAGGAGAATGTAGAGAGTTACCTATATGTCTGTGTGCTTGATCCAATTTTTGCTGGGAATTGTTGGAGAGACTTAACCATTTGTACATGGTTTTGATCATTAGATTAAGATTGTTTGAAATGGACCTTTGCTTGCTAAGTCATATCTTAGATCTCTAGGGATTCTAGAACAAGTTTGATCACCACTTGAGGCAAAATCCTAGAAAACACACTAAGAGGAAAATGATTTAGGCCATGTTTGGAAAAGCTTGAGCCAAATAGCCTCCCTATTCTCTATTATATCAATAGTTCCCATTTTGAGCTGAATATCTATTTCTTTGTTACCTATGCATCATGAATTTTGAGCTTGTCATGTTTAAATTTCCAGTTTTGCAACCTGTGTACCTTATACACTTTGATCATGTTGGAGTGTTATTATTTGGAAGGAAGAACAATGGGGAATGAAAAAGATGAAAAAAGGGTGATAAAGAAGAAATTTTTAGTAAGTTTGCTTATGAATTGTATTGAAAAAAGAAGAAGAAAAAGAAAAGAAGATGAAAAAGAGAAGAAAATGGTGTTACATCTATGTGTAAAAAGAAGCAAGTTTGGGGGTGTAGCATTCTATAAAAGAAAAGTGAATGATGATAAAAAGCAAACAAAAGAATGACAATATTTGAGAGATATATGTGTTGAAAAGAGGTTTTGGTTTCAAATGTAATGTAGTGGATGTTAGTAATAGATCAAAGTGTTTAGGGCATTTTGAGCTATAATGTTTTTATTTTTCCTACCTTTGAACCTAGGCCTTACATTAAAACCCATGAAAGACCTACTGATTTTGAATGGTGTGTAATCTACATTAGTGGAGAGTGGTGTGAAAAACTTGCCTATGGAGTTCTGACCTAAATTATATAGTTTGAGATCCTACACTTAACACTTGCCTGCACTTGTTCATGACTTGCATGATTACTTTGATGAGATTAGTTGTGTACTTATGTGTGTAAGAATCAAAGGTGAAACTATGTTAGAGTTGGGTTAAAATTCTAGACAACTATGTACTCTTGAAATTCTTCCTAGAAACGAATATTCTTTTGGTGTGATCTTGGAGGCCATGTATGTGTTTATAACGTTGAGTTAAGTCTTTATTTGTGCGAGTTTGTGACTTTAGAATGGTTATGATAACCATGAGTTTTTAGTTTTGTTTTCCCTTTGCTCGGGACGATGAAAGTCTTAAGTTTGGAGGTATTTGATAGTTGCATTTTTAGATAGGTTATAGAGCATGTTTTAGGTGTATTTTAGGACAGTTCATGCATTAGTTTGATAGGTTTATATTAGTTTTAATATATTTGTTAGTTTAGGATTAATTTGGTTTTTATGCATTATTTTAGTTGATTAGTTAATAAATTTGATTTAATTTATATTTGAGTGAGTTATTAATTTAATCTGCTTTTTCTTGTAGTTGTTTGGATGCATTAGTCATGGATTTGGATGAGAGGAACATGTACAAGAAGTGCCAAAGGTTAAGTAGAAAAGAGGCAAAAATTGGCTAAGTCCACAAATCAGGCGCAATAGTTGAGGTTTCTAGGCGCCGCGGTGCAACTTGCGGCGCTGAATGTACTGAAATGATGAGGGACTGGGCGCCGCGGTGCTGAAAACATCTATTGGAGCGCCGCAGTGCTAGGCACCCCTTTTGCGAGTTGGATGAATTTCTATACTTTCTTAATTATGTTTTGGGACGACTTATGGGCCATATAATATATCAAATTTGAGGGCTTTTGGAGGAGAACACATTGGAGAAGAAAACAAAAAGGCTTGAAGAGGAAGAACGCGAAGATTCAACCTTCTAGGAAGAAGATTCAAGTTCCAAGTTCTAGAGTTTGATATTATGTTTACTTTAGAGTTTTTCTCCATATTTTGAGTTTTTAACATTCAAAAGATGAACTAATTTATTGTTCTAGAGAGGAGATGGATCCTAACCTGAACGTCATGGTGTAATTTTAGATTTAGCTTATTATTAATGAAATCTCCATAGTTTATTTATGATTTCATGCACTTAATGTTTTTGGTTTATTGGCCACAAATTGAATGAACCTAGACTTGGAAGGCGACACTCGAGAGAGGGTTTTCTAGGTTGGATAAGGGGAATTATGACGTGAAATAGTTGTAGAACCGAGAGGTTTACAAGGTTTCATGAGGTTGTAGGAAAATCATGAAACTTAATGGGTTATTGAGAATTAGGGCTTTATTGAGAAATCGAATCCTGTTCTTGATGATACGTTCTAATTTGGCACTCGAGAGAGGGGATTAGAGACGTGAGGATTTTGACCTATAGACTTGGAAATTGATTTGATAATAAGCGTATCTACTAACATTCTACCCCTATTATTCTAACACATCTTTATGGTCATCATGATACATCCATAATAGTATGTCACTCACCATTTCTCCGATACTTGACCAAGAAGTTACTACACTACGATTTTAGTGTTCATAAATTTTTGGTGCGAAGACTTCCAATGTCCCAAGATTGTCACGTTTCGTCGCACTTGTCTGTCGCCCAGGTGTGTCCGTTCCCAATTTGTATATCTTTTTTTTTTTCTTTTCCTACTTGTATTCTTATGATCCAAATGTAAGTAATGAAAATGCCAAAATTATGTCAACATGTACACAAATTGGGTGTATAATTATACAAATTTCTTAAAAACTTCTCTTTATTAAACTTCTCATTTACATACATATATATATATATCAAACATAATTACATGGTTATTGGAGCAACTTATTATGCAATCCCGCTACCTCTCATTTTGTTGATTCTATTTCTCTGTATATATATCAATTTTTGCATAATCTAACATATGAAGGAAATAAGCTTTATATATATATATAATAATTTAACTTATATATATAAGTTAAGTTATATATAAACGACTTCCAACGTCCGCGCCGCATCTCCTTGCTTCTTTTTTTTGCTTCTCTACCAACCAACAACGTCTCCCATGTGCAACATGACTAATTTCCTGAGAGATAGTAGGAGATTGAGTTAAAAGTTCAATGGGTCTTCGTGAAGTCCCCACACTTTATACAAAACGTTAATACATGTATTAAACTATTCATCACAGTACTACAAGCAAAGCAATCAATTCAGTAGTATGGCTATTAATGATAATAATGAATTTGCCAGCATAGGATATTTCCTCATAAGATATAACTTTTCTGGTTGCATTTAGCTCTCAGCGTGGGCCAACTAACACTCAATTCTCATGTTTACACAATACAACAGAATACGAATAATACATAACTAAAGAAATGTATAAAGAAAAAGAACTTAAAGAATCATTCTCATCTTAAATTTGCTATAATCTCCTTATTGTTATACCCGCGACAATGTCTTCAGAGTTTCTTCTTATTGGAATTTCAAAGAGTTAAACTGAAATATGATTTTAAATAACATTTAGCCCCTATTTATAGAGATTCAAAATTTTATGTCCCTATTTTTCCCTTGACATGTTCGAATAATTACAAGAAGGCAATTTTACCGTTTTGCCCTCAAGTGTAATTTTACCATTTAACCCTTGGTGTAAATTTATCATTCTGCCCTTGGTGCAATATTACCACTTTACCCTTGTTGCAAATTTACCATTCTGCCCATAATGTAAATTTACCATGTTGCCTCAAACTTTTCAAATATTTACCAAATTGCCCTCGAACTTTAATTAGAATTACAAATTATGTAAATTTATTATTTTTTCCCTTAAACTTTTTTTCTAGTATTTCCTACTCTAGCTGTTTCTTTGTAAGATTCTAAGGTTGCGGATTTTTATAATATTACATATAGTTTGTCCAGTTGTTGTATGCTTTGGGCCATAAGGTTGGGTTGTCGCCACTGGATGCTTGATTGTGCTTGTTGTGGTGTAACTTGCTTAATGATTACTGTTATGTATTTATTATTGTTTAAATAAGCTATATTAACATGCTTGATCCACTGAGCTTTGTGTTTACCCCGTTGCTAATCTTTCTAGGGATCTAAGATGCGTTAGGATGGACTTATTTAGGGGGCGATTGCCAACCCTCTCTCACCTAGGGACTTATATTTTTGTTCTTCCAGTAGGTCCCCACTAGAGGTGATGGAGTCCGCCTTGTCCTCTTTTTGGTCTTTTTTGTTTTCTTTCTTTTTAGGGGCATAATCTTCTTGCCCTTCTGTTTTGTATCCCGCCCGAAAATGTAATATTTAACACCTTTCAGAAGGACCTCTTTTATATATATATATATATATATTTACTTAAAAAATGGCTCTTGGATATTTGTGTTTCTGTGTACATGACATATTGCCACACCACATCTCGTGGGAGTTGAATTTCTGTGTATATGGCCCGACAAGCATACCAGCGGGGTGTGACAATATTTTTGGTATCAGAGCGCACTATCTAACAACCTACATAGTCTTCGAATTTTTAAAAAAAAAAAAAAAATGAATTATGGGGAACATCGCCCAAATGGGAGACGCCTATAAGAAGGGTGAGGGAGGGGGAGACCTCTCCTCACCGTCTCTTCCATTTTTTTTTCTCAAAATGGAGCAAAGAGCAAGGCTGAAGCGGTGTAAGAGGCAACCTGCAAATGATGAACGACGGGAGGCCATCACTACGTGCCGCATCGTAATTGGACAGTTGGTGGATTTGCCTAGTGAGTTCTGACCTTCTCTATTTTTGTGTTCTTTTTTTATTCTTGATTTGAGACTTTTGTTTTTCCCAAAAAAAAAAAAAAAACCTTCTCTTCTTTTTTTATCATTCTTTTATCATATCATTTTTATCACATGATGTCTTTTTTTACTTGTTTTTTTTTAAGAAAATTGTTGGATCCATTTCTTAGCACACCGAGTTAGATGACATATCATCAGCTCTACCAGCTTGATCGATTATTAGATGATGACGTTAGCTCAGAAGCAACAAATACCGACTTGGCACTATCCAAGTATCAACGTGCCAGAATGACAAAATTGACTTGATAGCAACGACGTGACGTCAGCTCAGCATACCGAACTGACCAACTAAGTTACTATTCAACGAATAGGGATAACACGAGATTCCACTACAACAAATTTAAGATTCTACACTAAAATTATGGCGACACCCCGATTAAGCTGAAGATCCTAACTACTACAAATATCTCATCACCCCTCATTAATGAGGTAAGCAATTAATTACCCAGTCCGTGTGATTAATACTCGAAAGAGTTCAGAACTAATTTAGGCATCGAAAGGTCTTCGGTCGGTAGCACATCGGTGTTCCTTATATTAGCTTACTTTTTTTCCTTTTTCTCTTTTAAGTTCGAGGTCCCGAACAAGCGAGTCAGCACTTGCGTGGGTTTCAACTCAACATGTCTCCTTTATTTTATTATCTACTAGTGTTAGTCAAATCTTGTACTAAGAAAACTTATTTTAAAATTAATTAGTAAATTTCATAGTAACTTTAATGTGAGTGATATTAATTTTTATTATATAATTTAATATTTTCAAATTTCAAATTTTTATAATATTTAATAAAATTTAAAAATTATATGAGATTTCGTGTGGCAGGACTCTCACAAGCTTCTATTATTTAAAAAATAAAAAATCAGAAAATATGGCGCGACCCATTTAATACGAAATTCAACGATTTAAATATTCCTTCTTCTCTTAACTTTTTGTTATTTTTTTTTGCCCTTTTGGCCTTTTTTTCACATCAACGGAATAAAGAGTTCTCTTTACAAGCTTTTTTTTTTAAATAAAAAAAAAAACAGTTCATCAAATAGCAACTTTCTTTCTTTCTTTTTTTTTTTTTTTTTTTTTTAAAGATTTGGGTGTTGAGGCCTGCTTGCTAATTAATTAGACTAATCTTAGGGGTGTACAAACCCCTAGCCCGCAAAGAGACACTCTCTAAAATCTTGAGGAAATTCTTCGTTTGAGCTCGTATATACCTTAAAAAGAGAACAAGTGGTTTGAATTCATAACTTCTCGATAAATCTTTTCGGCAACATTTTTTTTTAATTTTTAGTTCATTACATTAACTGAATATATAATGCTGGCTTATTGAAGTGCTGTGTAGGTCATAGTTTGATTATAATGGCTGGTTACTAAAATGGTGTGTTAGGGATAGTTATTGGATTGTAGAGTTCTATAAGACTATATTATGTGGATTTTTTTATTAGGGTGACAGGGATAGTAATATTGTACACAGCTTTAGCATACAAAATTTATACCAGATTCTTCAACTAAAGAGACGTTGGCCCAGTGGTTGAGTAGAGTGACAAGTTATCGAGAAATCATGAATTCAAACCCCTATCCACTTGTTCTCTTTTTAAGGTATATACGAGCTCAAATAAAGAATTTTCTCAAGGTTTTAGGGAGTGTCTCTTTGCAGACTAGGGGCTTGTACACCCCTAAGATTAATCGATTTAATTAGCAAACAGGCCCGAATACCCAGGTCTAAAAAAAAAAACAAAACAAAACAAAATAAACTGAATGCCCTAAACCCTAATCGGATTGGATTGTCTAAGCCAAGCCAATCGAGTTGTGAGTGTCCCTTTACATTTGGTTTCTATATGTGGCATTGTATTACATAAACTAATTTGAATTGATATTTATAAGAGTTATGCATGTTTTAACGTTCCATGAAATGAATTTGAGCATAGTCTATAGAGTTAGCAATTTGATTGGGTCTCCTAGCTGTGATTTCCTTTAGGAAGTCTCGTAAGTCTAGTGGTGATCCCCAGTTGTGGACCTGGCAGAGGGTTTTATGGTTTGTGTATAGGTAGAATAGCTTAGGCTGATCCTACGTGCTACACGACCCCAAAAATCCTACTAGAATACGAGTATTGTTTGGTCTGATCGGGTGTCGTGTGTCACGCACCAGGCCTTTGATCGCCCTTGCTCAGGAGGTGTTAGGATTGCATTGGCATGTTTAAAAAATGATATTCATTGTCTTGGTTATGACATGATGCATTATATTGGCATGTATATAATCTTGTTTCATTACCATGTTATTTCAAATGTTTTTTATGATCTTGCCATGTTTTATATAAATGCATGTATATTGCCACTTGTAGAAGACATTCACTGAGCTTGTTGTAGGTTACACCTCATCCTTACCATTTCAGGTTTGAATAGGAAAGGAAAAGGGAAGGCTTGACTGCGAAGCACTCCCTTGGTATTTTGTTGATGTAGGTGTTGTACATTTTTGTATTTTGATATTATGCACATGATAACACCTAGTATATGTATATTTAACGCATATATGGGATGTGTATGGTTTTGTATAATTTGTAGATTTATGGAATTTTATATTTGGTAATTTTGGAGATGTAATATTTTTATTTATTGTTGTTGATCATTTTTAGATGGATGAATTTATTAGGATTCATGTTATGTTTAGGCTAATGGAATGCCAAGTGTATCGATGGAGGGTATACCTGGTGGTTCCGTGCCGGTCATGACGTCACAGATAGGTGGTCGTGAAAATTAGGATTCACTGATCAAGAGCCAATTTAACTTCATTTTACTGAAAAGGTTGGAGCAACTCCCTATTCATTTCAACAGTCACCTTCTGAGGAAAATCCTTGAAAATATTCTCAAAAGTTGCGCTTGAGTGCCTATTGGTTGTGAATATCTGTTTGAAGTAAGATATAATAACAATAACTTTATCCTCCTGAGATGTTACCCAAATACCTTTATGATTTATCAAACCATGAATTGTATTTCGTCGCCTTCTTTCTGTAGCTTTTGAGTGAAAAAATTTAGTCTTTAGGTCTCACTCAAATAGCCATTTCTTTCCAATACAGTTCATTTCTACTATACAACTATTCCAAATGTGCTTCAATTAGTTTGATTTTCTGAGTTCCATTTTCTATATCAGGATTGCTATACAGAATTTCCAATTGATCTCTTAGGTTTGAAATTGAGTGGTGGATGTTCCCATACTTAGCTCTGCTCCAATTATGCCAGACTTTCAAGCACTTTTCAGCGGCTTTATTGGTGCTAACAAGACCATCCTCCCCTCTTGACTCTTGTCAGGCTCACTTGATAAGATCAGTTGCTTCATCATTTCAAACCCACATAGATTCAAATTGAAGTCTTTTTTTTTCCTTGCCTTTTTCATATGGTGCTTAAAGCCCCCAGTAGTTGTCAATAAAATGGCTCTATGATCTTAACAATAAAAGCCCAGGTGTTGACAACCAAAAAGTAAAAACATATCCCTCAATTCCAGTGAACATAATACTTGATCCAGCCTTTCTTGGACATTTACCCCCCTCCCTCTCCCAATTGTGTTTATTTGTCCAAGTAAATTTTGGACCCACATAGCCCATATCAATAAGCTCACAATCATTAATCATCTTTCTGAAGTCTTTTATTTGTTTACTAGGCTTGACTGCACCTCATCTTTTCTCTTTGCTTTCTAATATCTCGTTGAAATCACCAATCACTAACCACTTTGAATCAGCATTGTCCTTCAATCGTCTCAATAGGTCCTATGAGAATTTTTTTTCTTGCACTTTCGCCTTTCCATAGAAGCCTATAAGTTGCCATTGAGAACCATTTTGATCCACCACCTTCACATCAATATGTGCTGTAAAGAAAGATCTCAGATGAACTTGAATTGGAAACTTCCATAGCAGTAAAATACCACTACCCAAGCCTTTCTTTCCCCCACTAAATAGCCGTCAAACACCAACATACTTTTTAATTGCCCTACTCTAGATGTAGACAATCTAGTCTCAATCAACAACACTATTTCAGGATCTTGAGCGCAGAGAAGGTCACACAAAACTCAGAATGTTCGGGGTTCCCAAGCCCCCGAACATTCCAGCTTAATATCCTCATGGCTACCGGCGAGGCTACTGAGCAAACCCAGCCGATAAATCTACAACGTCTTGGGTGAAAAGAAGAGTTTTTGATTTTTTTACTTCTGGTTTAATCTCCATATCAATAAGTAGTGACGGTCTTTTGCCACACAATTGTTGTCCCTCCTTTGCAATTTCGATTTTATTTCTTTGCACCTCTCGTAACCAACTTCTTCCATCTAATCTGTTGTTTAGACATAGATCTCTTAGTTTCATTTGCTGCTTGAGAAACTTGGGTTTGATCAGCCACGGTTGGGTTTGTTAACCTAAGCGGTTCATCACTTAACACGTCCCCAAGTATACTTGATGAAGTACATTTTGATGATCACAAACGAAATTTCTTTCAGTGCTAACGAGCTTTTATCAAGAACCTATCTCAGCACCTCACAAAAGCAAAAGGCCAAAGAACGATTCAATCAAGGCACTCAAAGTCATATCAAAAGGACCTCGGTGATAATATCATGATTTCAAGATCACATTACACGAACGATTTGATCAAGCTTCAAGACTACATTTTTCGATCAACGTTCAAGATATTCAACTCTAACGTGAAGTTCACATCGAAGATCTCATAATAAAGAGTTAGATTTAGAGATTATGAGAACTACACAACATTTAAGGTATATCTTTCTCTAATCGATATTGCTCAAACGTTTTCCAAAACCATGCACGAATCACTTGCATATTTGCATGTTTTGATCTTATGTTTTACGGTATTTCAAATGATTTAATTTTCTACGTTTAATTTGAAATTTACCGAGTTTTTATTCGCATTCATCGTATTTTTAATCGCGAGTCAAAATTATTTTTTCAAGAGTCTTTCAGGACGTTAATGATTTAGCAGCGTTCTCCTGAACTTGATAAGCCAGGACGCTGATGATTCATTAGGACATTGATAACATTCAAGGTTGAATTGAACTGATTCATTAGGACGCTTGTAAGTAGCAGCCTCCCTTTAGTCAACCTTTGAATTTGTCAGGACGCTGACTCAGCATCAGCTTACTGAAAGATCTTTAAGTTCTTCAAAGAATTTATCTTTGAGGACGCTGATAGTTATAAGTTGAATAAACTATCAGGACGCTACCTGGTTAGGAGCGCCCTCACCTTTGATAATCAACTTAATAACTTTTAGGACGCTGATTGTCCTTCAACGTGCTTAGTATTGTTCTTCAAATGTTTTAAATATGGTAGGACGCTTACATAGTTGTAACGCCCTCGTGTTGTATTTTATGTTTTAAAAGGTAGGACGCTTACTAGGAAAAGTAGCGCCCTCATGCACTTAATTGTTTTAAAACAAAGCAGGACGCTAACTGTGCATTAACACCCTCAGGGTTAAGTTACTTATGTCGCAAAGAAAATCAGGACACTTATGAGTTCGTAGCGCCCTCACTTCATTGTTCAACAGGACGCTTATACATAATGAGCGCCCTCAAGAAACAAAATGACAAAGTTGATATTATGTGTGAGGACGCCGATTACGGAATCATGACGTTAATTCAACAACCGTCACTGTTCTAACAAGTACATTATATCAGTCTACTATTTCAGAACGGATCTTTGCACAGAGTCCTTTTTAGATTTATCAGAGATATTCTCTGATACATGAATTAAGTTTTTCTAAAACTTTCTTTTTTCATGTAATATGAAAAGAATCAAAATGTTAGTGAAAATTGCAGTTGCTATTTTCATATAACATTTTAGCCATTGTGTGTAAACGTTAACATTCTATTTGAATTTCAAATGTCTAACGGTTATTATCTACTAAGTTTATAAATACCAACACTTTGAATCAAACAACTTGTCGATAATTTTCATTATGCCAAAAACTTTTTGAATGTTAGTCGTTTTCAAAATGTTTTCAATTGTCATAGCTTACAAAGTATTTTCACTGATACTTTACGTATTCAAAAGATTTTCATATTGTGCTTTAATTATACTCTATCTTTGAAAATCTATTTTGAACTGGTTTCTACTCAAATTCTCAGCATGGATTTATACTTAACTTCAATCATGCTGAAAAAGGAATTTCATGAGAAATACAATTGTACTTGATTTCATATCTTAAATATTGTATTGAACTATATCAGTAGTTGTGTTAACCACTGAATACTGAATGATAAGTTTTCATGCTTATATGCTATATCTATTTTGAAAACTATCTGTGTCTATGATTTACATTGGTCCTGCATTTTCAACTTCAATGTTTAAATGGTATCATAATATTTTCGAAGAAGCTCTTACTTGATTTACATATCATTTACGTTTTTGGAAACTACACTTGAGCAATATCGAACATTGAAAGGTAAAGGACTGTAAGTGTATTCTCTTAGCATTACGTATTCAAATTTATACATCTTTGTAATGCTATGCACATGAGCTTAATTGTAAAGTGTTCTACTTAGTTAGAACCAACATTATTATCTTGTGTTGTAATGCTAGTGTGTTTCTGGATTGAAACAACCAGGACAAGTGAATGTAGTTCACTTAATGATTTCAGAGTTAAAATCATGTTAAGTTTCATCCTCACCTGTAAGTAGGAAACTGGTTCATCCTAATCCTGTAAAAGGATAGGTTCATCCTTAACGTGTAAAAGGATAAGTTATCTCTGAACCTGTAAAAGAGAATCGGTTCATCCTCATCCCGTAAAAGGATAGGTTCGTCTTTAACCCTGTAAAATGATAGGTTATCTCTGAACCTATAAAAGAGAACGGTTCTTCCTAATCCCGTAAAAGGAAAATGATTCTTCCTTATCCCGTAAAATGAACATGGGTTTTTCCTCATCCTGAAAAAAGGAAATACAGTTCATCCTTAGCCCACAAAAAGATAAGTTTTCCTTGAACCTGTAAAAGAGCATGTATAACAGTTTGGTTCTCACCCGTAAGAGAATCAGTTAGTGGATTGAGAAAATCATAATCGGGAGATTAGGTAGTGGACATAGGCTTAACCGAACCACTATAAATCTTAATGTAAGTTATACATTTTACTTTTCGGTTAGTATGTGCATTTAGTTCCAATGTACCAATGTATATCACTAAGTTATTGAAAAAGTTTAAAATTGACCATCATACCCAATTCACCCCTTTCTTGGGTGGACCAACAGGGTTTTGGACTGGGGAAATAAATTATTGTCCATTGAGTGCCTCTTCCATATTCACGTCATCTACTTGGGCTTGTTTAATTAAAATACGAATATGGCTATTTTCACCCACCCTTTCCTATCTCTTCACCCACTTACTCGCTTAACCCATATAAAAATTTAAAATCAATCATTTTTTCTCTCTTCACCCACTTAAATTTCTATTTTACCCATCTCACCCCAACGCCCTAAACCTTTTTCCTTCTCTCTCGTTTCTTCTCTTCTCTTCCCCGTTTCTTCAAGTTTTTCAATCATTCAAAGGGTTAGAACACCGTTAGGATGATTTGTGAGCAACAACGTCGCGAAATCTTGTGAAAAAATTAGGTTATTTTGGGTTTTGGAGGCCTCGAACTCAAAGTGATTCAAGTGCGATATTGATTACAAATCGATAAGTAAATCATTTTTACATGTTTTAAGTTGATTTTAATGTTACATTGTTGGATTTGAATGTTTTTTTTGCAAAAAAAAAAGATGAAAATAGTCGAATGAGGAGGCGGAAATGGGTTCCAGAAACCCATTTCACACGCCAAAATTACAAACGTCCGACTTATTAGGGTCGGCATTTCTCTTTATGTCTGACCATAGACATAAAAAGGTATGTCCGACCTAATAGGGTCGAACAATGCATTTTTTAGTTTTTTTTTATTTTTCTTTTTTGTTCGGCCTATTAAGGTCGGACAGATTTCATTATGTCCATCCACGCAAGGTCGGACACCCAATTCGAGGGCCATTTTTTTTGGGTTTCAACACTCATTTTCGCTCCTTTTTGTCTGCGATTTTGGGTATGTTTTTATAAAAAAACAATACTTCAAAAGGGTAAAAATGGTGGAAATTTATGCTTTTGATTAAAAAAATATAAGAAAATGACAAAATTAGAGATTGAGATGAGTTGGAGAGTTGAAGGGTTGAAGAGTTTAGGGTAGAGAGTGGGTGGGTGAAGAGAAAGGCGAGAAAGTTTAAGGAGTTTAATATTTGTCCCATTTTATAACTTCACATGAGGATTTTTTTTATCTTTCTAATTTTTAGATGAGGTGGGTAAAGAGATAAAAAAGGTTGAGTGAAAATAGTCGGACCCTTAAAATTCTTTTCTCCATATTTAAAAGTGGTGGGTGATCTTGGTTTTTAAAACTGGGCTTCTTACTTATCTTTTCTTGAGCTGCTAGTGACAATTGGGCCTGACTCAACGGCCCACAAATCGATTCCGTCTGAGAATTTGTAGAAACATGGCCTTGTTTTATCAGCCCAAAAGATACCTCTAGAGCTTTCTCTTGCATATTAAGTTCATTTGTCGTTGATTGCATATCAGCGTCCCTTCTTTCTAGATTACCCTGGTTAAGACTTCCTATCACAGGCGCCGTCTGACAAACTTAGAAGGTCTGACGATCTTCATTTTCCAGATCTTCTTTATTGCTGCATCTACCCTCGACTTTCGTGCCGACCTCGCTGGAGCTTCTGGGCAAAACATCCTTCATCGGAGAAGCTACCGGCATGGGAGAAAAAGCATTTTACTTCGACCGACACCACATCGGTGTTCCTTACAATAATCTACCTTTTTTTCTCTTTTAGATCTGAGGTTCTGAGCAAGCGAGTCAGCATCAGCGTAGGTTTCAGCTTAACATGTCTCTTCTATTTTATCATCTATTAGTGTTAATGAAATCTTGCACTAATAAAACTTATTTTAAAATTAATTAATAAATTTAATAGTAATTTTAATGTGAGTAATATTACTTTTTATTATATAATTTAATATTTTTAAATTTTAAATTTTTATAATATTTATTAAAATTTAAAAATCATATGAGATTTGGTGTGGGAGGACTCTCACAAGCTTCTATTATTTAAAAAATCAAAAATCAAAAAATATTTCTTCTTCTCTTACCTTTTTGTTATTTTTTTTTTGGCCTTTTGGCCTTTTTTTTCACATTAAGGGAATATAGAGTTCTCTTTACAAGCTTTATTTAAAAAAAAAAAAAAAAAAGTTCATCAAATAGCAACTTTCTTTCTTTCTTGTTCTCTTTTTAAGGTCAGGGAGTATCTCTTTGCGAGTTAAGAGTTTGTACACCCCTAAGATTAGTCGAATTAATTAGCAAACATGCTCAAATACCCAAGTCTCAAAAAAGAAAGAAAAAGAAACTGAATGCCCTAAACCCTAAAATCCTATGCTCTAAAACCTGGATGAAAGCATCCAATTCACTTGATGGGCTGCATGCAGAAAATATAAAGATACTTAGTGAAAAGGTGTATTAATAACACTTGTTTAGTTGAGTGTAAAACATGTACACGTTTTTAAATGATGATTTTATCTACTAAAATGTTACTTTTACTTTGAGACGATAATAAAATTGATCTGACTTACATGAATTTGAAGTTTTTGTTGATAATAAAACCAATATTTAATGTGCTTTGAATGGCTAAGAGGACAATGTCTATCAACAAAAACTTTTACGTTTGATTCAAAATAAAGATTGGGTCAATATAGGTGGCTTCGATAAGTACCACATCTACAACACGATTTAGTCATATGGTGTATTTTTCAAATAATAATATTATGATAAATAGTCAGTTTGAGATGCTTTAATTATGGTATCCACTTAGTAAATTCTTCAAATTAATTAGCACATATAATAATTAATGTAAAAAGTGAGGTGATCTATAAGTGGATTGGTGAAGATAGAGTTAGATTAATTATGTTAATTAAGTATATTATTTTTTTAATTTATTATATTTGCGAGGGTACAGTGAGATACCCTCTAAACATTAAGTTGATTAATTATATTTGTAGCTTAAGTTAAATATTTATTATTCTTTATGGTTATTATCAAAAACAAATTGGGTTGTGATTAAATCATATTTTATTCACTGTGCCACTTTTTCTGGTTAGAAATGTTGGCAAAGGTAGTTTTCAAGCTTTTCATATTTATTGTAGGCAAAACTTGGTGGCGCTTCGTCGGTGGTCGGCCTAACTTTGACAAAAGGTCATGTATATATATTACAGTGATAATGATGTTAATACTGATAAAAACACAATCACTTTCACATCAGCACTTTTAAAATAGTTTAAATTTATATTAATAATATACAATTTACACAATAATCTAAAAAAAAAAGGATATATCAAAATTATGAAACAAATGGCACGAAAGACTATTATACTTGAAGATTTTAAGTTTGAGTCATTTTTTTATTATATCGAGAGCCAGAAGAATTAGTGATGACGTAATTATCCACTAATCTCAATAAAAAAAATAAAAAAAAAAGAAGAAAGAAGAAGATATAAGATCAACAATTAAAGGTCCTTAAAGTAATTATGACAATAACAAGCCCTTACACAGAGAGGTATTCATACACGTACTACAACAAAAATTGGTATTAGCTACAAAATTTTATAGCTAAAAAGACGTTCAGCTATAAATTTTAATAATGTACATTATTAGACAACCCACTAAGTATGTCGGATAACTTTGGAATCGTGAATTAAATGTATAGATAAGGGCATCAACGTATGCCCAATTGCCAAATTCAAGCCCCTTGACTTGAGTGGTAACAGTGCACATGTTATCAATAATATAAGGATAAATAAATAAATAACTAAAATAATATTAACATAAATAATAAAACTCAAACAATAATATGCTTATAATCAATAATAGAATAAGTTTAGAAATAAACAAAACTCAGCAGAGCAAAGGTTGACTAAGATGAAATTGAGGCTTGTGTAACACACAGTGTCTTTAAAACAGATTTGTCTCTCACGTTGGTGCAAGAGGTAGATCGTCTTTTGTCTCCTAAGATACAACGGTAGATGAACAGTTGACTAGCACCTCGTCACTACTCGGGCAAACTGAACTTTGTAGAAAACTATCACCACTGACCAACATACCTCAAAACTAAAAAGAAGAACAAGAGAGGAAGAAGATAATTCTAGGAATAGTAGAGAACTTTGAGAATTAGTGTATTGATAATAAGAGAATGCACCCTTTTTTATACTAATAGAAGGGGGTGGTGCTCTTAACATCCTCGTTAAGAGCACTAAATAACCTCAAACGTTACGAATTAAATTGAATTAAAATCATATAACGGTTTTTCTAATTTAATTCAAAATTAAAACTCAATTAAATTATTTAAGTCTTTATCTCAATTCAAAACATATAACGGTTTTTTCTAATTTAATTTGGATTTAAAACTCAATTAAATTTAACCGTTACAAATTTAATTTTCATTTAACAAAATTTTTCAACAGCACATGCTGATACAGTTAACTAACTTAAACTGTTAACTGGGGTTATATGTTGTAATACCCCAAAACGATCTATTAATGGCCAATGATTTTTCACATGCGTGAAAATTTATATTTTTCTCTCATTTCCTTTCAAACAATATTCTCTAATCTTTTTATTGGAAATAACCAAAAATTACTCCTTAATCTATTCTAAATTTTCCTTCATGCAAGATGAATATTGAAAACCAAATCACTACCCAAAACTCTAATCCTATTACATTAATAGGAGGACCTTTTCCCAGCCGTCACTGTAATACCCCGAAAATTTTTAAGGGTATTTTTGAAATTAT
This sequence comes from Paratinospora sagittata, assembly GCA_035771175.1. NCBI lineage: Eukaryota > Viridiplantae > Streptophyta > Magnoliopsida > Ranunculales > Menispermaceae > Paratinospora > Paratinospora sagittata. The sequence goes on along the minus strand of CM069596.1, from coordinate 25,020,846 downwards.
AAATCCAAAGGTATTTTCATAATTTTACACTAAGACCAAAAAAGGCTCAAACATGGCTTGTGTTACATATAACATACTACTATATTTTATTTAGATCTTACTTCCTATTACGGTATCACTTCAAATTTAAAATAATAATTTAAATTTCTATGACTAGGTTTAAGTGGTCATATAAAAGTATAATAATAATAATAAAGTTATAGGATAATCCACGTGATTAGCATTCCCAAAAATTCCATGACTATTCTACTTAAATGTAAATTCAAACTATCTATTGTAATCTCATAAAATTTACATACCATAAATCTTATTATTTATGAAAAGCAAGTTTCTAATAATCAATAGTTTTGCAATCTCTCCGCATAAAGCCACCACATGCTAGACATGGCAAGATATCCAACTTCCTTTTATTAATTCCTCTCATACTCCACAGTTAGCACATTCTTTCCATTTTGTGGACAAAGATAATTTAGAAAATTAAGAGATCTTATCATTCTTAATTAGGCTCTATACGCACGTGACACGTGACTATTATGATAAATAGTCAGTTTGAGATGCTTTAATTATGGTATCCACTTAGTAAATTCTTCTAATTCTTCTAATTAATTAGCACATATAATAATTAATGTAAAAAGTGAGGTGATCTATAAGTGGATTGGTGAAGATAGAGTTAGATTAATTATGTTAATTAAGTATATTATTTTTTTAATTTATTATATTTGCGAGGGTACGGTGACATGCATTATTAAGATACCCTCTAAACATTAAGTTGATTAATTATATTTGTAGCTTAAGTTAAATATTTATTAAGAGTGACGGCCGCCGGCGCATCGTTGGAGCATCACCCAGGGGTAATTTCCTTTTATCACTGTAAGTTTGCTTCTCCATTAATTATACAATCGAATACTCTATTTTTAGCGTAGGAGATGACAGCCATGAATGAACCCATCTGCAATTGATTTCTTTTCCCTTTTCTTTTTCCTTTCCCCTTTCTCTCTGTTTATTCCTCTAACCATCGTAAAAGAACAGCAAAAGCAACAACCACGTTGCCGTTGTTGCCGTCCTCTTCTATTCTCCTAATCCCTGTTTTGCATACGACGCATCACCATATACCCATTAACATATGTCTATATATTGCATACGATATATTTCAAAACTTCACCACAACTTCACTCACCTAGTTAATTACACATGTCATATCATATAATTTGTATTATTATGTTATCTCATATGGTTTTGCATTATATTATGTGAAATTATATCATATGTATAACATAACTATCAACATATAGCATATATGTATATTATATTAAATGTAATGTCTATTAATCAAAACCATCAATATATTTGTATATGATGTGTATGTAATATTAAGTTACAATATATGTTATAATACATATATTAAGTATGTGATAATACGTATTATATGTAGTATGATATGCACATGTATTATGATACGCACATGTATTATATTGTCTACCTATGTAAATATGATATAGAAGTCATTAAGCGTACCCCTCGAAGCCACTACTCACCTTTAGATAGACACACCATATTTCTAAAATCTAAAATGATTATACATGGCCTAATTTATGTTCAATTTTTACCTATATAGGTGGACATCATCGAGTGTCGAGGAGTCTGAACACTTTAAAATTTAGCGATACAGGTGAGGAAGATTCTATGCCTTCATAATATTTTATTTTGATATATAGATAGGAACATTAAATTAATTAGATTTATAGCACTATTAGATTGCTGGTGAATATGTATGATACATGATTGTATGTATACCGTGATGTGATTGTTAGTATGATGATATGTATGTGTGCATGATTTTTGTTCTGATCAGATGTTAATTGGATGCATGCAATTCATGTGGTAACTGAAATTCATATGTAAATTATAATGCTTGATAATGAGACATCTGATTTGAGAATATTGGCATAATTGTTATAATAAAGCTCATACATAAATACTATTATATGTGGCATTGTGACATGATACTATGTGTAGTGGAGTTTAAATATATCTTGTGAGTACAATTCATATCATATTTATGTTGTATATATGGTGTGACTTTATTAAAGAACACGATTAAGATAAGAACCAATGAGTATTATGGGGCAGTTATTCTAAAGAATATCACCAATGTTTATTATGAGACAGTTATTCATGATGAATATTGCCAATGAGTTTATGATTTTGGGTAGTGCCGCCTAGGATTTGATTCCCTAAAGGTACGTGATTTGGAACGTGATGAAATTCTCAACTCAAACAATCAAATGTTGCAACGATTAATGTGTGAAACTTGTTTGTAATGTTCTCGTGTATATATCATAATAAAATGTTGTGAATGGTTTAGATGACCACTAGGCTTTCAAGTTCACCCCTATTTTTTACATACAGGTACATGAAAGAATAGAGTCGCAAGTTCGTAACGTGTCTCTCAATAGTAGGGGTGGGTTACTGGCTTGAGTAGCGTTATGGTAGTAGGACTGAGTAATTATTTAATAATTGATTATATCAATTAAATGAGTTGTATTAGAAATCAATGCTTTTGGAACATTATAGTGGTTATTGAAGATTCATGGGTTATTTTATATATTTATGCCTTGGACTTGAACTTGTTAATTCTACTTGATGAATATATTTAAATGTTGTGTCCATAATGGATGGACAAGGGCAAGTATCCTCATAGCTCAATATTCAATTTGTGTAATGGGAATCTATAGTTCGTGGTATAGAAATTGATAGAGTATTCTTCTATCTTAGCTTATAACCGTATTAAATTTATTTTTACCTGTGTAAAGATCTTGGGGTTAAGGTAGATGGATACAATTCACGCCTCGATTTTCTTTTGCTATTTTCTTGATAAGAGGAAATATTTATTCTTATTACTTTAAATTTAAGTTTTGAAAATCGGAGTGTGACACATTTACTATAGAATTTAATATTCTTTATGTGGTGTTGTTGGGGTGTTAGCTAGCTGGGCTTGAGTTTACTCTTGGCAGTGTGTTGGGTGGCTGCTTGTTGCCTTGTTGTATATCTTTGCTGCTGTCTTGCTTGTCTTTTGTTTGTTTCGTTTTCTTTCTATTTAATTTTACCATACATAAGACATTTTTGTCACACTTGGGTTGCACACAGTGCCCCTTACCCAGGATGATGAGCACCCCCGCATGGCATACTCCAGCCATTATGGACCCATAATATTGTCTCATCCCGTCACACACCCACGGTGGTATGGGAACGCACCTTCCGGATTATTTGTCCACACTACTGTGTGCAACCCAGGTGTGACAAAAATTCTTCAAAAAAAAAAAAAACTTGAACTGTTAACTGTATCAGCATGTGCACTGTTAGGTGGTAACCTTCTTATTTACCCACATTAGCAGGCAAGGATCAAATCCCAGTAAGGAAAATAAAAGAGCTTATATATAATTTCATTAGGCCCTAGTAAGCATGTTTTGTGGGCGACAATGCCCAACTTGGTAGGGCATTTGTTTCAAAGTATATTGTAGGTCTTGTGCAAGAGATTGTTGAGTGAGGCTTTGGCCTCCCTTAGATTTCTGTAGGCATTTTGAGTCTGTCTATCAGTTGAAATGTTGGCATGTCCCACGGGTTCTTTCAAAATTACGGTATTGGTCTTGCATGTGCCCTCAGTATGTACATGTACTATTTGAGTAAAGTCTAGCAATAATTAATGCGGACTCCAAAAAAAAAAACTGTCATCAAATATATGCCAGAGATTTTTCTTCTCTGTGAAAAATTAGATACCATTGGTCCTATTTCTGAATTTTTCAAAACATGTATATGGGCTAAGTCATGATCATGGTCTAAATAATACATATGTTTAAATTTTCAACATTTACCTTATCAAAATCTGACTTTTGTCCCTTATCTTTGTCTAGCTATAAATACTAGCCTAAGTAGAAGAAGCTCTTCAGATCAGCTCCCAACTTATTCCAAGTCTCAAAACCAGCAATACTTTGAGCCTTTTGTCCCCTACTTTCAGCTATGGCCCTTATTAACAAGTCCTCCTCCAATATCCTTGCTGCAGTGGTGATGGCCATGGTGCTTGTAGAACTAATGGGCGACGTTGCGAACGCCAGCTCTCTTACTGTGTGGAGCGGCCCAGGGTGCAGCAACCGGGTCCAGACATACAGTAGATGTGGGTGCTCTAATATTAACCTGAACGGTGGCTATTCTTTCCGCTACACTGGCCAAACTGCTGCCACTTACAACCAGCCAGGATGCAGTGGTGTTGCACACACTAGGTTTGGATCCAGTGTAAGGTCCTGCAGTGCTTTTGGATGGAGGAGCATTTTCATCCAGTGCTGAAGAAGCTGATAGATCGATGATCAAATTAACTCAATTTGATCTGGTGTAGTGTGGTTTGGTTGATGTATTAGGGTACCCAATAATAAACATGCAGTACTGATGGTGCATGTATGTCAAATTCACTGTCAATTTTCTCCCTTTTTCCATTCACAACCATCAAATATATATCTATTACAAAATACAAAATCTAAAAATCAGGGAACATGTTATCAGGAAACATGTTCCGTAAAAACATATGTCCCACAATAAACATATCGTAATACCCTCCCTCAAGTTGGAGCGTGAAGATTCTGAACGCCCAACTTGCAGAGAAGAAACCCAAAGTTCGCTTTCCCCGACGCTTTTGTAAAGATGTCTGTCAATACGAGTAAAAACATATGACGTACAAATCATCTTCTCGGTCACCGCATCTCAAACAAAATGGTAGTTAGCCGCTATATATATATATATATATATATATTTTTTTTTTTTTCTTTCATGAATAAAAAACGAATTTTGAGGAATGCACAACGCCCACTGACGCGTGCTTCACCACCGCGCTTCACCATTCGCACGCTTCACTAATCACATACGCTTTACCAAGCGCCGCGAGCACGCTTTACTAATCACGCACTTCACTAAGCGCACGCATCACCGCGAGCACGTTTCACAACGCGCATGCTTCACTGCGAGCACGCTTCACCACGCACGCACGCTTCACTGCGAGCACCTTTCACCATGCACGCACGCTTCACTGCGAGCACGCTTCACCATGCACGCACGCTTCACTGCGAGCACGCTTCACTAATCACGTACACTTCTCCAAGCGCACACTTCACCGCGCGCACGCATCACCGCGAGCACGCTTCACCAATCACGTACGCTTCACCAAGCGCAAGCCTCACCAAGCACACGCTTCACCAAGCGCACGCTTTACGAATCACGTAAAGCTTCACTAAGCGCACGCTTCACCGCGCGCACGCATCACCGCGAGCACGCTTCACCGCGCTCACGCATCACCGCGAGCAGGCTTCACCAATCACGTACGCTTACCAAGCGCACGCTTCACCGCTTCACCACGCGCACGCATCACCGCGAGCACGTATCACCGCGAGCACGCATCACCAACCACGTACGCTTACCAAGCGCACGCTTCACCGCGCGCACGCATCACCGCGAGCACGCTTCACCGTGCTCACGCATCACCGCGAGCACGCTTCACCAATCACGTACGCTTACCAAGCGCACGCTTCACCGCTTCACCACGCGCACGCATCACCGCGAGCACGCATCACCAATCACGTACGCTTACCAAGCGCACGCTTCACCGCGCGCACGCATCACCACGAGCACGCTTCACTAATCACATACGCTTCACCAAGCGCACGCTTCACCATGCGAATACGTTCCACAACGCGCACGCTTCACCATGCGAGCACGCTCCACAACGCTCTGTACACCGATAATACTCTTCACACGATATTGTACACAAAACATTGTGCACGAATTACTGTGCGCAAACCACTGTGTACGAACTACTGTGCACGAAACAGTGTATACACACTGCCCAACGCACACACTCCTCAATGTACACTGTTTACGAGCACTATGCACGCTGCCCAAGCCGGTCACTGTTCACTCCGGTAAAGTTCACACCGGTCAACTGTTCATCTTCTCCATTCTTTTTTTTTTTTTTTAAAAAAACTTTCAATAAAGCCTTTTCTCTGCGATCTCTCGCCGCCGTTCACGTGGTCGATCCGCTCTCTCGATCCTACGCCGTCGCCGGTCACTGTTCACACAAGTCACTGTTCATGCCGGTACGCTGGTCGCCCTGTTCAGTGCCAATCGCTTTGAACACGGCCCCTGATCCCAAGGCATCAACTACTATTTTATTCTTTGGTTTTCAAAGTCATGTTCACATACCAAATAAAGCCAATTTCACCCAATTCATGATTTCAATCGTTCTCACCCATCAACTGGGCATAATGACATCTTTCCCCAAAAGTTCTTTATCCGTTATCCTTCTCTTTACAAAAGAATCGTGCATTTTAAGCTCCTGCACCACATCTTTCCTCAGTTCTCTAATCCCAGACTTCGCCTCATCATCATCAGCACAAGAAATTAGTGTTCACTGAAATCACTATTCAGATCTGAAATTACTGTTCACGGCACCAACAAAAACACAAAAGCTGCTTTTTCTTAGGGTTTCAATCTCGCGAGATCTCTCTCTCGATCTTTCTCAGAGACTTTGTTCTCTCTTTCTCTGGATTACTTATCTGTTTTTCTTTCTTTCTTTCTTCATTTTTTTTTCTTTCTTTTTTTTTCTTTTTTATTTTCTTTTTTTTTTTTTTTCTTCTTCGATGGAAACTCAACCACTGCACAACGGCGATCGTTCTTGAAGAACCTTCGTCGCCGTCTTCGGCTGCTGCCGGAAAACCTTCATCGGACTCGGAAAATACCAACTCCGTCCTTTCAACCTAACATCACCAGCAACGACACCCTTACAAAGCTTGTCTTCTTCAGAACGATCAGATCCTTCCAAAGTTATTGTGTGCTGTTCTGAAACTGGATATGGACCCGGTACCGCCATTGCCGGACTTCCGGCCACCGCCGGATCCATCTCCGGGCTACCGTCGACCTCCTCCTCGCCGGCCACACCGGTATAACTCCCTCCGGAGTCGTCTCGTTCACCGGCGCCGTCTCTCTCACCGTCCCTCCGTCCAACATCTCGTAAACCTCTATCAAAAAAGGCCGGCAACTTCCTCTCTCTTCTGGAATCAGTCCTCATGACCCAGAACGAATCTGCTTCACCACCTCTCATCTGCGATTCCCATTCTTTGATCTTCTTGAAGTCTCCGGCGAGATTGCTCCACCGTTTCCGGCACTGAACCGGTCCCCGGTTCACCCTGTGCCGTTTAACAGAGAGGGGTATCGACGGAAAGACGCCGAGGAGAAGCAACCACGCGCAGATCAGATCAGGAGCAGTTTTCGCAGCGGCTCCTCCGATCCGCCACCTCTACGCTCTGATACCATGTCAAATTCACTGTCAATTTTCTCCCTTTTTCCATTCACAACCATCAAATATATATCTGTTACAAAATACAAAATCTAAAAATCAGGGAACATGTTATCAGGAAACATGTTCCGTAAAAACATATGTCCCACAATAAACATATCGTAATAATGTATGTGAGTGCAAGAAAATAAAGTACCATATGTATATTTATCACCATATATATGGTGATATATATGTATGTTTGTGTTTGTCGTCCAGTGAGTAACTTGGGCATACATTTAGTATGCTTGCCATAATAATATATAATGGTTCCTTGTTTATATTTGGAATCTGTTTCCTCTGATCGATAGTTTTGTTTACTTTGTTGTCATCTCAAATATTACGATATTGCATGGCTGAGAAAGTTGACCACAACTAAAATTTTAGATTTGAGAGATGGTCAATTGTTTTATTCATCACAACTTCTTTCAAGTCCAATTTCACGACCCGCGTATATATATCATTATCGTTGAACCAATGTCACAAAAAAAAGAGAGAAAATTATTAATCTAGTAATGTTTGGCAAAGGTTATTTGCCAATTTATTTATGTTAATTAGGATGGTCAATTGATCATGCTATTAAGCCTCTATCTCCTTGTTTCAACGTGAGTGTATTAATTGGACTAACAAGAATTGCATAAGAAATTGATGATTTGTATAGAAATCGATATCATAATCACTTAATACAAGAAAGGTCACGTCAAGGTTAGGGGTGTAAGGGGTTGGGTTGGGTGTAAGGGGTTGGGTTGGATCAGGTTGGAGTCAAATCCAATCCAACCCAACCCAAAATGCTCCTTAAACCCAATCCAAACTAATCTAGGTTGGTCAATCGAATTAGATTTTACAATAAGTTGAAAATTAATTAACTCAAAAAATATGAGAGTAAAGTAATTAGAATCACTTCATGAATAATATATTTTATTATATAAAGAAAGGTTATGATAAAAAAAAATTAATTTAGTTTTAAGTAATAAAGACATGGATACAGAGTAATGATTGACATTAATAAAGAAATAAATGTTAGGAGCTTCATTTTAATTATAACACAATATTATTATCTGATAAAAATAATTATTAAAATTTATAGATATCATTAGTGGTCATTGGGTTGGATCAGGTTATGTTGGGTTGATTTGGGTTCAAACCCCAACCCAACAAAAACCAAGTCGGGTTGAGAATTTGTCAACCCAAACATTGCACCAACTCAACCCAACCCATCGATTTTTGTTTATTTCGGTCAGGTTGACTTACACCCCTACTCAAGTCATAAGCAATTGAAGATTTGTCTATGGGAATCATGTGCATATATAGTGAATATGTTATGTTGAACCAAAATAAAAATAAAAATGTTATGACATAAGATTGATGGATAGTTTCATTTGCGGAAAAAAAAAATTATTCTTAAAGGTAAGGAGTATTTTTTCACAATATTACATTATTAATTCTCCATTTTTTACAAAAGATTACATGGATAGAGCCTTTATATGTACGATCTCTTCTCCTTGAAGTCAAAATAATTATTTATTTATTTATGTGCATTGTACTCATATTAGGTTAATATATTAATCCAGTTATAATTAGGGTTTATGTAATGTCAAATAATGGATTTTTGACTAGATTATCTTAATTAATTAAAATCATGACACTAATATCAAAATTTTAAAAGTAATGACCCATATACCCAATATTCTACAGTAATCTTCCATGTGGACAGGGCTGATCGGATTTTTTTTTGCTAGGTAGAAGGTCAGTACAAATTTTTTTGAACTGAAAAATAAAAAAATTACTACGATTAAAAACCACAGTTACCACACTACTGCCATTTAGAAAAAAAACCCTAACCCAGCTTTGTTGTCGGTGACCTTTCCGGCGAGATCAACAAGTCCCAGTGAGATAGTTGTTCCCCGACGTCTTTTCCGGTGAGATCTCTCCTTGTTCCTGCTCGTTCTCTCTTTCTCCGTTCGCTCTTCCTCTCCAGCGTGTTTTCATCTCTAATGTCTTTCTTCTCTCCCTCTCAGACGTCTTTTCCCATTCTCAAGCGTTTTTTGGCTGCTCTTTCTGTACTTCTCTCGGTGGTTGATCTTCTCACTCTCCAACAACTGTTCTTCCTTTCGCCGATCTCTTCTTTGTGACGGGTTACTCTCTTTTCCTTTCTTTGACTACTTGAAACCTTCGGCGACGATCATTTATTTGGTTAGTTTAAAATTTCTTTGTCTAGAGTTTTTTAAATTATTTTTAATTGTTTTTAAATTTTTATTACTGCGTGTTTATATATACTCTGGATGAGAAATTTGCTAGATGTTGTTATTCTTTTGTTAAATTTGCTAGTTTTTTTTTAAATAAAATAATTTGAGTTGAAGTTGGAGAGATTCTTGTAGAGAGGTTGGATTCTTCTACATAGAATTTCTCTACACGAATTGCTGAATTTTATTTTTAGTTTAGGAATAAAACTTCTTTTTCTAGAGTTTCATAAAAAAAAAGGAATTACTTAATTCGTGTTTATATATACTTTGTTGTTTGATTACTTAGTTATGCACATTTGTGATTTTAGAAGATGGTGGCTTCGCTGTGATGCTTTAGCATCAATAAGTTTGAGGTAGGAATATTTGCTAATATTTATGGCTTAGAATAGGGTAAATGATACGGCGACAAAGATCTTTGTGTGAAAATAAAGAACTTTATAACTAAAATTCCGTAACACGGGTTTTTAGTTAAAATAATTAGTAACCGTGCATGTGTGTTGCACTCGAATGAATTAGTAGTTGTGATAAATAAAAAAAAAATAAAAATGTCTCAACGTGGAAAAAGCATGATACTTATGCATGTTTTTTTTTCTTTTTCTTTTGTAAGGACCATAGCGATTGGTAATTGGTAATGACTGTTGTTTCTAACAAGGCTTGATTCTTGAGTAGCCAAGAAATACCCCACTTATTCCTATCTCACTCAAGTCTCCCAACATAAACAGTTGAACCTCGATAAGTTCTATTATTATATTTATCTTTTAAGTGTTTTGTGTTTGCCAGATAAAAAAATTTCTTTAAAAGTATTTATTTTATCTTCAGGTTTATTGGTTTCTTCTTTGAATTTATTTGCATTTTTTATGGGTTTGCATTGAAAGGAGGCATCGCTCTCCTCGAGAATTTTTTTTAGGTTACTAATTTTTTGAACTAATATATGTTATAATATTGATATGATCATTGAAATAATTATTATGATTGTGTATGTTAATCTAGATGGCAGACAAATTTGTTTCAGTAGTATGCTTCACAAATAGCCAAATGTTACCCAACCCTCAAGGTATATCATATAATAGTCCGCCTGTTGGCATTTTAAGAGTTCGATTAGACATTACTTTTGAAGAATTTAAAGGGGTTATTCGAAATGTACTACAAATTTCTTGGGAGTCAAGACTAAAGATAACCTATAGATGTCCGTTGTTTTTTAGGGTTGGGAATTTCAATTTTACGGTTGTTCCAATTAGAAATGAGCAAGAGTTAATAGACACATTTCCCATAGTGCAAGAGATCCCACCTCCTAATAATATGGAGTTATATGTTGATGTTGTCGGTGGAATTCCAACTTAAGCTCAAACAAGGAGTTCCCCAAGCTATGCAGATGTAGGTGGCCCTAGTGCAAGGAGATCATTGGAGAACATTGGTTCCAGTACAATGTCACCCATTGAAGCTGTAAATGTGGGCACGAGACCTGAAGTTGATGATATTTGTCCATCTGTGGCACGTTTATCTGATGATGACCGTGAACAAATCAGTAAAGATAGGGATTAAGACAGTGACAATGATGGAGGACAAGAGACATCTAATCCCGTTGATTTGTGTAATGTACTCTTGATAGTAATACAAAATGATGATTCTTTGTATACAACTCCATTACAAGAGGAAGACAATGGGTTGAGCATGGAGGATAATTAGACACGTGACACTCAGTTGCATGGTGTAGGGGGTACATCTCAACCTACCACAACAGGCTATGAGGCTCCATCATTGAGTTTCATGGAACTTAATAATCAAGCTATGACACCGATGTTAGATAATCATGAAAACATATCTGTGGGTTGAAATGAGTCACATGATTTTTGCAAAGGACTCACATTTCCCAACAAAGAAAACTTGCAACATACTGTGAAGCGATGTTGCAAAGCACAACAACTTGAATATATTGTTGTCGATTCAAAACCCAATGTATGGTCAGTTAGGTGCAGGAAGTGGAATGACGATTGTTAGTGGAGGCTAAGGGCAACAAAGCATAAGAAGACAGGGATGTTTGAGATCACAAAGTGTGAGGGAACCCACACTTGTGTCTTGCCTCGGATGTCACAGGACCTCAGACAACTTGATTTATCATTGATATCTCTTGAGGTTTCTAAAATTGTAAGGTGAGATCCTTCAATTTCAGTAAGGGCGCTTCACGAAATGATTAAAGATAAATACAAATACGATGTGCATTATTTGAAAGTGTGGCATGCAATAAGGAAGGTGATGGAAAAGATTTTTGGTGATTTGGAGGGATCATACAATGTGCTTCCTAAGTGGATAGATGCATTGAATGCAACCAATCCTAACACTATCGCAGGAGTTAAGCACTACTGGGAAGATCTTACATATCTTGGTGCATTGGTTGAGGGCTTCAAGCATTGTAGGCCCATAATACAAATTGATGGTACACATTTATATGGAGAATACCGCGGTAAGATGCTCATTGCCACGGGTATTGATGCAGCTAGTCATATATTTCCTCTCGCATTTGCCATCGTTGAAGAAGAAAATACAGATAATTGGATGTGGTTCCTCAGAGTTCTTCGATATCAAGTCACAAATAAAGTTGGCATTTGCTTAATCAATGATCGCCATGTTGGTATTTTGGCAGTCATTAAAGACCCCGAGAATGGTTGGACAGAGCCCAATGCCTATCATAGATATTGTTTGCATCATGTAGGCAGTAATTTCAATGATAAAATCCACAACCATGAGTTGAGAGATTTGGCTAAGAAAGCGGGGTCACAACACCAACCATGAAAATTTGAGGCAGTTATGAAAAAACTTAAACATAAACAAGAAAGTCGCACAAGGTGGCTCAATTTCATCGACAAAAGGTTGTGGACAATGGCATACGATGGTGGAGTGCGGTATGGTTGGATGACTTCCATTTTTTTTTTAAAGTTCATCTTTTATGATTCTTTCAATATGCATGATTTTATATATGTGTGTGTTGATCTTTTTATGTTTTCTACGCATTTTTTCTTTTTTTCTCTGTAGAAACCTTTAATGGTATTTTAAAAGGGGCCCGAATGTCTCCGATTACAACACTAGTGCAGTTGAGGTTCTACAGAACAGTTGCATGGTTTAATGTTAGACGGGAAGAAATAGAAAATGCAATTCGTCAAGGGAAATGTTATATCACGCACGCTGTTGAGAAAATGACCAAATGAGCAGCTAAGGCAGGGGGCCACGCAATTACATTGATTGATCGACAGGCCAAGAAGTTCGAGATTGTTACTAGGATACAAAGTGCACATTTGAACAAATGAGGAAACAAACAAGTTGTCAATCTACATGATCGTTTTTGTAGTTGTGGAAGATGACAATGCTATGAAATCCCATGTTCCCACATACAGGCAGTGTGTCATTATGCTGCCGTCAATTGTGATGCGTACATTGAAGATTGCTATCGCCTCGATAGGTACCTCAAGTGTTATGAGCTACAGTTTCATCCAATTCCACATGAATCATATTGGCCACCATGTACGATTACATTTAAAGTGATCCCTAATTTTGATTTTGTTCGTAAATCCGGTCGGCAGAGGACATCACGCATACCAAATAAGATGGATATAAGAAAACTGTCCTCTAGGATTCAATGTGGGCATTGTCGACGTGAGGGTCACAATCGGTGTCGTTGTCCAGCTCTTTGTGGAAGGGCCACCTGAAATTTATTGGCAGCATAATCTTCATGTTTTCTAGATTTTGATTATGATGTACTTTGGTGATGTAATATGACACTTCTAGATACTTTTGTTCTAAAATAAAACTTATGTACTTCTTGATTTTCATGACAGTGTGTGCATACGAAGATGTGCATCTTATATTATATCAAATGCATTTCATTTTGCATTTAATTATATAATTTTTGGTGTTGTTTGAATTTAAAATTTCTTTTAATACATATGTTCATAATTTTTGGCATCTCATTTAGGTCATAATGTTTAATGTGTTGAATTTAGATAGAGCCAGAGTCCTCTAATCCAGGAGGTAATTAATGTAAATTTAGATATGTAATTCAGTTCTATAATTCCTATCCTAATAAAGGCTAACAACTTTTTTTGTTCTTTTGCAGGACCTAAATGAGCTACATTGTCGTCAAAGGGAAGCTGTCCTCCACCGCACTTATCCACTAAATCCTCAAATTATCCAATACTTACAGAGAACATGATTTTACGGAGTGGCACATGTTGGATTTATCCAGTTGGATTGGAACTTGATCACAACATTGATTGAGCGATAACGATAGGAGACCCGTACCTTCTATTTGGCGGTAGGTGAGGCGACTATCACCCTACAGGACTTGAAAATTCAATTGGCTCTGCCTGTTTATGGTCTCCCCGTTACTGGATCGACTGGCCATGATTACAATGCACTATGTTCTAAGTTGCTCAGATTTACCCCAGTTAGAAAAGAGAGACGTGGGGGTAGACTTAATCTATTAACACTTACAGAGAGAGTGCAACCGTTACCTAAAAATGCGTCGGACTTCAAGATTGTTCGGTATGCACGAGCGTGCATTTTGCAACTAATTGGGGGTTGCTTATTCTTAGACCATGCGAACAATTTGGTACATTTGGAACTATTGCTATTGCTTGCCGATTTAGACGTGGTTGGCACTTACACACGGGGGAGTGTAACATTGGCGTGGCTATACCGTCAAATGTGTCATGTAGTTGATTTTGAGAAAGAGGGTGTATCAGGGGCCCTTATCCTCTTACAATTATGGTCATGGGACCAATTTTTTATTCTAGTTCCACGAAGAACTGACAATGTTTGCAATGATCCTATTGCGCCTCATGCACATCTACTACCCCAATTAGGATATAGGTAAAACAATATTAGTCTTAATTTCTTCAGTTATAAATAAAACATTACATATTTATATAATTTAATAATTTTTCCTTACGAGCTATGTACATCCAATGAGTGAAAAGACAAAAAGGGGTGTCAAAACTCGCCAAAAAACACGCACTCCCGCAAATCTGGGTTACCGGTGCCGCGGTGCCCACTCCTGGCGCCGCGGCGCCCAGTCACGGTTCGTAGGTGTGGTGATGACCTTGTGGATAGCCAAATTCTTGGCTTTTTTGACTTCTTTTCTTTGTTTCTTCTGCACTTTTTTGCACATGTTTTTGGTCACTTTTGAATACCATTTGAACCTTGTTTCAACCCACTTTAAAAGCTCTTTATTTACCTACAAAACAAAGTATAAACAAGTATAAATTCTATGCAATTAATCAAAGTATTAACTAAAATGAAATGCACTCAAAGTATATGACTTTTATGATATTAACAAGTATCAAAATGTCATTTATTCATGATAAAAACCTATAAAAGCCTAAGATAAAGTCTAAATGAACCTAAAACAACTAAGTATGCAATTCATGCAAAAATATCTAAAAACTAAGCAAATGCACCTAAAAGTCTATCAAATTAACATGCAAACTAACTACTAAAACTCAACTTATAAGTCATCCTAATGAAATGGAATATCATTCCTCATTAGTCGGGTCAATGGTGCGGCGAATTTGGAAAAATCTTGAATAAATCGTCTGTAGTATCCTGCCATGCCCAAGAAACTCCAGATTTCTATGACATTTCCAGGTTGTTTCCAATTTAGTACTGCTTCCACTTTGGCAGCATCTACTTCGATGCCTTTTTCCGACACTACATGCCCCAAGAAATTTCTCCTGTGGGTTCTGAATTCACATTTAGTGAATTTTGCATATAATTGGTGAGCCTTGAGTGTTTCTAATACTATCCTCAAGTATTCTCGGTGTTCAGCTTTAGTAGTCGAGTAGATTAATATGCCATCTACGAAAACTATTACAAAATGATCTAAATATGGTCGAAATACTCAATGCATTAAATCCATAGGTAGCTAGTGCATTTGTTAATCCAAACGACATCACCACAAATTCGTAGTGTCCATACGGAGTTCTAAAAGCGATTTTGTATATGTCACACTTCTTGATGCATAGTTGATGGTACCCTGACCGTAAATGAATCTTAGAAAAATGTCTTTCTCCCCATAATTGATCAAACAAATTATCTATTCTGGGAAGTGGATATTTATTCTTGATGGTGACACTATTTAATTTTTGATAATCTACGCACATTTGTAAATAACCATCCTTTTTCTTTACGAAGAGTACTGAAGCTCCCTAAGTTGAGGTCATTTTTCTGATAAATTATTTTCCTTTTAATTCTCTGAGTTGTTTATCCAGTTCCACAAGTTTGGTGTGAGCCATCCGATACGGTGGAATAAACACTTGATTGGTTTATGGAAGAACTTTGATTTCGAAATCAAATTCTCATACTGGTGGTAGTCCAGGTAAATCTTCCAGAAATACAGTAGGAAATTCCTATACCACACTAATGTCATCCAGTGTGAGAGGTTGTACAGTTTCCTTTTCTTCCTCGCGTAGAAGGGCTTCCAATTTTCCGCCCCCCAATCGTTGTTCGAACAATGATGCACTTTGGTGATCGTGATTTCGACCCTGTAATCTTTAATACAATTTTATCTGGAAGAGTTATATATACTCTTTTGTTGAGGCAGTCCACAGTTGCATTATGCGGTGTTAGCCAATTCATGCCTAAGATTATATCAAAATCTTCTAGCAATATGATTGACAAATCAGTGCAGAATAATTTGTCTACCATCTTTAATTCACAATTCGGGCATTTTTGAGAAATTTTTACTTCGGCACCTACTGGGGTAGATACCATTATCTTGGTTTCCATAGGTTCCAGTTCTAGCCCTAGATTTTCAACTACTAATATGGCGACAAAGGAATGAGTTGATACTGTATCAAACAATACTCGTACCGGGGAGTTAAATAAGAGGAAAGTATCTTCCACTACCGCATTGTCCACATGTTCATGTCCTGTGATTGCATATGCTCGACCTTGTTTTCGTTGACCTTGCACTTGATTAACAGGTCTTTGAGGTGGTGGCATGATTTGTTGATTAGTTGTGGTTGTGTTCGTCCTGGTGAAAGACCGGGTTTGGTTGAGAACAATTTCGAGCAATATGACCCGCTTGTTTGCACATATAGCATTTTCTTGGATCAAAATTTTGGCCACGTTCCAGCTATGGCCCTTCTCTTTACTTGTGGTTGTTGGTGTGGATTAACCTTTGTCCTCGGTCCCTCCTATTGTTTTTTTGGTTTGTTGAGTTGAATTGATATGAATTTTTTGCTATCGCTTGCTGGTTTGCTTCAAACCCTTGACTTGTTGGCTTTTGTCCCGAGGTGGCCGGAATTCCACTGCGTTGGAATTTCCTAACATTACCTTTTCCATGAAAGTTATTTATTTATTTTTTCCTCTGCTATTTTATTGCTCCTGCTGTTGTCGTTCTTGCTTATATTGCATGGCTTGATTGACCACCTCACGATAGTTGTCAACATTCATGATAGATAATGCCTGCCTCAACTCGAGTCTCAAGCCATTAAATAATTTCTCGACTTTGTCTCTTTCATTGACTTAATTTGAAAAAGAAAATACTGATAATTCCATAAACTTGGAAGAATATTCTTTCTCACACCCCGCCCGGACGCACCTAAACCGGCGGTACACTCGCGGACGGGTGCGCATTTGGAATTATCACAATGGTAATAACAGAGTACGCAACGGAAATATAAAACAGTACAAGTCTGATTTCATTAATTTCAGAATATAATTTGTACATGAAATGGTTAGGGGAACATTCTCCCTAACACCCCTAATGAATAATACAAAGGGTACAAAATGTGGGCCCCATAAACATGTCCCAGTCCACCCTAATTTCCTGTGAAAAATTGGATAATAATGGAGTGAGCTTAACGCTCTCAGTGGGTAAAATAGTTCGTGAGTATAACAATTAATAAAGCATACTTCATAATCAAATATCTTAAATACACATCAAAGCATCATAATCAATCAATATGTATGTATGCATGACATCGTCTCATAATGATTTGATGAACGTACATCGCCTGAGTTCACGTACAGATGTCCTTCCCCAGGCGTAGCCAGGTTCTCATTGTACGTCCCTCCTCAGGAACGATGCTCTGGATTCACGTACAAATGTCCCTCCCCAGGCGTAGCCGGGTTCTCATTGTACGTCCCTTTCCAGAGAAATATAATGAATAGTGAGCAATGCTCCTAACTATTCTGAGTCATAAACCACATACGTCCCTAGGTGGTGATATGTATGATGCCAATGCATGAACTGGTCTAGTCTACTGGTCTAATCTTTACTTAACATTTAGACTGACTTTGGCAACGTTTGGTGATCCTTATCAGGGTTGGTATCACGACGTGCAAGGTTAGGAAATTCAATATTACTTGTATAAGCTGATAGCTTTCAATAAGACCAACTAGATCAGTCCCCAGTTGAGAGGTGAGACACAAGGTCTGCTTAAATACCAATTGCCTAGAGCAGCCCGCTGCCTCCCATTCACTATTTAAAGTTACTGAGGACAAGACCTAGTCTAGTTGAGCCAGATTGACCACAAATCCGGCATTATAACAGTGTAATACACGAACTCCAAATATACATGTATAAATATAATAGTATGAATGTTATACGAAATAATGTTGTGTAAATGAATGGTAGACATAATAATAAATGAATGTAAACTTTAATAAAAGTTATAAAACACGCAAACCTATGTTTTGTTCCCCACCTTTAGATAAGAACTTCTTCTTTCAGATCTAGCGTTTTCCTCCGGACAGAACTTCGTTGTACCACACCGAGAGTCTCGAACAGATAGTCTCAAAAGACTAAAAACTCAGAATGAGTGGAAAGGAGAAGAAAATCACAAGAGAAGGTGATTTGGTGTGAGGAATGAGAAATGGGGAGGGTTCCTTATATAGAGATTTTTGGCGCCTGAACGTTCAAGCTTGCGCCTGAATGTTTGTGCGTTGCGCCTGAACGTTCGGGCATGCCCCAGAACGCTCGGGTATTGCGCCTGAACGTTCAGGCACGCGCTTGAACGTTCGGGCGTTGCGCCTGAACGTTTGGGAGTTGCGCTTGAACGTTCGGGCAGGTACCCAATTTTTTTTTTGTGCAATCCTAGGGTATTACACTCTACTCTCCTTAAAAGGATTTCGCCCTCGAAATCAGTTTAAGTAGTCATGATGGTTATCAACTTGAGATTCACTGCCGGTGTCATCTTTTGCTAGTTCAGGGTAGGTCATGTATGGTCCCTGAATGGCACTGTGACCAGTGGAATCCTCAACATCATGAAACCATGGAGAGCAAATGGAGTCGGATTAGTCCTTAGAAGATTCTAACCTTTGCTTAACAGATGGTGGTGGAGGGCACTGGTTACATCGTTTGAGGGGAGGTAGGTTGAGCGGTGGAATGCTTTTTCTTGTTATTGCTTGAATCCGACCGCCTGGTAATTTTGGTAGCAGGTCTTGCCAAGATGAGGGCACGAGATTATTTTGAATTAAATAATTATGAAAAAGCCATGCAACTCTGGCGATAAGGATCGCTGTCTGTGTGGTGATGGAGGTGGTGATGCAAAGTAGTTGTGACTTGACTCAGATCCTGAAGGAGTCGTCACAGGTTGCCAAGGAGGCCACTGCGTTTGTGCATTACCCTATCCATTGATATTATTTTTAGACATCTGCATAGTTATTAAACTGAAACGATGTATTAGGACATGTATAAACAAAGTTTCATCATTTTATTGATAAGTGAAAATAGTACAATGTTTCACATCATCAGTTGGTACTAGAAAACAATTCAGGGTATTTCTTTTTAATTGTTGCTTCTAGTTCCCATGTTGCTTCCTCTATTCCATGGTGATCCCAGAGCACTTTCACCAGTGGAATGCTACGTCGCCTTAGTTCTTGAGTTTTTCTATCCAAAATCTGTATCGCTCTCTCCTGATACTTATTTCCTTCCTTAACCCGAACCTCGACTAGAGGGATGATATGTGAAGGATCAGGACGATACTTGTGAAGCATAAATACGTGAAAAACATCATGAACCTTAGGCATCGACGATGGAAGGGACAGACGATAAGCAAGTTTTCCAATACGTTCAATGATTTGAAATGGACCTATATACCGCGGGGAGAGCTTCCCTTTGATCCCAAAGCGTTTGACACCTCTTGTGGGCTGAACTTTTAGAAAAACTAAGTCCCCCTTATCAAATTCTAGAGGCTGCCTCCGCTTGTCAGCATAGCTCTTCTGTCGACTTTGTGCAACACGAAGTCGTTCCTTTACTAGTGTGATCTTCTCAGAAGTCTCTTGAACTAGTTCAGGGCCTAACTGCGGTCGATCTGCAATATCTAACCAGCATACTGGAGATCTGCAAGGGCGACCATAAAGAGCCTCGTACGGTGCCATGCCGATACTAGTTTGGTAGCTTTTGTTGTATGCAAACTCAGCTAAATGTAAGTATTTCGCCCATCCGTCATTAAAGTCCAAAATGCAGCATCGTAACATGTCTTCTAAGATTTGAATAAGCCGCTCTGACTGCCCATCAGTCTGAGAGTGAAATGTTGTGCTCATGGTGATCAGAACCCATTCTACTTTGGAAGCTTTTCCAAAAGTTTGATGTGAATCGAGGGTCTCGATCAGAGACGATCGTGAGCGGTATGCCATGGAGGCGTGCGATTTCTCTTTCATACTGTTTGACAAGTTTGGCGGGGTTATCAGTGAACTTTATTGGCAAGAAGTGTGCAGACTTTGTAAGTTTGTCAATGATAACCCAGATAGCATCTTGCCCTTTATTATTTCGAGGCAAGGCCGTAACAAAATCTATTGCAAAGTTCTCCCACTTCCATTCTCCAATAGGTAACGGCTGGAGAAGTCCAGAAGGAAGTCTTCGTTCTGCCTTAACTTTCTGGCAAACGAGACATCGAGCAACGAATTCTGCAATTGCCTTCTTCATTTTAGAAAACCAGAATTGTCGCTTGACATCCTTGTACATCTTGTCACCACCAGGATGCATAACAAACCTCGAACAATGTATCTTAGTGAGCACTTCTTTCCGAACCTCTGGATCGTTCGGTAGACAAAGATGTTTTTTTATAGAAAATGTCCCTGTCTTCAGAGACCGACCAGTGAGGGAGGTCCTGTCCGCTGAGTAGAAGTTCTCGTTTCTTCATTAACATAGGGTCATTGGCTTGAGCAACTGAAATCTTTCGAACTACCTTAGAGGTGGTTGATAATTGAGAGAGTCGTGATCTTGGTCCCTCTTCGATTAGTTGTAGGTTAAAGTTCTCCATCTCGATAGCCAACTTTCCCATTTCATAGTTAAGAATACAAGCAACATAATATTTTCTACTCTGGGCATCAGCCACAATATTGGCCTTTCCGGGATGGTACTGGAGTTGAAAGTCATAATCTTTCAAGAATTCCAACCATCGTCTTTGGCGGAGGTTTAGGTCTCTCTGAGTGTATATGTATTTAAAACTCTTGTGATCTGAGAAGACCTCGAACCATTCACTATATAGGTAATGATGCCATAATTTCAGTGCAAATACGATAGCTGCAAGTTCCAAGTCATGTGCTGGGTAATTACCCTCATGAATCTTCAGTTTCCTCGAGGCATATGCAACAACTTGGCCTTCTTGATTTAGTACGGCACCTAAGCCTTGGAGAAAAGCGTCGGTGTATAATGAAAATCCAATTGCATTTCTTGGAGTGATAAGTACAGGTGCCGTCGTGAGGTGTTTCTTCAATTCTTGAAATGATGCTTCACAGGCGGGATTCCAGATGAATCGCACGTCTTTTCGAGTGAGCTTGGTCATAGGTTCAGCAATCTTTGAGAAGTCCTTGATAAAACGTCTGTAATAGCCAGCCAAACCAAGAAAACTCCTAATCTGAGTAACAGTGGTAGGCTGCTTCCAGTTTAAAACTGCTTCAACCTTAGAAGGATCTACCTCAATGTCATTGCCTGAAACGACATGGCCTAGGAATTGAACTCGCTTCGCCCAAAATTCGCACTTACTCAACTTTGCATACAGTTGGTGGCTTCTCAATGTCTGGAGGACTATCTTCAAATGTATCTTATGGTCTTCCTCAGTTGAGGAATATATCAAGATGCCATCCACAAAAACTACCACAAATCGGTCTAAGTATAACCTGAAGATGCGATTCATCAAATCCATGAATGCAGCAGGTGCATTTGTTAGACCGAACGACATGACCAAGAACTCGCAGTGATCGTACCGAGTTCTGAATGCCGTCTTGGTAATGTCCGACTCTCGGATCCGGAGTTGGTGATAACCAGACTGTAAATCAATCTTAGAGAAGTATTTGGCATCTCTAAGTTGGTCGAACAAGTCATCAATCCTGGGCAATCGATGCAAAGTCGTAACGAACCATCCTTTTTGTGAACAAACAGAACTGGAGCGCCCTAGGGTGATGAACTCTTTCTGATGAAGCCATTACTCTCTAATTCCTTCAGTTGTTTGTCTAATTCGACCAGCTCGACACTTGACATTCTGTATGGTGGAATTGAGATAGGCCCTGTCCCAGGTATGAGATTGATTTCAAAATCGAATTCCCTAACTGGAGGTAGCCCAGGAAGGTCATTTAGAAAGATTGTTGGGAATTCAGATATGACTGGAACATACTGTACTTCGAGAGGTACAGTGCTGGTGATTCATTTTCATCATCAAGGGATAGAGCTCGAAGTTGTGCCTTAAGAAGTGCAACTGTTGATTTGTGTAACCATTTCCTTGTTCTTTGAATCTTGACAAACTCTCCTGTAGGCAAGGTTAACTGAACTTGCTTCTTCATACATTCGATTTTTGCATTCAGTGGTGCTAGCCAGTCCATGCCGAGGATGATGTCGAAGTCTTCAATGTCCATCACAAAGAGATCTACATATATTATCTGTTCTGACATTCGAAGCTCACATTGAGAACACTACAATTTCACATCAGTACCAGATCCTAACGGTGATGTGACATGGAGTGTGATGTCTGTGGGTTCATGCTGCAGGCTTAAATGTCTTACCACTGCCGAAGATATAAAAGAATGCGTAGCACCTGAATCAAACAAAACATGCACTATTGCATTGAACAAAGGAAAGGTACCTTCGACTACATTATTGTCTGGGATGGGTTGTTGAGAGATGGCAAATGCTCTGCCCTGATTCCGTTGACCTTAGTTTTGCTGGTTCTGCCTGGGTTGGGCATTTGCAGCAGGTGGTGCTTGTTTGACTGTCCATGATTACGAAAACCCTGATGATTAGGGTTAGAAGGTTCAGCCGCAGGTGTTGTGGCCTCATTCTTTGAAACAGGGGCTGGGAGGGCTGGGTTTTGATTGTAGTAGGGCTTCTTCTTGTTACCCTGTTGTGAGCCCTATTGGAAAAACGTTGCAGGCCATTTTCCCTTATTCATTCTCTGCTCCTGTATGATGTTCTCTTTTTCAAAGCTCATGGCCTTGTCAACAACCTCCTTGTAAATCTTGAGATCCAAGATCAACAAGGCTTGTCGAATATCATGGCGAAGGCCATTGTAAAATTTCTCAGTCTTATTTTACTCTATTGAGATGGTGGAGAGAGAGTAGACTGATAATTCTTTGAACTTGCCAGTATATTCCCTGACGGTCATGCTGCCCTGGTATAACTTAGCGAATTCCTGGTGCTTCTGCCTCTTCACAGCGCCGGGAAAATACTCATAAATAAACATTGACTCAAACTGTTGCCAAGTCATATCTGCTGTGTTGACCCTTGGGTCTTCTCTCACTGTTATCCACCATGTGTTTGCCCCACCAACAAGTTGGTAGGTCGCTAGTGGAATTTTTCGAGTCTCATTGACTCTCATTGCATCAAGAGCCTTCTTTGACTCATTCAGCCACTTTTGCACCTCATCAGCATCAATGGTGCCAGCAAAATTAAGAGGTTGTAGCCTCTTGTACTTAGTAATCTGATCAGTTTGAGATTCTGACCCAAATCTTACAGATGCCTGAACCGTGGCAACCTGACTGGTCGCGGTCTAACGAACGGCCGTTTGAACAGTGGCTTTCATCGCCTCAATGAATCTGGCAAATAAGGTTTCCATGCTCGAAGGCATGGAAAAGGGTGCGGATGGGGGTGATATTTCCTGCCCAGATGTAGTGGCAGTGTTGGGTGTAACTCATGCTGTCGTCGGAGGCAGCGGTTTTTGAATCTCAGGAGCTCCCCCACTGTTGGACGGACAATACGTGGCCTTCCTCTTTTCCTGGTTTTCATTTTCACACTGGCAAGGAGAAAATAAAACAAGGATTTAGGAACTGTAGCCAAGTATAATGTTATAGTATGCTCAGCAACAATTTCAAGAGTACTGCAATATTAAAATCACCTATTTTTCTAAGTATAGTGCAAGGTTTTTCTTGAGGAATCAAATAATCTTATATATCTCGTATGTTTGTCCATGGTGTAAAAAAAAACAAGGTTAAAATGTTTGTATAATAAGTACAAAACTTTGCAAGTATTTCAAATGATTTGGTTCTGGTTTTTTTTTTTGTGAACATACATATATATTTCATTGAAAATCCATACGAGTCATAAGAATTATAAGATTTGCCTTGGTAAATATCCTGATCTAACGTTCTATCGCAATCTTATGTATTCAAACTCTTACTCTTAGTCTTTTCGCTTATTATCCAAGTTTGTGTGTCCCATACCACATGACTTTGGTAATAAGGGTGTTAACCAAGTTAAGTTGTATGAACACAGTCTCTAAAAATATCGGCTGAACAATAGTTCACCAATAGTATCTTCCAAGTTTACTCGTCCCATACCGTGTAAACTTAGTGATAATGTTAGTAATGCAACTTTCTCCAAATGTTTCTTTTCACACAAGGTCATGGGTTTTCTTACTTCCAAATTTTATTTAGTATCCTCCAATTTTGGTGTGTCCCATACCACTCCAAAGTTAGTGATACAAAAGAAAGAATGGTTGTAAGTCGGCCCACCAAATATAGTCTTAAACAAAACATTTCATTCATATATAAAAGAAAATTTTACAATGCCAGTAATCAATCTTGATTTTCCTGCCTACTACCGCTCCTTCTAGACCTCCTGCTAGGTACAGAACGACTACTACCAGAAGGTTGAGAATTTGTTTGTTCTGCTTCAAAGTTTTGCATACGTGTTAATATATCATTTTAAGTCTCTCTCATTTCAGCAATATTGGATGTCATTTCATTTAACTGCTCAAATGGGTTAGTCGATTGTCCCATTGGTGGTTGATGGGTCGATTGTCCCATAGGTGGAGGGTAGGCCATAGGCATTGGGGGAAAGTATTGGTTGTATGGGTGACTCATAGGTGAAAGGTAGTTGTTTTGATTGTACAGGGATCCCCTAATTGGAACCCCTTGGATATTTGGATTTGTTTGAGGTGAAAAATTTTGAAACAATGGGCTCATTGGGATGTTTTGCCCTCCAAAATTTGGTGCCACCCAATACTGTTTTTGTTGGTTCATAGCAACTTGTGGAACTGGTCGATACAATACCTCAGGAGTTGGAAACCTTTGGTATGAAGTGTGGCCTTGAGTTGGCACGTTCCAGGTTGGTGGATTTTCTTGAGTACTTTGTCTATCATGACTTGGTTGAGGTTGATTTAGTGTGGCAAATAACTCTTCCTCAGTGAATAGTCGATAGGTTGGATCATTATTCGGGGTTGGGTTTGATGTAGGATTCTGATTTGGCTCATTATTTGGTACTTCCCTGACAGGAATCTTGCGTCGACTTCTTCGAAGACAACGTCCATGTTCGTCTCTCATTATTTCGGCATTTCCTATTGTCGCACCGAATACTTCCTCGTCAGTTACCCCTCCCATCGTGACATATATCTTAAAGATAAAAGATGCTATAAATGGCTCAGTGATCTACTTCGAAGTCCCATCAAAAGTGTTGATGTTTGCTTCGTATAGCATCCTCATGATCAAGACTCCGTAACCGAGGAATTCCTTTCTCAAAGGGTTTTGAATCACCTTCAACATTTGTTGGATGATGATGTGTGGTAGGGAGACCTTTAATTTTCTTCTCTATGCATTATAACATAAGAATTTGAGCCCTTGACATAATGCCTCTAGTCCTCCTTTCTGGCAAGATGTTGCGTCTGGGGTTCGTGTGGATCAATAATTCTACCTTCAATTGGAATTTCCATATGTCGTGCAATAATTTCGACGTTGATAGAAATTTTTTATTCCCCTGACCGTTGTTTCCAAAACAGGGCTGATCCCATCTTCTTGAAGTCCTATGCAATTCATGGCTTCGTAGAAGGGTTTCGTCAAGTCGTAAGAGACGTGACCCTCAACTTTTATTATGTTCAACCACCCCAGAGTTGCTAGTTTCTCGTGAAGGATTGGACGAAGACGAAGATCTCTATTGTCGATGCTCCTCATAGTCATAACCTCCCTTTTGAACAATTCCTTGAGTCTAGTGAGAATTGGTTCCCTACTACTGGGAGTTATTCCTTCACTTGAGGCCATTCTTTTGCTGAAAGGAAAATAAATTTGTGAAAGACACAAAATATATTCCTAACATTTTTAAGATTTATTCTTTGTCTGTTAGACAATATTTTCTATTTTTCTCTTGATGTTTATGTCATCATGTAATCAAAATTCTTCATTAGCAATATGAGATATATATATATCTCATATACATATATACATGAATGTATAGATATATATATTTAATCATAACAATATATATAGTTTTCATCAATCTTAACTATATATATTTAAATCTAAACTATATAAAACTATATAGTTTTCTAGATATATATTAAATAAAATTCTCAACTATATACAATTCATATATATATAGTTGTAGAGATATATATATATATATATCTAATAAAGTTTTTCATCCCCTAATTTGGTGGACTTGGGCGGGCTGTGGACCGTACTATCTGATACCATTAAATGTTACACCCCGTCCGGACGCGCCTAAACCGGCGGTACACTCGCGGACGGGCGCGCATTTGGAATTATCACAATGGTAATAACAAAGTACGCAGCGGAAATATAAAACAGTACAAGTCTGATTTCATTAATTTCAGAATATAATTTGTGCATGAAATGGTTAGGGGAACATTCTCCCTAACACCCCAAATGAATAATACAAAGGGTGCAAAATGTGGGCCCCATAAACCTGCACCCAGTCCACCCTAATTTCCTGTGAAAAATTAGATAATAATGGAGTGAGCTTAACGGGCTCAGTGGGTAAAATAGTTCGTGAGTATAACAATTAATAAAACCTACTTCATAATCAAATATCTTAAATACACATCAAAGCATCATAATCAATCAATATGTATGTATGCATGACACCATCTCGTAATGGTTTGATGAATGTACATCGCTTGAGTTCACGTACAGATGTCCTTCCCCAGGCGTAGCCAGGTTCTCATTGTACGTCCTTCCTCAGGAACGATGCTCTGAATTCACGTACAAATGTCCCTCCCTAGGCGTAGCCGGGTTCTCATTGTACGTCCCTCTCCAGAGAAATATAATGAATAGCGAGCAATGCTCCTAGCTATTCTATGAGTCATAAACCACATACGTCCCTAGGTGGTGATATGTATGATGCCAATGCATGAACTGGTCTAGTCTACTGGACTGATCTTTTCTTAACATTTAGACTGACTTTGGCAACGTCTGGTGATCCTTATCAGGGTTGGTATCACGATGTGCAAGGTTAGGACATTCAGTATTACTTGTATAAGCTGATAGCTTTCAATAAAACCAGCTAGATCAGTCTCCAATTGAGAGGTGAGACACAAGGTCTGCTTAAATACCAATTGCATAGAACAGCCCGTTGCCTCTCGTTCACTATTTAAGGTTACTGAGGACAAGACCGAGTCTAGTTGAGCCAGATTGACCACAAATCCGGCATTATAACAATGTAATACATGAACTCCAAATATACAGGTATAAATATAACAGTTTGAACGTTATACGAAATTATGATGTGTAAATGAATGGTAGACATAATAATAAATGAATGTAAACTTTAATAAAAGTTATAAAACTCGCAAACCTATGTTTCGTTCCCCACCTTCAGATAAGAACTTCTTCTTTCAGATCTAGCGCTTTTCTCCGGACAGAACTTCGTTGTACCACACCGAGAGTCTCGAACAGATAGTCTCAAAAGACTAAAAACTTAGAATGAGTGGAAAAGAGAAGAAAATCACAAGAGAAGGTGATTTGGTGTGAGGAATGAGAAATGAGGGGGGTTCCTTATATAGATATTTTTGGCGCCAGAACGTTTGGGCGTTGCGCCTGAACGTTCGGGCACGCACCAGAACGTTCGGGCAGGTACCCAAATTTTTTTTATTTTTTTTGTGCAATCCATGGGTATTACATTCTTGTACTGACATTTTTCCTTGATAAAGCTTGGCAAATTCCTGACGTTTTTGCCTTTTCACAGCTTTTGGAAAATATTCTTCTACAAATATAACTGAAAATTCTAGCTAGGTCATTGCAGCAACATTGATGTTTGGATCTTCCTTTAGTAATTTCCACCAGTTGTTTGCAAGTCCTACCAACCGGTATGTTGCCAAAGGTACTTTTCTTCCTTTAGGAATTCTCATTGCTTCGAGGGCTTTCTTTGTTTCATCCAACCATTTTTGTGCTGAATCCACGTCAGGTTTTCCCTCAAATGTCAAAGCTTGTAATCTTTTGAACTTCGTGATTTGTCGTATCTGGTAATCCTCGTTGCACCTTGAGGTGCGACCTTGTGACAATTGACTTTTTAAATGGTGGTCCAAAGTGTCCTCCATTCGCGAATCCATATAGTTTGCAAAGTTCTCAAAGAACATGTTCATCTGTTATGGTGTTGATATCGATTGTTCCTCTACCATTGATGGTATAGTTTGATCCTGCACAGGTGCATAACCCATTGCATTTGTCTCAGTTGGTTGTGCTAGTGGCGTCATTTCAGTCTCCATTCGTTCTGGACTGAGATTACGAGTGTTATCTCAAGGAACCCCATGATGAGAATGTTTTGATGATTTCAAACTACTCATGTTTGTGTATCTAATGATCTTGTTAAGTGTTTCAGAACTATCAAGAACCAAGATCAAATAGCAGAGCTTAAACTTTCGATCAAATAACTCTCAACAAGTTTAACATATTTGCATGTTTTGATCGATGTGTTTGAGAGGTTTTCTTAAAAGATTTAATCTCTTAATCGTTTCAGTATTTAGTTTAATCAAATTTTCAGCTGATTTGACTAAGTTGAAAGAAAAAATTATTTTAAGTATTTGATCAAGACGCTTACTTTTTCAGTAGCGCCCTCATTGAATCAACCAAGGAACTTATCAAGAGGCTGATTGAACATTAACTCGCTGATTGTTTTAAACATCAGGTCGTTGACGGTCAAATATCGCCCTTATGGTTTCGGTCATTTTAGAAGTTTTAAACATCAGGATGCATATGTCATTAGTAGCGCCCTTGTGATTTTAAAGTGTTTCAAAAACTAGTCAGGACGCTTATTTTTAAATACCGCCCTCACAGCTTTGATCGATTTTAAACGTTAAGTAAGTCAGGATGCTTACGTTCCAGTAGTGCCCTCACTTCATAGTTCAACAGGACGCTTATAGTCTATAAGTGCCCTCACGGAACAAAACGATAAAGTTGGTTTTATGCGTTAGGACGTTGGTTGAAAAATCAAGATGCTAAGCCAACACTTTCATAAAGCTACGACTGTGCACTTTTTCGGTTTATCTTTTCAAAACTTTTTATGCACAAAACCCTTTTCATACTTGTCAGTGATTTCTTCTGATGCATGAATCACGTCTTTGAGACTTTCTTTTTTCATGCAACCTGAAAAAAATCAGAATATTCATAAAGATTGTTTTTGCGATCTTCGTGAAAGGTTTTAGCTGTTGTGAGCTAACGTTCATTTTGAAATCCAAATTCAAAAATGATCAACAACTTTTTCATTAGTAAGTCTATATATACCAACACTTAGAATCCAAACACAACAACATAAAAAATTCACAAAGCCAATACTTTTGAAAGTTAATCGAATTTTCAAAATCGATTTTAAAGTTCAAAACTGTTTTAGTTTTCAAAGTGTTATCTTTGAAACAAGTTTTATTCAAAGGATTTTCATCTTGAGCTTACCTTACATCTTTCATTGAAAATCTGTTTCAAGTTAATTGAACTATTTTTTACTCAAATTTTTAGCATGATTCTAATCTCACATCATTTTCGCTGAAGGAAAATTTTGAGAGATAGTTCACAGGATACAATTGTACTTCATTTCATATCTTGTATACTGTATCGAGTTGTAATAGTGGTTATACAAACTACTGAATACATATATTTGCTTGTTCAACATAGTGGTCATTCTCAAGCCTGCAAGTTGAGAAGGTTTTAGGTTAGTCTCACACTCAGAAGTTGAGATAGGTAGTTTTCTAGCCTATAAGTCGAGAGGTGTAGGTTGGTCTCAAGCATGTAAGTTGAGCAGTGTAACGGTGGTTCTCACACTTGGAAGTTGAGAAAATGTTGTAATGGTTTGGTTCTCACTCGTAAGAGAATCCCTTAGTGAAGAGGTTTGAAAATCCTAACTAATGAGGTTAGGTAGTAGAGGTAGGCAAGTAGCCGAACCACTATAAATCGATTGTGTCAATTGATTTATTTTTTTTGCATTTTATTATTTGCCATTGGATTAATTTTAATTATCTAAGTATCCAATTCACCCCCCTCTTGGACGTACCTGGGCCAACAAGTGGTATCAGAGCGGAGTTGCTCATTAAAGAAATCTAACAATTTCTTTGATAGCAATGGCAAAGTTTAGAAGTTCCATCATGAAAGTAGGTCAATCCCTAGACAGACCACCTATATTCAATAGAGACTGTTTTGAAGATTGGATGAAGAGGATAAAAACTTTTCTTCGATCTAAGGACATCAGTCTATGGGAAATGATTGTAAATGGTTACGCTATGCCCAACAAGTCTATTGAACTATGGACAGAGGAGGAGAGACTCAATGATAAACATTATTCTCAAGCTGTCTATGCACTATATTGTTGTCTACCCGATGAAGAAGTAGAAAGAGTAGTTCATCTTGAAAGTGCTAAGGTGATTTAGGAAACTCTCAAATCACTCGATGGTGAAAAGATAATGAATCAAGATGAAAAGCTCAAGGAGAATAAAAGGCTATTTGATGACTTTAAAGTATCTGAGAATGAGTCTCTAGATACAGCCTGCTGTAGGTATTAGTCTATCTTTGATGGAATGAAAGAACATGATCAAAAAATACCTATAGGGATAGCCTTAGTATGTTTCTGTGATAAGCTTCCAAAGAAATAAAATGATAAGCTAATTACCATTGCTGAAACACTTGATCCATGGGAAACGACTTTGAAAGAGTTATGTGACTTATTGAAATCCATGGAAGGAAAAAAAGAAACTAGAAATCAGGTCAGTGCCTTGGAGGAATCACTCACAAACATTAGACTTCTAGAAAATGAGTCAGTTCATAATAATCTCCAACGATTTGAACGCTTGGTTGATGAACTTGAACAATTTGAAAAATCCATCTCTCATTCTACTTTAGTGCAATATTTTCTTAATGGTTTTCCTGAAAAAATGGAAATACAAAGTAAATTTTTTAAAAGATTTTTCAAATCCATTTGAAATTAGTTTTCAAGAAATTGATTATATTTTAAGTGGATTAGAACCATCACCTGAGAGAGAAGACATGCTTGCAAATCTGCCATGTAGAAACATAAGTGAGCTTGTTGATGAGGAAAATCCAATGATGATAAGTAAACAATCCTCAACAGGCACAACAAGAACTCTGGTGCAAAATGAAAGATTACATGATGATGTACCAACAAGGAAGTTAGCTCGGAGAATGAGTATCAAGAAGTATTTCAGCTGCTTCAACAAGCAAAGTGCACAAATTGAGGACTTTGCAGTACCTTGAGGTAAAATAAAAAATATGTGCAAGGTATAAATCACTTTATCACTACAACGATTATTTGAATATATATCTCAATGATTATTGAAGTTATATGATTATCATGTATTGCTTGAAATGATTAAATAATTTTGATTACATGATTAATTTGTTGATGGATGCTTTATTAAATTTAATTATTAACATTGATTATTCATCCATGAAATTATATAAGAATGATTAATTGCATCTGATTAAAATCAGAGTATAACTATCCAGAAGGACGCTAATAATACTTAAGGACACTACTGTTGTGTTAGTAGGACGCTCGTTGCATACAAGGATGCTAATACACGCAAAGCTATCAATTGTTCAAGGATGCTTATTATCAGGGAGGACGCTTATCGGTTTAAGTGAAAGAGGCATTAAGATGCAAATGTTCAATAGGTTGTAGCACATGAAGTGTGTTAGGAGCACACCTACTATTAGGGTAGTATATATATTTGAATAGGGGGACTTAGTCGTCATTGTCATCTATTGATGCCTTAGGACGCTCACTCTGAACGAACTAAGAACCCGTTCCAGAACCCATGCTACTCTTACGCTCAGTCGATTTCACCATAGTCGTTCTTCAATCTTTTTAGGTAATAACTTGATCTTTGTTAAATTTTGAACCTTTTGATCCCCATTTCACAAGTTTTCACTGAGACATTTCTGTTAGCCACTGTTGTTATCAATGGCACCCAAAACCAAAAAGCTACACACTTTCTCAGCTAGAAAGAAGGCTTAGTCACCTTCACCACCTCTACCTAGGAGAGTGAGACAAAGACCAGTGGAATCCCAAGCAGAACCTACTAAGGCACCCATTGCCTCTGAACTTATTAACCCATCTTCAGTTGAAACTTCAACTGACGTTCCTCAACCATCTTCCTTAACCCAGAAATCCAAGAAGGAAATCAAAGCTAAAAAGTTTGTCAACTGAGCCGTTATAGACGGTTGTTTTGTTGATTTTGATTTCTTCACTAATTCACACCTCGATGTGCTACCTTTGTTTGAGTTCTAGGGTTGGACCAAACTTCTCCTCTACCATTCTAGATGGTATCCAAATATGGTCAGTCAATTCTTCCAAAATCTTCAAAAGAAACCCAAATCAGAACTTGTGAGACAGTCCAAGGTTAAAGGAAAATTTGTAGAGATTTCTCCTCAATTCTTCTCTGAAACATTTTCATTACCTAGTGATGATAATGCCCATATACTTTCTTTCACTAAAGGTAAGTTTCAATATCCAGGCTGTGACAACCTTTTAGCCTTGAACCTCACATCTAGAAAGAGAGATCATGTAAGTGTTGACAAAAAGCTCACAAACCAGTCCTTCGAGCTCATTCCCAAAATTATCCATAACATCATAACCCAAATTATTTAGCCCAAGTTAGGAAGTAGGGGCAATGTAAATGAGCTGGATTTGTTCTTGACATGGAACAAGAAAATCAATCCCGCCCACATTCTCATCCATGTCATCGACAACAGAGGAGGAGGACTTCCCTTCGAAATGTATCTCACCACATTGCTTAAGAGAAGTGGAATTAACTTCAGTGGACAAGATGTTAAAGATACTAACAGATATCACTACATTGGACAAACCACTGTGAAGTTAATGAAATATGTCTATGTTCCTACATTGGATTAATGGTTTCCAATGGCAGAAGTTCCACAAGGAGTGGAATTCAGTAAAAAGAAAGAAGCTCAAATTGAGCAAAGAGACCATGCTGGTTGTGCTGAAATAGAAGAAGTTGGTCAATGTCTGAATGAGTAAGCTGATCATCTAGATGATCATGCTGTAAAAGCTCAAGTTGAACATGTTGAAACTCAAACAGTTCAAGCCGAAGAAGTTCAAACTGAGGCTCATGTTGAACAAGTCATCGAATATGTTCAGATGGAGCAAGATGTTCAGAGTAAACAAATTGAGCAAGTGAAACAGGTTGCTACTGTGTCATGAAGGAAGTCAGCCAGATTGTTTATGCTATTGTTGAAGAACATGTGACAGCTCGAGAAGTTATTGAAGAAACTGTTCAAGAGAGAGTCAGTGTTGACTCAGATAAAACAATTTCTGATCGACCATTTCTTATGGATGTTCTTATGGAAGAGGAACCCCATGATCTTAAGGAAGGAGGATCTTGTGAGATTCCAGAAGAAGAATCGCAGGCAGTTGGGATGGAAATTACTGAAGAAAAGGGTTATGAAATTGTTATAGTACCCTACATTGGAGTTGAAGATGTTGATGCTCAAGGCCAAGATGAAGAATTTCATGAAGCTGTTGTTGTGCTTCCTGAAGAGGATTATGGAGTGGAAGAATTTCAAGAGGAGAGTTCTTCTTCACATGATCAGTATGATCACCATTCACCATCTTATCCTTCTTCCAATCTACCTGCTGATTATTTCTTCAAGGAAGAAGACTTTTTTAGGAAGGTTAGAGAAGATGAGATCTTTGTAATGTCTCAGCTAATGAACAAATTGGAACAAAATCATTTGCAACAGAAGAATGAGATATTAAAAGAAATCAGAAATTCTCTGAAGCATCAAAAGGATAAAGAGATTAAGGATTGTACCACTGATTTGATCCAAGTGATAGTTGCATTTTAAGATAGGTTATAGAGCATGTTTTAGGTGTATTTTAGGACAGTTCATGCATTAGTTTGATAGGTTTATGTTAGTTTTAATATATTTGTTAGTTTAGGATTAATTTGGTTTTTATGCATTATTTTAGTTGATTAGTTAATAAATTTGATTTGATTTATATTTGAGTGAGTTATTAATTTAATCTGCTTTGTCTTGTAGGTGTTTGGATACATTAGTCATAGATTTGGATGAGAAGAACTTGTACAAGAAGTGGCGAAGGCTAAGCAGAAAAAAGGCAAAAATTGAGGTTATGGGCGCCGTGGCGCAACTCGCGGAGTTGAATGTACTGAAATGATGAGGAACTGGGCGCCACGGCGCTACCTGCGGAGCTGGAAACATCTGTCGGAGCGCTGCTGCGCTGGGCACCCCTTTTGCGAGTTAGACGAATTTCTATACTTTCTAATTATGTTTCGGGACGACTTATGGGCCATATAATATATCAAATTTGTGGGCTTTTGGAGGAGAACACATTGGAGAAGAGAACAAAACGGCTCGAAGAGGAAGAACGTGAAGATTCAACCTTCTAGGAAGAAGATTCAAGTTCCACGTATGTTTACTTTAGAGTTTTTCTCCATGTTTTGTGTTTTTATCATTCAAAAGATGAACTAATTTATTGTTCTAGAGAGGAGATGGATCCTAACCTGAATGTCATGGTTTAATTTTAGATTTAGCTTATTATTAATGAAATCTCCATAGTTTATTTATGATTCCATGCACTTAATGCTTTTGGTTTATTGGCCCCAAATCGAATGAACCTAGACTTGGAAGGCGGCACTCGAGATAGGGTTTTCTAGGTTGAATAAGGGAAATTATGACATGAAATAGTTGTAGAATCGAGAGGTTTACAAGGTTTCATGAGGTTGTAGCAACATCACGAAACTTAATGGGTTATTCAGAATTAGGGTTTTATCGAGATATCGAATCCTGTTCTTGATGATACGTTTTAATTAGGCACTCGAGAGAGGGAATTAGAGACGTGCGGATTTTGACCTATAGACTAGGAAATTGATTTGATAATAAGTGTAGCTAAGTTATATGATTGAAGGTTAGGTGAAGTCAAGTCTCTAGTTATTCTCATATACCCTTGATATCTCCCATATTCTATTCGTTTGATTTAAATTTTAATTGCCTTTTAATTATTGAAACTCTACCATTTGATTAGCTAGATAAAGTTAA
This sequence comes from Paratinospora sagittata, assembly GCA_035771175.1. NCBI lineage: Eukaryota > Viridiplantae > Streptophyta > Magnoliopsida > Ranunculales > Menispermaceae > Paratinospora > Paratinospora sagittata. Next base: position 24,985,488 of record CM069596.1, on the reverse strand, counting down.
AATTAATGAAATTGGTAATTGGTAAATTAAACTGTCCCTGTGGATACAATAACCCGACTCACTGTCGGTATATTATAACTTGACTGTCGTGCGCTTGCGATAAATTCATGAACAAGTTTTTGGTGCCATTGTCGGGGATTGTTTCACTTTAGTTTCATCAATATCGTTAGTAATTGATTTTAAGTATAATCTAGTATTTTTTCTGAATTTCTTTTTTTGTTTTGTTTTAAAGGATTGATTGAAGTGTATGCGGCGATCTAGAAATGCTGACCGTTAGATCCTGAGATTTAGCGTACTTCGGGACAGAGGCGAAGAAGAAGAAGAATAGAGCAAGAAGCAATGGAGCCTGGAAATAATCAACGTCTTCTTCAAGACTATTTCAAGCCCGTCATTCATGACAACCACTCCAGAATAGTAAGAGCACCCATTGCAGCCAACAATTTCTAGTTGAAGCCGACGTTAATCACAATGGTTTAGCAACATCAGTACGGAGGCTCTCCCATAGAAGATCCGATGACTCATATACAGTCATTCTTGGAGAAGTGTGATATAGTAAAATTCAATGGAGTGGCTGAAGATGTGATTCGATTGAGATTGTTCCCATTCTCTTTGAGGGATAAGGCCAAGTCATGGTTACAAGGTTTGCAACCTAGGAGCGTTACTACATGGGATGAGTTGATGCAAAAATTCCTTCAAAAGTATTTCCCACTGGCAAAGATAGCTCAACTACGAGTAGAGATTGGCCAGTTCAAGTAGTTGGACACTGAGTCACTCTATGAGGCTTGGGCATGGTTTAAGGAGTTGTTAAGGAAGTGCCCACAACATGGTTTTGAAGTATGGATGCAACTTCAAATTTTTTATAATGGGATGACAATGGCCACACACACTTTGGTAGATGTCGCAGCTGGTGGCACTATAATGAGCAAGACGGCTGAGGGAGCTCTCAACTTATTCGAAGAAATGGCATCCAACACATATAAAATGCCTAGTGAGAGATCCTTGGTAAAGAAAGTTGTTGGAGTGCTTGAGCTTGATCCGATGACTGCAATTTCGGCACAGTTAGCCACATTGTCTAACCAAGTAGCATCAATGCAAAATGCACAACAACCATCCATTGAGAGTGTAGCGGTAGCAAGCATGAGATACTTGGGTGGAGGAACTACTGAAGAGCAAGCAAATTATGTGAATAATTGGGGTATAACTATAGGAGTAATGCTTAAGTCCCAAACCAATACTACCCGGGGATAAGGAATCATGAAAAGTTCTCATATTCCAACACTAGGAATGTTCTGAATCCTCCACCATCGGGTATGTCTATGCAGCACAAGAGAAGGAACCTTCTTTGGAGGAGCTTTTAAGTGGATACATAGCAAAGTCTAAGGCAAAGCAAGATAGGGCCGAGTCAAGGATAGATAAGTTGGAGACTTTAATGAAGAATATGGAAATACAAATTGTGCAACTTGCTTTAGCTATAAATGCACAACAAAAAGGATCATTTTCTAGCAACACTCAAGTCAACCCCAAGGAACAATGTAAGGCGATCACCCTCCGGAGCGGAAAGGAAGTTGAACAGGCTGAAAAGAATAATGAGGATGAGAAGGCCACATCATCACAGTCAAGCAATATAGAGAGTGAAGTACATCATAAGGAGCAAAAGCAAGATGAATCGAAGGATAGGCCATACCGATCGGGTTTCATTACTTTTTTGGATAACCCCCTATATTAAAGCCTTCCTTACCTTATCCTCAGAGATTCTAAAAGAAGAGATTGGATGAGCAATTTTCCAAGTTCCTAAAGATATTTAAGAAGATTCACATCAACATCCCATTGGCCGATGCTTTGGAACAAATGCCCAATTACGTCAAATTTATGAAGGATGTGATGACAAAGAAGAGAAAGTTGGAGGCCTACGAGATGGTGAAGCTTACCAAGGAGTGTAGTGCGATATTACAAAAGAAGCTTCCCCAAAAGCTCAAAGATCCGAGTTTTACCATCCCTTGCACTATTGGTCCTTTAAATTTTAATAAAGTTTTATGTGATTTGGGTGCAAGTATTAATCTTATGCCTCTTTCTTTTTTCAGGAGATTGGGACTTGGAGAAGTGAAGCCAACCACCATTTCACTTCAATTAGCAGACCACTCAATGACATATCCTTAAGGAATTATTGAAGATGTTTTAGTAAAGGTGGATAAGTTCATTTTTCCGATGGACTTTGTGACATACCGTTGATCCTTGGGAGACCATTCCTAGCTATTGGACGTGCATTGATAGATGTGCAACGGGGGGAACTCACCTTGAGAGTTAATGATGAAGAATTCTTGTTTAACATCTACGAGACTCTCAAATTTCCAACAGAGGAGAGTACATGCCATCGGATAAATGTAGTGGAAATAGTTGAAAAATGTGTGACATAAATTCATGAGGCAACTATATCAGAGGATGCATTAGAAAGTTGTCTTGTCAACTCAATTAGTATAGATGTGGGCGAGAATGAAGAACTTAAGCAATATGTTTTTGCTCTTGAAGCACCACCGATTGATTCTTCACAAGCAAACGTGGATGAGTTAGAAGAAACTACACCAAGTAAAGTGGATGAACCTACCCTGGAGTTGAAACCTCTTCCCGATCACCTTCGATATGCCTTTTTGGGTGAAAAATCTACCTACTCGGTCATCATATCTTCAGCCTTGTCTTGTGTTGAGGAAGAGAAGTTATTGAGAATTCTAAGAGAACACAAATCAGCCTTGGGATGGCCTATTTCAGATATCAAGGGTATAAGCCCCTCATTTTGCATGCATAAGATCTTAATGGAGGGCTCCTATAAGCCATCCATTGAACATCAACGAAGGCTTAATCCAACAATGAAAGAAGTAGTTCGAGGTGAAGTATTGAAGTGGTTGAAAGCTGATTTCATATATGCCATTTCGGATAGTCCTTGGGTGAGTCTGGTACAAGTTGTGCCCAAGAAAGGTGGGATAACTGTGGTCAAGAATGAAAATAATGAGTTGATTTCAACAAGAACAGTCACTGGATGGCGTGTTTGCATAGATTATAAGAAGTTGAATATGGCCACAAAGAAGGATCATTTTTCCCTTCCTTTCATTGATCAAATGTTGGATAGATTGGCGGGTTTTGAATACTATTGCTTCTTAGACGGTTATCCGGGCTATAATCAAGTAGCCATTGCACCGGAGGACCAAGAGAAGACGACTTTCACTTGCTCGTATGGCACATTTTCTTTTCGGAGAATGCCATTTTGTTTATGCAATGCACCGGCGACTTTCAACGGTGTATGATGGCCCTTTTTGCTGATATGATTGAGGAAAGAATGGAGGTATTTATGGATGATTTATCAGTCTTGGGGACTTCATTTGACCATTGCTTTCATAATCTATCTCTTGTGCTTCAAAGATGTGAAGAAACCAACTTAGTGCTAAATTGGGAAAAGTGCCATTTCATGGTACAAGAAGGCATAATGTTAGGCCATAGGGTTTTTTCCAAGGGTCTTGAGGTGGATCGGGCAAAGATAGTGGCTATTGAGAAGCTTCTTCATCCTAAGAATGTGAAAGGCATTCGTAGTTTCTTGGGGCATGCCGGTTTTTACTGGCGGTTTATTAAAGACTTCTCGAAAATTACTAAGCCCCCTTTGCAACTTGCTTGAGAAAGATGCATCGTTTGCTTTTGATGATCCTTGTGTGGAAGCCTTTGAGTTGATAAAGAAGACATTGATCTCGGCCCCCATCATGATTGTACAGGATTGGAAAGAACCATTTGAAATTATGTGCGATGCTAGCGACTTTGCTATTAGGGTAGTGTTAGGCCAACAGAAAGAAAAGATGTTTCGAGCTATCTACTATGCTAGTTGTACTTTAGATGGAGCCCAACAAAATTACACAACGACCGAGAAAGAATTATTAGCGGTTGTATTTTCATGCGACAAATTTCGATCTTATATCATTGGGTCCAAGGTCATTGTGCATACCGATCATGCGACTATTCGTTACTTGTTTAAGAAGGACGCCAAGCCTAGGTTGATTCGATGGATTCTTTTGTTGCAAGAATTTGATTTGGAAATCAAAAATAAGAAAGGAAGTGAGAATGTTTTCGTCGACCATCTTTCTCGGTTGCAATATGTGGTTGAGGATGCTTGCTTACCAATTCTGAAAACTTTTCCTGATGAAAACTATATGGTGTTGGCGTGAAAGTGCCATGGTATGGTAATTTTGAAAATTTCTTAGCATGTGGAATATTGCCTCCAGGTCTCTCTTATGCAAAGAAAAAGAAGTTCTACACGATGTCAAGTCTTATATGTGGGATGAGCCACTACTCTTCAAGAGATGCAATGATCAATTGATTTAGCGTTGTGTACCGGGGGAAGACATCTTCATGAGTGTCATTCCTCCTTTTATGGCGATCATTTTGGACCCACAAGAATGATGGCTAAGGTCTTGCAAAGTGGATTTACTGGCCTACCTTATTCTGAGATAGCTACACCTTTGTGAAGACATGTGATAGGTGCCAACGTCTGTGCAATATTTCGAGGCGTCATGAATTACCTTTGACTAACATATTGGAGGTTGAGCTCTTTGATGTATGGGGTATCAATTTTATGGGACCTTTTCCCTCCTCTTTCGGCAAGATATACATACTTTTGGCAGTGGACTATGTGTCCAAGTGGGTTGAAGCCATAGCTACAGAAATGAATGATACCAAGGTAGTGTTGAAGTTCTTACACAAGCATATCTTTACAAGATTCGACACTCCTCAGGCTATCATTAGTGATGAGGGCACTTATTTTTGTAACAAGTCATTTAATGCTCTCTTTGCAAAGTAAGGGGTGAAACATAAGGTCGCACTTGCATATCACCCACAAACGAATGGCCAAGCTGAATTAAGCAATCGAGAAGTCAAGCAAATCTTGGAGAAGATGGTAAATGTTAATAGGAAGGATTGGGCAATGAAATTGGATGATGCTTGGTGGGCAAATCAGACTGCATTGAAGACACCTATTGGGATGTCTTCGTACTAGCTTGTGTTTGGGAAGTCATGTCACCTACCGGTAGAGTTGGAGCATAAAGCTTATTCGGCGGTTAAGAAATTGAACTATGACTTGAAGACTTTCGAAAATCAAAGATTGCTCCAGCTCATGGACATGGAAGAGTTTCGAAACGATGCTTATGAAAATGCCAAGATCTACAAGGAGCGAATCAAGAAATGGCATGACAAGTACATTGTGAAGAAAGACTTCAAACGGGGCAACAAGTTCTCTTATTCAATTCCAGGCTAAAGTTGGTTTTGGGCAAGCTTAAATCTAGATGAAGTAGACCGTTTACTATTGCTAAAGTCTCTCCTTACGGTGCGGTGAAGCTACAAAGTGGAGATGGTGCATGTTTTCGAGTAAATGGTCAACGGTTAAAATATTCTTTTAGCCAAGCGGAGCGGTGTGAGGAACACATCACACTTGGGGAACCATGAAGCGACATTATGAAGCAAAGTCGGGCTGACAACTCTAAACCAAGCGCTAGATGGGAGGCAACCCATCGGTTTATGCTTGATTTATTTATTTTTCATCATTGTAGTATAGGCTTTGAATTCGTACCTTGATAGATTTTTTTTTACTTTCCTTACCCTTTTCAGGTTCTAAAACAAGTTTGGGGGTCTCTTTGGAGCTTCTAGGAGAGACGAATGGACTGTATCATGTGCCATCTTCACCCATTTGGGTTAAGGGGGTTTTCTAAACTCCCATCTCTCTTATATGCCTCCATTTTTTCTAATATTTTCTTATTTATTTCATGCATTGAGGACAATGCTTGCTTTAAGTTTGGGGGGATAGTTTTGAATTTTTGTCATGGTATGTTAGTTGAATATGCATTAGTTTAGGCAAGATGGTCACAATTTTTTACAATTATAGACTTATGTATGAAGGGCCAATGACAAGAGAACACCTTAGAGATATGAAACGATAGGAGAATGTAAAGAGTTACATATATGGTTGTGTGCTTGATCCAATTTTTGCTAGGAATTGTTAGAGAGACTTAACCATTTGTACATGGTTTTGATCATTAGATTAAGTTTGTTTGAAATGGACCTTTGCTTGCTAAGTCATATCCTAGATCTCTAGGGATTCTAGAACAAGTTTGATCACCACTCGAGGCAAAATCCTAGAAATTACACTATAAGGAAAATGATTTAGGCCATGTTTGGAAAAGCTTGAGCCAAATAGCCTCCCTGTTCTCTGTTATATCAATAGTTCCCATTTTGAGCTGAATATCTATTTCTTTGTTACCTATGCATCATGAATTTTGAGCTTGTCATGTTTAAATTTCCTATTTTGCAACCTATGTACCTTATACACTTTGATCATGTTGGAGTGTTATTATTTGGAAGGAAGAACAATGGGGAATGAAAAAGATAAAAAAAAAGGGTGATAAAGAAGAAATTTTTAGTAAGTTTGCTTTTGAATTGTATTGAAAAAAGAAAAGAAGATGAAAAAGAGAAGAAAAGGGTGTTACATCTATGTGTTAAAAGAAGAAAGTTTGGGGGTGTAGCATTCTATAAAAGAAAATTGAATGACGATAAAAAGCAAACAAAAGAATGAGAATATTTGAGAGATATATGTGTTGAAAAGAGGTTTTGGTTTCAAATGTAATGTAGTGGATGTTAGTAATTGATCAAAGTGTTTAGGGCATTTTGAGCTGTAATGTTTTTATTTTTCCTGCCTTTGAACCTAAGCCTTACATTAAAACCCATGAAAGACCTACTGATTTTGAATGGTGTGTAATCTACATTAGTGGAGAGTGGTGTGAAAAACTTGCCTATGGAGTTCCGACCTAAATTATATAGTTTGAGATCCTACACTTAACACTTGCTTGCACTTGTTCATGACTTGCATGATGACTTTGATGAGACTAGTTGTGTACTTATGTGTGTAAGAATCAAAGGTGAAACTCGGTTAGAGTTGGGTTGAAATTCTAGACAACTATGTACTCTTGAAATTCTTCCTAGATACGAATATTCCTTTGGTGTATCTTGGAGGCCATGTATGTGTTTATAACGTTGAGTTAAGTCTTTATTTGTGCGAATTTGTGACTTTAGAATGGTTATGATACTCATGAGTTTTTAGTTTTGTTTTCCCTTTGCTCGGGACAATGAAAGTCTTAAGTTTGGGGGTATTTGATAGTTGCAATTTTAGATAGGTTATAGAGCATTTTTTAGGTATATTTTAGGACAGTTCATGCATTAGTTTGATAGGTTTATGTTAGTTTTAATATATTTGTTAGTTTAGGATTAAATTGGTTTTTATGCATTATTTTAGTTGATTAGTTAATAAATTTGATTTAATTTTATATTTGAGTGAGTTATTAATTTAATCTGCTTTTTCTTGTAGTTGTTTGGATGCATTAGTCATGGATTTGGATGAGAGGAACATGTACAAGAAGTGGCAAAGGCTAAACAGAAAAGAGGCAAAAATTGGCTAAGTCCACAAATCAGGCGCAATAGTTGAGGTTCTGGGCGTCGCGGCGCAACTGGCGACGCTGAATGTACTGAAATGATGAGGGAGTGGGCGCCACGGCGCTACCCGCAGTGCTGGAAAAATCTATTGGAGCGCCACTGTGTTGGGCACCCCTTTTGCGAGTTGGACGAATTTCTATACTTTCTTAATTATGTTTCGGGACGACTTATGGGCCAGATAATATATCAAATTTGAGGGCTTTTGGAGGAGAACACATTGGAGAAGAGAACAAGACGGCTTGAAGAGGAAGAACGCGAAGATTCAACCTTCTAGGAAGAAGATTCAAGTTCCAAGTTCTAGAGTTTGATATTTTGTTTACTTTAGAGTTTTTCTCCATATTTTGAGTTTTATCATTCAAAAGATGAACTAATTTATTGTTCTAGAGAGGAGATGGATCCTAAGCTGAACGTCATGGTTTAATTTTAGATTTAGCTTATTACTAATGAAATCTCCATAGTTTATTTATGATTCCATGCACTTAATGCTTATGGTTTATTAGCCACAAATCGAATGAACCTAGACTTGGAAGGCGACACTCGAGAGAGGATTTTCTAGGTTGGATAAGGGGAATTATGACATGAAATAGTTGTAGAATCGAGAGGTTTACAAGGTTTCATGAGGTTGTAGGAAAATCACGAAACTTAATGGGTTATTGAGAATTAGGGCTTTATTGAGAGATCGAATCCTGTTCTTGATGATACGTTCTACTTTGGCACTTGAGAGAGGGAATTAGAGACGTGCGGATTGTGACCTATAGACTAGGAAATTGATTTGATAATAAGCGTATCTAAGTTATATGATTGAAGGTTAGATGAAGTCAAGTCTCTAGATATTCTCATATCTCCTTTATATCTCCCATATTCTATTCGTTTGATTTAAATTTAAATTGCCTTTTAATTATTGAAACTCTACCATTTGATTAGCAAGATAAAGTTAGAAATTAGTGAAAATGGTAATTGGTAAAGTAAACTATCCTTGTGGATACGATAACCCGACTCACTGTCGGTATATTATAACTTGACTGTCGTGCGCTTGCGATAATTCACGAACACCAAGCAGCATAACTACTAGGGCAAGTGATGCAGCAAATGGATAAAAAATTGGTAGCCATGAAATCTCTACCTTCATCTAGCCTGTAAGTCGAGAGGTGTAGGTTGGTCTTAAGCTTGTAAGTTGAGCAGTGTAACAGTGATTCTCACACCTGGAAGTTAAGAAAAAGTTGTAACGATTTGGTTTTCACCCATAAGAGAATCCCTTAGTGAAGAGGTTTGAAAATTATAACTGATAAGGTTAGGTAGTAAAGGTAGACAAATAGTCGAACTACTATAAATCGATTGTGTCAATTGATTTATTTTTTTGCATTTTATTATTTGTCATTGGATTAATTTTAATTATCTAAATGTCCAATTCACCTCCCCTCTTGGACATACCCGGGCCAACAAGTAGTTTTTTGTCCGGCTCTACCTTGACTTCTTGTCTGTGTCGACATTTTGTTTGAAAATCAATAATACTCAAATTAAATCCTCATTTATCTATTTAGGTTTCCACCTAAGTTCTAGGTTTTGGGTCTTGGAGTTTTCCCATCTTGATATACTTACAGAACGTGGTTAAAAACAAAATTATGGCATATATTTTCTTAGTGTTGAAAATTCATTTTTCCTTTAAAACATTTTTAAGGTATTTGCAAAATATTTTCTTTGTTGAAATCTTTCCCTCACTAAGTTAGATCAAATTGGTACTCTATTGATATACAACATTATACAGCATAACCTAATCTGTAAGTAAGTGGTAAAACTAGGGTATAAAAAGTATCCTTCCAACTCATCCGTCCCATTTCGTTGAGGTAGATGATACAAATTATAACTCACTTTTTCCACTACTTACCATCCAGGGTCACATAAGCTCCGTTCCTCATATTCTAATTCCAATACATATTCTGAATGTCTCATTCCACCCAGAGTATGGTTAAAACTGAAATCTTTAATTCACTTAATTCCCATTATTCATGGTTGTACATAACAGTACAAGATAGAAAATATGTACTTATACTAATAAAGTTAAAATTTATGTTTTTCTGATTGGGAGCTATATCAATCTTGCATGGTTCCCTTTGTTCCTTTTATTTATTTCCTTCGTTTGTTTGTCGTGTTTTGGTAAATATATGTATTAAGACTAATAATAATATTGTTTATTTTAAGTACCACTTGTGTGGTTTAAACCTGTATTATATGTTTGAAACTATAAATGTATATATATAGATATATACATATAAGTTTATAACCATATGTAAATATATATAATCCTTAAAGAAAAGGAAGATACATATTTATTTATATATATATACCTATTTCTTTTCTTTTCTTTTCTTTTTCTATTTTTTTTATATGCTCCACGTGTGTGACCATTTGGCCACAAGTGGTCCTGGTCACGGGCTGGGACAGTACCCAACCCGTGGCTGGGTTGCTGCCAGCAGTGGTTGGGGCGGTAAAACCCAGCTACATGGTGGGTTTTAACCCCAGCCACGAAAGTTTAATTTTTTTGATTTTTTTATCTCTTCAGCGCCATCTTCGTCTCCTCATTTACAGTGCCGCTCCCCTTTCACCGTCTCCTCTTCTCCAGTGCCTTCTTCGTCACCTTTTACCGTGCCTTCTTCTTTGTCTTTCTAGCATCTCCAGCGGCAACCCTAGAGCTCATCCTCTCCAATCTCTTCTTCTTATTTCTAACGTTTGTTTTAAAGTTTTTACTTTCTCTAATCTTTTCTACCACCAAACTTCTACTAACATTCTACCCCTATTATTCTAACACATCTTTATAGTCGTGCGATACATCCATAATAGTATGTCACTCATCATTTCTCCGATACTTGACCAAGAAGTTATTACACTAAGATTTTAGCGTTCATAAATTTTTGGTGCGAAGACTTTCAATGTCGCAAGCTTGTAACGTTTCGTCGCACTTGTCTGATGCCCGGGTGTGTCGGTTCCCATGCAAAGACCGTTACGCACTGATACAATTTTAATTATAACACCCCAATTTGTATACCTTTCTTCTTTTTTTTCCTACTTATATTCTTATGATCCAAATGTAAGCAATGAAAATGTCAAAATTATGTCAACATACACAAATTGGGTGCATAATTATACAAAATTTTTAAAAACTTCTCTTTATTAAACTTCTCATTTACATACATATATATATCAAACATAATTACATGGTTGTTGGAGCCACTTATTATGCAAGCCCGCGACCTCTCATTTCATTGATTCTATTTCTCTGTATATATATATATCAATTTTTACATAATCTAACATATGAAGGATATAATCTTTATATATATATATATATATATATATATATATATATATATATATATATATATATATATATAATTTAACTTATATATATAAGTTAAGTTATATATAGACGACTTCCAACGTCCACGCCGCATCTTCTTGCTTCTTCTTTTTTTGCTTCCCTACCAACAGTGTCTCCCATGTGCAACATGACTAATTTCTTGAGAGATAGTAAGAGAGAGTTAAAAGTTCAATGGATCTTCCCGAAGTCCCCACGCTTTATACAAAATGTTAGTACATGTATTAAACTATTCATCATAGTATTACAAACAAAACAATCAATTCAACAGTATGACTATTAATGATAATAATGAATTTGCCAGCATAGGATATTTCCATATAAGATATAACTTTTCTGGTTGCATTTAGCTCTCAGCATGGGTCAACTAACACTCAATTATCATGCTTACACAATACAACAGAATACAAATAATACATAACTAAAGAAATGAATAAAGAAAAAAAACTTAAAGAATCATTCCCACCTTAAATTTGCTATAATCTCCTTATTGTTATATCCGCGGCAATTTCTTCAGACTTTCTTCTTATTGGAATTTCAGACAGTTAAACTGAAATATGATTTTAACTAACCTTTAGCCTCTATTTATAGGGATTCAAAATTTTATGTCCCTATTTTTTCCTTGACCTGTTAGAATAATTACAAATAGGCGATTTTACCATTTTGCCCTCAAGTGTAATTTTACCATTTAACCCTTGGTGTAAATTTATCATTCTGCCCTTGGTGCAATATTACCACTTTACCCTTGTTGCACTCATAATGTAAATTTACCATTTTGCCCTCAAACTTTTCAAATATTTACCAAATTGCCCTCGAACTTTAATGATAATTACAAATTATGTAAATTTATTATTTTTTCCCTTAAACTTTTTTTCTAGTATTTCCTACTCTAGCTGTTTCTTTGTAGGATTCTAGGGTTGCGGATTTTTATAATATTACATATAGTTTGTCCAGTTGTTGTATGCTTTGGGCCATAAGGTTGGGTTGTCGCCACTAGATGCTTGATTGTACTTGTTGTGGTGTAACTTGCTTGATGATTACTGTTTCATATTTATTATTGTTTAAATAAGCTATGTTAACTTGCTTGATCCACTGAGCTTTGTGTTTACCCCGTTGCTAATCTTTCTAGGGATCTAAGATGGGTTAGGATGGACTTATTTAGGGGGCGACTGCCAACCCTGTCTCACCTAGGAACTTATATTTTTGTTCTTCTAGTAGGTCCCCACTAGAGGCGATGGAGTCCGCCTTGTCCTCTTTTTGGTCTTTTTTGTTTTCTTTCTTTTTAGGGGCATAGTCTTCTTGCCCTTCTGTTTTGTATCCCGCCCAAAAACGTAATATTTAACACCTTTTAGAAAGACCTCTTATATACATATATATATTTGCTTAAAAAATGGCTCTTGGATATTTGTGTTTCTGTCTACATGACATATTGCCACACCACATCTCGTGGGCGTTGAATTTCGGTGTATATGGCCCGACCAGCATACCAGCGGGGTGTGACAATATTTTTGGTATCAGAGCGCACTATCTAACGACCTACATAGTCTTCGAAATTTTTTTTTTTTAAAATTGAATTATGGGGAACGTCGCCCAAAGGAGAGACGCCAATAAGAAGGGTGAGGGAGGGGGAGACCTCTCCTCACCCTCTCTTCCATTTTTTTTCTCAAAAAGGAGCAAAGAGCAAGGCTGAAGTGGTGTAAGACGCAACCTTCAAATGATGAACGACGGGAGGCCATCACTACGTGCCACATCATAATTGGACGGTTGGTGGATTTGCCTAGTGAGTTCTGACCACTTGTCGCGACAAGCTCGACGCTTTAAAATGGACCCCTATTATTGAACTTGACGGGTATGTTTTTAAAACCTCGGTCAAGTCTTTTTATTCCAATATGAGGATCCAAAGCTGTACCCTTCTGAGTGATTCTCTCACCAATATGCGGGTGTAGTAGTTCTTCAAATGAAAAAGAAAAAGAAAAAAGATATAGAAATAGGATGAAAAGAAAAAAGAGAAAAAATGAAAGCAAAATAATGAGAGAGTTGTTAAAGTTCAAAATTCGGTTTGGGTATATGTGCTATATTGGTTATGGTTCTATGTAATGCGTTGGAGATAATCAAAGATGTTTAGGGTGTTTTGAGCCTAATTATTACGTGTTTTTATCATACCTTTCACCCTAGCCTTACATTACAACCTATAGAAGCCTATTGATTCCTAGGAGTATGAAATCTACATTAAGGGAGGGGGTTGCGACAAATCTGCCTATGGAGCAATTTCAAAATGAATTTTGAGATCATGTGCTTTTCACTTGCTTGTATTTATCTATATGATATATAAGTGGTTTAATGTGAGTGATTATATATTTACATTTTTAAGAATCAAAGGTGAGGCATGGTTGGAGTCAAATTGAAATTCTAGGCATCTTTCATACTTTCAAATTTTTCTTAGAAGTTATTATCTTTCATGCAATCTTTGAGGCCATGTTATGTCCATTCGTTTCAAGCCAAATTTTTGTTTGTTCTAAAATATGGTAGTATGGTGTGTTTTAGGTTTGTTTTCCCTTTGCTCTAGACGATCAAAGTCTTAAGTTTGGGGGTATTTGATAAGTAGGGTTTTTACATATATTTTATGTCATTTTATGTCATAATTTTGGTATAGTTTATTTCGATTTTACATTTTTATATGTTACTTTAGGTACATGTTTTGATGAGTCTAACACTTAGTTCGTGATTAATTTTGTATGTTTTAAGATGATTTTAAAGTGACATAAAAGTGATGAACAAGTGCCTAAGAAGATGAGAGAAGAAACAAATCAAAACTATGTGCGAAAAGGCAAGCAAACGATGTAAAAATGAAGGAAAATTGCACAACCCAAAATTCTGGGAGCTGCGGCGTTGCAACGCCACACACCTTGCTAAAAATGCAGAAATAACATGTTTTAGGAACTGCAGCGCCCAACAGTGGCGTTGTGGCACCTTTACACGTTTGGGTTTTTCTCTCATATTTTGGCCAATTTAACTTTGAATTGGATGCATTTTTTTTAACTTCTTCATAAGTTTGAATACAACATTATGAGAGGATTTTGAAGCACATCAAAGTAAGAAAAAAATAGAAAAAAAAAAGTGCAAGAGATGAAGGAACGCAAAGAAGTCGAAGCCAATACACGCGTTGGTGGAAGTTTATGAGTTTTTCATTCTTTTCTCTTGTATTTAATTTTTCTATGATGTTGAACCTTACAGATTTGATGTTTTTTTTATTTTTTATCATGGAGTAGATTAGTTTCTAGGTTTACGATTGGAACTCACATGTACCCTTGGATTTATTAATTTTAATTTTAGATGTTTATAGTTAATTTTGAGTTGTTTGCTATAATCTATGCATATTGCTTCTAATTAACCGACCATTAATTAGATTAATTTGTTAGATCTCGATGAACTTGGGAAAGGAATTTTAGATTTAGAACTTGATTAAAGTGACCTATGATCAAAATGTGGAAACCATGAGTTCATGTAAGATAGGAATATACTTGCATGACATATGTAACCACTAAGAGAGTTTGATTTTAATGAATTTTGTTTTAATTTAATTCACATTGGAATATAGCGATTTAATTAGACAAGATATTTTTACTTGACCATAGGAAGAGGCTTGTAAATAAAATAGGGCTCTTGATTAACAACTCAAATTAATTAATTTATTAAAATAAAAATAAATAGATCCAGGTGAAGTGTGAGGAAAAATAGGAAATCTAGGTTTTGATATAATTGATTTATTGAATTTTAAATTTATTTAGTGCAATTTCATTCTTTTTATTTGTTTCATAGTAATTTTAATATTTGTTTAGATAAGATTGATTAGGTTGAAATAATTTTAGTAATTAACTAGAACATAGTTACAAATCTTTGAGGGAACGATGTTCTATTCATCATTATATTACTTGTTAACAATATTGTGCACTTGCAATTATTTCGCAACAAACGGCTTGGTGCATACAACGTTCCAATGATAGGGGTTACTCTTCAGTACCCCAACACGAGTGACGTGGGCCAGTCATCGCAACAAGCGCAAGATCCGCTAGTGGGCTCTAAGCTCCGCAGTCAGCCACCGGGGGATGTGGGTATTTATAATAGTATCATGAGCACACCAATTTTCTCTCCAAGCATGGAACTATCAGTATCTCTTTACTTTTATGATCTTTGCAATATTTTCTAGTTTGTACTCTTGTTGTAGAACCTACAAAAAAAATTTCATGTCGAATCTCCGACTCAAAATTCTTAGGGAATAACCTATGATTGTTTTCCTTGTGTCTGACTATCTTTGGTAGGTGAACTCGTAATGAGCGGTTTTCCCATTATTAATGAGTTTGCAATGTTATGGGACACATCAAACTCACCAAATACTGAATAAACCCCGTGAATTGAGGTAGCCTACAGACCTTGTGTGCAACAATCCATTTTGAACAACAGACCTACAACCAGTATCGCTATGGCTCCATGGTATGGGGCGTGGAAACCTAGTAGATACGAGTCGTAGGCTGTCTTGCTCACTAGGATTTGCAAAAGGACCGCACTCTAATCCCCTTGACTTGGTCATGTCTCTTATCGCCAAGTTCCCACATAATGGGACATGCGAACTTGGAAGATAATTAGAATCGCTAGGTCCTGGCGAAAGGTGAGCATAGTGATTAGAAATTTTCTACGACATGTAGATTTAAGAGGCAACACAAAGAAATGTCATAGAAATACTATTGCTCGTACTAGTTTCAAAGGAATGATACAGTTTGAGAAATTACCCAATGGACTCTTCATACACTTTTATGAAATTATATATCATACGAGTAGTTTTTCGAACGATAGAAACTAAACTTTCAGTTTTCATTTTAAACCCCACCTAGAAATGTGATGTCGTGGTACGACTAGATTTCTACCTTCCATTTTTTCAAAACCTAGAAATCTAAGTGGTTAAAACCTATGAACTGACACCATGAACCTTATTAGTGTAACGCCCATACCTTAAGATGATGTCATCTTGACCGTAGAGTACCCAGATACGCATAGGTGTGTGTATTTGTACGTGTTTCGATTCCGTAGGTCTATGTCTTGTGCTCGAATGGGCAGAAGGATATTAGAAATGTGTTACATAGAAATCTACCTATTATACGCGAAATTCCGATGTGTATTGACCGTGTAGCGAAAAACTGAAACACATTTCAGTGGTGTTGGAATGCGTTTCACACTGGCCAAAAGGCTTCCAAGCCAAAAACAAAATCCTTGAAACGCGTTTCATGGACCTTGAACGTGTTTCACCTTGGTAAAATGCAAAAAATGAGACCTTTTTGTGTGGGCCCCACTTGTGTCTTGGCTTGCTATATGCCCTCTTTGCCTTTCATTTGCACATTAGAACATTGAGTAAAGAGGGAAAAGAGCTTGGAGAAGAGAAAAAGAAGGGGAGAGGAGAAAAGGGAGAGAAGATTAGGGTTTTGGTGCATTTTTGCCCAACAATCCTCCAAGGTTTGCATTTCTTTCAGATTTTCTTCCTTTTATCTCTTTCATGTGTGTTTTGCAAGCTTTCTTTTGACCTAGGGTTTGCTATGAATCCCGAATTTGGTGGGTTCTTGACCTAGGGTTTTCATGTTTTGGCTATTTTATGCTTGTTTATGATGTTAATGGCCTTCCCTAACCTAGAACAACCCCTAATGATGTGATTCCACACATGAATTCTAAAATTTGTGGAGGGTGGTGGAAGAACACACTTAGGAGTTAGGCTTTGCATGTCATATATGTATGATTAGAGGCCATTGGGAACCTATGGATGGTAAAACCCCACTTTCTAGCAAGAAATTGAAGTGGTTATGTGCATTGACCTAAACCTAGGATTTTGATCTTAGGATTTGCCATTGGATTTGCATGTGATGTATGTTGATTAGATGGGTAAATGTGGATGTATAGTGGTCCAATTTACTGATCTTGATGGTTGGAAACCCTAGGTGTAGTGCAATTTTGGCCTAGGCCATGTAATTTGAGAAATTGCAATGAATTTAGGGATTTGCTCAAATTTGGGGATTTTGACCTAATTGATGTCAATTGATCAAATTGACATGAAATTAGTCTAATTAACCCTATTTATGATTGAATGCTTTGTAGTATAGTGGTTGGATCAACCTATTACATTCAATTGGGTTAAATGTAGGTTAATGTAGTATTAAATAGTTAAATTGAGCAATATGGAATTGGCTCATGGGTTTGACTATTTTAGAATCTTAATTGGCTATGTAGTTAGGTTAAACATGGTTGTTTGACACACTTTAAGGCTTATTTTCAGTATTGTGTGAACCATGTCATTTGTAGGGTTTTGTAAATGATCTAAGTAACCCAAAGAGGCCAATTGGAGGTTGTGGTGCTTAAGAGTGTGTTGGTGCATCCTAGTGCTTTCTTTAATCGGATTGGATTGTCTGAGCCTAGCCAATCGAGTTGTGCGTGTCCCTTTACATTTGGTTTCTATATGTGGCATTGTATTACATAAACTAATTTGAATTGATATTTATAAGAGTTATGCATGTTTTAATGTTCCATGAAATGAATTTGAACATAGTCTATAGGGTTAGCAATTTGGTTGGGTCT
The DNA here is from genome assembly GCA_035771175.1 of Paratinospora sagittata. NCBI lineage: Eukaryota > Viridiplantae > Streptophyta > Magnoliopsida > Ranunculales > Menispermaceae > Paratinospora > Paratinospora sagittata. The sequence goes on along the minus strand of CM069596.1, from coordinate 24,967,988 downwards.
CCTAGTTGTGATTTCTTTTGGGAAGTCTCGTAAGTCTAGTGGTGATCCCCAGTTGTGGACCTGGCAGAGGGTTTTATGGTTTGTGTATAGGTAGAATAGCTTAGGCTGATCCTACGTGCTGCACGACCCCAAAAATCCTACTAGAATACGAGTATTGTTTGGTCGGATCGGGTGTCGTGTGTCACGCACCAGGCCTTTGATCGCCCTTGCTCATGAGGTGTTAGGATTGCATTGGCATGTTTAAAAAATGATATACATTGTCTTGGTTATGACATGATGCATTATATTGGCATGTATATAATCTTGTTTCCTTACCATGTTATTTCAAATGCTTTTATGATCTTGCCATGTTTTATATAAATGCATGTATATTGCCACTTGTAGAAGACATTCACTGAGCTTGTTGTAGCTTACACCTCATCCTTACCATTTCAGGTTCGAATAGGAAAGGAAAAGGGAAGGCTTGACTGCGAAGCACTCCCTTGGTATTTTGTTGATGTAGGTGTTGTACATTTTTGTATTTTGATATTATGTACATGATAACACCTAGTATATGTATATTTAACACATATATGGGATGTGTATGGTTTTGTATAATTTGTAGATTTATGGGATTTTATATTTGGTAATTTTGGAGATGTAATATTTTTATTTATTGTTGTTGATCATGTTTAGATGGATGAATTTATTAGGATCCATGTTATGTTTAGGCTAATGGAACGCCGAGTGTATCGATGGAGGGTATACCTGGTGGTTCCGTATCGGTCATGACGTCACAGATAGTGGGTCGTGAAAATTAGGATTCATTGATCAAGAGCCAATTTAACTTCATTTTACTGAAAAGGTTGGAGCAACTCCCTATTCATTTCAACAGTCACCTTCTGAGGAAAATCCTTGAAAATATTCTCAAAAGTTCGCTTGAGTGCCTATTGGATGTGAATATCTATTTGAAGTAAGATATAATAACTATAACTTTATCCTCCTGAGATGTTACCCAAATACCTTTATGATTTATCAAACCATGAATTGTATTTCGTCGCCTTCTTTCTGTAGCTTTTGAGTGAAAAAATTTAGTGTTTAGGTCTCACTCAAATAGCCATTTCTTTCCAATACAGTTCATTTCTACTATACAACTATTCCAAATCTGCTTCAATTAGTTTGATTTTCTGAGTTCCATTTTCTATATCAGGATTGTTATACAGAATTTCCAACTGATCTCTTAGGTTTGAAATTGAGTGGTGGATGTTCCCATACTTAGCTCTGCTCCAATTATGCCAAACTTTCAAGCACTTTTCAGCGGTTTTATTGGTGCTAACAAGACCATCCTCCCCTCTTGACTCTTGTCAAGCTCACTTGATAAGATCAGTTGCTTCATCATTTCAAACCCACATAGATTCAAATTGAAGTCTTTTTTTTTTCCTTGCCCTTTTCATATGGTGCTTAAAGCCCCCAGTAGTTGTCAATAAAATCGCTTTATGATCTTAACAATAAAAGCCCAGGTGTTGACAACCAAAAAGTAAAAACATATCCCTCAATTCCAGTGAACATAATTCTTGATCCAGCCTTTCTTGGACATTTACCCCCCTCCCTCTCCCAATTGTGTTTATTTGTCCAAGTAAATTTTGGACCCACATAGCCCATATCAATAAGCTCACAATCATTAATCATCTTTCTGAAGTCTTTTATTTGTTTACTAGGCTTGACTGCACCTCATCTTTTCTCTTTGCTTTCTAATATCTCGTTGAAATCACCAATCACTAACCACTTTGAATCAGCATTGTCCTTCAATCGTCTCAATAGGTCCTATGAGAATTTTCTTTCTTGCACTTTCGCCTTTCCATAGAAGCCTATAAGTTGCCATTGAGAACCATTTTGATCCACCACCTTCACATCAATATGTGCTGTAGAGAAAGATCTTAGATGAACTTGAATTGGAAACTTCCATAACAGTAAAATACCACCACCCAAGCCTTTCTTTCCCCCACTAAATAGTCGTCAAACACCAACATACTTTTTAATTGCCCTACTCTAGATGTACACAATCTAGTCTCAATCAACAACATTATTTCAGGATCTTGAGGGCAGAGAAGGTCGCACAAAACTCAGAATGTTCGGGGTTCCCAAGCCCCCAAACATTCCAGCTTAATATCCTCATGGCTACCGGCTAGGCTACTGAGCAAACCTAGCCGATAAATCTACAACGTCTTGGGTGAAAAGAAGAGTTTTTGATTTTTTTACTTCTGGTTTAATCTCCATATCAATAAGTAGTGACGGTCTTTTGCCACACAATTATTGTCCCTCCTTTGCAATTTCGATTTTATTTCTTTGCACCTCTCGTAACCAACTTCTTCCATCTAATCTGTTGTTTAGACATGGATCTCTTAGTTTCATTTGCTGCTTGAGAAACTTGGGTTTGATCAGCCACGGTTGGGTTTGTTAACCTAAGCGGTTCATCACTTAACACGTTCCCAAGTATACTTGATGAAGTGCATTTTGATGATCACAAACGAAATTTCTTTCAGTGCTAACGAGCTTTTATCAAGAACCTATCTCAGCACCTCACAAAAGCAAAAGGCCAAAGAACGATTCAATCAAGGCACTCAAGGTCATATCAAAAGAACCTCGGTGATAATATCATGATTTCAAGATCACATTACACGAACGATTTGATCAAGCTTCAAGACTACATTTTTCGATCAACGTTCAAGATATTCAACTCTAACGTGAAGTTCACATCGAAGATCTCATAATGAAGAGTTAGATTTAGAGATTATGAGAACTACACAACATTTAAGGTATATCTTTCTCTAATCGATATTGCTCAAACGTTTTCCAAAACCATGCACGAATCACTTGCATATTTGCATGTTTTGATCTTACGTTTTATGGTATTTCAAATGATTTAATGTTCTACGTTTAATTTGAAATTTACCGAGTTTTTATTTGCATTCATCGTATTTTTAATCGCGAGTCAAAACTATTTTTTCAAGAGTCTTTCAGGACGTTAATGATTTAGCAGCGTTCTCCTGAACTTGATAAGTCAGGACGCTGATGATTCATTAGGACGTTGATAACATTCAAGGTTGAATTGAACTGATTCATTAGGACACTTGTAAGTAGCAGTCTCCCTTTAGTCAACCTTTGAAGTTGTCAGGACGCTGACTCAACATCAGCTTACTGAAAGATCTCTAAGTTCTTCAAAGAATTTATCTTTGAGGACGCTGATAGTTATAAGTTGAATAAACTATCAGGACGCTACCTGGTTAGGAGTGCCCTCACCTTTGATAATCAACAGATTAACTTTCAGGACGTTGATTGTCCTTCAACGTGCTTAGTATTGTTCTTCAAATGTTTTAAATATGGTAGGACGCTTACATAGTTGTAACGCCCTCGTGTTGTGTTTTATGTTTTGAAAGGTAGGACGCTTACTCGGAAAAGTAGCGCCCTCATGCACTTAATTGTTTTAAAACAAAGCAGGACGCTAACTGTGCATTAACGCCCTCAGGGTTAAGTTACTTATGTCGCAAAGAAAATCAGGACACTTATGAGTTTGTAGCGCACATTGTATTTGAATTTCAAATGTCTAACGGTTATTATCTACTAGGTCTATAAATACCAACACTTTGAATCAAACAACTTGTCGATAATTTTCATTATGCCAAAAAATTTTTGAATGTTAGTCGTTTTCAAAATGTTTTCAATTGTCATAGCTTACAAAGTATTTTCACTGATACTTTACGTATTCAAAAGATTTTCATATTGTGCTTTAATTATACTCTATCTTTGAAAATCTATTTTGAACTGGTTTCTACTCAAATTCTCAGCATGGATTTATACTTAACTTCAATCATGCTGAAAAAGGAATTTCATGAGAAATACAATTGTACTTGATTTCATATCTTAAATATTGTATTGAACTATATCAGTAGTTGTGTTAACCACTGAATATTGAACGATAAGTTTTCATGCTTATATGCTATATCTATTTTGAAAACTATCTGTGTCTATGATTTACATTGGTCCTGCATTTTCAACTTCAATGTTTAAATGGAATCATAATATTTTCGAAGAAGCTCTTACTTGATTTACATATCATTTACGTTTTTGGAAACTGCACTTGAGCAATATCGAACATTGAAAGGTAAAGGACTGTAAGTGTATTCTCTTAGCATTACGTATTCAAATTTATACATCTTTGTAATGCTATGCACATGAGCTTAATTGTAAAGTTAGAACCAACATTATTATCTTGTGTTGTAATGCTAGTGTGTTTCTGGATTGAAACAACCAGGACAAGTGAATGTAGTTCACTTAATGATTTCAGAGTTAAAATCATGTTAAGTTTCATCCTCACCTGTAAGTAGGAAATTGGTTCATCCTAATCCCGTAAAAGGATAGGTTCGTCTTTAACGTGTAAAAGGATAAGTTATCTCTGAACCTGTAAAAGAGAATCGGTTCATTCTCATCCCGTAAAAGGATAGCTTCGTCTTTAACCCTGTAAAATGATAGGTTATCTCTGAACCTATAAAAGAGAACGGTTCTTCCTCATCCCGTAAAAGGAAAACGATTCTTCCTTATCCCGTAAAATGAACATGGGTTTTTCCTCATCCTGAAAAAAGGAAATACAGTTCATCCTTAGCCCACAAAAAGATAGGTTTCCCTTGAACCTGTAAAAGGGCATGTATAACAGTTTGGTTCTCACCCGTAAGAGAATCAGTTAGTGGATTGAGAAAATCATAATCGGGAGATTAGGTAGTGGACATAGGCTTAACCGAACCACTATAAATCTTAATGTAAGTTATGCATTTTACTTTTCGGTTAGTATGTGCATTTAGTTCCAATGTACCAATGTATATCACTAAGTCATTGCAAAAGTTTAAAATTGACCATCATACCCAATTCACCCCCTTCTTGGGTGGACCAACAGGGTTTTGGACTGGGGAAATAAATTCTTGTCCATTGAGTGCCTCTTCCATATTCACGTCATCTACTTGGGCTTGTTTAATTAAAATACGAATATGGCTATTTTCACCCACCCTTTCCTATCTCTTCACCCACTTACTCGCTTTACCCATATAAAAATTTAAAATCAATCATTTTTTCTCTCTTCACCCACTTAAATTTCTATTTTACCCATCTCACCCCAACGCCCTAAACCTTTTTCCTTCTCTCTCGTTTCTTCTCTTCTCTTCACCGTTTCTTCAAGTTTTTCAATCATTCAAAGGGTTAGAACACCGTTAGGATGATTTGTGAGCAACAACGTCGCGAAATCTTGTGAAAAAATTGGGTTATTTTGGGTTCTGGAGGCCTCGAACTCAAAGTGATTCAAGTGCAATATTGATTACAAATCGATAAGTAAATCATTTTTACATGTTTTAAGTTGATTTTAATGTTACATTGTTGGATTTGAATGTTTTTTGGCAAAAAACAATGGATGAAAATAGTCGAATGAGGAGGCGGAAATGGGTTCCAGAAACCCATTTCACACGCCAAAATTACAAACGTCCGACTTATTAGGGTCGACATTTCTCTTTATGTCTGAGCATAATAGGTTGGACATAAAAAGGTATGTCCGACCTAATAGGGTCGAACAATGCATTTTTTGATTTTTTTTTTATTTTTCTTTTTTGTTCGGCCTATTAAGGTCGGACAGATTTCATTATGTCCATCCACGCAAAGTCGGACACCCAATTCGAGGTCCATTTTTTTTGGGTTTCAAAACTCATTTTCGTTCCCTTTTGTCTTCGATTTTGGGTATGTTTTTATAAAAAAACAATTCTTCAAAAGGGTAAAAATGGTGGAAATGTATGCTTTTGATTAAAAAAATATAAGAAAATGACAAAATTAGAGATTGAGATGAGTTGGAGAGTTGAAGGGTTGAAGAGTTTAGGGTAGAGAGTGGGTGGGTGAAAAGAAAGGCGAGAAAGTTTAAGGAGTTTAATATTTGTCCCATTTTAAAACTTCACATTAGGCTTTTTTTTTTATCTTTCTAATTTTTAGATGAGGTGGGTGAAGAGATAAAAAAAGGTTAGGTGAAAATAGCCGGACCCTTAAAATTCCTTTCTCCATATTTAAAAGTGGTGGGTGATCTTGGTTTTTAAAACTGGGCTTCTTACTTATCTTTTCTTGAGCTGCTAGTGACAATTGGGCCTGACTCAACGGCCCACAAATCGATTCTGTCTGAGAATTTGTAGAAACATGGCCTTGTTTTATCAGCCCAAAAGATACCTCTAGAGCTTTCTCTTGCATATTAAGTTCATTTGTCGTTGATTGCATATCAGCATCCCTTCTTTCTAGATTACCCTGGTTAAGACTTCATATCACATGCGCCGTCTAACAAACTTAGAAGGTCTGACGATCTTAATTTTCCAGATCTTCTTTATTGCTGCATCTACCCTCAACATTCGTGCCGACCTCGCTGGAGCTTCTGGGCAAAGCATCCTTCACCGGAGAAGCAACCGGAATGGGAGAAAAAGCATTTTACTTCGATCGACACCACATCGATGTTCCTTACAATAACCTACTTTTTTTTTTCTCTTTTAGGTCCGAGGTCCTGAGCAAACGAGTCAGCAACAGCGTGAGTTTCAGCTCAACACGTCTCTTTCATTTTATCATCTATTGGTGTTAATTAAATCTTGCACTAATAAAATTTATTTTAAAATTAATTAATAAATTTAATAATAATTTTAATGTGAGTAATATTAATTTTTATTATATAATTTAATATTTTTAAATTTTAAATTTTTATAATATTTATTAAATTTTAAAAATCATATGAGATTTCGTGTGGGAGGACTCTCAGAAGCTTCTATTATTTAAAAAATCAAAAATCAAAAAATATTCCTTCTTCTCTTACTTTTTTGTTATTTTTTATTTGGCCTTTTGGCCTTTTTTTTCACATTAACGGAATATAGAGTTCTCTTTAAAAGCTTTTAAAAAAAAAAAAAGTTCATCAAATAGCAACTTTCTTTCTTTTTTTTCTCTTTTTAAGGTCAGGGAGTATCTCTTTGCGAGTTAGGGTTTGTACACTCCTAAGATTAGTCGAATTAATTAGCAAACAGGCTCAAATACCCAGATCTCAAAAAAAAGAAAAAAAAAAAAAGAAACTGAATGCCCTAAACCCTAAAATCCTATGCTCTAAAACCTGGATGAAAGCATCCAATTCACTTGATGAGCTGCATGCAGAAAATATAAAGATACTTAGTGAAAAGGTGTATTAATAACACTTGTTTAGTTGAGTGTAAAACATGTACACGTTTTTAAATGATGATTTTATCTACTAAAATGTTACTTTTACTTTGAGACGATAATAAAATTGATCTGACTTACATGAATTTGAAGTTTTTGTTGATAATAAAACCAATATTTAATGTGCTTTGAATGGCTAAGAGGACAATGTCTATCAACAAAAACTTTTACGTTTGATTCAAAATAAAGATTGGGTCAATATAGGTGGCTTCGATAAGTACCACATCTATAACACGATTTAGTCATATGGTGTATTTTTCAAATAATAATATTATGATAAATAGTCAGTTTGAGATGCTTTAATTATGGTATCCACTTAGTAAATTCTTCAAATTAATTAGCACATATAATAATTAATGTAAAAAGTGAGGTGATCTATAAGTGGATTGGTGAAGATAGAGTTAGATTAATTATGTTAATTAAGTATATTTTTTTAATTTATTATATTTGCGAGGGTACAGTGACATGCATTACTAAGATACCCTCTAAACATTAAGTTGATTAATTATATTTGTAGCTTAGGTTAAATATTTATTATTCTTTATGGTTATTATCAAAAACAAATTGGGTTGTGATTAAATCATATTTTATTCACTGTGCCACTTTTTCTTGTTAGAAATGTTGGCAAAGGTTGTTTTCAAGCTTTTCATATTTATTGGTGGCGCTTCGTCGGTGGTCGGCCTAACTTTGACAAAAGGTCATGTATATATATTACATTGATAATGATGTTAATACTGATAAAAACACAATCACTTTCACATCAGCACTTTTAAAATAGTTTAAATTTATATTAATAATATACAATTTACACAATAATCTAAAAAAAAAAAAGTGATATATCATAATTATGAAACAAATGTCAGGAAAGACTATTATACTTAAGATTTTAAGTTTGAGACATTTTTTATTATTTGTTGGCCAATTACGTCTTTGAGTATTTATGATCAAGAGCCAAAAGAATTAGTGATGACATAATTATTCACTGATCTCAATAAAAAAATACAAAAAAAAGAAGAAAGAAGAAGATATAAGATCAACAATTAAAGGTCCTTAAAGTAATTATGACAATAACAAGCCCTTACATAGAGAGGTATTCATACACATACTACAACAAAAATAGGTATTAGCTACAAAATTTTATAGCTAAAAAGACGTTCAGCTATAAATTTTAATAATGTACATTATTAGACAACCCACTAAGTATGTCGGATAACTTTGGAATCGTGAATTAAATGTATAGATCAAGGGCATCAACGTATGCCCAATTGCCAAATTCAAGCCCCTTGACTTGGGTGGTAACAGTGCACATGTTATCAATAATATAAGGACAAATAAATAAATAACTAAAATAATATTAACATAAATAATAAAACTCAAACAACAATATGCTTATAATCAATAATAGAATAAGTTTAGAAATAAACAAAACTCAGCAGAGCAAAGGTTGAGCAAGATGAAATTGAGGCCTGTGTAACACACAGTGTCTTTAAAACAGATTCGCCCCTCACGTTGGAGGTAGATCGTCTTTTATCTCCTAAGATACAACGGTAGATGAAAAGTTGACTAGCACCTCGTTACTACTCGGGCAAACTGAACTTTACAGAAGACTATCACCACTGACCAACATACCTCAAAACCAAAAAGAAGAACTAGAGAGGAAGAAGATAATTCTAGAAATAGTAGAGAACTCTGAGAATTAGTGTATTGATAATAAGAGAATGCACCCCTTTTTATACTAATAGAAGGGGGTGGTGCTCTTGACGTCCTCGTTAAGAGCATTAAATAATCTCAAACGTTACGAATTAAATTGAATTAAAATCATATAACGGTTTTTCCAATTTAATTCGAAATTAAAACTCAATTAAATTATTTAAGTCTTTATCTCAATTCAAAACATATAACGGTTTTTTCTAATTTAATTTGGATTTAAAACTCAATTAAATTTAACCGTTACAAATTTAATTTTCATTTAACAAAATTTTTCAACAGCACATGCTGATACAGTTAACTAACTTAAACTGTTAACTGGGGTTACATTTTGTAATACCCCAAAACGATCTATTAATGGCCAATGATTTTTCACATGCGTGAAAATTTATATTTTTCTCTCATTTCCTTTCCAACAATATTCTCTAATCTTTTTATTGGAAATAACCAAAAATTACTCCTTAATCTACCATAAATTTTCCTTCATGCAAGATGAATATTGTAAACCAAATCACTACCCAAAACTCTAATCCTATTACATTAATAGGAGGACCTTTTCCCAGCCGTCACTGTAATACTCCGAAATTTTTTAAGGGTATTTTTGAAATTATAAATCCAAAGGTATTTTCATAATTTTACACTAAGACCAAAAAGGGTTCAAACATGGCATGTGTTACATATAACGTGCTACTATATTTTATTTAGATCTTAATTCCTATTACGGTATCACTTCAAATTTAAAATAATAATTCAAATTTCTATGACTAGGTTTAAGTGGTCATATAAAAGTATAATAATAATAATAAAGTTATAGGATAATCCACGTGATTCAAGCGTTCCCAAAAATTTCATGACTATTCTACTTAAATGTAAATTCGAACTATCTATTGTAATCTCATAAAATTTACATACCATAAATCTTATTATTTATGAAAAGCAAGTTTCTAATAATCAATAGTTTTGCAATCTCTCCGCATAAAGCCACCACATGCTAGACATGCCAAGATATCCAACTTCCTTTTATTAATTCCTCTTATACTCCACGGTTAGCACATTCTTTCCATTTTGTGGACAAAGATAATTTAGAAAATTAAGAGATCTTATCATTCTTAATTAGGCTCTATACACACGTGACACTAAGGCACAAATTTTATAATTTTGATATCTTGTATTTTTGATTCTTAGTACTCCCAAAATTATGCATGAAGAGACCACAATCATGCAAGTCACCACACCCTAGCTTATAAGAAATATATAAAACAATTTTGCAGCCGCCCCCCATCTTCTTCATTCTACTCTCAACCCTAGAGCGTGAGCACACAGAGTGACGGCCGCCGGCGCATCGTTGGAACATCACCCAGGGTGATTTCCTTTTATCACTGTAAGTTTGCTTCTCCATTAATTATACAATCGATCACTCTGTTTTTGGCGTAGGAGATGGCAGCCATGAATGAACCCATCTGCAACTGATTTCTTTTCCCTCTTCTTTTTCCTTTCCCCTATCTCTTTGTTTCCTCCTCTAACCAAGGTTAGAACATCAAAAGCAGCAACCACGTTGCCGTTGTTGTCGTCCTCTTCTATTCTCCTAATCCCTGTTTTGCATATGACACATCACCATATACCCATTAACATATGTCTATATATTGCATACGATATTTTTCAAAATTTCACCGCAACATCACCCACCTAGTTAATTACACATGTCATATCATATAATTTGTATTATTATGTTATCTCATATGGTTTTGCATTATATTATGTGAAATTATATCATATGTATAACATAACTATCAACATATAGCATATATGTATATTATATTAAATGTAATGTCTATTAATCAAAACCATCAATATATTTGTATATGATGTGTATGTAATATTAAGTTACAATATATGTTATAATACGTATATTAAGTATGTGATAATACGTATTATATGTAGTATGATATGCACATGTATTATGATACGCACATGTATTATATTGTCTACCTATGTAAATATGATATAGAAGTAATTAAGCGTATCCCTCGAAGCCACTACTTACCTTTAGATAGACACACCATATTTCTGAAACCTAAAATGATTATACATGGCCTAATTTATGTACAATTTTTACCTATATAGGTGGACATCAATGAGTGTCGAGGAGTTTAAACACTTTAGAATTTAGCGATACAGGTGGGGAAGATTTTATGCCTTCATAATATTTTATTTTGATATATAGATAGGAACATTAAATTAATTAGATTTATAGCACTATTAGATTGCTGGTGAATGTGTATGGTACATGATTGTATGTATATCGTGATGTGATTGTTAGTATGATGATATGTATGTGTGCATAATTTTTGTTCTGATCAGATGTTAATTGGATGCATGCAATTCATGTGGTAACTGAAATTCATATGTAAATTATAATGCTTGATAATGAGACATCTGATTTGAGAATATTGACATAATTGTTATAATAAAGTTCATACATAAATACTATTATATGTGGCATTGTGACATGATACTATGTGTAGTAGAGTTTAAACATATCTTGTGAGTACAATTCATATCATATTTATGTTGTATATATGATGTGACTTTATTAAAGGACACGATTAAGATAAGAACCAATGAGTATTATGAGACAGTTATTTTAAGGAATATCGCCAATGAGTATTATGGGGTAGTTATTCTAAGGAATATCGTCAATGTTTATTATGAGACAGTTATTCATGATGAATATTGCCAACGAGTTTATGATTTTGGGTAGTGCCGCCTAGGATTTGATTCCCTAAAGGTACGCGATTTGAAACGTGATGAAATTCTCAACTCAAACAATCAAATGTTGCAACGATTAATGTGTGAAACTTGTTTGTAATGTTCTTGTGTATATATCATAATAAAATGTTGTGAATGGTTTAGATGACCCACTGGGCTTTCAAGCTTACCCCTATTTTTCACATGCAGGTACATGAAAGAATAGAGTCGCAAGTTTGTGACGTGTCTCTCAGTAGTAGGGGTAGGTTAGTAGCTTGAGTAGCGTTATGGTAGTAGGACCGAGTAATTATTTAATAATTGATTATATCAATTAAATGGGTTGTATTAGAAATCAATGTTTTTGGAACATTATAGTGGTCATTGAAGATTTCATGGGTTATTTTATATGTTTATGCCTTGGACTTGAACTTGTTAATTCTACTTGATGAATATATTTAAATGTTGTGTCCATAATGGATGGACAATGGCAAGTATCCTCATGGCTCAATATTCAATTTGTGTAATGAGAATCTATAGTCTGTGGCATAGAAATTGAAAGAGTATTTTTTTTATCTTAACTTGTAACCTTATTTGGAATATAAATGATATTATTAAATTTATTTTTACCTGTATAAAGATTTTGAGGTTAAGGTAGATGGATACAATTTACGCATCGATTTTCTTTTTGCTATTTTCTTGATAAGAGCAAATATTTGTTCTTATTACCTTAAATTTAAGTTCTGAAAATCGGAGTGTGAAACATTTACTATAGAATTTAATATTCTTTATGTGGTGTTGTTGGGGTGTTAGCTGGCTGGGCTTGAGTTCACTCTTGGTGGTGTGTTGGGTGGCTGCTTGTTGCCTTGTTGTATATCTTTGCTACTGCCTTGCTTGTGTTTTGTTTGTTTCGTTTTCTTTTTAATTAATTTTATTATACATAAGACATTTTTTTCATACCTGAGTTGCATACAGTGCCCCTTACCAAAGATGATGAGTATCCCGCAGAGCATACTCTAACTATTATGGACCTATAATATTGTCTCATCCCGTCACACACCCACGGTGGTATAGGGACGCACCCCCGGGATCATTTGTCTACACGTACTGTGTGCAACCTAGGAGTGACAAAAATTCTTCAAAAAAAAAAAAAAAACTTGAACTGTTAACTGTATCAGCATGTGCACTGTTAGGTGGTAACCTTCTTATTACCTACATTAGCAGGCAAGGATCAAATCCCAGTAAGGAAAATAAAGGAGCTTTTATATAATTTCTTTAGGCCCTAGTAAGCATGTTTTGTGGGCGACAATGCCCAACTTGGTAGGGCATTTGTTTCAAAGCATATTGTAGGTCTTGTGCAAGAGATTGTTAAGTGAGGCTTTGGCCTCCCTTAGATTTCTGTAGGCATTTTGAGTCTGTCTATCAGTTGAAATGTTGGCATGTGCCACGGGTTCTTTCAAAATTTCGGTATTGGTCTTGCATGTGCCCTCAGTATGTACATGTACTATTTGAGTAAAGTCTAGCAATAATTAATGCGGACTCCAAAAAAAAAAAGAAAACTGTCATCAAATATATGCCAGAGATTTTTCTTCTCTTTGAAAAATTAGATACCATTGGGTCCTATTTCTGAAATTTTCAAAACATGTATAAACGTGTATATGGGCTAAGCCATGATCATGGTCTAAATAATACATATGTTGTTTAAATTTTCAACATTTACCTTATCAAAATCTGACTTTTGTCCCTTATCTTTGTCTAGCTATAAATACTAGCCTAAGTAGAAGAAGCTCTTCAGATCAGCTCCCAACTTATTCCAAGTCTCAAAACCAGCAATACTTTGAGCCTTTTGTCCCCTACTTTCAGCTATGGCCCTTATTAACAAGTCCTCCAATATCCTTGCTGCAGTGGTGATGGCCATGGTGCTTGTAGCACTAATGGGCGACGTTGCGAACGCCAGCTCTCTTACTGTGTGGAGCGGCCCAGGGTGCAGCAACCGGCGCCAGACATACAGTAGATGTGGGTGCTCTAATATTAACCTGAACGGTGGCTATTCTTTCGAGTACACTGGCCAAACTGCTGCCACTTACAACCAGCCAGGATGCAGTGGTGTTGCACACACTAGGTTTGGATCCAGCGTAAGGTCCTGCAGTGCTTTTGGATGGAGGAGCATTTTCATCCAGTGCTGAAGAAGCTGATAGATCGATGATCAAATTAACTCAATTTGATCTGGTGTAGTGTAGTTTGGTTGATGTATTAGGGTACCCAATAATAAACATGCAGTACTGCTGGTGCATGTATGTGAGTGCAAGAAAATAAAGTACCATATGTATATTTATCACCATATATATGGTGATATATATGTATGTTTGTGTTTGTCGTCCAGTGAGTAACTTGGGCATACGTTTAGTATGCTTGCCATAATAATATATAATGGTTCCTTGTTTATATTTGGAATTTGTTTCATCTGATCGATAGTTTTGTTTACTTTGTTTTCATCTCAAATATTACAATATTACATGGCTGAGAAAGTTGAAAACTTGAAGCTTTTGGGATAGACCTACACTGCCCGAGAGTGGAAATCTTTGGATGGGCTATAACTGAAAAGGAGTCGTGACTCGGCTGTGTTTAGTTAGTGATTTAAAAAATATATATAATTTAGATAAAAAAACTCAAAACAATGTTTAATATGTGACCGCTAAAACGTTGAACCAATGTCACAAAAAAAAAGAGAGAAAATTATTAATTTATTAATGTTTGGCAAAGGTTATTTGACAATTTATTTATGTTAATTAGGATGGTCAATTGATCATGCTATTAAGCCTCTATCTCCTTGTTTCAACGTGAGTGTATTAATTGGACTAACAAGAATTGCATAAGAAATTGATGATTTGTATAGAAATCGATATCATAATCACTTAATACAAGAAAGGTCACGTCAAGGTTAGGGGTGTAAGGGGTTGGGTTGGATCAGGTTGGAGTCAAATTTAATCCAACCCAACCCAAAATGCTCCTTAAACCTAATCCAAACTAATTTAGGTTGGTCAATCCAATTAGATTTTACAATAAGTTTAAAATTAATTAACTCAAAAAATATGAGAGTAAAGTAATTAGAATCACTTCATGAATAATATATTTTATTATATAAAGAAAGGTTATGATAAAAAAATTTAATTTAGTTTTAAGTAATAAAGACATCGATACAAAGTAATGATTGATATTAATAAAGAAATAAATGTTAGGTGCTTCATTTTAATTATAACACAATATTATTATCTGATAAAAATAATTATTAAAATTTATAGATATCATTAGTAGTCCTCGGGTTGGATTAGGTTAGGTTGAGTTGATTTGGGGTCAAAACCCTAACCCAACCCAAACCAAGTCGGGTTGAGAATTTGTCAACCTAAACATTACACCAACTCAACCCAACCCATCAATTTTTGTTTAATTCGGTTGGGTTACTTATACCCCTACTCAAGTCAAAAGCAATTGAAGATTTGTCTATAGGAATCATGTGCATATATAGTGAATATGTTATGTTGAACCAAAAATAAAAATAAAAATGTTATGACATAAGATTGATGGATAGTTTCATTTGCGGAATAAAAACATTTATTCTTAAAGGTAAGGAGTATTTTTTCACAAGATTACATGGATAGAGCCTTAACATGTACGATCTCTTCTCCTTGAAGTCAAAATAATTATTTATTTATTTATGTGCATTGTACTCATATTAGGTCAATATATTAATCCAGTTATAATTAGGGTTTATGTAATGTCAAATAATGGATTTTTGACTTGATTATCTTAATTAATTAAAATCATGACACTAATATCAAAATTTTGAAAGTAATGACCCATATACCCAATATTCTACAGTAATCTTCCACGTGGATAGGGCTGATCGGATTTTTTTTTGCTACGTAGAAGGCGTCTTTACAAAAAACGCCTTCAGTACAAATTTTTTTAAACTGAAAAATAAAAAAATTACTACGATTAAAAACCACAGTTACCACACTACTGCCATTTAGAAGAAAAAAAACCATAACCCAGCTTTGTTGTCGGTGACCTTTTCGGCGAGATCAATGATTCCCAGTGAGATCGTTGTTCCCCGACGTCTTTTCGGCGAGATCTCTCCTTGTTCGTGTTTGTTCTCTCTCTCTTTCTCCGTTCGCTCTTCCTCTCCGGGGTGTTTTCATCTCTATTGTCTTTCTTCTCTCCATCTCCGACGTCTTTTCCCATTCTCAAGCGTTTTTTGGATGCTCTTTCTGTACTTCTCTCAGTGGTTGATCTTCTCACTCTCCAACAACTGTTCTTCCTTTCGCCGATCTCTTCTTTGTGACGGGCTACTCTCTTTTACTTTCTTTGACTACTTGAAACCTTCGGCGACGATCATTTATTTGGTTAGTTTTATTTTTAGTGTTTTTATTAAATATTAGAAGTTTACGAGTGATTTTATAGCTGAACTGTGGTTTCTTCCATTATCAAATTACCTGGGGTATTTTTTGTGTTGTGTGACCTTAGGATCGTAAAATGAGAATGCTATGGTATCTTCCATTCATTTGCATATGCATTTTCCTTCACCAACACTAATTCTAATTCCTTTTTTGATGAATATTGTCTACCACAGACACTCAAGAAACCATCTTGAGAATTCTTGGCATCAAAAGATTAAGGGC
Source organism: Paratinospora sagittata (assembly GCA_035771175.1). Lineage (NCBI taxonomy): Eukaryota > Viridiplantae > Streptophyta > Magnoliopsida > Ranunculales > Menispermaceae > Paratinospora > Paratinospora sagittata. The sequence continues at coordinate 24,951,609 of CM069596.1, read as the reverse complement.
AGAAACCATCTTGAGAATTCTTGGCATCAAAAGATTAAGGGCTTGACTAAGAGGGGAAAGCACATTAGAAAAAAAATAAAATTACCTATAGTAATCATATGGTACTTTATAGATAGTAAAGCATATAAAATTAATTTAATGGTGGTAGGAAAGTGTGATCAACAAATAAATGTTTTCTACACGAATTTCTGAATTTTATTTAAAATAGTTTAGGAAAAAAATTTCTTCGTCTAGAGTTTTTAAATTTTTTTTTAATTGTTTTAAAATTTTTATTACTGCATGTTTATATATACTTTGGACAAGAAATTTGCTAGATGTTGTTATTTTTTTTTTAAAATTTGCTAGTTTTTTTTTTAAATAAAATAATTTGAGTTGAAGTTGGAGAGATTCTTGTAGAGAGGTTGGATTCTTCTACGTAGAATTTCTCTACACGAATTGCTGAATTTTATTTTTAGTTTAGGAATAAAATTTCTTTTTCTAGAGTTTCAAAAAAAATGAAGGAATTACTTAATTCGTGTTTATATATACTCTGTTGTTTGATTACTTAGTTATGCACATTTGTGATTTTAGACAATTGTGGCTTCGCTGTGATGCTTTAGCATCATTAAGTTTGAGGTGGGAATATTTGCTAATATTTATGGCTTAGAATAGGGTAAATGATACGGCGACAAAGATCTTTGTGTGAAAAGAAAGAACTTTATAACTAAAATTCTGTAACACGGGTTTTTAGTTAAAATAATTAGTAAGCGTGCATGTTTGTTGCACTCGAATGAATTAGTATTTGTGATAAATAAATAAAAAATGAAAATGTCTCAACCTGGAAAAAGCATGATACTTAAGCATTTTTTTTTCTTTTTCTTTTGTAAGGACCATAGTGATTGGTAATGGTTGTTGTTTCTAACAAGGCTTGATTCTTGAGTAGCCAAGAAATACCCCACTTATTCCTATCTCACTCAAGTCTCCCAACATAAACAGTTGAACCTCGATAAGTTCTATTATTATATTTATCTTTTAAGTGTTTTGTGTTTGCCAGATAAAAAAATTTCTTTAAAAGTATTTATTTTATCTTTGGGTATTGGTTTCTTTTTTGAATTTATTTGTATTTTTTATGGGTTTGCTTTGAAAGGAGGTATTGCTCTCCGCGAGAATTTTTTTTAGGTTACTAATTTTTTGAACTAATATATGTTATAATATTGATATGATTATTGAAATAATTGTTATGATTGTGTATGTTAATCTAGATGGCAGTCAGATTCGTTTCAGTAGTATGCCTCACAAATAGCCAAATGTTACCCAACCCTCAAGGTATATCGTATAATAGTCTGCCTGTTGGCATTGTAAGAGTTCGATTAGACATTACTTTTGAAGAATTTGAAGGGGTTATCCGAAATGTACTACAGATTTCTTGGGATTCAATACTAAAGATAACCTATAGATGTCCGTTGTTTTTTGGGGTTGGGAATTTCAATTTTATGGTTGTTCCGATTAGAAATGAGCAAGAGTTAATAGACACATTTGTCATAGTGCAAGAGATCCCACCTCCTAATAATATGGAGTTATATGTTGATGTTGTCGGTGGAATTCCAACTCAAGCTCATACAAGGAGTTCCTCAAGCGATGCAGATGTAGGTGGCTCTAGTGCAAGGAGATCATTGGAGAACATTGGTTCCAGTACAATGTCACCCATTGAAGCTGTAAATGTGGGCACGAGACCTGAAGTTGATGATACTTGTCCATCTGTGGCACGTTTATCTGATGATGACCGTGAACAAATCAGTAAAGATAGGGATTAAGACAGTGACAGTGATGGAGGACAAGAGACATCTAATCCCGTTGATTTGAGTAATGCACTCTTGATAGTGATACAAAATAATGATTCTTTGTATACAACTCCATTACAAGAGGAAGACAATGGGTTGAGCATGGAGGATAATGAGACACGTGACACTCAGTTGCATGGTGTAAGGGGTATATCTCAACCTACCACGACAGGCTATGAGGCTCCATCATCGAGTTTCATGGAACTTAATAATCAAGCTATGACACCGATGTTAGATGATCATGAAAACATATCTGTGGGTTGAAATGAGTCACATGATTTTTGCAAAGGACTCACATTTCCCAACAAAGAAAACTTGCAACATACTGTGAAGCAATGTTGCATAGCACAACAATGTGAATATATTGTTGTCGATTCAAAACCCAATGTATGGTCAGTTAGGTGCAGGAAGTGGAATGACGATTGTCAGTGGAGGCTAAGGGCAACAAAGCATAAGAAGACAGGGATGTTTGAGATCACAAAGTGTGAGGGAACCCACACATGTGTCTTGACTCGGATGTCACAGGACCACAAACAACTTGATTTATCATTGATATTTCATGAGGTTTTTAAAATTGTAAGGTGAGATCCTTCAATTTCAGTGAGGGCACTTCACGAAATGATTAAAGATAAATACAAATACGATGTGCATTATAGGAAAGTGTGGCATGCAATAAGGAAGGTGATGGAAAAGATTTTTGGTGATTTGGAGGGATCATGCAACGTGCTTCCTAAGTGGATGGATGCATTGAATGCAACCAATCCTAACACTATTGCAGGAGTTAAGCACTACCGAGAAAATCTTACATATCTTGGTGCATTGGTTGAGGGCTTCAAGCATTGTAGGCCCATAATACAAATTGATGGTACACATTTATATGGAGAATACAACGGTAAGATGCTCATTGCCACGGGTATTGATGCAGCCAGCCATATATTTCCTCTCGCATTTGCCATCGTTAAAGAAGAAAATACAGATAATTGGGTGTGGTTCCTCAGAGTTCTTCAATATCAAGTCACAAATAAAGTTGGCATTTGCCTAATCAATGATCGCCATGCAGGTATTTTGGCAGTCGTTAAAGACCCCGAGAATGGTTGGACAAATCCCAATGCATATCATAGATATTGTTTGCGTCATGTAGGCAGTAATTTCAATGATAAAGTCCACAACCATGAGTTGAGAGATTTGGCTAAGAAAGCGGGGTCACAACACCAACCACGAGAATTTGAGGCAGTTATGAAAAAACTTAAACATAAACAAGAAAGTTGCACAATGTGACTCAATTTCATCGACAAAAGGTTGTGGACAATGGCATACGATGGTGGAGTGCAGTATGACTTCCATTTTTTTTTTAAAGTTCATCTTTTATGATTCTTTCAATATGCATGATTTTATATATGTGTGTGTTGATATTTTTATGTTTGCTGCGCATTTTTTCTTTCTTTTTTTCTCTGTAGAAAGCTTTAATGGTATTTTAAAAGGGGTTCGAATGAATTCGATCACAACACTAGTGCAGTTGAGGTTCTACAGAACAGTTGCATGGTTTAATGTTAGACGGGAAGAAATAAAAAATGCAACTCGTCAAGGGCAATGTTATGTCACGCACGCCGTTGAGAAGATGACCAAATGGGCAGCTAAGCTAGAGGCCACACAATTACATTGATTGATCGACAGGCCAAGAAGTTCGAGATTGTTACTTGGATACAAAGTGCGTTTGAACAAATGAGGAAACAAACAAGTTGTCAATCTACATGATCATTTTTGTAGTTGTGGAAGATGACAATGCTATGGAATCCCATGTTCCCACGTACGGGTAGTGTGTCATTATGCTACCGTCAATTGTGATGCGTACATTGAAGATTGTTATCGCCTCGATAGGCATCTCAAGTGTTATGAGCTATAGTTTCATCCAATTCCACATGAATCATATTGGCCACCATGTACGATCACGTTTAAAGTGATCCCTAATTTTGATTTTGTTCATAAATTCGGTCCACCGAGGACATCACGCATAACAAATGAGATGGATATAAGAAAATCGTCCTCTAGGATTCAATATGGGCATCGTGGGCGTGACAGTGTCGTTGTCCAGCTCTTCGTGGAAGGGCCACTTGAAATTTATTGGCAGCATAATCTTCATGTTTTCTAGATTTTGATAATGATGTACTTTGGTGATGTAATATGACACTTCTTGATACTTTTGTTCTAAAATAAAACTTACGGTTGAGATGTTGTTGGATTAAGTATTTTGTGTGATATAGTCATCTGAGTTCAAGTATTTGCAGCATAAAAGGAGAAATTGTTTGATTAAAGACTTGTTCATCAAAGAGGTTTATCGTTTCGGTCCACCATTGGATTGAGCTGATTTTTGGGCAGAAGGTCTGTTTCTTAATATAATTCTATCTGTACGGTTGATTTTGTGATTAAATATTTCTGTTGGTAGATTGATACATCTGAACAGAATATTAAATGAAGAAATGGTAGGGTTGCTTGTATTAGACCTAAATTTAGAATATGAACTTAGACCTTTCCAAATAGCTTGCATGTCAACTATGTTGACCTAGTTGCCATTGTTGATGAACCCATGATGCAAAATCAGTGATATACATGGTTGAACATGGTGACCTAGTGTAAATCGACAATATGGCCTAAGTATGGAAAATTTCATATTTTAGGGCTTTTGATGCTTTTGGCCTAGAATCATTGAATTGATGCAATTTATGTCTAATTAAGCATGATTAGGGTTGATTATGCTACTGATTAGGTGGTTGTGACCATATCATGGGTTAGGCCTACTTGTGATCAAATGGCCCAATTTGGGCATGTTTATGCCTAAGGAATTGAAAATTAGTATTTTTGATTAATTGAATGGTTTATAAATGAGAACTATGCATTAGAGGCCTAAGTCATGTGATTTGAGTTGAATGATGGGATTAGATGGGATTTAGGCCTATTGTCTATATGTGGGCTTATTTAAGGTTGATGTGTAATGTCTATGTGATTGAGCATAGGAATTGATGTATGGTTGGATATTGATGAATGTTTTAGGACCTTGATTGGGTTGATTTGGTTTGGTGTCCGTGCATGGTTAGATACTCTTGCGAGGCTTGGTTGTGAATAGACTTCATTTATGATCATATCACTTATATATATTGTATGTTGAAAGCATGAATGTGTCCTAATGTTTTGAATGATGCATTGATTTGAGAAAACCTTATGACTTTGGTTGGGCCCATCTATCTGGCTAATAGGGAGACTTAACCTTGTCATAGGAGGGTTTTAAAAAGGAAATATTTGGGGATGAGAACGATACGGTAAAATAGACGTGCACTAGTAACCCCAATGCATGTGGAATGTGGATCCAAATTGATAAGCTTTTACTTGCATCGAACTTATTATAAATGCTTGATATCTATATGTTATGAGCTTTTAATCATGCTACACATTGACATGCATACATGATATTTATTGATGAGTATTGATAACATATTTGAATTCTATTCACTGGGCACCATTGGCTCACCCTCATTTTCCTCTTTCAGGTCCTTCTGTCCCAAATAAGGGCAAAGGAGTAGTCATATCTTGAGGGCCTTGCCGACGAGAGAATCCAAGGCCTCGATGTGAGTTGAGAGGCATTTTGATTGAACTGTGTTTTAAATTATGATGTATTATATTTTGGACTATGTAATTCTAACACTTACCACATTGTAGTATGGGTGAGTTGGGACTTGTTAGATAGACCATGTGGGCATATGACAATTTTTTTTGTACCCATAGTTTTGGACTTTATGTGTATGTCCATCTTGATGGAATGTAGGAATTATGGTTTTAATTATGGTTCATTTTTATGGAGTATCTCTTGTCTTGGATGATTAATACGGTTGGTAGTTTTGTTTAGTACGTTTTTATATTATGTCGTTGTTTGGGATAAGGCTCGTAGGGTCTCAACCACCTCGCGGGGGGTTGAGGAAAGGTTGGAGATGCCTATGCTGAGCCTCCTGCCCTGGCATTCAGCACGCCATTCCTTGTCGGGTTGGTGGTCCGTGGTGCGGGGTCGCAACAGCATATGCTCGACCTTGTTGTCGTTGACCTTGCACTTGATTAACAGGACTTTGAGGTGGTGGCACGATTTGTTGATTAGTTGTGGCTGTGTTCATCCTTGGTGAAAGACCGGGTTTGGTTGAGAACAATTTCGAGCAATATGACCCGCTTGTTTTGCACCTATAGCATTTTCTTGGATCGAAATTTTGGCCACGTTCCAGCTGTGGCCCTTCTCCTTGCTTATGGTTGTTGGTGCGGATTAACCTTTGTCCTCGGTCCCTTTTATTGTTTTTTTGGTTTGTTGAGTTGAATTGATTTGGATTTTTTGCTATTGCTTGCTGGTTTGCTTCAAACCCTTGACTTGTTGGCTTTTGTCCCGAGGTGGCCGGAATTCCACCGCGTTGGAATTTCCTAACATAACCTTTTCCCTTAAAGTTATTTATTTATTTTTTCCACTGCTATTCCTTTGCTCCTGTTGCTGTCGTTCTTGCTCATATTGCATGGCTTGATTGACCACCTCACGATAGTTGTCAACTTTCATGATAGATAATGCCTGCCTCAACTCGAGTCGCAAGCCATTAAATAATTTCTCGGCTTTGTCTCTTTCATTGCCTAAATTTGAAAGAGAAAATACTGATAATTCCACAAACTTGGAAGAATATTCTTGTACTGACATTTTTCCTTGATAAAGCTTGGCAAATTCCTGACGTTTTTGCCTTTTCACAGCTTTTGGAAAATATTCTTCCACAAATATAACTTAAAATTCTAGCAAAGCTATTGCAACAACATTTATGTTTGGATCTTTCTTTAGTATTTTCCACTACTTGTTTGCAAGTCCTACCAACCGGTATGTTGCCAAAAGTACTTTTCTTCCTTTAGGAATTCTCATTGCTTCGAAGGCTTTCTTTGTTTCATCTAGCCATTTTTGTGCTGAATCCACGTCAAGTTTTCCCTCAAATGTCAAAGCTTGTAATCTTTTGAACTTCGTGATTTGTCGTATCTGGTAATCCTCGTTGCACCTTGAGGTGCGACCTTGTGACAATTGACTTTTTAAATGGTGGTCCAAAGTGTCCTCCATTTGCGAATCCATATAGTTTGCAAAGTTCTCAAAGAACTTGTTCATCTGTTACGGTGTTGATATCGGTTGTTCCTCTACCATTGATGGCATTTTTTGATCCTGCACGGGTGCATAACCCGTTGCATTTGTCTCAGTTGGTTGTGCCAGTGGCGTCATTTCAGTCTCCATTCATTCTGGACTGAGATTACTAGTGTTATCTCAAGGAACCCCATGATGAGAATGTTTTGATGATTCCAAACTACTCATGTATGTGTATCTAATGATCTTGTTAAGTATTTCAGAACTATCAAGAACCAATATCAAATAGTAGAGCTTAAACTTTCGATCAAATAACTCTCAGCAAGTTTAACATATTTGCATGTTTTGATCGATGTGTTTGAGAGGTTTTCTTAAAAGATTTAATCTCTTAATCGTTTCAGTATTTAGTTTAATCGAATTTCCAGCTGATTTGACTAAGTTGAAAGAAAAAATTATTTTAAGTATTTGATCAAGACGTTTACTTTGTCAGTGGCGCCCTCATTGAATCAACCAAGGAACTTATCAAGAGGCTGATTGAACATCAGCTCGCTGATCGTTTTAAACATCAGGACGTTGATGGTCCAACATCGCCCTTATGGTTTTGGTCATTTTAGAAGTTTTAAACATCAGGACGCTTACGTCATTAGTAGCGCCCTTGTGATTTTAAAGTGTTTCAAAAACTAGTCAGGACGCTTATTTTTAAATACCTCCCTCACAACTTTGTTCGATTTTAAACGTTAAGTAAGTTAGGATGCTTACGTTCCAGTAGCGCCCTCACTTCATAGTTCAACAGATGCTTATAGTCTATAAGTGCCCTCACGGAACAAAACAACAAAGTTGGTTCTATGCGTCTGGACGTTGGTTGAAAATCAGGATGTTAAGCCAACACTGTCATAAAGCTACGACTGTGCACTTTTTCAGTTTATCTTTTCAGAACTTTTTATGCACAAAACCCTTTTCATACTTGTCAGAGATTTCTTCTAATACATGAATCACGTCTTTGAGACTTTCTTTTTTCATGCAACCTGAAAAAAATCAGAATATTCATAAAAAATGTTTTTGCCATCTTTGTGAAAGATTTTAGCTGTTGTGAGCTTACGTTCATTTTGAAATTCAAATTCAAAAATGATCAACAATTTTTTCCCTACTAAGTCTATATATACCAACACTTAGAATCCAAACACAACAACACAAAAAATTCACACTGCTAATACTTTTGAAAGTTAGTCGAATTTTCAAAATTGATTTCAAAGTTCAAAACTGTTTTAGTTTTCAAAGTGTTATCTTTGAAACAAGTTTTATTCAAAGGATTTTCATCTTGAGCTTACCTTACATCTTTCATTGAAAATCTGTTTCAAGTTTATTGAATTTGTTTTTACTCAAATTTTTAGCATGATTCTAATCTCACATCATTCTTGCTGAAGGAAAAAATTGAGAGATAGTTCACAGGATACAGTTGCATTTCATTCCATATCTTGTATACTGTATCGAGTTGTAACAATGGTTATACAAACTGTTGAATACATATCTTTGTTTGTTCAACAAAGTGGTCATTCTCAAGCCTGCAAGTTGAGAAGGTTTTATGTTAGTCTCACACTCGGAAGTTGAGATAGGTAGTTCTCTAGCCTGTAAGTCGAGAGGTGTAGGTTGGTCTCATGCCTGTAAGTTGAGTAGTGTAATGGTGGTTCTCACACTTGGAAGTTGAGAAAATGTTGTAATGGTTTGGTTCTCACTCGTAAGAGAATCCCTTAGTGAAGAGGTTTGAAAATCCAAACTGAGGAGGTTAGGTAGTGGAGGTAGGCAAGTAGTCGAACCACTATAAATCAGTTGTGTCAATTGATTTATTTTTTTGCATTTTATTATTTGCCATTGGATTAATTTTAATTATCTAAGTGTTCAATTCAACCCCCCTCTTGGACATACATGGGCCAACAAGTGGTATCAGAGCGGAGTTGCTCATTAAAGAAATCTAACAATTTCTTTGATATCAATGGCAAAGTTTAGAAGTTCCATCATGAAAGTAGGTCAATCCCTAGACAAACCACCTGTATTCAATAGAGACTGTTTTGAAGATTGAATGAAGAGGAAGAAAACCTTTCTTTGATCTAAGGACATCAGTCTATGGGAAATGGTTGTAAATGGTTACACTATGCCCAACAAGTCTATTGAACTATGGACAGACGAGGAGAGACTCAATGATAAACATAATTCTCAAGCTATCTATGCATTATGTTGTTGTCTACCCGATGAAGAAGTAGAAATAGTAGTTCATCTTGAAAGTGCTAAGGTGATTTGGGAAACTCTCAAATCACTCCATGGTGAAAAGATAATGAATCAAGATGAAAAGCTCAAGGAGCATAAAAGGCTATTTGATGACTTTAAAGTATCTGAGAATGAGTCTCTAGTTACAGCCTATTGTAGGTATTAGCCTATCTTTGATGGAATGAAAGAACATGATCAAAAAATACCTATAGGGATAGCCTTAGTATGTTTCTATGGTAAGCTTCCAAAGAAATAAAATGAGAAGCTAATCACCATTGCTGAAACACTTGATCCATGGGAAACGACTTTGAAAGAGTTATGTGACTTATTAAAATCCATGGAAGGAAAAAAAGAAACTAGAAATCAGGTCAATGCCTTAGAGGAATCACTCACAAACTTTAGACTTCTAGAAAATGAGTCAGTTCATAATAATCTCCAACGATTTGAACACTTGGTTGATGAACTTGAACAATTCGAAAAATCCATCTCTCATTCTATTTTAGTGCAATATTTTCTTAATGGTTTTCCTGAAAAATGAAAATACAAAGTAAATTTTTTAGAAGATTTTTCAAATCCATTTGAAGTTAGTTTTCAAGAAATTGATTATATTTAAGTGGATTAGATTCATCATCTGAGAGAGAAGACATGCTTGAAAATCTGCCAAGTAGAAATAGAAGTGAGCTTGTTGATGAGGAAAATCCAATGATGATAAGTAAACAATCCTCAATAGGCACAACAAGAACTCTGGTGCAAAATGAAAGATTACATGATGATGTACCAACAAGGAAGTTAGCTCGGAGAATGAGTATCAAGAAGTATTTCAGCTGCTTCAACAAGCAAAGTGCACAAATCGAGGACTTTGCAGTACCTTGAGGTAAAATAAAAGATCTGTGCAAGGTATGAATCACTTTATCACTACTACGATTATTTGAATATATATCTCAGTGATTATTGAAGTTATATGATTATCATGTATTGCTTGAAATGATTAAATAATTTTGATTACATGATTAATTTGTTGATGGATGCTTTATTAAATTTAATTATTAACATTGATTATTCATCCATGAAATTATATAAGAATGATTAATTGCATTTGATTAAAATCAGAGTATAACTGTCCAAAAGGACGCTAACAACACTTAAGGACACTACTGTTGTGTTAGTAGGACGCTCGTTGCATACAAGGATGCTAATACGCGCAAAGCTATCAATTGTTCAAGGACGCTTATTGTCAGGGAGGACGCTTATCGGTTTAAGTGAAAGAGGCATTAAGATGCTAATGTTCAATAGGTTGTAGCACGTGAAGTGTGTCAGGAGCACGCTTACTATTAGGGTAGTATATATATTTGACCAGGGGGACTTAGTCGTCATTGTCACCTATTGATACCCTAGGACGCTCACTCTGAATGAACTAAGAACCCATTCCAGAACCCCTGCTACTCCTACGCTCAGTCGATTTCACCATAGTCGTTCTTCAATTTTTTAGGTAATAACTTGATCTCTGTTAAATTTTGAACCTTTTGATCCCCATTTCAGAAGTTTTCACCGAGACATTTCTGTTAACCACCGTTGTTATCAATGGCACCCAAAACCAAAAAGCTACACACTTTCTCAGCTGGAAAGAAGGCTTAGTCACCTTCACCACCTTTACCTAGGAGAGTGAGACAAAGACCAGTGGAATCCCAAGCAGAACCTACTAAGGCACTCATTGCCTCTGAACTTATTAACCCATCTTCAGTTGAAACTTCAATTGATGCTTCTCAACCATCTTCCTTAACCCAGAAATCCAAGAAGGAAATCAAAGTTAAAAAGTTTGTCAACCGAGCCGTTATAGACGGTTGTTTTGTTGATTTTGATTTCTTCACTAATTCACACCTCGATGTGCTACCTTTGTTTGAGTTCTAGGGTTGGACCAAACTTCTCCCCTACCATTCTAGATGGTATCCAAATATGGTCAGTCAATTCTTCCAAAATCTTTAAAAGAAACCCAAATCAGAACTTGTGAGACAATCCAAGGTTAAAGGAAAATCTGTAGAGATATCTCCTCAATTCTTCTCTGAAACATTTTCATTACCTAGTGATGATAATGCCCATATACTTTCTTTCACTAAATGTAAGTTTCAATATCCAGGCTATGACAACCTTTTAGCCTTGAACCTCATATCCAGAAAGAGAGATCATGTAAGTGTTGACAAAAAGCTCACCAACCAGTCCTTCGAGCTCATTCCCAAAATTATCCATAACATCATAACCCAAATTATTTAGCCCAAGTCAGGAAGTAGGGGCAATGTAAATAAGTTGGATTTGTTCTTGACATGGAGCATTCTCGAGAAGAAGAAGATCAATCTCGCCCACATTCTCATCCATGTCATCGACAGCAGAGGAGGAGGACTTCCCTTTGGAATGTATCTCACCACATTGGTTGAGAGAAGTGGAATTAACTTCAGTGGACAAGATGTTAAAGAAACCAGCAGATATCACTGCATTGGACAAACCACTGTGAAGTTAATGAAATATGTCTATGTTCCTACATTGGAAAAATGGTTTCCAATGGCAGAAGTTCCACAAGGAGTGGAATTCAGTAAAAAGAAAGAGGCTCAAATTGAGCAAAGAGACCATGCTGGTCGTGCTGAAATAGAAGAAGTTGGTCATGGTCTGAATGAGTAAGCTGATCATCCAAATGATCATGCTGTAAAAGCTCAAGTTGAACATGTTGAAACGCAAACAGTTCAAGCCGAAGAAGTTCAAACTGAGGCTCATGTTGAACAAGTCATCGAAGGTGTTCAAATGGAGCAAGATGTTCAGAATAAACAAACTGAGCAAATGAAATAGGTTGTTAATGTGTCATGAAGGAAGTCAACCAGATGTTTATGTTATTGTTGAAGAACATGTGATAGCTCGAGAAGTTAATGAAGAAACTGTTCAAGAGAAAGTCAGTGTTGACTCGGATAAAACGATTTCTGATCGACCATTTCTTATGGATGTTCTTATGGAAGAGGAACCCCATGATCTTAAGGGAGGAGGATCTTGTGAGATTCCAGAAGAAGAATCGCAGGCAGTTGGGATGGAAATTACTGAAGAAAAGGGTTATGAAATTGCTATAGTACCCTACAGTGGAGTTGAAGATGTTGATGCCCAAGGCCAGGATGAAGAATTTCATGAAGTTGTTGCTGAGCTTCCTGAAGAGGATTATGGAGTGGAAGAAATTCAAGAGGAGAGTTCTTCTTCACATGATCAGTATGATCACCATTCACCATCTTATCCTTCTTCCAATCTGCCTGCTGATTATTTCTTCAAGGAAGAAGACTTTTTTGAGGAAGGTTAGAAAAGATGAGATCTTTGTAAAGTCTCAGCTAATGGACATATTGGAACAAAATCATTTGCAACAGAAGAATGAGATATTAGAAGAAATCAAAAATTCTCTGAAGCATCAAATGGATGAAGAGATTAAGGATTGTACCACTCATTTGATCCAAGTGATAGTTGCATTTTAAGATAGGTTATAAAGCATGTTTTAGGTGTATTTTAGGACAGTTCATGCATTAGTTTGATAGGTTTATGTTAGTTTTAATATATTTGTTAGTTTAGGATTAATTTGGTTTTTATGCAATATTTTAGTTGATTAGCTCATAAATTTGATTTAATTTATATTTGAGTGAGTTATTAATTTAATATGCTTTGTCTTGTAGGTGTTTGGATACGTTAGTCATAGATTTGGATGAGAAGAACTTGTACAAGAAGTGGCAAAGGTTAAGCAGAAAAGAGGCAAAAATTGGCTAAGTCCACGAATTAGGCACAACAATTGAGGTTCTGGCCACCGCGACATTAAATGTACTGAAATGATGAGGGCCTGGGCGCCACGGCGCTACTTGCGGAGCTGGAAACATTTATCGGAGAGCCGCGGCGCTGGGCAACCCTTTTGCGAGTTGGACGAATTTCTATACTTTCTAATTATGTTTCAGGACGACTTATGGGCCATATAATATATCAAATTTGAGGGCTTTTGGAGGAGAACACATTGGAGAAGAGAACAAGACGGCTCGAAGAGGAAGAACGCGAAGATTCAACCTTCTAGGAAGAAGATTCAAGTTCGAAGTTCTAGAGTTTGGTATTATGTTTACTTTAGATTTTTTCTCCATGTTTTGTGTTTTTATCATTCAAAAGATGAACTAATTTATTGTTTTAGAGAGGAGATGGATCCTAACCTGAATGTCATGGTTTAATTTTAGATTTAGCTTATTATTAATGAAATCTCCATAGTTTATTTATGATTCCATCAACTTAATCCTTTTGGTTTATTTGCCCAAATCGAATGAACCTAACTTGGAAGGCGGCACTCGATAAATGGTTTTCTAGGTTGGATAAGGGGAATTATGACATGAAATAGTTGTAGAATCGAGAGGTTTACAAGGTTTCATGAGGTTGTAGGAAAATCACGAAACTTAATGGGTTATTGAGAATTAGGGTTTTATCAAGAGATCGAATCCTGTTCTTGATTATACGTTTTAATTCGGCACTCGAGAAAGGGAATTAGAGACGTGCGGATTTTGACCTATAGATTAGGAATTTGATAATAAGCGTAGCTAAGTTATATGATTGAAGGTTAGGTGAAGTCAAGTCTCTAGATATTCTCATATATCCTTGATATCTCCCACATTCTATTCGTTTGATTTAAATTTTAATTGCCTTTTAATTATTGAAACTCTACCATTTGATTAGCTAGATAAAGTTAAAAATTAGTGAAAATGGTAATTGGTAAAGTAAACTGTCCCTGTGGATACAATAACCCGACTCACTTTCGGTATATTATAACTTGATTGTCGTGCGCTTGCGATAATTCAAGAACAAGTTTTTGGCACCATTGCCGGGGATTGTTTCACTTTAGTTTCATCAATATTGTTAGTAATTGATTTTGATTTTAATCTAGTATTTTTTCTGAATTTGTTTCTTTGTTTTTGTTTTAAACGATTGATTGAAGTGTATGCGGCGATCTAGAAATGCTGAACTAGTACCGTTAGATCCTGAGATTTAGCGTACTTTGGGAGTGAGGCGAAGGGAAAGAAGAGTGGAGCAAGAAGCAATGGAGCCTGAAAATAATCAACGTCTTCTTTGGGACTATTTCAAGCCCGTCATTCATGACAACCACTCCAGAATAGTGAGAGCACCCATTGCAGCCAACAATTTCTAGTTGAAGCCGACGTTAATCACAATGGTTCAGCAACATCAGTACGGGGGCTCTCCTATAGAAAATTCGATGACTCATATATAGTCATTCTTGGAGAAGTGTGATATAGTAAAGTTCAATGGAGTGGCTGAAGATGTGATTCGACTGAGATTGTTCCCATTCTCTTTGAGGGATAAGGCAAAGTCATGGTTCCAAGGTTTGCAACCTAGGAGCGTTACTACATGGGATGACTTGATGCAAAAATTCTTTCAAAAGTTTTTCCCACTGGCAAAGACAGGTCAACTACGAGTAGAGATTGGCCAGTTCAAGTAATTGGACACTGAGTCACTCTATGAGGCATGGGAACGGTTTAAGGAGTTGTTAAGGAAGTGCCCACAACATGGTTTTGAAGTATGGATCCAACTTCAATTTTTTATAATGGGATGACAGTGGCCACATACAATTTGGTAGATGCCACAGCTGGTGGCACTATAATGAGCAAGACGGCTGAGGGAGCTCTCAACTTATTGGAAGAAATGGCTTCCATCACATATGAAATGCCTAGTGAATGATCCTTGGTAAAGAAAGTTGTTGGAGTGCTTGAGCTTGATCCAATGACTGCAATTTCGGCACAGTTAGCCACATTGTCTAACCAAATAGCATCAATGCAAAGTACACAACAACCATCCGTTGAGAGTGTAGCGGTAGCAAGCATGGGATACTTGGGTGGAGAAACTAGTGAAGAGCAAGAAAATTATGTGAATAACCGGGGGTATAACTATAGGAGTAATGCTTAAGTTCCAAACCAATACCACCCGGGGATAAGGAATCATGAAAATTTCCCATATTCCAACACTAGGAATGTTCTGAATCCTCCACCACTGGGTATGTCTATGCCAGCACAAGAGAAGAAACCTTCTTTGGAGGAGCTTTTAAGTGGATACATAGCAAAGTCTAAGGCAAAACAAGATAGGGCCGAGTCAAGGATAGATAACTTGGAGACTTCAATGAAGAATATGGAAATACAAATTGGCAACTTGCTTCAGCTATAAATGCACAACAAAAAGGATCATTTCCTAGCAACACTCAAGTCAACCCCAAGGAACAATGTAAGGCGATCACCCTCCGGAGTGGAAAGGAAGTTGAATGGGCTGAAAAGAATAATGAGGATGAGAAGGCCACATCATCACAGTCAAGCAATATAGAGAGTAAAGTACATCATCAGGAGCAAAAACAAGATGAATAGAAGGAAAGGCCATACCGACCGGGCTCATTACTTTTTTGGATAACCCCCCTATATTAAAGCCTTCCTTACCTTATCCTCAGAGATTCCAAAAGAAGAGATTGGATGAGAAATTTGCCAAGTTCCTAGAGATATTTAAGAAGATTCACAACAACATCCCATTGGCCGATGCTTTGGAACAAATGCCCAATTACTTCAAATTTATGAAGGATGTGATGACAAAGAAGAGAAAGTTGGAGGCCTACGAGATGGTGAAGCTTACCGAGGAGTGTAGTGCGATATTGCAAAAGAAGCTTCCCCAAAAGCTCAAAGATTCAGGGAGTTTTACCATCCCTTGCACTATTAGTCCTTTAAATTTTAATAAAGTTTTATGTGATTTGGGTGCAAGTATTAATCTTATGCCTCTTTCTATTTTTAGGAGATTGGGACTTGGAGAAGTGAAGCCAACCACCATTTCACTTCAATTAGCGAACCAGTCAATGACATATCTTCAAGGAATTATTGAAGATGTTTTAGTAAAGGTGGATAAGTTTATTTTTTCGGTGGACTTTGTGGTTTTGGATATGGAAGAAGATGGTGACATACCGTTGATCCTTGGGAGACCATTCCTAGCTACTGGACGTGCATTGATAGATGTGCAACGAGGGGAACTCACCTTGAGAGTTAATGATGAAGAATTCTTGTTTAACATCTACAAGACTCTCAAATTTCCAGCGGAGGAGAGTACATGCCATCGGATAGATGTAGTCGAAATAGTTGAAAAATGTGTGACAGAAATTCATGAGGTATATCAGAGGATGCGTTAGAAAGTTGTCTTGTCAACTCAATTAGTATAGATGTGGGCGAGAATGAAGAACTTAAGCAATATGTTTTTGCTCTTGAAGCACCACCGATTGATTCTTCACAAGCAAACGTGGATGAGTTAGAAGAAACTACACCAAGTAAAGTGGATGAATCGACCCTGGAGTTGAAACCTCTTCCCGATCACATTCGATATGCCTTTTTGGGTGAAAAATCTACCTACCCGGTCATCACATCTTTAGCCTTGTCTTGTGTTGAGGAAGAGAAGTTATTGAGAATTCTAAGAGAACACAAATCAGCCTTGGGATGATCTATTTCAGATATCAAGGGTATAAGCCCCTCATCTTGCATGCATAAGATCTTAATGGAGGACTCCTATAAGCCATCCATTGAACATCAACGAAGGCTTAATCCAGCAATGAAAGAAGTAGTTCAAGGTGAAGTATTGAAGTGGTTGAAAGCCGATTTCATATATGCCATTTCGGATAGTCCTTGGGTGAGTCCGATACAAGTTGTGCCCAAGAAAGGTGGGATGACGGCGGTCAATAATGAAAATAATGCGTTGATTTCAACAAGAACAATCACTGGATGGCGTGTTTGCATAGATTATAAGAAGTTGAATAAGGCCACAAGGAATGATCATTTTTCCCTTCCTTTCATTGATCAAATGTTGGATAGATTGGCGGGTTTTGAATACTATTGCTTCTTAGATGGTTATTCAGGCTATAATCAAGTAGCCATTGCATCAGAGGACCAAGAGAAGACGACTTTCACTTGCTCGTATGGCACATTTTCTTTACGAAGAATGCCATTTGGTTTATGCAATGCACTGATGACTTTTCAACGGTGTATGATGGCCCTTTTTGCTGATATGATTGAGGAAAGAATGGAGGTATTTATGGATGATTTTTCAGTCTTGGGGACTTCATTTGACCATTGCTTTCATAATCTATCTCTTGTGCTTCAAAGATGTGAAGAAACCAACTTAGTGCTAAATTGGGAAAAATGTCATTTCATGGTACAAGAAGGCATAGTGTTAGGCCATAGGGTTTCTTCCAAGGATCTTGAGGTGGATCGGGCAAAGATAGTGGCTATTGAGAAGCTTCTTCATCCTAAGAATGTGAAAGGCATTCGTAGTTTCTTGGGGCATGCCAGTTTTTACTAGCTGTTTATTAAAGACTTCTCGAAAATTACTAAGCCCCTTTGCAACTTGCTTGAGAAAGATGCATTGTTTGCTTTTGATGATCCTTGTGTGGAGGCCTTTGAGTTGATAAAGAAGACATTGATCTTGGCCCCCATCATGATTGTATCGGATTGGAAAGAACCATTTGAAATTATGTGCGATGCTAGCAACTTTGCTATTGGGGTAGTGTTACTCGTTTAAGAAGGACACCAAGTCTAGGTTGATTCGTTGGATTCTTTTGTTGCAAGAATTTGATTTGGAGATCAAAGATAAGACAGGAAGTGAGAATGTTGTCGTCGACCATCTTTCCCGATTGCAATGTGGTTGAGGATGCTTGCTTACCAATTCTGAAAACTTTTCCTGATGAAAACTATATGGTGTAGGCGTGAAAGTGCCATGGTATGCTAATTTTGAAAATTTCTTAGCATGTGGAATATTGCCTTCAGGTCTCTCTTATGCAATGAAAAAGAAGTTTTTACACGATGTCAAGTCTTATATGTGGGATGAGCCACTACTCTTCAAGAGATGCAATGATCAATTGATTCAGCATTGTGTACTGGGGAAGACGTCCAAGCCATTCTTCATGAGTGCCATTCCTCCTTTTATGGCAATCATTTTGGACCCACAAGAATGACGGCTAAGGTCTTGCAAAGTGGATTTTACTGGACTACCTTATTCCGAGATAGCTACACCTTTGTTAAGACATGTGATAGGTTCCAACGTCTTGGAAATATTTTGAGGCGTCATGAATTACCTTTGACTAACATATTGGAGGTTGAGCACTTTGATGTATGGGGTATCAATTTTATGGGACCTTTTCCCTCCTCTTTCGGCAAGATATACATACTTTTGGCAGTGGACTATGTGTCCAAGTGGGTTGAAGCCATAGCTACAGAAATGAATGATGCCAAGGTAGTGTTGAAGTTCTTACACAAGCATATCATTACAAGATTCGACACTCCTCAGGCTATCATTAGTGATAAGGGCACTTATTTCTGTAACAAGTCATTTAATGTTCTCCTTGCCAAGTAAGGGGTGAAACATAAGGTCGCACTTGCATATCACCCACAAATGAATGGCCAAGCCGAAATAAGCAATCGAGAAGTCAAGCAAATCTTGGAGAATATGGTAAATCTTAATTTGAAGGATTGGGCAATGAAATTGGATGATGCTTGGTGGGCATATTGGACTGCATTGAAGACACCTATTGGGATGTCTTCGTACTGGCTTGTGTTTGGGAAGTCACGTCACCTACCGGTAGAGTTGGAGCATAAAGCTTATTGGGCGGTTAAGAAATTGAACTATGACTTGAAGGCTTCTGGAAATCAAAGATTGCTCCAGCTCATGGAAATGGAAGAGTTTCGAAATGATGCTTATGAAAATGCCGAGATCTACAAGGAGCGAATCAAGAAATGGCATGACAAGTACATTGTGAAGAAAGACTTCGAACCGGGGCAACAAGTTCTCTTATTCAATTCCAGGCTAAAGTTTTTTTTGGGCAAGCGTAAATCTAGATGAAGTAGACCGTTTACTATTGCTAAAGTCTTTCCTTACGGTGCGTGGAGCTACGAGATGGTGCATGTTTTCGAGTAAATGGTCAACGGTTAAAACACTATTTTAGCCAAGCGGAGCAGCATGAGGAACACATCACACTTGGGCAACCATGAAGTGACATTATGAAGCAAAGTCGGGCTGACAACTCTAAACCAAGCGTTGGATGGGAGGCAACCCATTGGTTTATGCTTGATTTATTTATTTATTTTTCGTCATTGTAGTATAGGCTTTGAATTCGTAACTTGATAGACTTTTTTTTTGTTTTCCTTACCCTTTTCAGGTTCTAAAACAAGTTTGGGGGTATCTTTGGAGCTTCTAGGAGAGACGAATGAACTGCATCATGTGCCATCTTCACCCATTTGGGTTCAGGGGGTTTTCTAAACTCCCATCTCTCTTATATGCCTCCATTTTTTCTAATATTTTCTTATTTATTTCATGCATTGAGGACAATGCTTGCTTTAAGTTTGGGGGGATAGTTTTGAATTTTTGTCATGGTATGTTAGTTGAGTATGCATTAGTTTAGGCTAGATGGTCACAATTTTTTACAATTTTAGACTTATGTATGAAAGGCCAATGACAAGAGAACACCTTAGAGATATGAAACGATAAGAGAATGTAGAGAGTTACCTATATGTCTGTGCTTGATCCAATTTTTGCTGGGAATTGTTGGAGAGACTTAACCATTTGTATATGGTTTTGATCATTAGATTAAGATTGTTTGAAATGGACCGTTGCTTGCTAAGTCATATCTTAGATCTCTAGGGATTCTAGACCAAGTTTGATCACCACTCGAGGCAAAATCCTAGAAAACACACTATGAGAAAAATGATTTAGGCCATGTTTGGAAAAGCTTGAGCCAAATAGCCTCCCTATTCTCTATTATATCAATAGTTCCCATTTTGAGCTGAATATCTATTTCTTTGTTACCTATGCATCATGAATTTTGAGCTTGTCATGTTTAAGTTTTTTGTTTTGCAACCTATGCACCTTATACACTTTGATCATGTTGGAGTGTTATTATTTGGAAGGAAGAACAATGGGAAATGAAAAAAATGAAAAAAGGGTGATAAAGAAGAAATTTTTAGTAAGTTTGCTTATGAATTGTATTGAAAAAAGAAGAAGAAAAAGAAAAGAAGATGAAAAAGAGAAGAAAAGGGTGTTACATCTATGTGTAAAAAGAAGCAAGTTTGGGGGTGTAGCATTCTATAAAAGAAAAGTGAATGATGATAAAAAGCAAACAAAAGAATGAGAATATTTGAGAAATATATGTGTTGAAAAGAGGTTTTGGTTTCAAATGTAATGTAGTGGATGTTAGTAATTGATCAAAGTGTTTAGGGCATTTTGAGCTATAACGTTTCTATTTTTCCTACCTTTGAACCTAAGCCTTACATTAAAACCCATGAAAGACCTACTGATTTTGAATGGTGTGTAATCTACATTAGTGGAGAGTGGTGTGAAAACTTGCCTATAGAGTTCCAACCTAAATTATATAGTTTGAGATCCTACACTTAACACTTGCTTGCACTTGTTCATGGCTTGCATGATTACTTTGATGAGATTAGTTGTGTACTTATGTGTGTAAGAATCAAAGGTGAAACTCGGTTAGAGTTGGGTTGACTATGTACACTTGAAATTCTTCCTAGAAACAAATATTCTTTTGGTGTGATCTTGGAGGCCATGTATGTGTTTATAACATTGAGTTAAGTCTTTATTTGTGCGAGTTTGTGACTTTAGAATGGTTATGACAATCATGAGTTTTTAGTTTTGTTTTTCCTTTGCTCGGAACAATGAAAGTCTTAAGTTTGGGGGTATTTGATAGTTGCATTTTTAGATAGGTTATAGAGCATGTTTTAGGTGTATTTTAGGACAGTTCATGCATTAGTTTGATAGGTTTATATTAGTTTTAATATATTTGTTAGTTTAGGATTAATTTGGTTTATATGCATTATTTTAGTTTAATAAATTTGATTTAATTTATATTTGAGTGAGTTATTAATTTAATCTGCTTTTTCTTATAGTTGTTTGAATGCATTAGTCATGGATTTGGATGAGAGGAACATGTACAAGAACTGGCAAAGGCTAAGCAGAAATGAGGCAAAAATTGGCAAGTACACGAATCAGGCGCAATAGTTGAGGTTCAGGGCGCCGCGGCGCAACTCGCGGCGCTGAATGTACTAAAATGATGAGGGACTGGGCGCCGCGTTGCTGGAAACATCTATTGGAGCGTCGCAGTGCTGGGCACCCCTTTTGCGAGTTGGACGAATTTCTATACTTTCTAATTATGTTTCACGACGACTTGTGGGTCATATAATATATCAAATTTGAGGGCTTTTGGAGGAGAACACATTGGAGAAGAGAACAAGACGGCTTGAAGAGGAAGAACGCGAAGATTCAACCTTCTAGGAAGAAGATTCAAGTTCCAAGTTCTAGAGTTTGATATTATGTTTACTTTAGAGTTTTTCTCCATATTTTGAGTTTTTATCATTCAAAAGATGAACTAATTTATTGTTCTAGAGAGGAGATGGATCCTAACCTGAACGTCATGGTTTAATTTTAGATTTAGCTTATTATTAATGAAATCTCCATAGTTTATTTATGATTCCATGCACTTAATGCTTTTGGTTTATTCGCCACAAATCGAATGAACCTAGACTTGGAAGGTGACACTTGAGAGAGGGTTTTTTAGGTTGGATAAGGGGAATTATGACGTGAAATAGTTGTAGAATCGAGAGGTTTACAAGGTTTCATGAGGTTGTAGGAAAATCACGAAACTTAATGGGTTATTGAGAATTAGGGCTTTATTGAGAGATCGAATCCTGTTCTTGATGATACGTTTTAATTCAGCACTCGAGAGAGGGAATTAGAGACGTGCGGATTTTGACCTATAGACTAGGAAATTGATTTGATAATAAGCATATCTAAGTTATATGATTGAAGGTTAGGTGAAGTCAAGTCTCTAGATATTCTCATATATCCTTTATATCTCCCATATTCTATTCGTTTGATTTAAATTTTAATTGCCTTTTAATTATTGAAACTCTACCATTTGATTAGCAAGATAAAGTTAGAAATTAGGAAAAATGGTAATTGGTAAAGTAAACTATCCATGTGGATACGATAACCCAACTCACTGTCGGTATATTATAACTTGACTGTCGTGCGCTTGCGATAAATTCACGAACACCAAGCAACATAATTGCTAGGGCAAGTGATGCAGCAAATGGATAAAAAATCGGTAGCCATGAAGTCTCTACCTTCATCTAGCCTGTAAGTCAAGAGGTGTAGGTTGGTCTCAAGCCTGTAAGTTGAGCAATATAACAGTGATTCTTACATTTGGAAGTTGAGAAAAAGTTATAAAGATTTGGTTCTCACCCGTAAGAGAATCCCTTAGTGAAGAGGTTTGAAAATCTTAACAGAGGTTAGGTAGTAGAGGTGGACAAATAGCCGAACTACTATAAATCGATTGTGTCAATTGATTTATTTTTTTGCATTTTATTATTTGTCATTGGATTAATTTTAATTATCTAAATTTCCAATTCACCTCCCCTCTTGAACATACTTGGGCCAACAAGTAGTTCCTTGTCCGGCTCTACCTTGACTTCTTGTATGTGTCGATATTTTGTTACAAAATCAATAATAATCAAATTAAATCCTCATTTATTTATTTAGGTTTCCACCTAAGTTCTAGGTGTTTTGGGTCTTGGAGTTTTCCCAATCTTGATGTACTTACAGAAGGTGGTTAAAAACAAAATTATGGCATATATTTTCTTAGTGTTGAAAATTCATTTTTCCTTTAAAACATTTTTAAGGTATTAGCAAAATATTTTCTTTGTTGAAATCTTTCCCTCTGTAAGTTAGATCAAATTGGTACTCTATTGGTATACAACATTACCTAATCTGCAAGTAAGTGGTAAAACTATGATATAAAAAGTATCCTTCCAACTCATCTATCCCATTCCGTTGAGGTAGATGATACAAATTATAACTTAATTTTTTCACTACTTACCATCCAGGGTCACATAAATTTCGTTCCTCAAATTCTAATTCCAATGCATATTCTAAATGTCCCATTCTACCCAGAGTATGGCCAAAGCTGAAATCTTTAATTCACTTAATTCTCATTATTCATGGTTGTACATAACAATACAAGATAGAAAATATGTACTTATACTAATAAAGTTAAAATTTAAGTTTTTCTGATTGGGAGCTATATCAGTTCCTTTTTTCCTTTGTTTGTTTGTCGCGTTTTGGTAAATATATGTATTAAGACTCATAATATTGTTTATTTTAAGTACCACTTGTGTGGTTTAAACCTGTATTATATGTTTGAAACTATATATATATAGATATATATATATATATATATATATATATATATATATATATATATATATATATATATATATATATATACCTATTTCTTTTCTTTTCTTTTTTTATTTTTTTATTTTTTTTATATGCTCCACGTGTGTGACTATTTGGCCACACATGTGGTCCCGGTCACGGGCTGGGACGGTACCCAACCCGTGGCTGGGTTGCTGCCAGCAGTGGTTGGGGCGTTAAAACCCAGTAACATGGTGGGTTTTAACCCCAGCCACGAAAGTTTTGTTTTTTTGTTTTTTTTCTCTTCAGCGCCATCTTCGTCTCCTCATTTACAGTGCCGCTCCCCTTTCACCGTCTCCTCTTCTCCAGTGCCTTCTTCGTCACCTTTTACCGTGCCTTTTTCTTTGTCTTTCTAGCATCTCCAGCGGCAACCCTAGAGCTCATCTTCTCCAATCTCTTCTTTTTATTTCTGACGTTTGTTTTAAAGTTTTTACTTTCTCTAATCTTTTCTACCACCAAACTTTTACTAACATTCTACCCCTATTATTCTAACACATCTTTATGGTCATGAGATACATCCATAATAGTATGTCATTCACCATTTCTCCGATACTTGACCAAGAAGTTACTACACTACGATTCACCATTTCTAACACATCTTTTCGTCACACTTGTCTGTCGCCAGGTGTGTCTGTTCCCATGCGAAGACCGTTACGCACTGATATAACTTTAATTGTAACATCCCAATTTGTATATACCTTTTTTTTTTTCTTTTCCTACTTGTATTCTTATGATCCAAATATAAAATGTCAAAATTATGTCAACATGTACACAAATTGAATGCATAATTATACAAATTTCTTAAAAACTTCTATTTATTAAATTTCTTATTTACTTATATATATATATATATATCAAACATAATTACATGGTTGTTGGAGCCACTTATTATGCAATCCCGCTACCTCTCATTTTGTTGATTCTATTTCTCTGTATATATCAATTTTTACATAATCTAACATATGAAGGATATAAGCTTTATCTATATATATATATATAATAATTTAACTTATATATATAAGTTAAGTTATATATAGACAACTTTCAACGTCTACATCGATCTTCTTGCTTTTTTTTTTTTGCTTCCCTACCAACAGCGTCTTTCATGTGCAACATGACTAATTTCCTGAGAGATAGTAAGAGAGTGAGTTAAAAGATCAATGGGTCATCCTGAAGTCCCTACGCTTTATACAAAATGTTAGTACATGTATTAAACTATTCATCACAGTATTACAAGCAAAACAATTAATTCAATAGTATGACTATTAATGATAATAATGAATTTGCCAGCATAGGATATTTCCACATAAGATATAACTTTTCTGGTTGCATTTAGCTCTCAGCGTGAGCCAACTAACACTCAATTCTCATGCTCACACAATACAACAGAATACGAATAATACATAACTAAAGAAATGTATAAAGAAAAAGAACTTAAAGAATTATTCCCACCTTAAATTTGCTATAATCTCCTTATTGTTACACCCGCGACAATGTCTTCAGAGTTTTTTCTTATTGGAATTTCAGAGAGTTAAACTGAAATATGATTTTAACTAACCTTTAGCCCCTATTTATAAGAATTCAAAATTTTAAGTCCCTATTTTTCCCTTGACCTGTCCGAATAATTACAAGTAGGCGATTTTACCATTTTGCCCTCAAGTGTAATTTTACCACTTTACCCTTGTTGTAAATTTACCATTCTGCCCATGATTTAAATTTACCATTTTGCCCTCAAACTTTTCAAATATTTACCAAATTGCCCTCGAACTTTAATGATAATTACAAATTATGTAAATTTATTATTTTTTCCCTTAAACTTTTTTTCTAGTATTTCCTACTCTAGCTGTTTCTTTGTAGGATTCTAGGGTTGCGGATTTTTATAATATTACATTTAGTTTGTCCAGTTGCTGTATGCTTTGGGCCATAAGGTTGGGTTGTCGCCATTGGATGCTTGATTGTACTTGTTGTGGTGTAGCTTGCTTGATGATTACTATTCTGTATTTATTATTGTTTAAATAAGCTATGTTAACATGCTTGATCCACTGAGCTTTGTGTTTACCCCGTTGCTAATCTTTCTAGGGATCTAAGATGGGTTAGGATGGACTTATTTAGGGGGCGACTGCCAACCCACTCTCACCTAGGAACTTATATTTTTGTTCTTCCAATAGGTCCCCACTAGAGGCGATGGAGTCCGCCTTGTCCTCTTTTTGGTCTTTTTTGTTTTCTTTCTTTTTAGGGGCATAGTCTTCTTGCCCTTCTATTTTGTATCCCGCCCAAAAATGTTTTATTTAACACCTTTTAGAAGGACCTCTTATATATATATAAATATTTGCTTAAAAAATGGCTCTTGGATATTTGTGTTTCTGTGTACATGACATATTGCCACACCACATCTCGTGGGCGTTGAATTTCGGTGTATATGGCCCGACAAGCGTACCAGCGGGGTGTGACAATGTTTTTGGTATCAGAGCGCACTATCTAACGACCTACATAGTCTTCGAATTTTTTTTTTTAAAACAAAAAATTGAATTATGGGGAACATCGCCCAAAGGGGAGACGCCTATAAGATGGGTGAGGGAGGGGGAGACCTCTCCTCACCCTCTCTTCCATTTCTTTTCTCAAAATGGAGCAAAGAGCAAGGTTGAAGCGATGTGAGAGGCAACCTTCAAATGATGAATGACGGGAGGCCATCACTACTTGCCGCATCATAATTGGAGGGTTGGTGGATTTGCCTAGTGAGTTCTGACCACTTGTCACGACACGCTCGATGCTTTAAAATGGACCCCTATTATTGAACTTGACGGGTATGTTTTTAAAACCTCGGTCAAGTCTTTTTATTCCAATATGAGGGTCCAAAACTATACCCTTCTGAGTGATTCTCTCACCAATATGCGGGTGTAGTAGTTCTTCAAATGAAAAAAAAAAAAGATATAGAAATAGGATGAAAAGATAAAAAGAAAAAGAATGAAAGCAAAATAATGAGAGAGTTGTTAAAGTTCAAAATTCGGTTTGGATATATGTGCTATATTGGTTATGGTTCTATGTAATGTGTTGGAGATAGTCAAAGATGATTAGGGTGTTTTGAGCCTAATTATTACGTGTTTTTATCATACCTTTCACCCTAGCCTTACATTACAACCTATAGAAGTCCTATTGATTCCTAGTAGTATGAAATCTACATTAAGCGAGGGGGTTGCGACAAATCAGCCTTTGGAGTTCAATTTCAAAATAAATTTTGAGATCATGTGCTTTTCACTTGCTTGTATTTATCTATATGATATATAAGTGGTTTAATGTGAGTGACTATGTATTTACATTTTTAAGAATCAAAGGTGAGGCATGGTTGGAGTCAAATTGAAATTCTAGGCATCTTTCATACTTTCAAAATTTTCTTAGAAGTTATTATCTTTCATGCAATCTTTGAGGCCATGTTATGTCCATTCATTTCAAGCCAAATTTTTGTTTGTTCTAGAATATGGTAGTATGGTGTGTTTTAGGTTTGTTTTCCCTTTGCTCTGGACGATCAAAGTCCTAAGTTTGGGGGTATTTGATAAGTAGGATTTTTACATATATTTTATGTCATTTTACGTCATAATTTTGGTATAGTTTATTTCAATTTTGCAGTTTTATATGTTACTTTAGGTACATGTTTTGATGAGTCTAACACTTAGATCATGATTAATTTTGTAGGTTTTAAGATGATTTTAAAGTGATATAAAAGTGATGAACAAGCGCCTAAGAAGATGAGAGAAGAAACAAATCAAAACTAAGTGCGAAAAGGCAAGCAAACGATGTAAAAATGAAGGAAAATTGCACAACCAACATTCTGGGCGCTGCGGCGTTGCAACGCCACACACCTTGCTAAAAATGCAGAAATAACATGTTTTGGGAACTGCAGCGCCCAACAGTGGCGTTGTGGCACCTTTACACGTTTGGGTTTTTCTCTCATATTTTGGCCAATTTAACTTTGAATTGGATGTTTTTTTTTAACTTCTTCATAAGTTTAAATACAACATTATGAGAGGATTTTGAAGCACATTAAAGTGAGAAAAAAATAGAAAAAAAAAGTGCAAGAGATGAAGGAACGTGAAGAAGTCGAAGCCAATACACGTGTTGGTGGAAGTTTATGAGTTTTTCATTCTTTTCTCTTGTATTTAATTTTTTTATGATGTTGAACCTTACAGATTTGTGTTTTTTTTTTTTTATCACGGAGTAGATTAGTTTCTAGGTTTACGATTGCAACTCACATGTAGCCTTGGATTTATTAATTTTAATTTTAGATGTTTATAGTTAATTTTGAGTTGTTTGCTTTAATCTATGCTTATTGCTTCTAATTAACCGACCATTAATTAGATTAATTTGTTAGATCTAGAAGAACTTGGGAAAGGAATTTTAGATTTAGAACTTGATTAAAGTGACATATGATCAAAATGTGGAAATCATGAGTTCATGTAAGATAGGAATATACTTGCATAACATATGTAACCATTAAGAGATTTTGATTTTAATGAATTTTGTTTTAATTTAATTCACATTGGAATATAGCGATTTAATTAGACAAGATATTTTTACTTGACCATAGGAAGAGGCTTGTAAATAAAATAGGGCTCTTGATTAACAACTCAAATTAATTAATTTATTAAAAATAAATAAATAGATCTGGGTGAAGTGTGAGGAAAAATAGGAAATCTAGGTTTTGATATAATTGATTTATTGAATTTTAAATTTATTTAGTGCAATTTCATTCTTTTTATTTGTTTCATAGTAATTTTAATATTTGTTTAGATAAGATTAGGTTGAAATAATTTTAGTAATTAACTAGAAAATAGTTACAAATCTCTGAGGGAATGATGCTCTATTCATCATTATATTACTTGTTAACAATATTGTGTACTTGCAATTATTTCGCAACAAGCGGCTTGGTGCATACAATGTTCCAATGATAGGGGTTACTCTTTAGTACCCCAACACGAGCGACGTGGGCCAGTCATCGCAACAAGCGCAAGATCCGCTAGTGGGCTCTAAGCTCCGTGGTCAGCCACCGGGGGATGTGGGTATTTATAATAGTATCATGAGCACACCAATTTTCTCTCCAAGCATGGAACCGTCAGTATCTCTTTACTCTTCTGATCTTCGCAATATTTTCTAGTTTGTACTCTTTTTGTAGAACCTACAAAAAAAAAATCATGTCGAATCTCCAACTCAAAAACCTTAGGGAATAACCTATGATTGTTTTGCTTGTGTCTGACTATCTTTGGTAGGTGAACTCGTTATGAGCGGATTTCCCATTATTAATGAGTTTGCAATGTTATGGGACACATCAAACTCACCAAATACTGAATAAACCCCGTGAATTGAAGTAGCCTACGGACCTTGTGTGCAGCAATCCATTTTGACCTACAACCAATATCGCTATGGCTCCATGGTATGGGGCGTGGAAACCTAGTAGATATGAGTCGTAGACTGTCTTGCTCACTAGGATCTGCAAAAGGACTGAACACTAATCCCCTTGACTTGGTCACGTCTCTTATTGCCAAGTTCCCACATAATGGGACATGCGGACTTGGAAGATAATCAGAATCGCTAGGTCCTGGCGAAATGTGAGCATAGTGATTAGAAATTTTCTACGACATGTAGATTTAAGAGGCAACACGAAGAAATATCTTAGAAATACTATGGCTCGTACTAGTTTCAAAGGAATGATATAGTTTGAGAAATTACCCAATGGACTCTTCATAAACTTTTATGAAATTATATATCATACGAGTAGTTTTTCGAACGATAGAAACTAAACTTTCAGTTTTCATTTTAAACCCGACCTAGAAATGCGATGTCGTGGTACGAATAGATTTCTACCTTCCATTTTTCCAAAACCTAGAAATCTAAGTGGTTAAAACCTATGAACTGACACCATGAACCTTGCACTGTCATTGCATTGCGATATCCTTCACCTTTATTCTTGCAAATAAATTGCGCTCCTATTGTTACGTCAATAGGATCCATAGTGAGTGTTGATGTAACGACTCTCACCTTATTGTGTTTTGATGATTACAAACAACATACTTGTGATCACTAATCTCTTTGATGTAGTTTCTTCAGTGCTAACTAGCTATATAAGATGGATTCAACTATACTGTCAAAGCTTGTGGATGGAACAACATTGCACGAAGGTTCAAGAGCTTCATGTTTGTAATTCTTGTTTAGAATCTTAGTGTTGTAGAGTAACCATTACATGTTCCAACCACAATATGTTTTGCATATTTTTGAAAATCATGCATATAGGTTATTATACTCATGCATATACACTATTATTTTATTGATCATGCATGCACACACATTATCATAATTATTGTGAAATCATATAGTTAAAATTGTTTATCATGCAAATTTATATCATTGATTATCACGCACTAGTATTACAAACTTTGCATGGTTTTATCGTTTTACGTGTATTATATCAAACGTTTTGATCATCT
The DNA here is from genome assembly GCA_035771175.1 of Paratinospora sagittata. Lineage (NCBI taxonomy): Eukaryota > Viridiplantae > Streptophyta > Magnoliopsida > Ranunculales > Menispermaceae > Paratinospora > Paratinospora sagittata. Next base: position 24,921,583 of record CM069596.1, on the reverse strand, counting down.
GTTTTAATCAATCGTTTTACACGTGTTTATCTTTGTCAATTGTGTTTCAGTCTTGTCAAAAATATTTTGAAAGTTATTTTATATGTTTGACAATATCTTAAACTCTTTTTGATTGAAAAATCGAATTTCTATCATCTCAACGTGAAGGAACGAGCTCCTCTTTCAAGGAACGCGCTCCTGTGCATTTTCCCGAGACTCAGATTTTTCTGATCAAAGTTTAAGGAACGTGCTCCTTAAGAAAGGAACGCGCTCCTGTTGTTTTTCTCAAGACTTAGATTTTTCTGATTAGAGAAAAAGGAACATGCTCCTGTAGCCAAGGGCAAAATAGAAAATTTTATTGAGTCAGTGGTTCTTGATGAAGAACCTCACTCCTATGCCCAACGAACATATTAAGGAATGCGTTCCTCATATAAGGAACACGCTCCTTGATTGGAGGAAAATCTGAAAAGTTTTAGATTTCAAAGCAGAAGCACGCTCATTTATTTTGGAAAGCGTTCCTGTGCCTCGGTTTGGTGTTTTTCTATAAATACCACACTTGCTCATTTGGAGAACAACTTTTGCAAAATTTGAGAACTTGTGCCATTTTTCATACTTTCTCTTCTACAAGTCCAAAATAAGTTCTTGAGTGATTTTAAACATCCTTCAGAGAAAATTTTCACTTACATTTGTATCTTTGAATCATACTTCTGTATAGTTCTCCAAATCCTTCAAAGAATTTGAGAAACTTGTGTGTTTCTCTTGAGCATTCAATCAAGACGTTTTTGAGTGATTCATTCACATCTTGTTGATTCTTGATCATCATTGAAGAAGGTATATCTCAACCATCATCACACTTGAAGAATCTCTAAGCTTCATCCTTACCTAAGTTGGGTAAAATTTCTCTATTTAGATTCTTGTGATTTTGTTTGAGCAAATCAATTTTATGCTTGAGTTTATATCTTCAAAAACTGTATTGATTTGAGTACTCCTTGTGAAACCATATTTGATCTTTATCTTACATTATCTTGTTTAGTGGTTTCATACATATGATGTGGTATCGATTCATGTGCTAAACTTATACTATATTGAATCGATTTCATAGATCATTACTTGAACATTTTGATTCTTGATCTTAACCATTTATATATTTAGAATCATCAAGTCTTGATCATTATTGCATATTGATTCTTGAGCTTTATACATATCATTTTTAGAATCAATATTTGAATACATGTGCTTATTCGATTCTTGATTTCATATTATTTATATTTGAATTGATTGCATGTATTTGAAATCATCTATTTAAACACTTTAAATATTGTGGTTGGAATAGTAGTGATTACTCATTCAAGATTGTATGCTTAATATTGTTGAGAGTGTTTTGGAACACTTCTCTTTATCGTTTGTAATCTTGATGTATTGTTAATGTGTTAGTCAACCGGGTTTACACCATATCTTGTACGGCTCGTAACCACACCCTTAAGTTGGTTACTGTGCAACATTCTAGCCAAGCCCTTGTAAAGGTTAGTGTGTGTGTCTTTCTAACAAGCCCTTGTGTAGGTTAGTGTATGTGGCTTTCTAACCAAGCCCTTTTGTTGGGTAGTGTGTGTGGCTTATAACCAAGCCCTTGTGTTAGTTAATGTATATGACTTCTAGTCATGCCCGTAAGTTGACTAGCCAATAGTGTATTGGGAAATCCTGATCGAGGTGATTGGGTAGTGGATGTAGGTTCGAGGGGAACCGAACCACTCTAAATCGTTGTGTCCATTTATTTTTCCTGCACTTGATTATTTTGATTGTTACCTACTGCGCACTTTATCTGTTTAATCATTTTAACCGAAAGGTAATGTGAAAATTCGCCAAGTCCAATTCACCCCCCTTTCTTGGACTATAATATTGGGCCAACAATTGGTATCAGAGTGGGTTTTTGTCTCAAAGTTATCTAACAATCTCTTTGATTAGATGGCAGGACACGCTCAACTAGTTATACTTTGGACAACAGTAAATACACCGATAGACCACCATTGTTTAGAAAAGAAAAGTTTCATGAATGGAAGATTCTCATGAAAACATTTATGAGCTCACAAGACGTTGATATTTGGGAAATGGTGGAAAATGGTTATACTCTTCCTGACAAGCCAACCGAGCTATGGACAATGCAGGAAAGAGAAGCGTGTCGTCTAAATTCCAAAACGGTGTATGCTTTGTTTTGCAGTCTCCCGAACCATGATTTAAAGCAAGTTAGTGAATGCGAGATTGCAAAACAAGTTTGGAAAATGTTTCATTTGGTTCACTGTCCCTTACAAGAGTATGTCCCTTTTATGAACAATATTTTGATGATTACAAACCACATTCTGCTTATAACAACATTGTATACATAGCACATCTAATCTTACGTGAAGGTTTCGAAGATTCAATGATGCATGGTGAAAGTGCCATCAAGATTTATTTGAAGGACATGATCGTTTGAACATATTTTTTATAAGATTAGAGTGTGTTTAGGTTGTAGAACATCTATTATCATATGATTCAGAAATATGCGTGATTGCATGATTTAGTCGAGTTGATTTTTTATCATTTACATTGAGTTTTCTATATTTGATTTGATCTGAAAGTACCAATACTTTAATCGTGTTTATCGAGTTTTAAATGAAAAACCAAAATTGTTTTTAAGTGTCCATTAGGACGCTAATATGTCTTTCAGGACGTTAATGTCTCAACAACGCTCTCCTGAACTTGGTAAGTCAGGACACTGATGAAACATTAGGACGTCGATAGAGTTCAAGGTTGAAACGTTAATATCCATCTGGACGTTTACTTAGTCAGCAACGCCCTCATTGAGTCAACCAATGAACTTGTCATGATGCTGATTCAATATCAGCTCGCTGACTGATTTTTTGAGTTTTTAATGATTTAAATTTTTAAGGACGCTGACAGTTATAAGTTGGAAAACTTTAAGGACACTTCTTGAACAGAAAGGCCCTCACTTAAGAACCAACTTTGTAACTCTCAGGACACTAAACGTTCTTTAGCGTACTTATCGTTTTACAAATTCAAAACACGTTAAAAACATCAGGACGCTCATAACCTTAGCAACACCCTTATGCTTTACTTTTTTAAACGTGTCAGGACGCTAACTTTTCATTAGCGCCCTCACAGCTTTTGTCATCTTTAATCGTTAAGTAAGTCAGGACGCTTACATTTTGTAGCACCCTCACTTCTCAATTCAGCAGGACGCTTATGATCCATGAGCGCCCTCAAGGAACAAAATGACAAAGCTGAGATTATGCATCAGGACGTTGATAGTCCAATCGGGACACCAATTCAACATTGTCACAAAGCTGACACCTGCACCTTTTCAAAGAAACTTTTTCAGAACCGAGCAAAACTTTTCAGAACTTTTTGAGTCTTTTCAGAACATTCCATTCTCATGAATGATTAGAAGATTCATGTGTTGTTGTCGTAGTTGCACAAACTGAATTAAATCTTTTTTGTGAAAGAATGTGTTCGTTGTTTTTTAAATAACTTTGTGCGCCAAAATCTTCAAGTTTGTTACGCCACTATTGTTTCTATATATATATATATATGTTTCCTTGGAACAGATCAAAAGCATCGATATGTCTATCAAATATGAAAACTAAAAACCATTCAAAAAGTTTGACAATTTTCAATTGTGCAAAAGCTTTTGGAAGTTATTCTTCTATTCACTGTTTTAAACTATTGATCTTTTTGAAATACATTAAGTCTTCTGAATTAGTTGATTTTCATCTATATCTTTTCAAAAATCAATTGAAGAAGACGAAAGCTTTTTGAACCAATTTTTAGTTGAACTTATCATACATATGTTGTTGAATCTATGGTAACAAGAGGTTCAATCCAAAGCTTTGTAAGTATCACTTTGATTCTAAGTAAAGGGAATCATATCTCATCTTGTAACTTTGTTTTTGTGACTAGATAGTCACTGGTTCAGAGCAAGTGTTGCTCGAGTTGTAATGGTTATTCTCAAGGTCATAAGTTGAGAAACGGTTATTCTCAAGGCAGTAAGTTGGGAAGGTGTAACAGTTTGGTCTTCACTCGTAAGAAGATCCTTAGTGGGGTTTGGCCAAATCTCAACTAAGGAGGTTAGGTAGGGGATGTAGGCGAGGTCGAACCACTCTAAATCTTGTGTGTCTTACTATTAGTGTGCTTGATTTACCATACTTGTTTAATATGCTTTCATTATTTCATACATTTTAAAGTAAGGTTAAAATCTGCTAAGTGTCCAATTCACCCCCTTCTCAAACACATCTGGGCCAACAAAGAGTGCATTTTAAAATGGTCCCATTAATGAACAGGTATATGTGGAACAACCTCCAGGGTTTGAGGATGCTCAAGATCCATAATCTGTGTTTAAACTCCACAAAGCCTTATATTGATTAAGACAGGCTCCAAGAGCTTGGTATGATAGACTGAGTTCAATTTTTTTAGATCAAAAATTTTAAAAGGGAAAACTTGATCCAACCTTGTTTATCAAACACCATAATGTTGATATGTTTATTGTTCAAATATATGTGTATGATATCATATTTGGTGCATCGAACAAAAAATTGTGTGATGAGTTTTCAAAGATAATGCAAAAAGAATTTGAAATGAGTATGAAGGGGGAACTTACATACTTTTTAGGCTTGCAAATTAAGCAAATTCCAAATGGCACATTTATAAGTCAAGCAAAATATGATAAGGAAATGATCAAAAAGTTTCAAATGAATAGTTTGAAATCAATAGATACTCCTTGTAACTCTGCAATCAAACTGGATAAAGATGAAAAAGGGAAATCAATTGGTCCAAAACTATATAGAAGCATGATTGGAAGTATCTTGTACCTCACAGCAAGTAGACCTGACATTATGTTCAATGTTTGTCTTTGTGCGAGATTTCAATCAAATCCTAAAGAATCTCACTTAAAATGTGTCAAACGAATCTTTAGATACATTAATGGCACAACTGATATAGGAATTTAGTATTCCAAAGGTACGTCATTTGAACTAAAAAGTTATGTGGACTCTGACTATGTCGAATGTCTAACAAATCGAAAAAGTACCTTAGGATTTTGTCACTTTCTTGGAAATTCTTTAATTTCTTGGTTTTGTAAGAAATAACATTCAGTGGCACTGTCCACAGCTGAAGTAGAATATGCCACAGCTAGAAGTTGTTGTTCTCAGGTATTATACATGAAACAACAACTTCAGGATTATCAACATTTTGTTGAATGTGCTGAAATTTTATGTGATAATATTAGTGATATTAACATATCAAAGAATCTTGTAATGCACTCCCGAACTAAGCATAAATAAAACATGATTTCTTATGGGATCATGTGCAAAATTGTGATGTTAAATTGACTAATATTGGCACCAAAGAACACTGGCTGACATTTTCACTAAAAGCTTACCTAAGGACCAGTATGTTCATATCTGAAGAGAGCTTGGGATGTTTTCTGAATCTAACTTATGAAATTTTGATGCTTACCTCATTAAGGGGGAGACGTATCACATCCTTACCTCTTTTTGATGTTTTCAAAAAGGGGAGAAGTAATATCTTTAGAAGCATCAGTCATATCCATGAAGTCAGGGGGAGAATATGCAAATACGTATTTCTTTGGTGCAAAACTCTTATCATATGGAAACAAGGAAATTTTTAATCAAATTACCCTCTTGACCCGCATATATGAGAAAAGATATTTTGATGATTACAAACCATATTTTGATGATTATAAACCAAGAGGGGGGTGAATTGGACACTTAGTAGATTTTAACCTTTCTTAAAAATGCACGGATTAATGAAAGCAGATTAAACAAAGTATAACAACTAAATACAGTAAATGTAAATGATACAATGCAATCAGAATTTATAGTGGTTCGGTCTCGCCTACATCCACTATCTAACCTCCTCAGTTAGGATTTGTTCAAACTCCACTATGGATCTTCTTACGGGTGAGATCAAATCAATACATTTTCTCAACTTACGGGTGTGAGATAACCGTTTCTCAAACTTCCGGGTGTGAAATGATCGTTTCTCAACATACGAGTGTGAGATGACCGTTTCTCAACTTTTGGGTGTGAGAAGACCGTTACAACTTTGAGCAACACTTGCTCTTGCCCAGTGACTAACCTGTCACTGCAAATTGAATACAAGATGAGATATGATTCCCTTTACTTAGAATCAAAGTAATACTTACAAAGCTTTGGATTGAACTTTCTGTGACCACAGATTCAGCAAAATATGTATGATGAAGTTAGGCTGAAAACAGGTTCAAAGAGAGAGCTTTGGATTTTCAAAATGATGAGGATGAAAATCAATTAATCCAGAAGACTTGAAGTTTTTTTTTCAAAATGATCGTAAATTCAAGCGCAAATGAAAGAAGACTAACTTTCAAAGAGCTTTTGCACAAGTGAAAACTTTTAATACGTTTTTGAATGAATATCAGTTTTTGTATATCATTTGTAGTTTTTCTGCTCTAAGGCAGCACATATATATATATAAATAACAAAGGCACAATGGACTTGACGAATTTTGGCACTCTAGGTTATTTCAAATACAACGTCTACATTCTTTTCCGAAATGGATCGATTCAACTCTGTGCATATTACGGCGATAGTTCCTGAATCATCTGATCCTTTCACGAAAAAGGAATGTTCTAACACAATATTAGAATGTTCAAAAGTTCTGAAAAAGTTGTACGATTCTGAAAAGTTCTGAAAAGTATTCGTACGGTTTTGAAGAAGTTAACAGAAATAATGTCATTGTCAGAACAGTAACATTTGTTGAATTAGCGTCCTGATTCCGTAATCAGCGTCCTGATGCATAATATCAACTTTGTCGTTTTGTTCCTTAAGGGTGCTCATTATGTATAAACGTCCTGCTAAACAGCGAAGTGAGGGTGCTACTAAATCGTGAGCGTCCGAACTTACTTTGACGATTAAACGACTCAAATCATGAAGGTGATACTTCGACAATTAGCGCCCTTCTTTGTTTTAAAAACATATAAGCGCACAAGGGCGCTACTCACAAGTAAGCGTCCTATTTTGTTTTAAAATAAACTTAAAAGGTATTAAGTTCGCTAATGGACAGTAAGCATCCTAAAAGTTATTAAGTTGATTCTAAAGATGAGGGCGCTCCTACATAAGTAGCGTCTTGATAGTTTATTCAACTTATAACTATCAGCGTCCTTAAAGATAGAAATCACTTAAAAACAAAGAGAACTTCCAGCGAGCTAAAACTAAGTCAGCGTCCTGACATTCTCAAAGGTTGAAAAAAGGAAGGCCACTACTTACAAGTAAGCGTTCTAATGAATCAATTCAATTCAACCTTGAGTGTCCTAATATTTTATCAGTGTCCTGACTCACCAAGTCCAGGAGGGCGCTGCTAAAACATTAGCGTCCTGAAAGACTCTATAAAAGTGTTTTTTGATTTCTCAATGAAAGCTCGATAAAATATGATATTTCCATATTAAATCAAATATGTAAACGATTTAAAATCAATTCGATTAAAACATGCAGTCATGCATAATGCTGAATCAAATGGCATAGAAGGTTCTACAACCTATCATAATCTAATCATACTACCGAACATCTTCAAATGGTCATGGTCTTCAAGTAGATCTTTAATACATCCACCATGCATCATTGATTCTTTTGAAACCTTCAGATAAAATTTAATATGTCATATGTGCAATAATATCATAAACAGAATGTGGTTTGTAGTCATCAAAATATCTTTCGTATTAGGGACATATTCTCATAAGGGACATAAGGATAATTGGTTCAACAGAGGACCATGATCGTTTGATGATAGAATTTTATGTTATTAGAACTTGATAAGATTGTAGAATCTATGGTATCACATGATTCAGCAAGTGTTCATGCCTTTGCATAATTGCATGTTTTAATTGATTTATTTTTGAAGAATTTTCATTCATTTCTTTGATCACTCATGATGGATTTTTAATGATTGATTTGATCCAAAATACTGAGTTTTAATCTTGTTCAATCAAGTACTAAAAATATGGAAAAATGTCAAAAATAGTTTTAAGTGTGTATTAGGACACTAATGTCTCAGCAACACCCTCCTGCACCTATCGGGTTAGGACGCTGATGATACATTAATGGACACTAATAATGTTCTAGGTTGAAAACTATTCATGTTTATCAGGACACTATTCATGCATTTGCGCCCTCATTGAATCAACCGTATGAACTTGTCAGGACGCTGATTGAATATCAACACACTAATCATTTTCTAAACTTAAATGTTTTTGAACACATTAGGATGTTGACTGAATAGTAGCGCCTTCAAGGCTTTGATTGAAAAGTTTTAAAATAAGTCATGACGCTTACATTTCAGTAACGCTGTCACTTCACAGTTCAGCAGGACGCTTATTGAATATGAGCCCCCTTAAGGAACAAAATGACAAAAGTTGTTTTTATGCGTCAGGACGCTAACCGACTATCAAGACGCTAATCTTGGCACTGTCATAAAGTTGATAACTGTGCACCTTTTCAGAAAAACCTTTTCATAACTTTTTGAAACTTTTCAGAACGTCGTAGAACCTTTTCAAGAGCATTCTATTCTCATGTATGCACAGATGATTCAGGTGTTGCTGTTGTGATTGCAAAGACTGCATCAATCCACTTTGAGAAAGAATTTATCTGTTTGATTTGAAATTACTTTGTGCGCCAAAAGCATTCTTGAAAATCAAGTCAACCACCATTGTCATCTATATATATATGTATGTATGTGTTGCCTTAGAACAAAAACATACATAAAACCATAAAATTGAGAATTCATTTTCGAATATATCTAATAGTTTTCACTTGTGCTATCAATTTTTTAAAGTTATACTTGTCTCCATCACTGCGCAAATACCTCTAATTTGTTTTAAAATACTTCAAAGCACTTCATTTCACATTTGCAAAAGTTTTCCAGAAACGAAAATGAGGATTGTGAACCTTTGATTTTTTAGTTGCACTTCATTAACCATCATTTGCTGAATATTGTGATACACGAAGTTCAATCCAAAGCCTTGTAAGTATCTCTTTGATTCTAAGTAAAGGGAATCATATCTCAATCTTGTATTCATTGATATTAGTGATCGTTGTCACTGGAATAGAGCAAGTGTTGCTCAAATTGTAAAGGTTGTTCTCAAGCCTGTAAAGTGGAGAAATTGTTAAGGTTGTTCTCAAGCTTGCGAAGTTGAGAAACTATAGAAGGTTTGATCTTCATCTGTGAAGAAGGTCATTTAGTGGAGTTTGGACAAAATCCTAATTAAGGAGCTTAGGCAGTGGATGTAGGCGCGGCCGAACCATTGTAAATCCTGTGTACTATTCTTTATAGTTCATTATTTAATGTTTTGTACATTTTGCCAAAATCTGCTACATTTACTATATTATTTATTTGAAGATAAAGGCATAAACCTGTTAAGTGTCCAATTCACCCCCCTTTTGGACATATCTGGGCCAACGCATATTTCTTATGTCAATTCATTTAAAATATTAGTGGATGAGCATGTATGTTGTACTTGAGTTTTTATTTCAAGCCACAATAAGAAAGCTAAGATATCTTATTTTAGAATTAGTAAAGCCTATATTGACATAAAAAATTTAATAAAAACTAACCAAAAAAAGAAAATTTAATAAAAATTATAGGAAGGAATTGAGTCAAACTATTAGAAAATTAACAAATTCTTTTATTTCAGAATTATCCTAATTTCTCGTTATGAAGGATTATGATTTATTAAAACTCATTTGAAACAAGGTTTTGAATTTATAAAAAAAAAAAAAAAATTCCTTGCAGTTCGATTATTCAAGATCACACTAACCTAATATAGGAGAAAGTAACTAATTAAATGAGTAAAACATAACAAAAGAGATTATGGAAGAATCAAAATGGGTAAGAACATAATGAAAAAAATACAAACAGTTGTAATTTAAATATTGACTTAGCCCTTGTAATAACCTATCTCTCCATTTTAACATATTTCTTTTCTTGGGGAAAAAATTATAAGAAATTATAAATGTTTGACAACATGAAACAATTTAACCTTACAATGACAACCAGATAGTATTTGCTCAATTATCTGATTTGCCTTGTAGAGATCATGCATGATTGAGATGTAAAGCCTTTGTCATACCTAATCTGCTTACTGAATAATTATGTCTATAATACTAACAACAGGGACAATTAATTCTATATGTGATGCCACCTCAACCTAGTTTGTATTTTGAGTTATTTAACACTTGCACATGAATAAAAAGGGCGCTGAAAGTTATAAAAAAAAAAGGAGATTGGAAATTACCCAAAAAAATAATAAATAAAAAGGGGTTGACAGTTGCCAAAAGAAGAATAAAACGGGGCTAAAAATGTAAAACAGAATAATTCTTAAAATAAGTCTTATATTTACTAACATTATAAAAGAAATCTTTTAGTATCTTATTACCAAATTATATATATATATTATTGGACCATATACCGAGCATAAGAAATGTCAGCCATGCTAGTCTCGCCTAGTAAGATGTAATACAGACCAGGTCGATATACCGATCTGATCTGGACAACATATTATTCGCCATAATGACCAGGTCAACATGGGAGAGCTCCAGGTCGGCAGTTTTGATTACCGACCTGGATGACAAGTCAGCTACTATAAAACAACAACATCAGTCCAGTAGGACATGATGTGTCCTACTAGTTCTACTAGGAGGCTACTATAATTAGACTGGATGACAAGTCAGCTACTATAATTCTACTGGATGACAAGTCAGCTACTATAATTCGACTGTGATAAGGCTTGAAGCTCTACTAGTTCGACTAGGAGGCTACTAAGTCATCCTAATCTAGTAAGGATTGCACCAGATCTTTCTAATTCTACTAGGAATCACATGTGTTCTTCTAGCACAAGATTGATTCTTGATTCTACAACAACTCTGCTACAAGGCCAAAGACCTCAAGCCCTTTCTTTAAAAAGACCATAACCCCTAAGGGGGTGGTAAGAAACTCTCGACCCAATTTAGTATCATTAACTCTACAGAGCTCTGAACTAACTTAGGTATCATATGGTCTTTGGCCGACACCGCACCGGTGTTCCTCACAATAGCCTATCTTTTTTTATTTCTCGTCTCTCAGATAATTAACCTCCGACGATCTTTCCAGCACTCCGACGAGTTTCAGATCAACATCTTTCCTCCACCTTATTGTCTACTAGTGTTGGTCAAATCTTGCACCAACATTTGGCGCCGTCTGTGGGAATCGACATTGTAAGTAAGAAACAACTCTACCGTCATGAGTCAGCACACAGAAACACCAGTTGGGGTGGAACCCGTCGCCACACGGATGGTACCCTAAAAACAAAGGGGAAGACCACCAAAAAAGCAGTCAAAGAGTTCTACTCAAAAATCAAGGTTGACTGCCATAGAGAGGAACTTGGAGAAAATGTCCCAAAACATCTTGGAGCAGCAACGGGTGTTAAGAGAGGTACCCCAAAAACAAAGGGGAAGACCACCAAAAAAGCAGTCAAAGAATTCTACTCAGAAATCAAGGTTGACTGCCATAAAGAGGAACTTGGAGAAAATGTCCCAAAACATCTTGGAGCAGCAACGGGTGTTAAGAGAGGTACTCCCCCTATAAGCACTTCATAGTCACCTACCACATCCTAGCCTTCAACCTCAGAAAGGGGAAGAGAGTAGGTACCGGAGTATAACCTCGAAGAAGAGGTCGATATCGGGGAAACCACCTTCGAACTCAAATCGTAAGTTTTTATCTGCCAAATACTTGCATCACTCGTTAGAAGCCAAGAAAATTCACAGCTCGGTGTTCTCCTGGATCAGGTCGGCTCTTCCGAAAAAGATGAGATCTATGAAACCTACCTCATACATGTCGATATCGTTAACAAGAGTTGCGGCAGGAAAGCCTAGCCCAGTCAGGTCGGTGTCACGAAAGTCGTAATGATCAGAGCATTCTAAGACTACTAGATCCGCACCTCGGCACTACCACGAGTATAAGGAACTCCCTTCTCCCTTCATCAAAGATATACTCCAGACACCGCTACCAAAGAATGTCAAGACCGTAGAAGTCAGTACGTACAAAGGGAAGGTGGACCCGAGATAGCACATCGAGAACTACAAGTCCTGGATGGAATTCAAGGGTTATGACGATGCCACCATGTGCAAGGGTTTCCAGATCACCGTTGGCAGACCAGCTCAGAAGTTGTACCGAAAGCTCAGAACCGGTTCTATATGTTCTTTTGGGCACCTAGCTCACAAGTTCATGAATCACTTTGCTGGGAAAAAGGAGAGAGAAAAACCTGTGAATAGTTTTCTTGCTATCAAGCAAAAGAAAGGTGAAACTTTAAAGGAATGCCTCGGGCGTTTTGATGATGTACGAGTTAAGGTAGACGATTGTGACGACAAGACGGCAATAACTGCTTTTCTTGCAGGATTAAGGACCAAAAAGTTCCATTATTCCCTTGAAAAAAGAAAGCCCGAATTTACAAAGAAATCCTAGACCGAGCAGAGAAATACATCAATGTCGATGAGCAGAATGATGCAAAACAATAGGAAGATGGGTCCCTAAAGAGCTTGAAGAAAGATAAGAAGTGAAAAAGGGAACATGACTCGAAAGAGGACAATCGAGGCAAAAAGAGATTGAATACTGATGGCCGAGAGCAATGGAGTAACAAAGTACCCCATAATGTTTACTCCAACTACACACCTTTTACTGCCTCGCCAAAGCAGGTTCTCCTTGAGATTCAGAACAGAGACTATATTCGATGGCCCAGAACGCTGAAAACACTTGCAGAACAGAGGGATAAGAAAAAGTACTGCCAGTATCATCGAGACCACGGTCATGATGCTGACAAGTGCTACGATCTCAAGCAGGAGATCGAGATTTTAATTCGTAAAAGTCATCTGAAAGAGTTTGTGAAGGACTCTAACTGGCAAATGACTTCAGAAAATGACCAAGCCAGGCCAGTGGGCGAAATCATAACTATCTTTGGTGGAGACCAGCTCAGTACTTCTAACCAAGCTATCATGGCATATGTCTGAAAATATAGGTCGGAAGTCATGAACCTAGAGTACCGACCTGAGAAGCAGAAGCGATCAGATTTCGGGATTACCTTCACCGAAGAAGAGGCCCAAGACATACTCTGTCCGCACGCCGATGCCCTAGTGGTCACGATAACCATGGCTAACTTCAAAATTCGTTGGATGTTGGTCAACAACGGCAACTAGGCAGATATCTTTTACTGGTCAGCGTTCAAGAAATTGGGACTGACCAAGGATCAGCTGAGCCCAATGGATGTCCTTCTGATCGACTTTACTGAAAATAACATTATGTCAGAAGGAAGAATAACCTTACCAGTGACAGCAGGGGACTAAAGCATAAGGTCACAATCACGATCAACTTTTTGGTGGTAAGGTGCCCTACTGTCTACAACACCATTATAGGAAAACCACTTCTCACTAATCTGAGGGTTGTGGTATCAACCTATCACCTAGCTCTGAAGTTCCCAGTAGAACGAGGTGTCAGAGTGGTATGGGGCAGCCAAAAAGAATCTAGGGCCTGTTATGTCACGACCATGAAGAAGAAGACGGGGCATGAGGAAAGTCTTAAAACTACAGAGAAGCAATTAATGGTGCTAGAACACCCAGCCAGCCCTGATCTCGACCCCAAAGAAGAAGTGTCGGGACTTGAACCTCAAGATGAATAGGCTGAGGTGCAGATCGGCGAAAATCCAGCAAAGACTATTAAGGTCGATATAGGAATGAACCCCTCCCTCACCGACCAACTGGTCAGCCTCCTACGGGAGCATAAGGATATTTTTGCCTGGTCCCATGAAGACATGCCAGGCATACCGACCAGCGTCATGGTACATCATCTCAATGTCGACCCAGAGGCCATACCAGTTTGACAGAAGAAGAGGGTTCTCAGTTCCGACAGAGCTCAAGGCCTACGAGAAGAGGTAGACAAACTACTAACGGCAGGCTTCATCACGGAAATGCTCTGTGACGCCCCAAAAATTATTTCATCTATCCCATAACCCAATTGCATTTTGCCCAAACTCTATGTGTTGCCTTGATATGTTTGGTGTTTGTTTGATGGTTGTTTAATGTTTGTATATTTGATGCTTGATAATGTATATAAATATGTGCATCATGAATTGTATATGGGTCATGTTAAATTAAAGTATAATGCATATGTTATTATTTATGCATAGGCCCATTAAACCATGAATTGATATGTGTTAGGATTGATTGAATAAAAGGATAAATGAAAATGAAAATTTGGTGTATTAAATGGATTGGACTTTTAAAATACATGGGAGCATGAGATTGGTTAAAGTACATGTGGTTGGTATGGGTAGTATGAGACCAACACATGTCAAGTTGGTGCATGAGAATGGACAAGTGTCCCATGCCCCATTTCTTTTCTCCAACACATGTCAAGTTGGTGCAAGAGACCAACACATGTCAAGTTGGTGCATTAGAATGGACAAGTATCCCATGCCCCATTTCTCTTCTCCAATACATGTCAAGTTGGTGCATGAAAATGGACAAGTGTCCCATGCCCCATTTCTCTTCTCCAACACATGTTAAGTTGGTGCATGAGACCAACACATGTCACATTAGTGCATGAGAATGGACAAGTGTTCCATGCCCCATTTCTCTTCTCCAATACATGTTAAGTTGGTGCATGAAAATGAACAAGTGTCCCATGCTCCATTTCTCCTCTCCAACACATGTCAAGGTTGGTGCATGAGAGTGAACAAGTGTCCCAAGCCCTACTTCTCTTCCCCAAGGAAGTCTTAGAGGGTGAGATGAGTAGAGAGAAAGGAAAAAAGAAGAGAAAGGAAATAAGAAGAGAAAGAAAGAGGGAGTTGCTTTGAGGAAAATCTCTGTAACGTTTTCATCAAAGAGCTGGATCTTGGCCTTGGCCTCCACAGTGACCTCGAACTATGCTTGAAACCTGGTCAGCTCATCCTGGATAGATTCCTCCTCAACCTTTTTCAATTTCAACTGCTCCTGAACCTTGCTCAGCTCGATGTCTCGAGTCACAACCTTAAACTCCCAGATCACTGAGTTGATCTAGGCCTCTTTCACTGCCTCCTAGAATTTGCAGTAATCTCCTTAGATGCGACAAATGTTGTAGACAGTCTGAGAAATAGCCTACAAAGCCATAAATAATAAAGTCAGAAACAACAAGGGAAGAATACACGAATAACAAAGGAAATTTGTAAACAAACTTACCTCTACTGATTTCATGAAGGCATCAGCCACGCCTTCAAACATAATCCCGTCTTTCATCAAGGACGAGACACAGTTGGGGATGCCGACCTAATAAGAATCGAGGTTCAAGCTGATGTCCCAAATCTTGTTTGTAAGGAGCTCGGCCTCCCCAAACCTTGCCTTCTTGGCAGTTCTATGGTCGGTAGAAGCAGAGGACTTCGACTTGCCCCTCCCCCAACCAACCTAACTTTCCTGGTAGGTGAACCCGCCTGCTCGGAGAAAGCTGTAAGAGCTTTCCCCTTGGAAGCAAGAGTCTTCTTTGGGGCGCTGGTCGAAAGGGTCGGCAATGACTCGTTCGGCAGCAATGTTCTTTAATTTGGTCGGGTTGGCAACATACTTCCTGACAGCAGCTCTCTTGGGTGCCATCTACTCTGGCTTCTACTTCTTCTTCTTCTTTCCCCTTTGGTCGGTAGAATCGGGAGCAGCAAAACCTACACCACAAACACAACATCAGCTTGGAATTTTCACATAGGTCGGTATAAGAAAATTAAGACATTCTAAGCATAACTTACGGTCTGAGAAGACTTTCTTCTCAGTAATAATGCCTGCCTTGTATAGTCTCTCGGGCGTCAAAATGACCTTGTATCGTCGGTCTGCGAAGCGGAGCTGGTACATTTCGTCTACCTGAGAGAAGTCAAACCCTTGTTCCCTGGTCGGTTTGTCCCAGGTACCGGCCAAGTAAGGCAAAAAATATGAGTCGCCACTAAGCAAGAATAAGATTAGAAATAAAGATTAAGGGATGGAGGGAAGCTCGATACCTGGTTTCTCGAATGTGGTCGATCCTCCAGCTTCATCCGCCTACTCCCGAAGGAGAAGAACCAATTATCTTTCCACGACTTGTTAGAAGTGGGGTTCTCTGTAATCAAGGGTTGGCCTTCTTCGATACCTTGATGGGTTAATGCATAGTACCATCCGCTACATCTTGAGTGGGGCTTTAGTCAGTAAACTAGGCCGAAGTCGTCGCAATCAAACTTTGGCCAACC
Organism: Paratinospora sagittata; assembly: GCA_035771175.1. Lineage (NCBI taxonomy): Eukaryota > Viridiplantae > Streptophyta > Magnoliopsida > Ranunculales > Menispermaceae > Paratinospora > Paratinospora sagittata. The sequence goes on along the minus strand of CM069596.1, from coordinate 24,905,301 downwards.
TTTCACTTTCTAGAGCAGAAGACAGCTCAGAATTTCCCTCCATACATTCTGGTTGAGCTAACCAGGAACTACTCGAATTTGGTTGAGCAGGCAACAAATGGGAAATTGAATGGGCAGGGTCAACCCATCCTCGAAGAGGTTGGTGTATAAAGCAACCTCCCTTTTCCTAGGGTTGCTAGGTCGATCCCCCAGAGCAGGTGCCCTCAACCCAACATAGTTAGGTATGCCAACCTCCTTCCTCAATTGAGCAAGATGGTGTTTTTTTATCTTGGAAGAAACACGGTCAACCGAGTATAATATTTCACCTACACCAACGTCTACTGGCTCAACGGACACAGCAGGACTACCAGAGGTACTAGGCTCGGCACTAACGAGCACACTCTTTCACCTATCGACTAAAAGGGGCAACATGTTAAGCACCTCCTCATCCTGTTTGGTAGCCTCAGAGTCCTCATCGGAACCTTCTTCCTCCGAAGTCAAAACTTTGACATCCCCTCCAACCCGAGGGTCAGCCCTAACTTCCTCTTCTCCTTAAAAAAAAAAGTCCTCGTAGGAAACCTCCTTCGAGAAAAGAGGTGAAGAAATGTCCTAGTCGGTGAGTGGATCTACGCTAGAAGAAGCCATCTAAATAACCTAAGGATTATACTAAAAGACTGCCTAGCAGAAAGATAAAAGGAAAAGTTGTGAATAAAGAGTTACCGCACAAGGATGGAAGACCAAAAATGTCGAGCAAACGATTACTGATCTCTTTAGAGCACAGTGGATGAATAGAGAACAAGTGACAAGTTCTCTATTTATAGGCGAACGACCTGCAAGGCGTAATGATAAGTACAAATCTCGAGGCAAAATCAATGACGCATATTTAAAGGACGTGCAAGAGTGGCCGGGCTGTCAGGCGACAGATGTCAGCTCAGTTTTCGGGGCATAACTGTCATGAGCATTATAGCTCGATATCTAACGTTCATTTAACGTCTAAGCAATCAGTCTTGCTCGGAGCTTGGGGGGTAAATGTTGGACCATATATCGAGCATAAGAAATGTCAGCCATGCTAGTCTCGCTCAATAAGATGTAATACAAACCAGGTAGATATACCGATCTGTTCTGGATGACATATTATTCACCATAATGACCAGGTCAACATGTGAGAGCTACAGGTTGGCAGTTTTGGTTACCGACCTGAATGAAAGGTCAGTTACTATAAAATGACAACATCAGCTCGGTAGGACATGATGTGTCCTACTGACCTAAAACTACCAACCTCCTTCACAAACCATATCTTTGCTTACAAGCAGATAGAATGGAAGACTCTAGATTGCGATACAACTCTGACGAGGTCTACGACTTTGGGACGAATGACGACTAAACACAGGTTCAGAGAGGGATAAAGCGTGATTTACCGCGATAAGTTTGGGATTTAATCTTTATTCGATTGTGATAAGGCCTGAAACTCTACTAGTTCGACTAGGAGGCTACTAAGTCATCCTAATCCAGTAAGGATCGCACCAGATCTTCCTAATTCTACTAGGAATCAAATGTGTTCTTCCAACACAAGATTGATTCCTGATTCTACAACAACTCTGCTACAAGGCCAAAGACTTCAAGCCCTCTCTATAAAAAGACCATAACCCCTAAGGGGGAGGTAAGCAACTCTCAACCCAGTTCAGTATCATTAACTCTACGGAGCTTTGAACTAACTTAGGCAACGGAGGGTCTTTGGCCGACACCACACTGGTGTTCCTCACGATAGCCTATTTTCTCTTATTTTCTCTCTCTCAGATAATCAACCTCCGGCGATCTCTCCAGCACTCCGACGAGTTCCAGATCAGCATTTTCCCTCCACCTCATCGTCTACTGGTGTTGGTCAAATCTTACACCAATATATATATTGAAAAGTAATGGGTAATTTAAAAATTTATTATAATAGAAGTAAAACGTTGTACAACATTTAAGATAACAGTTATAACATGTCATTGTTATCTCAATGAACCCCATGTCATGAATGTTTTGATGATTCCAAATATCTCCAATCTGTGTATCTAATGATCTTGTCAAGTGTTTCAGATTTATCAAGAATCAAGCCTATTGAACATCACAAGTAAAGTTCCGAGTGTTTTAGAACTTAGAATGTAAAGTCTATAGATCAATTTGCTCTCAGCAAGATTTAATCATTTTCGTATTTTGATCATACGCTTTACGGTATTTCAAATGATTTAATTTTTTATGTTTAATTTAAAATTTACCTAGTTTTTATTCGCACTTATCATATTTTTAATCGAGAAATCAAAAATCGTTTTTATAGAGTCTTTCAGGACGCTAATGTTTTAGCAACGCCCTCCTGGACTTGATGAGTCATGATGCTCAAGGTTGAATTGAACTGATTCATAAGGACGCTTACTTGTAAGTAGCGGTCTTCCTTTAGTCAACCTTTGAAAGTGCCAAGACATTGACTTAGTTTCAGCTCGCTGGAAGCTCTCTTAGTTCTTAATTGATTTCTATATTTAAGGACGTTGATAGTTATAAGTTAAATAAACTATCAGGATGCTACTTGTATGGGAGCGCCCTCATCCTTAGAATCAACTTAATAACTTTCCGGGCGCTTGCTGTCCTTTAGCGCACTTAATATTGTTTTAAAATAGTTTTCAAATTTCATGACGCTTACTTGTGAGTAGTGCCCTCGTACATTTAAGTGGTTTTAAAACTAAGCAGGATGCTCTATCGAGTAGCGCCCTCATGATTTAAGTCGTTTAATTGTCAAAGAAAGTCAAGATGCTTACGATTCAGTAGTGTCTTCACTTCATCGTTCAGTAGGACACTGATAATCTATTAGCGCCCTTAAAGGAACAAAATGACAAAAATAATACTTTTGTTGTTCTGACACGTGCATCCTTTTAGCCACCTTTTCAGAACAACTTTTTGTATTTGTAAGAGATATTCTCAGATTCATGAACCACGTCTCTTATACTTTCATTATTCGTGAATATGGAGAAAATCAAAATGTTCATGAAATGTGCAGTTGCCATTTTCGTGATACATTCTAGTTGTTGTGAGTAAACGTCATATTTGAAATTCAAATTTAAATGAACAACAACTTCATCTCTACAAGCCTATATATACCAGCACTTAACAATCTATTAAGACCACTGAAAATTCTCTAAGCCAAAACACTTTTGAAAGTTAATCGAATTTTCATCTGGTTGAAAAAGTTTAAGTTATTTTGCTTTCAAAGAGTTTTCTTTGAAACTTTACGTATTCAAATAATTTTCATACTGAGCTAAATTTATACCTTTATCTGAAAATTCATTTGAAAATTTGAACCGTTTTCGCTCAAATTGTTCAACACTGTTTTAACTTATATCTGTCTTGCTGAAAGAGAAATTTGAGAGATAGTTCATAGGATACAGTTGTACCCAATTTCACATCTTGTATATTGTATCGAAGTTGTAACAGTAGTTAGATAAACTACTAAGTTGATATTCTTATATTCAACAAGGTTAGGTCTTCTCACACCCGTAAATTGAGAAACGGTGGTTCTCACACTCGTAAATTGAGAAAGCTTAGGTCTGTTTCACACACGTAAGTTGGAATAGGTTGGTCTCAAGCCCGCAAGTTGAGCAATGTAACAGTTGTTCTCACACCCGCAAGTTGAGAAAAAGTGTAATGGTTTGATTCTCACCCGTAAGAGAATCCCTTAGTGATATCAGGTTTAAAATCCTAACTGAGGATGTTAGGTAGTGGACGTAGGCAAGTAGCCGAACCACTATAAATCGACTGTGCATATTTATTTAATTTCCGCACTTTAATTTTGTCATTGTAATTATTTTTAAATTGTCTAAGTGTTCAATTCACCCCCTCTTAGACATACCTGGGCCAACATTAATGCTACATTGTAACCACTCCATTATGTTATACACTTTAAAACGTTGCCTTTTCAAGAGCAGTTTCAAAGTTTGCTCAAATGGGCGTGGTTTTCATGTGGTTCACAACATACGACTGCTACAATTACCCAATAATCACCAGCTACATCCCTTTAATCCTTCATCATTGGAAGCGGAGAGAAGAGAAAGTGGTGTGGTAATTTTGTAATTGAAATAGCAGCATAGGGTGATAATTAATGACCATCTTAGATACATTGTTGTATTCTTTGTAATCTATACTATTTATAAAGCCAAAATTTTTAATTGACGTTGTATTACTTTTATCATAATCTCAATAATACCTTTTTTTAGTTTATTAGAAATTTTGATTTTCAACCCATATTATAAACAGTTATAGGGTATTTTTAGAACAGTTAAATCTAACCAACCCACCTTTTTCGTATCCACTTTTTCTGTATGTTTGTTTCAAGTGACGCATGCAACTGATGAGATTTAATCATTTACATACCTTTAAAATTAAAATAAAATAAACATAAATTATAAAATATAACTATCAATCACGTGCAACGCACGTGCAAGTTCATTAGTCTACCTATAATTATAATAAAAATATTTGGATAGAGGACAATGAAGCTTTTTTTCTACTTAAATTACCCTTGAAAAGTTTTTTCTTTTAAGAAAATTTAATTTTATTGTTAATATGACCAAAATAGTAATTTTACAATTAACTAATTTTTAGTTTTTTTTATACACCTTACATTTTAGGCTTTGTTTTTCTCCAATTCACCCTTCTAACTTTTAAGCTTTACTTCCAATTGCCCTCATTAATATTTTTAAATGATTTTTATTTTAGGGTAATGATTTTACTTATTTAGATCATATTAAAAAATGAAACATATAAATTTATACTATTTATAAAGCCAAAACTTCTTATTGATAGTTTGTTGCTTTTATCATAATCTCAATAATACCTTTTTTTAATTTATTAAAAATTTTAATTTTCTACATATTATAAACAATTAAAGGGGGTATATTTAGAACAATTAATTCTAACTAACCCATTTTTTCAATTTTTACCTTTTTCTTTATGTTTGTTTCAACCGACATATACAACCGATGAGACTTACTTCTAACAATAAATGTCAATCACGTGACATGCACGTGCACGTTCATTAGTTTAGTTAAGACATTAATAAAGACTAAGAATTTCATATATTTGATACCTTCCCAAAAAAATTAGATATTTAATTTTTCATACAAAGTACTTTATATGTACCCACCAAACTTTAGAAAAAATTAATAATTAATTTACAATTATTGCATTTTTCTAAATATAATTTTATACGAATCAAGGTTGCAAGTATATCCTTGATATTTCTTTATTTGTTATTAACTTTCGTTCACCAAGTTAACATGAGAACTAATTAATTTGTTTATATACTTCAATGTAGTGTTTGTTTGTTGCTACTTCATAAGTTTTAAAAAGTTTTCATTACGTAACTTGTCTTTAATTCAATCCATTTTATTATTTCTTTTTTTTTTTATAGGAAAAATTTATTAAATCAAGAAGTGAGAAAGGGTGATGTCTCCACGAGTACCGCATCAGAGACTATAGTATATCTAACCACACTTGAAACCCAATACAAATTAAAACAAATTTACTAAGCATATGAGTTACATGTAGGGGTGACAATTCATGTTTTCGTTTCATAATTGTATCGTATCAAGACACATATATAATAAGTATATTACAAACCTGAACACGACACATTTAAATAACGCATCATTATATGTGAACACGACAAGTTTAATAAACAGGTGACACAAACACGACACATTTAACACGTTATTTAAACATGTTATATTCAGGTTGTGTTTAACCTAACATGACACGTTAATTATTTGAACCAAATTTAACCTATTTATCTGTTTAAGCTTTTTTTTAAGTAACAGGTTAAACATGTTAACTTGTTTATAACTCTTAAAGCTTAAACAAGTTCATTCTGACCTATTTAACATGCATAAATTCTAAATTAACATATAATTCAAAAATTAAAAATCATAATTATATAACTATATAATAAAGACCAAATAAAACATTATAAAGTTATAGTCTCAACACATGACATAAAATATTAGTCGTGTTAAACTGGTCAATTTCAGGTTTAGCGGGTCGACCTGATTTTAACATGAAAACAAAATCTCTTACCCCTATAGCCTTCAAATTTTCGTGTTATTAACATTTTGATGCAATTTTGTTGAACTTATATTTGGTAAACATTTTGATGGAACTATTTTGAACTTTTATTTGTTATTTTATGACATGGTGGATAAATGTGGTTGTATTTGGAACATCTTTGATATTAATTGTTGTCAAATCTACTAGTTAATTTTGTTGGATTTGATATATAACATACGTGATATTTATTAGTGTAAGATTTACATATGAAATTTATAGGTAAAGTTCAAGTCATCTGTGTCACACCCCGCCCGGACGCGCCTAAACCGGCGGTACACTCACGGACGGGGGCGCATTTGGAACAATCATAATGGTAATAACAGAGTGCGCAGCGGAAATACGGTACACAGTACAAATCTGATTTCATATAATTCAGAATACTTTTGTACATAAAATGGTCAAGGGAACATACTCCCAAAATCCCCAATGATTCATACAAAGGGTACAAAATGTGGGCCCCATAACCTGCACCCAGTCCACCCTAATTTCCTGTGAAAGATTTGATAATATTGGAGTGAGCTTAACGCGCTCAGTGGGTAAATAGTGCATGAGTACAACAATTAATAAAGCCTACTTCAATATCAAATATCTTAAATTACACATGTGAGCATCATAATCAATCAATATGAATGTATGCATGACACCGTCACGTATTAATGGTTTGATGAGCGTACATCGCCTGAATTCATGTACAGGAACGATGCTCTGAATTCACGTACTGATGTCCCTCCCCGGGTGTAGCCGGGTTCTCATGTACGTCCTTCTCCAGAGAAATATAATGAATAGTGAGCAATGCTTCTAACTATTCTATGAGTCATAAACCATATACGTCCCTAGGTGGTGATATGTATGATGCCAATGCATGAACTGGTCTAGTCTACTGGTCTGGTCTTTCTTGACATTTAGACTGACTTTGGCAACGTCTAGTGAACCTTATCAGGGTCGGTATCACGACGTGCAAAGTTATAACATTCAGGTCATAACATTATTGACATAATGCAGTGTAAATGAATAGTAGACATAATAATAATTGAATGTAAACTTTAATAAAAGTTATAAAACACGCAAACCTATGTTTCGTTCTCCACCTTCAGATCTGGTGCTTTTCTCCGGACGGAACTTCGTTGCACCGCTTTCAGATCTGGCGCTCTCCTCCGGACAGAAATTTGTTGCACCGCACCGGGAGTCTCAAAGACTAAAAACTTAGAATGCGTAGAAAGGAGAAGAAAAATCACAAGAGAAGGTGATTTGGTGTGAGAAATGAGAAATGAGGAGGTTTCTTATATAGAGATTTTGTGCGCCTGAACGTTCTGGCAGGCGCCTGAACGTTCTGGCATGGCGCCTGAACGTTCTGGCACGTTCAGGCGCCTGAACGTTCTGGCATGGCGCCTGAACGTTCTGGCATGCCGCCTGAACGTTCTGGCAGGCGCCTGAACGTTCTGGCATGCCGCCTGAACGTTCTGGCAGGCGCCTGAACGTTCGGGCGTTGCCCAAATAGTAAAAATTTCAAATAGTAAATTTTTTTTTTTTTTTTTTTTTTTTTTTGTGAAATACAGGGTATTACACTCTACCCCCCTTAAAGGGATTTCCCCCTCGAAATCAAGTCAAGTAGTGATGGGGGTTGGCGGTTTGAGAAGTAGCCGCAGGCTGTGAATGAGGCCGCTGCATGTGTGCAATACTCTATCCATGGATATTATTTTCAGACATCTGGTAGTTCTTGAAGTGAAACAATGTATTAAGATAGGTGTAAACAATGTTTCATCCTGATATTGATAAGTGAAAATAATACAACGTATCACTTCATCAGTTGGTGCTAGAAAACAATTCAGGGTATTTGTGTTTAATTGTTGATTCTAGTTCCCATGTTGCTTCCTCTACGCCGTGGTGATCCCAGAGCACTTTCACAAGCGGTATGCTACGGCGCCGTAGTTCTTGAGTTTTTGTATCTAAAATCTGGATTGCTTTCTCCTGGTACGTATTTCCTTCCTCAACCCGAACCTCGACTAAAGGGATGATATGCGAAGGATCAGGACGATACTTGCGAAGCATAGATACGTGAAAAACGTCATGAACCTTAGGCATGGATGATGGAAGGGACAGACGATAAGCAAGTTTGCCAATACGTTCAATGATCAAAAATGGACCGATATATCGCGGGGAGAGCTTGCCTTTGATCCCAAAGCGTTTGACACCTCTTGTGGGCTGGACTTTCAGAAAAACAAAGTCCCCCTTATCAAATTCTAGAGGTTGTCGCCGCTTGTCAGCATAGCTCTTCTGTCGACTTTGTGCAACACGAAGCCGTTCCTTTACGAGTGTGATCTTTTCAGAAGTCTCTTGTACTAATTCAGGGCCTAACTGCGGTCGATCTGCCATATCTAACCAGCATATCGGAGATCTGCAAGGCCGACCATAGAGAGCCTCGTATGGTGCCATGCCGATACTAGTTTGGTAGCTGTTGTTGTAGGCAAACTCAGCTAGATGCAAATACTTTGCCCATCTGTCATGAAAGTCCAAAATGCAGCATCGTAACATGTCTTCTAAGATTTGGATGAGTCGCTCTGACTGCCCATCAGTCTGAGGGTGGAAAGCTATGCTCATAGTGATCTTAGAACCCATTCTATTATGGAAACTTTGCCAAAAGTTGGATGTGAATCGAGGGTCTCGATCAGAGACGATCGTGAGTGGTATGCCATGAAGGCGTACGATCTCTCTTTCATATAGTTCTGCAAGTTTGACGGGATTATCCGTGAACTTTATTGGCAAGAAGTGTGCAGACTTGGTAAGTCTGTCAATGATAACCCAGATAGCATCTTGCCCTTTATTATTTCGAGGTAAGGCTGTAACAAAATCCATTGCGATGTTCTCCCATTTCCATTCTCCAATAGGTAACGGCTGGAGAAGGCCAGAGGGAAGTCTTCGTTCTGCCTTAACTTTCTGGCAAACAAGACATCGAGCAACGAAGTCGGCAATTGCCTTCTTCATTCCAGAAAACCAAAATTGTCGCTTGACATCCTGGTACATCTTGTCACCCCCAGGATGCATAGCGTATCTCGAACAGTGCATCTCAGTAAGCACGTCTTTCCGAACCTCAGGATCGTTCGGAAGACAAAGTCGTTTTTTATAGAAAACGGCTCCGTCGTCAGAGACTGACCAATGAGGAAGGTCTTGCCCGCTGAGTAGAAGTTCTCGTTTCTCCATTAAAAAAAGGTCATTGGCTTGAGTAGCTGAAATCTTGTGAACGAGGTCAGAGGTAGCTGATAATTGAGAGAGTCGTGGTCTTGGTCCCTCTATGTTCAGTTGTAGGTTAAAGTTCTCCAACTCTGTAGCCAACTTTCCCATTTCATAGTTAAGAGTGCAAGCAACATAAGATTTTCTACTCAGGGCATCAGCCACAACATTGGCCTTTCCGGGATGGTACCGGAGTTGAAAGTCATAATCTTTCAAGAATTCCAACCATCGTCTTTGGCGGAGGTTTAGGTCTCGCTGAGTGTATATGTACTTAAGACTCTTGTGATCCGAGAAGACCTCGAACCGTTCACTGTAGAGGTAATGACGCCATAATTTCAGTGCAAACACAACAGCTGCAAGTTCCAAGTCATGCGTTGGGTAATTACCCTCATGAATCTCCAGTTGTCTGGACGCATATGCAACCACTTGGCCGTCTTGCATTAGCACGGCACCTAAGCCTTGGAGAGAGGCGTCGGTGTATAATGAAAATTCAATTGCATTTCTTGGAGTGATAAGTACAGGTGCTGTCGTGAGGCGTTTCTTCAATTCCTGAAATGATGCTTCATAGGCGGAATTCCAGATAAAGCGCACGTCTTTTCGAGTGAGCTTGGTCATAGGTTCAGCAATCTTTGAGAAATCCTTGATGAAGTGTCTGTAATAGCCAGCCAAACCAAGAAAACTCCTAATCTGAGTAACAGTGGTAGGCTGCTTCCAGTTTAAGACGGCTTCAACCTTAGAAGGATCGACCTCAATGCCATTGCCGGAAACCACATGGCCGAGGAATTGAACTCTCTGCGCCCAAAATTCGCACTTACTCAACTTTGCATACAGTTGGTGTCTTTGTAAGGTCTGGAGGACGATCTTCAAATGTAGTTTATGGTCGTCCTCGGTTGAGGAATATATCAAGATGTCGTCCACAAAAACCACCACAAATCGGTCTAAGTATAACCTGAATATGCGATTCATCAAATCCATGAATGCTGCAGGGGCATTTGTTAGGCCGAATGGCATAACTAAGAACTCGTAATGTCCGTACCAAGTTCTGAACGCTGTTTTGGTGATGTCCGACGCTCGGATCCGGAGTTGGTGATAACCGGACCGTAAATCAATCTTAGAGAAGTATTTGGCATCTCTAAGTTGGTCGAACAAGTCATCGATCCTGGGTAACGGATATCTGTTCTTGATGGTGACGTTATTCAACTTGCGATAGTCGATGCAAAGTCGTAACGAACCATCCTTTTTGCGAACAAACAGAACTGGAGGGCCCCAGGGTGATGAACTCTTTCAGATGAAGCCAGTACTCTCTAATTCCTTAAGTTGTTTGTCTAATTCGACCAGTTCAACATTGGACATTCTATATGGTGGAATTGAGATAGGCCCTGTCCCAGGTATGAGGTTGATCTCAAAATCGAATTCCCTAACTGGAGGTAGACCAGGAAGGTCATTAAGAAAAACTGTTGGGAATTCAGATACGACCGGAACATCGCATACTTCGGGAGGGTACAGAGCTGGTGATTCATTGTCGTTACCAAGAGACAACGCTCGAAGTTGTGACTTGAGAAGGGCAACTGTTGATTTGTGTATCCATTTCCTTGTTTCCTGAATCTGGACAAACTCACCTGTAGGTAAAGTTAACTGAACGTGCTTGTTCATACAGTCGATCTTTGCATTCAGTGGTGCGAGCCAGTCCATGCCGAGGATGATGTCGAAGTCATCAAAATCCATCACAAAAAGATCGGCATATATTATCTGTTCGGACATTCGAAGCTCACATCGAGAACACTGCAAATGCACGTCAGTACCCGATCCGAACGGTGATGTGACATGGAGTGTAATGTTTGTGGGTTCAGGATGCAGGCCTAAATGTCTTACCAATGTTGATGATATAAAAGAATGCGTAGCACCTGAATCAAACAAAACATGCACCAATGTATTGAACAAAGGAAAGGTACCTTCGACGACATTATTGTCTGGGAGGGGTTGGTGAGCGATGGCATATGCTCTGCCCTGGTTCCGTTGACCCTGGTTCTGCTGGGTCTGCCTGGGTTGGGCATTAGCAGCAGGTAGTGCTTGTTGGACGGGAATAGCAGGAATAGGTTGCTGAAGGTGCGGACAAAGATGTTTGACATGGCCTTTTTGGCCACAGTTGTAACAAGTCGGCCTGTACTGCTGATGGTTTTGCTGGTCATTCTGATTATTATGCTGGCCTCGTTGATTGTGGTGTCGGCCACCACCTCTGCCATTGCCGTTGCTACGGCCACCTCTGCCATAACGACCGCCACGGCCATGATGTCGGAAACCCTGGTGGTTAGAGTTAAAAGGTTCAACCGCAGGTGTTGTGCCTTCATTCGTCGAAACCGGGGCTGGGAGGGCTGGGTTTGGATTGTAGTAGGGTTTTTTCCTATTGCCCTGTTGTGAGCCTTGTGGGGGAAATGTTGCAGGTCGTTTGCCCTTATTCATTCGCTGTTCTTGTAAGAGCTTCTCTTGTTCAAAGCTCATGGCCTTGTCAACAACCTCCTTGTAAATCTTGATGTCCAAGATCGATAAGGCTTGCCGAATGTCATGGCGAAGGCCATTATAAAATTTCTCGGACTTATCTCGCTCCGTTGAGATGGTGGAGAGAGAGTAGACAGATAATTCTTTGAATTTTCCAGCATATTCTCTGACGGTCATGGTGCCCTGATATAACTTAGCAAATTCCTGGCGCTTCTGCTTTGTCACCGCGCTGGGAAAATACTCATCAATAAACATTGACTCAAACTGTTGCCAAGTCATATCTGCTATATTGACCCGTGGGTCTTCTTTCACTGTGAGCCACCATTTGTTTGCTCCACCAACAAGTTGGTAAGTTGCTAGTGGAATTTTGCGAGTCTCATCGACTCCCATTGCATCAAGAGCCTTTTTTGACTCATCTAGCCACTTTTGCACCTCATCAGGATCAATGGTGCCATCGAAAGTAAGAGGTTGTAGTCGCTTGTATTTAGTAATCTGATCGGTTTGAGCTTCCGACCCAAATTTTATAGGTGCTTGTACCGTGGCAACCTGACTGGCTGCAGTCTCACGAACGGCAATTTGAACAGTGACCTTCATTGCCTCAATAAATCCAGCGAAGAAGGGTTCAATGCTTGAAGGCATGGCAAAAGTTGTGGGTGGGAGTGGAATTGCCTGCCCAGATGTAGTGGCAGTGGTGGGTGTGGCCTGTGCTGTTGTCGGAGGCGGCGGTTCCTGAATCTCAGGAGGTGCCTCAACTGTCGGACGAACAGTACGTGGCCTTCCTCTCTTCCTGATTTGCATTTTCTCACTGGCAAGGAGAAAAGAAAACCAAGATTAAGAAACTGTAGGTAAGTATAATGTTATAGTATGCTCAACAACAATTTTGAGAGTACTGTAATATGAAAATCACCTATTTTTCTAAGTAGAGCGTAAAGTTGTTGTTGAGGAATCAAAGAATCTTATATAGCTCGTATGTGTGGCCATGGTGTAAAAACAAACAAGGTTAGGATGTTTATATAATAAGTAGAAAACTTTGCAAGTAGTTAAAAAGATTTGGTTTTTTTTTTTTTTGTGTTCGTGAACATACATATATTTCATTGAAAATCCATACGAGTCATAAGAATTCTAAGATTTGCCTCGGTAAATAGCCTGAGCTAACGTTCTATCGCAATCTTATGCATTCATACGCTTATGCTTAGTCTGTTCAATTATTATCCAAGTTCATATGTCCCATACCACATGAATTCAGTAATAAGGGTGGAAACCAAGTTAAGTTGTATGAACACGGTCTCTAAAAACATTGGTTGAATAGAAGTTCACTAATAGTATCGTCCAAATTTACTCGTCCCATACCGTGTAAACTTAGTGATAATATTAGTAATGCAACTTTCTCCAAATGTTTCTTGTCACACAAGGTCATGGGTTTTCTTACTTCCACATTTTATTTAGTATCATCCAATTTTGTTGTGTCCCATACCACTCCAAAGTTAGTGATACAAAAGAAAGAATGGTTGTAAGTCGGCCCACCAAAGATAGTCTGAAACAAAACATTTCATTCATATATAATAGAAAAATTTACATTGCCAGTAATCAATTGTGACGTTCTTGCCTACTACCGTTCCTTCGGGTAGGTTAGTCGGTTGTCCCATTGGTGGTTGATGGGATGGTTGTCTCGTAGGTGAAGGGTAGGCCATAGGCATTTGAGGAAAGTATTGGTTGTATGGGTGATTCATAGGTGGAACGTAGTTGTATTGATTGTGCGGAGATCCCCTAACCGGAACCCCTCGGATAATTTGGTTTGTTTGAGATTAAAAAGTTGGAAACAATGGGCTCATTAGAATGTTTGGTCCTCCAAGATTTGGTGAGGCCCAGTACTGTTGTTGTTGGTTTACAGCAACTTGTGGAACGGGCTGATACTGTACCGCAGAAGGTGGAAATCGTTGGTACGAAGTGTCGCCTTGAGTTGGCACGTTCCAAGTTGGTGGATTTGCTTGTGGACCTTGTCTATCATGACTTTGTAGTGGCGAATTTAGTGTGGCATATAATTCTTCATCAGTAAGTGGTGGATCAATTGGATCAGTATTCAGGGCTGGGTTTGATGTAGGATTGGGATTTGAATCATTATTTGGGCCGTCTCTGACAGGCATCTTGCGTCGACATTTGCGAAGGCAACGCCCGTGCTTGTCCCTCACTCTTTCGGCAGTTCTGTTTGTCGTGCCGAATACCTCTTCGTCAGTTACCCCTCCACTTGTGCCATAGGTCTTGAAGATAGAGGATGCTGTAACTGGTTCAGTGATCAGCTTTGACGTTCCATCGAAAGTGTCAACGTTTGCCTCGGAAAGTATCCTCATAATCAAGACTTCGTAACCGAGGAATTCCTTCGTTAAAGGGTTTTGAATTACCCTTAACATTTGTTGGATGATGATGTGTGGTAGGGATACCTTTATTTTCTTCTCTATGCAATACAACACAAGGAGTTGGGCCCTTGACATAGTGCCCCTGTCTGGCAAGATGTTGCCGTATACAATCTTTCCGAGGCCGACAAGAGATGGCTTAAGATGATTGTTTGGGAGGTTGGTGTATGTTGATTGGGTGTATGGCTCTTTGGCGAGGGAAGTGAACAGTTGTGCATTAGATTCGGCGATTGCTGCAACTGTCTGGGGGTCATGTGGATCAATAATCATTTCCTCAATCGGGATCTCCAAAAGGCGAGCAATAATCTCGATATTGATAGGAATTGTCGTTCCCATGATTGTTGTCTTTAAGTGAGGGCTGAACTCATCTCCGTGAAGTCCCACGTAAGTCATGGCTTCATAGAAGGAACGGACCAAGTTGTAAGAGACTTGACCTTCAACGTTGGTTATATTTAACCAATCCAGTGTTGCGAGTTTGTCATGAAGGATTGGACAGAGGCGGAGATCGTTATTGTCGATGCTCCTCATGGTCACAACCTCTCTTTTGGATAATTCCGTTAGTCTAGTGGGAATTGGTTCCCTGCTAGTAGAAGTTGTTCCCTCCCTTGAGGTCATTCTTTTGCTGAAAGGAAAATAAATTTGTGTGAAAGACACAAAATATATTCCTAATATTTTTAAGATTTATGCCTTGTCTGCTAGACATTATTTTCGAGTTTTCTGTTGATGTTTATGCCATCATGAAATTTTCTTCATTAGTGATTAGATGTATATATGTCGTATTCTCATGTATAGACATATCGACTCATAACTATATATAGTTTCCAAAAATCAACTATTTGAAATGTGTATATATGTCATATTTACACATGAATGTATAGACATATTTAATCATAA
Source organism: Paratinospora sagittata (assembly GCA_035771175.1). NCBI lineage: Eukaryota > Viridiplantae > Streptophyta > Magnoliopsida > Ranunculales > Menispermaceae > Paratinospora > Paratinospora sagittata. The sequence continues at coordinate 24,890,158 of CM069596.1, read as the reverse complement.
TTATATATATAGTTTTCATAACGCAACTATATATATTTGAAATTTATAATATATAGAAATCATATATAGTTATTTTTAATCTTAACTATATATGGAAGTCATATATATATAGTTTTAGATATATTTCAAATAGTAAATTTTTTTTTTTTTTTTTTTTTCGAAAATTAAATTTTTTTTTTTTTTTAATTAAATAATTTTCGAAAAATAAATTTTTTTCGAAATTTTTTTTTTTTTTTTTTTTTTTATACGTACCTCATACACTAATGTATATAGATACATATATTCAATAATAACTACACATATAGTTTCTAATAAATTATGACTATATGTATATTTAAATCAACTATAATTTCTTTCCCTAATTTGGTAGACTTGGGCGGGCCGTGGACCGTACTCTCTGATACCATTAAATGTCACACCGCCCGGACGCGCCTAAACCGGCGGTACACTCACGGACGGGGGCGCATTTGGAACAATCATAATGATAATAACAGAGTGCGCAGCGGAAATACGGTACACAGTACAAATCTGATTTCATATAATTCAGAATACTTTTGTACATAAAATGGTCAAGGGAACATACTCCCAAAATCCCCAATGATTCATACAAAGGGTACAAAATGTGGGCCCCATAACCTGCACCCAGTCCACCCTAATTTCCTGTGAAAGATTTGATAATATTGGAGTGAGCTTAACGCGCTCAGTGGGTAAATAGTGCATGAGTATAACAATTAATAAAGCCTACTTCAATATCAAATATCTTAAATTACACATGTGAGCATCATAATCAATCAATATGAATGTATGCATGACACCGTCACGTATTAATGGTTTGATGAGCGTACATCGCCTGAATTCATGTACAGGAACGATGCTCTGAATTCACGTACTGATGTCCCTCCCCGGGTGTAGCCGGGTTCTCATGTACGTCCTTCTCCAGAGAAATATAATGAATAGTGAGCAATGCTTCTAACTATTCTATGAGTCATAAACCATATACGTCCCTAGGTGGTGATATGTATGATGCCAATGCATGAACTGGTCTAGTCTACTGGTCTGGTCTTTCTTGACATTTAGACTGACTTTGGCAACGTCTAGTGAACCTTATCAGGGTCGGTATCACGACGTGCAAAGTTATAACATTCAGGTCATAACATTATTGACATAATGCAGTGTAAATGAATAGTAGACATAATAATAATTGAATGTAAACTTTAATAAAAGTTATAAAACACGCAAACCTATGTTTCGTTCTCCACCTTCAGATCTGGTGCTTTTCTCCGGACGGAACTTCGTTGCACCGCTTTCAGATCTGGCGCTCTCCTCCGGACAGAAATTTGTTGCACCGCACCGGGAGTCTCAAAGACTAAAAACTTAGAATGCGTAGAAAGGAGAAGAAAAATCACAAGAGAAGGTGATTTGGTGTGAGAAATGAGAAATGAGGAGGTTTCTTATATAGAGATTTTGTGCGCATGGCGCCTGAACGTTCTGGCATGGCGCCTGAACGTTCTGGCATGGCGCCTGAACGTTCTGGCATGGCGCCAGAACGTTCTGGCAGGCGCCTGAACGTTCAAAAGAATGGCAGGCGCCTGAACGTTCTGGCATGCGCCTGAACGTTCGGGCGTTGCCCAAATAGTAAAAATTTCAAATAGTAAATTTTTTTTTTTTTTTTTTGTGAAATACAGGGTATTACCATTTGAACCCAAATTAAATTGGGTTAGGTTGGGTTTAAGAACTAATTTGGTTCAAGTTAAAAATCTATTTTTCTTAATTTAAACTATTTGAATCAGGTTAAGTTTTAGCTCGAACGGTGCTAGTCAGTTTTACAGGATGATAAAATGAGTTCCTTCATGGCACCTTATTTTAAAAGGCGTATACAACGTGGATCTTCTAATGTAGTCTCAATGTGATTACACACAATACTGGCTCTGGTACATTCTGCAACTGCATGAATGTTGGATTCAACCCCAAATTTGCATACCTCACATATTGCCAAATCTATAATCTTTCGCTTCCTCAGATTCACACATGGTGGTAGGGCATTTTGTATCAATTTCCAGGCAAAAATTTTCACTTCGTGTTGGAGGAAAAGGTTGCATAAATTTTTTTCCACGTCTCACAATTGCTATCTCTATGTGAGTTTTAGATTATATGAGGATCTCTAATTTGCAACTAGTATGTGCTCTTCACATTGAAGAGACTGTTCTTCGAATAATGCCATACTAATTTGTCCATTGGTCTTCTTCCACTTGGGAGGATTTTCAAGATCTCTTCAACAATCGATAGTGTGGTCCCACTGAGAATCTTCTGTGATAAACTCTGCTATGTTACTGTCCAAAACAGTTGAAAAAGAGGAGATGAGCTGGAAGGAATTCGGTCTAGCGATCCGTTGGTCCTTGATCATGTGAATATTGGAGCCGTTACCTACCTTCCATCTTGTGCCATTTTATTACCCCAACAAAATTACACAAATAATTTAATCTCATTTTGCCACGTAAATATTTTCTCGGACCCTTTTTCTTTGTTTTTCTATTTTAATTGTTATTTTATTTTGAAGCATTTCGGCAAACGAATCAGAACGCCACCGAAGTGTTTTATACAGAGCTTTTCCAGGTTATCTCAATTGGATGGATCGATTGAAAACAAGAAGAATTCAAATACAAACACCTCAAGACGAAGAAGGTGGAGGAGATGAAGTAACCCTAGAACCCAAGAATCGATTAAAACCTTCAGAAAACAATATTACCGAAGATCAAGAGCCTTTCATGGGTGTCAAAGTCCGAAGAAAAGCTTCGCTCCACAGAGATTACAGAGGCGATTATCTAGATGTCCCTTCTCAGTCCTCGCTGATGAAGATCTTGGAGAAACAAGGTACTTTTTTTTTTTTTTTTTTGCTTGAATTTTCTCATCTTCATTTTCTGATTCTTGCATTTCGTCTCAGTTTGGAATTACGATTTTCGAATTTTCGATTCCGATCTGGTTATTTTGGTGTTTCTTTCTTTGAGATCCAGTGTTGTTAGGTTAATTGTTTTCATTTTTATTTTTATTTTCTGTTCTTTTGGTTAGATGTCGGAAATTTACTTATTTCTGTGTAAGTTAACCATTAATTGAAAACCAAATTGTATCAAATATGGAGTTCCTGATGTCATTCAGTCGAGTTTATTGATTTCTTTGGCAGCACACTTTACAGAATTTGAGAGATTTTCTTTTTTAATCTTTCTATTGTTTGATGAGCATTGGCAATTATGTTTTCTTTTTCTATATTTAATTTGCCTCTTCAGCCTACAAAAAATGTGCAATCTGGTTCTCTTCTCTTCTAGAATCTGCCAAGGGATAAGAAAAGAAGAAGAAAAAAAACTTCACTATAACCTCAGTTCGTTGAGCAAGTTCACAATTGAGAAATAAATGGGATGGCAAAAGATTGTAAAACGACAAAGAAACTTATCTCTCACCTCAGTTAAGAAAGTACACATTCGGGAGATAAACTAGGTGACGATTTAAGCTTGGGCTAAGCTTTTTATTAATTAAAACCTCGCTTCAAGTTTTCCTTTAGGTTATTAATAGAGTTGGTGATAAGGATCAATTAGTAGATTTGAGTTGTTAAGTTTATTCAAATTTCAGTTATTTAAATGCAGTTGGACTTTTAGATGTTTATTATTAATAGGAGTCTTATTGTTTTATTTGGAGAGGATTAGGATTTTGGTTGTTCTACTTGATTAGGAATTTTATTAAGAGTTCTATTGGGAGTCCGATTCTTTATTTGTGTGTCTATAAATAGTTTCTAATAGGGTTGTAAGGGGCTGGTTGATTGCATATGAATTGAAAAAAGAAAAGAAAAGAAATTGTTTATTAAGAGTTCTATTGTGCTAAATTAATTTGGTATTAGAGCAACCATGGATCCTCTTCCTTCACCCTCTTTTTCTCTTCTTATTTCTTTTCTTTTTCTTCTTTATCTCTCTTAGATGTTGCATCAGTTGGCTTACAAGGTATATTTTTTTTGGAGTTATACTTAATTAATTTTTATGCAGTTAGGACCTAGTTTCTAGAGAGCACTTTACTTGAAAGAGCATGACTTGGCATAGCTTTAAGTATCTGCATCAAAACTTTGATCATGACCTTATGAGCATAAGAATTACTAAGGAAAGCAAATTAGAATGATTCAAAACCCAAAATTTCTTGACTATATTATATTCATGTTAAACTAAGAGAAGGTTGGTTAGTCATTGGGTAAATATTCGGTCAAGTTGCTTCAACTCATTTGTGTTGTCACCCTTATACATTGTTGGTCTCAAGCCTAGATGAATAAGGAGGATTGTTTTAGGTAGCTGACAATGAGTGTAAAACCTTGAACGGTTAAGATCATCTATGGACATAAATCCACTTAATCAAATTATGTGAAAGGTTAGGGCATCCTTTGATCCTTATTAAGTGACACTTTGCACCTCCCTATGGGTGTTTTGAGAAATAGGTAATGTCCAAGTGTGGTGTGAGATGAGCAAGGGTCCTTGTACTACTTTGGATTAGTGTAAGTAAAGAAGTTACTTCACGATGACAAGCTTATGGTAACAACTTGAGACTTAGGAATAATAATATGCAAAGGAATGGAAGTACTAATATCATAATTAGGATAAAATAAATATAACATGCTTATTAGAAACCAAATGTGTCGGTAGAAAATTGTAGATAAAAACTTCATAGAATATGTTGCAAATGCTACTCGAAAAGGAGATCGAATTTTATTTATAAATTTATAATACAAGATGCCATAATTAATATGGTTAGTGCATATGCACCCCAAATGCGAATGGTACAAAATGTTGTACAATTAAAAAACATGTTAACAAACTAAGTGTAACAAAAATGTGAATGCTATGATAGATATGTGGTAAAACTTTAAAAGATAGAATTAGAGATGAGGATATTCGAGAAATGGTAGGAGTGGCACCAATTGGAGATAAAATAAGAGAGAACAGACTAAGATGGTTCAGACACATACAACGTAAGCTTTTAGATGCACCAGTTAGGAAAAGTGACCTATTAACACTAGATGGTAACTATAAGGGTAGAGGTAGACCTAAGATAACATTGAATGAGGTAATTAAGAAAGATCTAACTTCTTATAATTTGAATGCGGACTAGCCCTTGACAGAGCAAAGTAGAGGAAGTGGATTCATGTAGCCGACCTCATGTAGTTGGGAAAAGGCTGAGTTGAGTTGTAGTTGCATATGCACCCCAAATGGAATTAGAAGAACATATTAAAACATAATTTTCGGAAGATACAGATGGAAAAATTCAAGGAATACGTCAAGGACATAAGATTATGCATGAGGAGATTTTAACGGACATCTTGATAAACATAGGGTAGGGTACAAAATTATGTATAAAGGATATGAATTTGGAGATAGGAATGGAGCTGAATTGATTAACTAAATTTTGTAGTTGCCTATGACCTTACAATAGCACGTATATATTTTAATAAGAGAGTAAACACTTAATGACCATTATAACTTGATCTTATAAGAGTCAAATGGACTTCTTAATCGAAAAGATTGACAAATTGATATGTAAGGTTATCTAAGGAGAGAGTTTAACTTCACAACATAGAATAATAATAGTAGATATATATATAAGACCTCTCAATTAAATGGGAAACTTGTAAACCCAAGAACCGAGTGGTAGAATTTGAGAGGTAAAAAAGTATTCAAGGAAAACTAGTAAAAGAATCGAGTTTAAATGTGGAAGATGAATCTATCACAATGTGGGATAAGATGATTAAATGCATATAACTTAGCAAAAGAGATTCTTTTTGTTGAAAAAAATGATTTATTCATTTAAGAAAGAGAATTGGAACCAAGGACAGGACACATGAGAACATGATGTCCTCTAGGCTATAAAAAAAAAAAAAAAAAGAATTACAAGTTTACAGCAAATTAGAGCCCTTTGTGAACCAAATTATGTTTTGTAGCCTTTTGAAATCTTTCCTTTTGCCATACAAGAAGAGGCCCGGATTAGTATGCTTCCAAATTGCTCTAACATTGTTTTCCTCCCTTTCCACTATTCTCTTGGTTCTTTTCTTCCATATGAACCTAACTGTTACAATGATTGCTACTATCCACATATTCTTAGTAGTGTTATTAAGGCCATGCCTAGGTCATTTGCAACTAAATTGCCTAGGCCATGCTTAAGGCAGATAATAGGGCTCTTTGAAACTTTTTAAAAGTTTACGGGGGTCAATATAAATATATAAATTGTATGGTTCTTTTTTTCTTCATATTGTTATTTATGTGATTATATATCCTCAACAATACATTCGTATAACTTTCAATTCTAGTGTTATACTTATTTTTTCAATATGCAAATTATATCTTTTTCTTTTTTCTATTTCTCTGATTCTGTTTTTCTATTTTATTATTGTTGTATTGCTACAAATATTTTTCTTTTTATCATACCTACTTCATCAAAAGTGACTCTTCAAATTAGTATACTTCCATTATATGCCAACTTGTCTTATTTTTTTAGCATTTTTTATTTTAATTTTTGGACACGTGATTGAAGAATGTAAAATATAGTTAAATCTGTTTTTCACACATGATACTTCTATATTGTGGGGTAGTATGTAATTATATATATATACAAGGTTTGTATATGAAAAATTAATTAATTATTCGCTCAGGGAGCTATAAATAAATATTATTTACAATGCCTAGGCCTCACTTAGGCCATCCTTAGGCACCGCCTCGTCTAGATGGGACCAATAGCCTAGACATTGTCTTGACGCCTTGACAACACTAGTTCTTAGTTGTCTTAGGGTTGTTGTCACTTGTTTAAAGGTGATTAATTCCTCGTGGTTGGAAGGTCTCCCACTTGGTAAATTAATCGCCTAACCTACAGTATCCATGATGTAACCTTCAAAAGTGTAGTGGATAAAGATATGCTCCATAGATTCACTATCCTATTTACCAAGGATTGACCATGAGGGGACAAATACATGGATGGGTGTGACCTTTGAACCATGTCCATCATGTTGATCCTCCTATGGCCAAAAAGCCACCCTAAAACCTGCTCTTTGGATGGAACTTGGGCTTTCCAAATAAAAGTGTAAGGTAAGAAAGGCTTGTCCATGGGAACAAAAATTAGAGATCTGCATGTGAAGGATCCGTTCAGGTGAAGTTTCCATGTCGTAGTGTTTGGGGAATTAGACAAGGGACTAACTTGATCTAGGATTGATAGGATAGGATCAACTTCATCAACTTCTCCATCACTTAGTACTTTATGAAAGTGAAGGTTCAAAGAATTGCTATGACTGATTTGAGATGGAGGGTGACAAATGAGTTGGAGATGGACCTATGGTGTTATTGTGTGGGAATGATATTAAGCAGAGAGAAATAAAGGAAACGGCTAATGGTTGGTCGTGGCACCAAGTTACTTCCCATAATCTTGTTCCTTAGTTTTTTTTTTTAGAGAAAACAAAGATAATATTATATTGAGAAATAATGGTTACATAAGGAGTACTAGAGGTACTCAATTAGCCAAAATATCAAAGTGTCCTACATGCAATTTGTCCAGTGGTCACCCAAGCCCTACATGCAATTTATCCATTTCCTGTACCAATCAATCATCGAAAAACCTGCTGCAAACTTTGAGCAGGCAACCCAGTTAGAAGCCAACCAAAGTGCATCATCCCAAATACAACTCCAATTCTTTTGTACTCCAAAAATTCTTCTATTACACTCCATCCAAATAGACCAAAGGGTTGCAAATCGTACCATTATTAGAATTTCTTTGTCTTTTCGAGTTATTCCTTGGAGATGAGTCATTGACAAAGATTCCTCACATGACGATGGGACCAAGAACTTTCTTTCGAAGAACCTAGCCCATTTCTTCCATACTTCACTAGAAATGGGACATGAGACAAACAAATGATTTGCAGATTCACTATCTCGTAAACACAAAGAGCAACAATGGGATGATAGACAAATAAAAGGCAACCTTTCCTGAATTATATCCATAGTGCAAACTTTCCTATGTACAACCAGCCACCCAAATACCTTTACCTCTGAGGAAATCTGAACACTCCATAGAGGATAGGCTAGAGGAAAGGTGGGGAAGGAAGGGCTATAAGAAAGATGATCAAAAAATGACTTGCATGTGAAAGTATTTAGCATGCTTAAGTGTAAAACACTAAGAAAAATGAAAAAAATAAATAAATGCAAAGGCTTTATAGGATTGGATTGGATCCCAATTGAGATTTGTAAGTATTTAGGGAAGTTGGTGGTAAAGTTGCTTACATTGTAGGGGTGGCAAAAATCCAACCTAGTTAGAGTGAGTATGAACAAAATTATTAAATAATTGGGTCAGGTCTAGATAGAGGTGTATGTTCGAGTTTGAATCTGGGCTAGGTCTAGACAAGGGAAATTTGAAAACTGGGTTTTATTGTTTGATTTTCACCCTAAAGGTCATTTAGGATGTCACTTGTTTATAGTTTGTTTTATCATAAACAATTGTTAAAATTTCTCTTCTCAAAAAAAAAAAAAAAATTATGGGAATTCCTAATTTTGGAAATTATATTTTGTACGTATGCGAGAACATTAAGAGGGAAAAACATAGTGATGTAAATTCGTTGAGGAAACAAGAACGGAAATAGAATACTCAAAAAGAAAGATAATTGATATCTTGATTAATTGAATTCAATTTTTGTAATTGGAGCTCTTCATCTAGATGAAACTCCCTAGAAACAACTTGGAAACTTCTTAAAACACTTAAAAATAAGTTTCCTAAGCAATATATAACATAATAATAACTTTCTAATTCTATTATAACTCTATTTAGAGACTATTAAACACTTTCAAATACACCTTAAATAATAAAAACGAATTTTAGAAACTATCAAGAACTACCACTAAAATAGAAATCTACCAAAATAGAAACATCTCTAAAAAAGGAAACTTAAATAGAAAATATAAAAAATACATGTTAAAATACGTTATGCACGTGTGTCATGCATCCCTGCATCACATATCTTTATTGGTATGAAATAACAAATAATAAAAAAAAAGTATGTAGAAGTGGCAGCCATGCTATCTTTATCAACCATTAAGTTGTTTGATATTTCTTTGGAGGTTTTTTTTAATTATTACGGCTTTATTAATGATTAATTTTTTTAATAGAAAAATACATTATATCTAGTTATATTTATTAATAATATTATAAAAGAAATATTTTATAAACTCAATATACAAAAGAGATGAAAATGAAATTTAACAATTCTTGTTATCAAATATAATTTAATGTCTAAATTATACTACAATTATAGTGATAATAAAAATAAGTCTTATATTTCTGACAAAACCACCGACCTGATTTTAAAAGTTGTACCTTAAGTGATGCATTCGTGTTTAAAACTGTATCAGGTTCAGACACATTGCAAGGTTGTTAATATAGGGTGTTGTCTAGACCTGATTTTGTTTAGACCCAGATTTTAGCCACGTCTAGGCTCTAGTACGCTCCCTTCTTGAGACCTTGCATTGGTGGGCACCTTGTGCACTAGGTACACCCTTTTAAGGGAATGCTTAATGAGTGGAGTAAGAACTTTTTAATGCTTATATATAAAAAATAAAAGGCAAAAAGTTCTTATATATAAAAAATAAAAGGAGATGCCTAGAGTTCTACCAATTATTGAGATAGTTTAATTGACGAGTCATATGATAAAATTGTGGGAATATTAGAGTTGAAACTACAATGTCTAAAAATTAATTTAGATTTATCCTTTGGTGACCAATCATGAAAATTATTTATTTACTTAGGAGATTGATCAAGAGGTATAGAAAAAAATAGAGATTATCACATGATAGTTATTTATCTAGAAAAAGTCTATGATAGAGGACCTATAGATATAGTATGTTGGTTTTAGAGGAAGATAACGTTATAAATAGGTGCATTGACCTAATAAAATTATGTATGGTAGAATAATAACAATAATTGAAGAAAGTAATCAAAGTAACTATTGAGTTCCCAATTACAATGGGTTTACACAAGGGATCAACCTTAACCCCCCTATTTGTTTTACATTAGTTATTGATGAATTAGCTAAATATATTGAAAAAGATATTCCGCGGTGTATATTATTTGTTGATGTTGATTATATTGTGGTAACTTATGAAACTAAATTAAGAGTTAATGTTGAAAACTCACGAATTGAAAGGTTCAAAATTGATAGGACCAAGATTAATTGCATTAGTTATATTTGAGTGGAAAATAGAAATACAAGTGAAGAGAGTGTGAAGATTAAAAAATAAGAGATATTAAGGAGTGAAAATTGTAGGCTGCGTTTGGTTCGTAATCTGAAAAGTAGAATACAACTCAAAAAGTGAAAACTCAGAAAACAACATTTTGTCATTTCCTAGAAATAACTTGTTTTCTTTGTAAATTTTGGAAAACTATTTTCGGGTTTCAACGAACCAAACACATTTTTCGTGTTTTCAAAATTTGGGATACAGAAAACTGTATCAGACTCCTAAACCATAGACAACCTTAGGTATTTAGACTCAATTATTCATTGCGAGGGATAAATAAGAGATGATGTCAATCTGAATCATATAATAAAGTAGATTGGGTAAGTGCAGAAATGCTTTTGGAATAATATATGATTCATGTATCCCTTGAAAATTAAAAGAAAAATTTTATAAGATTTCTTTTAGGTTACCCATGTTTTATGGAACAAATGTTGGGAAATAAAGAAATAATTAATGTAGTGGGAATGTGAATGACTCTTTATAATCCCAACCAGTCTTGTTGGCAACTTTCACCCCCGACATTTGTTTGGGGATGATCGGAGGTCGACAAATGGCTGCATGTTAACATAGATATAGCTAAACATTAAATATAAAGTTAGAAACAAACACATTCGACAAATGATAGGACTAGCACCAATTGTCTTAAAAGAGAACCAATTAAGAGGGTTTGGATTGTATAATGGAGACTATTAAATGTGTTAGTTTGAAAGAGTGACATTTAGCTTTTAGTGGTGATGATAGTAGAAGTAGAAGACCTAAAATAACATTTATAAAGATTATTAAGAAAGATATAGTATAATTGGAGATCTAGCCCTTAATAGACCTGTGTGGAAGAAGTAGATTCTATAGCTGACCTCATGTAGTTGGGGAAAACTTGGTTGAGTTGAGTTGAGATTACCCAATGTAATTATCTAGACTTTTGTATATGTTTACCTTTTGTTTTCTTAATGTGTATCTTGTTTACTTATTTTGAGCAATAAATGAAAAACTGAAATTGTTGTATATGTGGACCATATGACAATATGTCCTTGGTAGGTGCCATAAGTATTTTTCCTTCTTTACTGAACAAACAATAGCACCAAGTCATCTAAACTTAAGTCCAAGTCCATTGTTCTATTGGAGGAAACACTATAGAATTATAAAATATGTTCCCTTAAAAGGCCATAACTAGGCTTTATTGTTGAGCTCTTGGAGATTTCTCACACTGCCCGCCACTTTGCATGTATGGTGGCCTTTAAATTGGCCACAAATGTACAAATGTCAGATGCTAAATAGGATGTCTGTCAAGAGATGGCTCTCGTCAGCCTACAAATGTAACACTATATACTTGTTCAATAGTTGGCCATCACTACATGAGAATCCTAATTCTGCCGCCGTAAGAGCTACAGTAGTTCCAATCCCCCACTTGGATTTCCACCAAGAGTTCCACACATGAGGTTGATGTTCCAATCAGAACCAAGAACTCCCAGCAAAGCACCATGTGTTTCCAATGCATTCCTAGGTTATTTGCACCAAGCTCATGTACAAGTACCTTAAAATATCTTTGTTGGTTGTGTGATAGTGTGGACACTTGTGCATCCATGTCATCTCCAATATGGTGCTCCCCCCTCTTAGTGTTACATTACTTCCATATAGTTGATTCCTTATAGCCAACCATATCTAAGGCTGTGTTATGTGATATCCCACAATTCTTCATAATTTCACATGTGCTGCGGCGGTATCATGCAATATGGCACTATTTTGCTCTGTGGATGTTCAGCTGTCAATGTTATTGGCTTCCATCCAAGAAGTTGACTTGCTGAACACATTGCTTTCCACAAACTTAAGGTCTGTAACACTCAAATTGTGCTCAGGAATGTTCTTGACCGAAACCCTAATTACAGGCAAACAGCAAGCCACTTTCATGGACTAAACAGACTTAACTCACAGTGATTATGATAATGTGTATCCTTAAATTTTCATTATTCATTCCTGCAGGTGATCGGCAAGTTCTCTTTGCTGACAAGGTTTTGAAGTTTACTGGATCAGGAAAAATGAAGCGGCGGATTCTTTTAATTACCGACTTTGCTATTTACATTGTTGATCCAGAGACTGGTGGACTTAAAAGGCGGATAGCACTTGCAGCGGTTGATAAGCTTTGTTTGAGTGAGCTAAGTGATAATTTCTTTGCTATCATAATCCCTAGTGAGTATGACTGTTTTATGGCCAGCACCCGCAAGACGGAGATTGTTACTGTGCTAGTTGAAGCTACAAAAAGCACATCAGAATACGAACTTGAGGTAGCTTTCTCCAATAGGTAAATGAAGCTAATGCTATTTCAGACTTTATTTCATCGTTAAATATTATGTTTCATTTTGCATTTTTAACTTAATTTCTTTATGAGTAGATAAAAGGTAGTAGCATGTTACAATGCCTGGTAGATTATTCTACTGTATTAATCTCAATCAATTTATGGGTCTTTGCAGGTTTGAATATAATGCTTCTTCTGAACTTGTCAAGGAAATTCACTTTGAGGAAGTGGAAGGTTTGTGCCACTTCTTGGAAGTTATGCATTAGATATTACTCTAAATTTTGGAATGGTGACTTTGATATTGTGATCCAAAAAAAAAAAAAGAGAACAACTGTCTAGCTGAACTCACCATACTAAAACAAGATCTATCTTTCCCTGTTGCTGCTGTAACATGGTTATCTGAAGCTTTTGGTGTCCCTAATTCTCAGGGGGCGTGAGAACAGGAATTGTTCGCAAGTGAAAGGCCAAAGTAAAGCTGTTTGAATGCATTTCTATCAGTTATTCAGTTGCAGTGTGAATTGAAGATCTCAAAATTTTTCCTGTTAAGCGTACTCAATTTTTTTCTACAGAAGGCAAACTCAAAAGTGTTTCCAAGTTTCTGAAATCCTTGCTGTAAGATACTTTGATTCTTTTAGGGTGATCTACAGGGTGTTCCATGGTTCCAGGATCATTATACCAGTATATATATATACACGTGCTTAACACTTATATTCGGGTTTTTCAATTGCAAAGAAGTCTGGGTTTTTGTTGAATGGTCATGATCCAATAATTTTGATTGTGTTTATAATCAAATCCTATTATGAACAATTTGATCCAGGAGATAAGAGTTCCATAGCCACATTACCCACTCAATCGATGCTCAAAATCTGCAGAAAAAACAAGTTGAAACAGTAAACCAAGCAATTCTACCTTGTTTGATAAGGTAGATTTTGTCAAAAAAAAAAAAAAAGAACCATTAAAAAGATCTCTAAAAATAACATATTCTTTCAGCAATGGCCCCCTACATTTCAAAAGAACTGAAATGAAGGTAAACGAGAGAAAGTGATCTATAAAGAATACAGAGAAATTTAACTCAATGTTGTAATGAAGAGGATTCCATTCCAACAGTTGCTGTTGTTTGTTGTCGTTGTGGCGGTGTAGAGCTCTCTGATCTTGCCTCCGAAGATGGTCGGTTTCCAGTATTTGATCTTCGAACATCCTCCACCATCTTTACTACATCTACCATCTTTGGCCTCTGCTCCGGCATCCTGACCACACAAGCCATTGCTATCTGCAGCATCTCCACCATCTCTTCCTCAATGTTAGGGTATCTCATTAGCTCCAAATCAAATACTTCTGCCGTCCATTCCTCCCGAACAACAGATTGGACCCATCGGACCAAGTGGACAACCTCACTGCCTCCTATGGCATGAACCGGGGATTTTCCGGTGAGGAGCTCGAGCAATACTACTCCAAAGCTGTAGACATCTGATGGCTGTCCCGCTTTCCTTGTGTCAACTACTTCTGGGGCACGGTACCCTGTTGCCCGGGAGATGGCTGGTGCAACCGGACTCATGATGGTACTCAGGCCGAGATCAGATATGCAGCCGTAGTTTTGAAAGTTGAGAAAGATGTTGGAGCATTTGATGTTCCCGTGAACTAGCTTCCCACCATGCTCGGTGTGAATTCGAGCAATGCCTCTTGCTGCGCCAATAGCTATCCTTAGACGGGTGTCCCAGTCTAAAGGGAACCTCTCCTCTCCTCTTTTCCCTGCAAATACAGACAAAAATTAGATGATTATCACATCGCACAATAACAAACCTTTTCGAAACAGGGAGGTTATAATTGATTTTATCCATTTCATCATGAAGTTGTATTGGTTCATAGCAAAATAAGACACTGCCTGGAAACATATGGTTTTTAGCTTATTCTCATTTCTAGTTCATGTAGTGATGATGTCTGCTAGTTTGTCTGAACCGAGATTGCCGTAATGTTTCAGATAAATTCTGTTTTGCACATATCAACCAATAGAAGGTCTTGTTCACCAGATGTTGGCATAAGGGTGTCTAGTGATTTACTAGAAGCCATGGTGATGCTATTCATCAACTAAATAGAGCACATTATCTATTTTAATGGGACAATGTGAAATTTCACATCCCACATTATTCGATCGGGAATAGATAATCTTGGTCTTTAGCTCAACTCTGGTCATTCTTTTTCTTCGCTTAGTCAAACTCAGAATCACAGATTGAACTGGAAAATGTATCTAAAGCATGGTGAAGCTACCTTTAAGAACGTTGGTAAACAACTGAAAAATTGAAGAATGTCTGAACTCTTACAGTAAACTCATCTTCAAGTTGAAGTTGAAGCAGATTTATCAATAACATTTGTTATCTAAAATGCTCCATACCGGAGAAAAGTCTCAAATTATCGGTGCAAAAAGAAAATGACACTATTTCCCAATATACTCTACAACCAATATAGAAGCACAAGTGGGGGACATGGACGGAAGTTTTAGGACCCACCATCCTTATAAGGACATCAATACAATCATAAGATTCATTACAATCATTCCCTGATGTAGGGTTCTGAAACGTCAAAGCTGTTTTGATGTGCACACAAGGGTGTTGGGGTTTCAGATATCATTTATCTATGATGGAAGTTCTCAAATTTTTTAGACTTACTCTCATACTGACTAAAAGGAGCTTGACCATTTTGCATTCCATGAACTTCAGAAAATCTGACAATTTGCAAGGATGTCCAATCAGCATTGGCTCAGACCTCACGAGTTAAATCCTTCTAATATTTGGGGAGCTCCTTCCTTCTTGAGTGCTCACTATATCGTCCCAAATTCAAGAAGGTTGTCCAACTAATTTTTGTATCCCATCTTTCAAAGAGAAGGGTATTGAGCTTATGTCTTGCTTAGTAGCCGTTGGATTAGGTTTTAGACCCGTAACACTGTTGTCATTTCCTGTTTATGCTTTATTTTTTTCTTTAAATATGCTTCTATTATATTAATAGAAGAAATCTTTGAGGTCTAAAAATGATTATTTTTCTTTCATTGATTGAGAGTGTTTTCTTCTACTGTTCATTGTTCACAAAATGAGAAAGAAGTTTGGACCACACCCATATATGTTAGGATCCTTTGCCAAGGTATGCAAATCTTTCAGCTCTATCTTCCAATAAATTAGGACCATAAACAGAAATTTCATGCTCACAAGTAGTTCAATGGTCATAAAAATTTGAAATGCAAAATTAAGATTAAGAGATTTGAAGAGACAGGTAGCTTAAACGTGCGTCTTGTGTCCAAGAAGGATGGACTTCTTAGTTAAATAGAACTTTGATAAGGCCTTAGGAAATTTAGTAAACCTAGAGAAAATTGATGAAGAACAGGAAGACATGGAGTTGAGGGTAGGAAATGTGGTTTGACTTTGTCTGCAGGTAACTCCTATTTAATGTTATCAAAATAGGTTAAGTACTTGATATCTAGGAAAAGTTAAAAAAGCCAGAATTAATACAAGTTTTGACTGGCAAGTTATTTTTGCAATGGATGTATATGTATTGACCATGGCAGAGCATCTAAATCACCCAGAACACAGAAATTGGTTCAATCAAATCTATTTATCAATTGTACTAAATTGAAGTAGAGATGGAGGAAGAAAACAATGCCCTTATGCTTCTTACCTCATTTTGGATTCTTTTACTCTAGTGATCACACATTCATTATGCCTCGGCTACTGCAGAGGAGGTGAATAGCCTAGGATGAATAAATCTGTGCCAAGTCTAATATAAATTGTACAGTTTGTACTATGTTGATGTAGATCGGGAGGAAGAAAATGATGCCTTTATGCTTCTTACCTCCATTTTGAATTATTTCAATCCAGTGATGATACTTTTATATCTCAAAGAAATAATAACACAAGAGAAGATTCACTTTTATCAAATGAAAAAAGGAGGATCTAGGAAGCCAAATCTCCAATGAAATATCAAGGAATGGTTGCTAATAAGGAATTAAAAGAGTTCGGACTTTACATAAGGGTCATTTCAGAGAGGCAGTAATGAATCTAAATCAAAGGGAGAGAACATGTTATCGTGTTCCACAGCAATAATATGGTCAAATTAAAAGAGACTTCCTAGAATATGCTGTTAAGAAACTAAAGCTGAATGGAGGAGTTTCTTATTGCTCTAGATTTAGAAAAGGATGAAGATGAACACATTAAAATCACTATCAAAATGCAAAGATTGAAAATTCAAATGTCTTTTGCTAAGGTTATATAAAATTCAGAATTAATTTAGGGAAGTCCAATTTGACTTAGAGATTTTTTTTTTTTTGGTAAGAATATGTCATCTTAAATAGGTTTAGAGGCTTCATTTAAACACCTCAACAGAATCTCTTTTTCTTCAAAATAAGTCAAAATGAGCATGATTATACCTCTAGAACATCAGAACATATTAACTTATAAAATATAACAGTTTAGGGTCAAATTTAAAATCCCAATAAATGGTCCCCTTTCCCAACACATATCATGCACTTATCGTGTGATGCTATTGACATGCTCAACAACCCAAAGAGATGCAGCAATTGATGAAATTTTGACACAGCAGTAACGCATTCTAAATAGCATTCTGAGCATGTTTACTTCTGGTAGTTTAGACAAACCAGTTCAAATGTATCACCGTTAATATTGTGCAAAATATTTCTTCAAATCATTCTGCCATAGCCACAAATTCAAAAGAACTGAAAAACTATGATTAGCAAGAAAAATACTAATTGACACACAAGTAACTAGCAGGAAATTACAGCAAAAGATTAAAACAATAAAGAAGATTAGGAGGTGTTGAATGGATTATGCAGGGTAAAAGTAATTTCCCAAAAGAAACCCAAATTATAGCCATATTCATTCATGGTGATTCATAGAAGCCTAATCAAATAAAAAAATCATTGAAAAAATAACTGGAACAGAGAGAAGTTGAATGGAGAGACATACCATGTAGCATTGAAGACACACTCCCCAGACTGTAATAATCATACACCATAAGCTTCTCATCCTTGGAATAGTAATAAGCCCTAAGCTCAACAACATTCTCATGGCGAATTCCTCCAACCACCTCCATCTGCTGCTCAAACTCGCGTTTGCCCACACCCACCTCCTTCAACCTCTTCACCACCACCGCTGTCGCATCCTCCAACACGGCCTTATACGCCACTCCAAACGTTCCCTTCCCTAGCACTTCAGCAGAAGCCCTCAACAAATCCTCAAGATCAAATGCATAAACACAACCCTCAAAGAAAGTAAGCCTATTATTCCCATCTTGACTCCCTGCAATCCCTCCTTTCCCCGGCGACGCTTCGCCCTTCTGAATCTTTCTCGACAACACAATTTCCCTCTTCCCCTTGGCACAACAAACAACCAAAATCACCGCAACCGCCACAAACCCTACTACACTCGCTCCCACTACAATCGCCAACAATGTAGACACGCCAAGCTTCCTATTATGCCTTGGTGGCGTTCGAACAGGAGGATAAGATACTACTGGTGGCAGAAGAGGCTGATTCTCCGGCGAGGGCGAATTCACATAAGAAATGTTGTTGCCTGAGAATGTAGAAGTAGGGAACCTCCTTAAAGAAACTGGTACACTACCACTCAAACTATTGTTAGCCAAATTCAGTTGTTGCAAACTAGGTATAGGGAGATCGGGAATTTCTCCAGTGAGCGAGTTGTTAGCGAGATTTAACGCGGTTAAATGCGTCAAATTGGCGATGGAAGACGGAATGCTTCCATTAAAGGCATTGTTAGAGAGATTAATGGTGGTCATATTCTTCCAAACGGAGAAATCCGCCGGTAACGGACCGGTGAACCTATTGAACTGAAGATATAAATAACTGAGGTTCTTGAGATTGGCGAAATCGGAAGGGAAAGGACAGGTAATGGCGTTGGATCTAAGGCTCAAGATCTGAAGCGCCGAGAGTCGGCTTATGGTGTTCGCCGGAATCCGGCCGTGGAATCCGACTCCGGGAAGATGTAAGGCTACGACTCGCGAGTTGTCATCGTTGCAGATGACTCCAATCCAGTGGTTGCAAGCGGTGGTGTTTTCTTTCCAGTTGAGAGCGCGAGCGTGACGGAGATTGTTCACGAATTCTAGTAATGCTCGCTTGTCTTCTACAGGATCTGCGTTTCCTAACGAGAATAGGAAATTTATGAACAAAATCACAGTGAAAACGAAGGAAGAATCCATTTTTTTTTTTTGGTTCGAACGAAAGAAAGGAAGAACGAAGGAAGGAAGGAAGGAAGGAAGCACGTGGTTTTCGAGAAATTTGAGTTCGAGCCTTGGTTGTGGCTCGAGAATCTAAGCACTTACTTTAGATGATGAACAAGAACCTGCAAGAATCATCGAGTTCTAGGCGTTTGTCGCCAAAAGTAGTCTTCTTTTTCTGAAAAATTGATATTAAAGAGAAATCAAAACAGGCTTTAATTCGGCTGTTTTGGTCAAAAAAGAAGCTTACTCAGCCGAATTTTCACCAGAAATCGAAACTTTTTCTTTTTCTTCTGTTCGTTCTTCTTTAACTTTTCTCCAATCACGAAACCGAGAGATTTCAGAGAAACAACTTGTTTTCTATCTTTTTCACTCTCAACGAAAAACCTCTCTATTTTCAGAAAAAATGAATATTTGATTTAAAGAACAACAACAACAACAAGATAGAGCTCCTGAAATAGCTCTACAGTTCGAAGAACTTGAAGAAATTTTTTTTTTTTTTTTTTCTCTTTGAATCTCAAATCAGAAGCTACGGAGACTGGATTTAGAGTAGAAAGAGCAAGAAAATAGACATGTTGATACGATTTGGGAAGGTTTGTTTGACTGAGTAAAGAAGAGAATAGGAAGTGCGTTGAAACGACTAGAAAACTATAATTGTTTAGCGCAGTACCATAATTCCTGCATTTTCGCCATTAATAAGCTCGAGGAGGCACACGGTGAGAGAGAAGGACAGGGTTGTGGTCTTATTGACTAAAGCATCCTTTGAAAATATGCTTAATTTAGAAAAACTTCATTCAAAATTTAAAAGCAAGAATTTGTTTTTTTCTTTATCCCTAGTGAAATTTTAAATTAGAATTATCCATGAAATAAGGTCTCTAGAAAGCTTGTTTCTTTTAGTTATTTGGGTCATTTGGGAAAGTTTTTTAAAATATTTTTACAATAATAATATTTTTAGAAGTGTTTGAAAATTACTATTTCTAATAAAATAGCAGTGAAAAAAAAATTATGCTTTTAGACAAAGCGGAGATACTAGTTTTTTTAAAAAGCATTTTTAGAAAAAGTACTTATCAAAAAAATATTTTTGAAAAAATATTTTTAAACAAGATCATCGTATAAACTGATATATAACAAATTTTAAATGCTACTTATTTTGTATAAAGTCAACACATTAATGGTGAGCACACCACGTTTGGTTCGTGATCCAGATATAATTTTCTGTATCCGAAAATTTAAAAACATCAAAAACTTGTTTAGTTCAAAAAATTTCAAAAAATAATTTTTTACTTCACTGTTAAAAAAAATAGATTGTTTGCATAAGACAATAAAAAGTCACTTTCCAAAAATTTTTTTTTTGATTGAATTCTTATTTTTGAATTGTAAACCAAACACAACATACAAGTTTCAAACATCTTTATTATAAAATAACTTTTAAGGATATTATTACTTTATGCAAGACTTTGAATTATAAAAATAACATCTTAGGATGTAAGGTATGATTACATACAATATACCCAATGTAGTCGGAGCGTTCCTCACGTACAATTGATTCGAGGCATCACCCAACAATTTAACCAAAAAAAATACATAAATTTCTAGAAAATATAAATTAAATTTGTATGAAAATTTCCGTTGTTCAATTTTTTTTTTTGAATAGATATTTAAATATATCTACTTATGTTTTAAATGCATGTTGTAGGGATTAAAACATAAATTGCCATCTCTAAACGTAATAATTAAGGAAGACTTTTGTGTGTGAAATATATTCCCCAAGTTAGTTATAGTATTAAGTAAAATATTCGGTACGCCAAAACCTAACGTGGAAAGAATCCAAGATAGAAAAGTCAAACCAAAAAAGTCAAGAGGCTCTAAAAAAACTAATCCATGAATTTTAATTATATATTTTTATAATCATCATTATTATTATCAAAATCAAAACATTTGTTCATGAAACGATGAAATAAAGTGAGAAAAACACCCTTTAAACTATTTTATGAATCCTCTTTTTTTTGGTCCACCATTAAGCGGCACCTAGTTGATGTTCTCTTTCACTAATCCACCTAAATTCGACTCGGGTTGGACTACAAAAGTACAAAGGTCTCCCAACAAAAGGTCGCTCCATATACAAGGGGGGTTTGACAAGTATTACAAGTTTTCTAAAAATTTTAACTTTTTGAAAATCAAACTATTTATTGAACCGCTTGCAAAAAAACATATTATTTATTGAATTTCTTACAAAAATAATAATCTCTATAATCTGAATTTATGGAGAGGTTTTCTTTTTTTTTAAAAAAAAAAAAAACCTTCTTTAGTGAATCTCTTACGCACTTTGTAAGAATAATAATCCATACAATATATATATATATATATGGAGAGGTTTTCTTAGGATAATTCTTTTTAGGGCTTATTATTAAGAGTAATACTATATTGATTAAGGTAAAAATTGGGATACAAATTGTACGGTTCGATAACCTTTAAATTTTCAATGAATCACATGTCAATACTTATATTTAATGCAATTCAATATCATTCAAAGGTAAGATGATATAGTTTGCACCGGAGTACACACTCCATTCACTTTAGCATTATTGTATTATTATTATTATTATTATTTGAAAACATTATTGTATTATTAAATGCATAATAAGTGAGAGATATTAAGATTGCATTTAGCATCATTTTTTAATTCAATTTTCTATATTTAAAAAAAAGTTAAAAAAGTTAGAAATACTTGTATGGTATAGTGTGATGCAAAACTGTTTTTGCAATTTTTTTTTTAAAAAAACTGCTTGTTTTTAAAAAAACATATGAAAGTTGTTTTTTGAGTTTTTTTTTTGGTTGGTTTGTTAAAAAAAATAAGAAATACTGGACCCATTCAACTTGATTTATGTGAAGTTTTAAACAAAGCAAACAAGTTTTCCTTGTTCTTAAATCTTAAAAATAATTTTTGAATATGATATTTTTAGAAACTATAAATTTATTAAAAAAAAGAGATCATATCCCAATATTTTAAAACTGTTTTTAAGTTGCATGTCAATTATAGAGTGCATTAATTCTTATCATAAAAGATTGGACTACTTGTGGGGGCACCTACATATCCATGGAGGACCTGACTCTCTCTTCTCATTGGAATTTGTCCTTGCGGATTAGTTGGTGTGCATAAATTGGTCATGATACCTCAAGTTACTATAAAAAAAGGTTCTTTATCCATACCCTTTGTTTATGCATGCATTTAAGAATGCATGCATTTAAGAATGGACACACAACCTTATGGTATTGTTTTCAATTCCATGGAAAAAGCTAAATTGTAGTTTAACTTCATTTCACAATATTAGAGTCCATAGATATATCTCGAGATTTATTTATCTATTTAGTCTAATATATTATATTAATGATGCTACATTGATTCCGTTAATAGTTGTAATACAAACTGCATGGCTCCATCACATTTAAATTTACATTGAATCACGTGTCAATAAGTGATTCAATACAATCCAAAACAATCTAAAGGTGACGGGGTATTGTAGTTTGCATTGCAATAGAATTCATGCTTAGTTATTGCAA
Organism: Paratinospora sagittata; assembly: GCA_035771175.1. Classification (NCBI taxonomy): domain Eukaryota; kingdom Viridiplantae; phylum Streptophyta; class Magnoliopsida; order Ranunculales; family Menispermaceae; genus Paratinospora; species Paratinospora sagittata. Next base: position 24,867,781 of record CM069596.1, on the reverse strand, counting down.
CACATCAACATTTATCTCAACTGCGAGCCGAGAAGAGTTCAGAAGAAGAAAAACGTTTTCTCTGTCGTTTAGCTAACCCTAAGCGGCAGAGGCCTCATCTCTCAGCCTCTCTCTTTTGTTTTTCTCGCCATCTCTCTTGCCGCCCCTCTCGGGTCGTCTCTCTCTAGTCGTCTCTATCGCCATCTATCTCTTGTCCCTCTCTCCTCTCTCATCGTCGTCTCTCTCACCGCCTCTCTCGTTGCACGATTTTGTTGCCCGCCGCTCATATTCGATCTCGCTGTTTCGCCATTCGCCTTTGGGGCCGCTGTTGGTCGTGGCTGGGGTGCCAGTGGTGGTGGCCCGATGGTAGCCGTGGGGGCAGGTTGTTGGTGCAGTGCCGGGGGCTTTGTTTTGTGTTATTTGGTATGTTTGTGTTTCTTTGTGTTGTTTTGTGTTTGGGCAGAGCTGATTGTGGTAATGGTGTGGTTGAGGGACGATGTCTTAATTTTCAGATCGAGTTCGTGCCCACACATTTGTCTTGTTTTGCTATTGACTCAAAACTTGTTTTATATGTATGTTTGTCTTATGTCTTCTCCTCTGCGTCCCTGCGTGGGAGTCTGTTTCTCCCCTATGTGGGAGCTTTGCTCTTCCCTATGTGGAAATTTGCCCTCTAATTTTGGAAGCCTCTTCTCCTTGCGTGGGAGTTTGATGACCCATGTGCCCATCTCCTCTGTGCTGCTATTTGGCTATATTGAGGTCCTTTGTCCTGGTCTTGGTGCTAGTTTGTTCTGATCTTGTATCAGTTGAATAAAAAAAAGAAAAAAGAAAAAAAAAAGTAGAATGAAATATATGTGTGTGCGCGCCGCAAAATACAAATACTTAAAATAGTTCACCTTGTTGGCCATTTTGGTCAAACTTTCAAAATTACCACTTTAAACTTATGGTTATCTTTTATTTTTAAACTAATTAGTTAGAGGGCCAAATCCGTATATGCAAAAAAAAAAAAAGTGGTCAAATCATCGAGTGATTAGCTCAGTGAAAGCAGGCTAAGTCCTAAGGTCGTCCATGTGTAGAAATTTCAGGATTCAATTCTTGAAGACGCTTTTATTGAGGGAGGTTTATCATTCAGCTTCTGCTTCAAATGGAGATTAGTCTCATACCAAAAGGTCTGAGGATATGAGAAACAGAAAAAAGAAAAAAAAGAAGGGCCAAACCTGTAATTTAAATAGTTAGATTACTTTCACTCTTTCGTGCCTAACTTTACATATAAGTTTTCCATTTCACTTTTTTTAAATTTAAATTTGATATATATATATATATACCAACTATTGGTAAAAAGCATAATAGTAGGTTGGCTACTTTGCCACGGGTGTTAATATTCCCAAAGTGAGGTAATCGAGAGGAATAAAATGTCGTTTGATGATGTGACGTTGTTAAATATTTTTTATTTTATTATTTGTTGACTTATGATTGTATATGAATAAAAATAGGAAATATATGAGTCAGTTTGATCTACTAGACCTTTCAGCTCATTTCCTGGTCTCTTGTAGTATATGTTGTTGATTGAAGAATGAGAAGGATGATAAGAGAAGTACCTGTTGAAATTGAGGATTCAATAAATATTAGGATTATCCACTTTAACTAAGCTGCGTTAGACACTTTTAGATGACTATATTTAATTATATTCTAGACTTTTATTAGTTTTATCACTTGTTATCTCTTAATGAGATTATATATATATATATATATTTATTAGTTGCTTAATGACTTTTATTAGTGTCAGTATATTCATTCGTTGAATGATGGTATTGTAGATGGGTAGGATTCAAAACCCTACCAAAAATCTGTTATTACTTGAACACTTCCTCATAAATAACAATAGAAAGATAAAGTTTTTAAGTTGCATTGATTATTCCTCTACTTCAATTTTAATATTCTTACTACAAATTATTTGCAATCTAACTATTTTCTTTAATAATGAGATATTAATCTTGGTGGAATGTTTGTACCAAGATTTCTTTGAATTTATGCATTAAATAAATAGATATAAATCATACCTGTCCTTTGATAAAGAAAATTGCCTTCAACCTGTTCATAATTCTATTTAGTGTTATAAAAGATGGATGACCCAAAAACTCAAACCATTCTAAATCTTGTGAAAAGCTAGGGCCTTTTTGTTTAGAAAACAACATTTGAAAGTGACTCCTTCAATGGATAATAAAAAAAAAACAGAGTTTTTGGTGGGTCAACAAGGAATTTGTGACGACCCTGGTCAACAAGGTATTTGTGTGAGTTGGGGACGTTCTTGGGCGATCCAAAGGTAATTTCTTCGTGTCATCTCACGGGTTTTGCTTCCAAAACCCTTGTTAATGGTCAACAACACAATTTTGGGTGTTTCCAAACCATTAAACATCCCATTAGTCTCAGTTCTACTGTCCTACCATTGTTTAACTAACACAAACAAAATCTCTAACATGATGGATCAAAAGTGGGCGAGTCTCATATAACTAAAGGTAGTCTTCATCATTTCTTGGAGAACAAACAATCTCCCATAATCTCTTTAAATCATCCAATTCACCAAACATTTATTTATAACATGATCAATCTCTCCAAAACTCATCTAAAACCACAATTTGTTCTCTAAGAACTCATACCAAAATCATACATGAAAAATGAACATCATAGTTCAGGGAGCAAGAAACCCAAATCCACAAAAATTTAATCAAGATAAGTAAGAAATTATATCTCAAATTCCCTTGGTTTGATGTTTGGGAACCTTAATCCCACCTTAGAAACCACTTTTGAACCCCTTTTATCACCTCCAAGCATCCCCAATTCACTCTTCAAATGTTCTCTCGTTTTAGCAAAAGTTGGAAAGGTTCAAAATGAGGAAAATCACACATATTTATAGGCCCAGGAACCATAGAACATGTTCTAGGGCAAAAATGCCAAAGCCTCCCTTTTGTCAAGTTGGAACGCGTTCATCAAAGAGGAGTGTGTTCTACCAAAGGTGGAATGCGTTCCTCTTTGAGAAACGCACTCCAACTTGGTTGGAGTGCACTTCTCTTGTACAGGATGTGTTTTGACGCACATTTTTCAGTGTTTTTCTTTGGTTCTTGTTTCCACCACCTCATGCATGGGTTTTGCCATTAAAATTTGGTTTTCTAAGGTTCGTCACACTTCATTTTATAATCTTTAAGAATCCAAGATCCCCATTTCTTCAAGAAATTAAATTCATATTCGATCATTCACCCTAAGTGCATAATAGGGGTGTCATATTCGATCTCCTTTGATGCATGACGAGCGTAGTGCTTGAAGAACCAAAGCGCCTCACGGTGAATGCTCTCATGTTGAAAATTATTCACATTGGGATTTCGATGATTACAAGCAACATTAATAATGAAAAATACATTGCTTCTAAGTGTTGTAGCAAAATCCATCAAGATCACATCAGTAAAAGCTGTAGAAAAAACTCAAGATCAAGCTCAAGCAATGAAGACAAACTTGTACAAGTGATGAGTCTTAGTTTGATCTTAAGATTGTAAGATCGCACTTAGAATATCTCGGCAAGGTCATATTCAAAGTTTTTCAAGTTTTCGAAAATATTTTGATCTTCAACTTGATTTTATCGAAAAGGTTTTTTGAATGTTTTTGAACGTATTCTAAGCATTTTGAACGATTTAAAAGTGTTCAATCATGTGTCAAAATGATTTTAAAGAAATGGAGTTGCCTTTGATCGATTGGATTTTCAATAAAATAAAAAATCAGATTTTTAAGGCCTCTAGCGCGCTAGCAACATGCTGGAAGGAATGACAAGCTCGCTAGAGAGACCATCGGGAGAAATGGAACTCTCGGCCTTTGTACCCAGTGCGCTAGCTCAATGTGGTTAGTGCTTTAGTGAGCGATAATCTTGCCTGGACACACTGGCCAGTGCGCTAGCACAGACAGAACTAATGACACGTTCTAACAATTATGGGTAGAAAATTTTATATATTTTTGCCCATTCTCTTTGATTTTAAAGCAGCCTTTTCCCATGACATTGAAGAGAATATTTAGACTGTTACATTCAAAATACATTAATCAAATCTCACTTTTCTTGGAAATTGAAATCCAAGGAATGGGCATGTTCTTGGTTTTTGTTTTTAAATAGAACACTTGCTCATTTTGAGCATACACATACATATAGATCTACACGACTGAGAGAACAATATCAGAGAACCAAAGTTAGAGTTTCTTTTGCTTTAAAAGAGTTGTTCAAATGTTCTAAGTGCTAAAAAACGATTTGCATCTTGTTTGCTCAAAACAATTTTTCAAAAAAAAGGCCATTGTGAAGGTTTCCATTTTTTTAGCTGTGCTTCAATCTTCTTCATCTTGCTGAGATTTCTAGAGGTGATCAACACTCATTGTGTGTAAGTAGAAGTGTTCTTGGTAAGAAGAACAACTTCAAATCTATACTTATTGTAACTTTTGATTTCTGTAAAGTAACAAATGTCACTTGTGTGCTGTGATATTGATTGTTGTCACTTGAGAGTTGAGAGCTGTGTGATTAGGCTCTTGTAACGGTTGTTCACACCCGTGAAGTGAGTGGTTGTAATTGGTTTGATCCTCACCCTTAAAAGTAGGATCCTTAGTGGGAGGTTTTGGAAAATCTTGATCTGGGAGATCAAGTCGTGGACGTAGGTCGTTGGTGCCGAACCACGTTAAATCATGTGTTCTTTGTGTTGTGTCATTTACTTACTTGCTTGCTATTTATTTAAAGTTTTAAAAGGCGAAAAACATGCAACTGTCCAATTCACCCCCCTTCTTGGACGTGTACCTGAGCCAACAATTGGTATCAGAACAAGTTACCCATCAAAGTATCTAACCATCTTTGATATCTATGGCAGGATAAAGTAATAAGGATCATTATCTCTGTGAAGGTGAATCGACAAATAAACATCCTCTTTTCAAAGGAGAAAACTACCTACATTGAAAAACCAGGATGAGATTTTATCTCAGAGCCCAAAACGTAGAAATGTGAGATGTTGTGACTAAAGGTGTCCAACACCTACCAATGGATGGTGTAACTATCCCTAAAGAATTAGATGAGTGGAGTGCTAAAGAAAAGAAAGAGAGAACTTTTGAATGACCAAGTTGTAAATATTTTATTTTGTAGCCTTTCACTTGATGAGTTCAATAGAGTTAGTGCATGTGAAACAACCAAAGAAATATGACATAAACTTGAAGTGATCCATAAGGGAACTTTGCAAGTTAAAAAAGCCAAACTTCAAATGTTGGTCGAAAAATACGAGACCTATAGAATGATTGAAACTAAGACTATTGCCGAGGCAATAACAAGATTCACCAAGAACATCAATGAAATGAAAACCTTGGGAAAGGTCTATGACCAAGAAAAAATCGTTAAGAAGTTTCTAAGAGGCTTACCCAAAATTTAGGAGCCTAAAGCCACAGCCATAGAAGAAGCCAAAACCTTGGCTAAATATACATTTGATGATTTATGTGGTTCCCTAATGGTTCATAAGCTAAAGCTCAAGGAAAACCAAGCCCCACTTAGAGTAGAGGATAAGGGGAAGAAAGACTTAGCACTAAATATAGAATTCGACTCCAATGAGTCCTTTGAAAATGAGACCACCGATGATAAAATTGCTATGATGTCTAGGAAACTCAACCGCCTCATAAAGAGGGAGGGAAAAGCTGGCTCATCATCCAAATTCCACAAGGGAAGGAAATTTGGAGCCAAGCCTAATGATTTAATATGTTTTGGTTGCAACAAACTTGGACATATTAAAAGTGATTGTCCTAACCAGAAAAAGAAAAGCTTTAATTTAAGACGGAAGGACAAGAAGGTGCTCAAAGCTACTTGAGATGACTTAAGCTCAAGTGAGGAAGAATCAGACTCGGGAGAAGAAAAAGCTGTGTTTTGTCTCATGGCAAACACCGAGGTAAAACCTGAACTTGAAAATTTATATGATGATATTTTTTATTCAAATGATTATGATTATATGAAACTATGTTATGAAAAAGAGGTCAAGAAAAATGTGAAGCTTAAGAAAAGCTTGATGATAACTCTTGAAGAGATTGAATCTCAACAAGAAACCATTGAGACCATGACCTTAGAAAAGGAACAAATGAACAAGGAGCTTGACACACTCAAAAAGAGTGTTGATGATTTGTCCAAAACAGTAATGAAATTTACCAATGGACAAAAGCTTTTTGACATGATGCTTGGGTCACAAAGATGTGCCTTTGACAAAGCTAGACTTGGGTACACCAAAGGGTCAAAACAGAAAAGTTACAACAACTTATTGACCAAGAGACCCACATGTCACCACTGTAATAGGCAAGGCCACACCATACTTAGATGTCCACTTATGAGACTTAACAAAAGTAAGCTTGCTTGGGTAGAAAAGACTATTTTGAATGATGCTAACTTTGAAGGACCCAAAGCTACTTGGGTACCAAAATCAAAAGTCTTCTATGTGGTGTAGGATCTCTCCAAAAGGAATTATTGGTATCTTGATAGTGGGTGCTCAAGACACATGAGTGGTGACAAATCCGTCTTCTTGAGCATTGTCCACAAGCTTGGAGGGAATGTAACATTCGACGATAACGACAAAGGAAAAATAGTCGGCATTGGTATTGTTGGTAACTCTTCCTTAGCTATTCATAATGTTTTATATGTAAATGGCCTTAAACACAATCTCTTGAGTATAAGTCAATTATGTGACAAGGGATTCAATGAAAATCGTTCAATTGCATTTGTTGCATCTAGGCATCAAAATGTTTATTCTACCATGCCTGACGAAATTAGTGATCAACATGTCTCATGTTTAAGTGTTGTTGTTAATGATGATGCATGGTTATGGCATAGAAGATTAGCACATGTTAGCGTGGACAACATTTTCAGACTTGCCAAAAATGAACTTGCAAAGGGCATTCCCAAAGGAGTGTACCTAAAGGATAAGGTTTGTGAACCTTGTTAACTAGGCAAGCATACCAAATCCACTTTCAAGAGCAAGAAAATTATGTCTAGTAGTAGAACTCTTGAAATGATCCACATCAATTTATTTGGACCAACCCGAACACAAAGTATAAGAGGAAAATCCTATGTGTTTGTTATTGTTGATGATTACTCTCGTTTTACTTGGGTGCACTTTCTTTCTCACAAGCATGAAGTGTGTGGTGTCTTTATGACATTGCAATAAAGTAGAAAATGAGAAAGGATACAAAATCACTGTCATTAGAAGTGATAGAGGTGGAGAATTTGTGAACAGATTTTTGTAGCAAACAATGATATGCTCACCACTTATCAGCTCCTAGAACTCCACAACAAAATGGAGTGGTGGAGAGGAAAAATATAACTCTCCAAGAAATGTGTAGCATTATGCTTAGTGAATATAACATTGCAACATATTTTTGGGCTGAAGGTATTAATACCGCATGCTATGTAATGAATAGAACACTAATTAGAAAAAGCATGAAAAAGACTCCATATGAATTATGGAAAGGTAGAATGCCCAATATTGGACACTTTAAAGTTTTCGGGTGTAAGTGGTATATCCTAAATGACAAAGATAATTTGGATAAGTTTGATCCAAAATCTGACATCGGCATATTTTTAGGATACTCATTGCACAGTAAGGCATATAGGGTATAATGGTATATAACACATCATCTAGAGCAGTAGAGGAATCCATACATGTAAAATTTGATGAAAGTGATCCCAGGCAACAAATTTGTAAAAATCTAAAAAATCTAAAATTTGATGATGATGCTCCAAAGAATTCCAAGGATTTAGACGAAAATGAAAATACTGATCAAGTCCCTATGAATTCTAGACTCCTCATTGGTTACCCTAAAGATCAAATACTAGGTAATCCATCTAAGGGTGTGTCCACTAGAGCAGCTGTAACACCCCGTACTTTTAATCAATATATTTGGTTGGACTTATACGTATACAAAAAAGTATAATACACGTATAAGTACCTTTGAATTCATGTGTTCATGTGACAAATGAACTTGAAAATGTCAAAAGTGAGTCCGGAATGTGATTTTAAATAGAAATCGATTTACAACACGTGTATGTCTCACGCTGATTGAGTGTATAGAAGAAGAAAAAGAGGAATGAAGTAAGAAAAAATAAAATAAAAATAAATTACTGTTCATTTGCGGGTACTGCTTACGGAACAATACTCGTATGAAAAAAAAATGAACGAAGTTGCTGGAGAGAAAGAGAAGAAGGAAGAAGAACGAAGGGAGAAACGCAAGATTTGCGTCAAATCGGGACTCTCGGTAAGTGATTTTCACTTTAGTTCTTCGTGAGATTGCTCTTTAACTAGTGTATGACAATTCTAGCAGAGTAATTTTAGCTATGAGAGTTGTTTTACAGTGTTTCCAAAATTGGGGTTTTTACCCCACTTGAATGAAAATTTGTTCGAAAGGTGAAAAAACATTCCCTAGACTATAGAAGCCCCGAATATGTGGTTAGATTTCATTTATTTGTTCATTTGGAACTTTTATGGCTGTTGGAAGTTAGATTTGATATTTGAGACATTTCGAATCATATTAAAACCCGATGAAACTGCAGTTTAAGGCTATAGAATGGTAGAATGAACTGTTGTGAGTCCATCGATACTAATTTCATGATTTTTGGAGATCGTTTGACAATTTTAGTAAAAATTTACATGTTTCTAATGAACAGTGATGTGAACAGTCCGTGAATAGTACTGTGATTATATCCAGTGAATAAAATGGACTTGGAATCCAATGAAACTCCCGTTTGAAATCATAGAATAGTAGAGAACTGCATTCCGGACGTTTCGATGTTAAGATCATGATTTTTGGATATGCTTTGATATTTTTAGTAGCTAAATATATGATTTTTGAGAGTAAAATTGACTTAGGATGCCTCTGCGAACATGTAAAACCCAAGAAAATACCTGTTGAAGGTAGTAGAATGATAGAATGACTGATTTGACATGTGTCGATGTGAACAGAATAATTTTAGGAATGTTTTATATTTTTAATAAAATTGACATATGTTTCCATATACTGATGTGAGTACTTTGGTGTTGAAATCTAGTTTAAATGCTCTTGAGGAAGCAATTATGATGGACATTTGATGATGCAAGTAACCTTGATGCTTATTGTTGCTGGATTTTAGAGGGTATATTGGCTTAGAAACCTCGTGTAACCACTGTGAGTATAGTTTTCTTGATTTGGTTCTTGTATGGCATTGTATACATATTAAATGTTTGATTTTATGCATGCTATATTTATATGTAATGCATTGAGGTTTTATTGATCATGCAAATTGATTTTAGCAATTGGAGCTTATAATAATGTCATTTCGTTAGGAATTAGACCCGGATGAGGTTTTGCGAAACCTCATTGTCAGTAGGTCTGTCCTAACAAGGGTTGCGATCCTTGAAATGATTGTGAATTTGGTAATGAGAGACTGTGACTACCTTGTAACGACCATACAAGGGTTAGACCCGCTCTCTTGCCTTGAAGGAGAGAGATGGTAAATTTTTATGAAACTGTGCACTGGTTTATTGAATGAGCATAAACTATATATTGGGTGCATGTATAATATTTTGATGAATGTTGCATATGTGCTTTTAAATATTTTAAGTTAAACGATTTGATATGCCATGTTTCTCTAAATGCATGCGATTGTCATGTCAAGAGTATATTCACTGAGCCGTTGTTTGCTAACCCCATTTCCCTCACCATGTCAGGTACAGAAGCAAAAGGAAAAGGAAAAATTTGAGAGTGATCAGTACGTGATTATGACATAACATTATTGATGTACGTATGCTTTGGAAGAAGTGGTTACATGTTTTATTTATTTTGATATATATATATATAATTATCACACATATTATATATGTATTACCATCTAGAGGGGTTATTTAGGAAAAATAAGATATCAATAGTTATTTTGGATTGTTAAGAGATTTGGCGATGATATATATATATATATACTTTGACAATGGAATGTTTGATTAATGAATGACAATGGTGGTATTTTGGATTATGGTATAGATGGATGGAATGGTTATATATGATGACTGAATGATTGACATTGTGAATGATTATATATATATATACATATGATTTGATTTGTGGTATATCAGGTTTTGTGAAATGTCCATTTTATGGGGAAATGTTGCCGAAATTTTTGTAAATTTTGGGAAGGATTGTGAGACTATGTGAAGGCTGACAATATGTTATCTACTGTATAAGGGTATGTACAGTGGATAGTATACTGTGCCAGTCATGACGTCAAGGGTGTCATGACAATATTGGTATCAGAGCTTAGGTTTAAAATCCTTAAAAAGATAAAAGCTTTAATGATATTATGATTGTTTGTATGGGTATACATATGGGTAGTCTTATTAGTTAAGCCTAATTCAATATGTTATCTTGACTGAGAATCACCTGTGTCGGTGAATTTCAGATTTGGAAAAGAATAGTCAAGATTAACAATGGAAATTGCTGATCAAGAAAGGATCAGAAGGCTGAAAGAAAAAGAACTGGATGTAATCCAGTGATTATAAATTATATAGCTTATATATGGCTAGTAACTACCTAAGAGCAACAAAATACAGAGCTTATGAAGCTTGTGGAAAAGTTGCAATGTGAGAAAGACAGAGGCTTGAACCATTGATAGCTCCAGATGTGGGTGCTAATGGTGTGGGTACTTCTGTAAACACATATATAGTTGAGACTGAAGTAAAAATAAAATAAAATAAAATAAATAGAAGGTCTCAATGATAAACAAGATGAAATGAAAAGATATGTGAAAGTTATGAAAACTTTCAGGAGAAGAGACTCTCCTATTTTAACAGACAGTCTGATATTAGACGTAGTAAAGAATTTGCTACTCTACGTGGTGACCATCTTAGGGAATGATTAAGTCTCTGAAAATGATAAAGCAAGTTAGCTAAGTTTAAGCTAACTAATGATAAGAGATAATAAAAAATTGGATTAAGGACTCCTGAGATGATTAAGGCATGAGATTAATTAAAGAAGCTATTTTATAAGGGCTTCTATCATCATGCTGAAATTGATTTAAGGCATGAGAAAGTTTATCTTGTTAAAATGTAGTGACATGCCTAATCATAAATACAAACATGAATTAAATAGACTGGTATAGTTTATTTTTGGAATGATCACTATGGATGATAAGGATCTAGAATAAATTTTGGGATCCTATACGGCAGGTTTGATAATTGTTGGGTTATAAATATATGCGCAAGTTGTTAGGCAGACTATAAATTTCGGGTCAGCCAATGCTATGGTGAAATTATTAACACCAACAATACTAGTGATATAGCTTACACTGCCGTTTGAAGCTGAGTCATCAACACTAGTGTCGGGTAAAAGGAGAAATAAGTAATGTAAGGAAATGTTGGGGGCAATCATTTGAAATTTAAGATAAGTGAAACATTGAGTACGGTTGAGATTTTGGCAGTATTCGTGACTCTAATTTTGTTAGTACCTGACCCAATAATAATTGGAAAAAGGGAAGTGATGTTAACGAATTATGAAAATCAGAAGTGGTTTCCATTGCTTGAGCAAGAGTCATAGATTGAGTAAATTGTACCTTGATCTATAATTGTCTATTATCAATCTGAAAAAAAAAGACACGGGATGTGTTAATCTCCAGTTAGTAGATATGGAATGCCCCAATATTTTTATCAATGTGACTCCACCAGATTTTAGAGAATAAATTAAAGTAAATACAAGACCAGATCCAAAGATTAGTAAGACGTTGATAACAGGTATGATCAACATTTTGTTATTGTGTATATTCTGATGTATTGTTGGATCTACCTGGTCCTCCTTTATCTCTGGTGATATGGTAGACAGATTGTATTACCTTATGTTATAATAATGTAGCATTGATTGTGAGTATGCCTACAGGAGAAATAATCTACCTTGATATGGTTAGCAAAGATTATGTGTAATAAATATGAGGGTCATCAAGTAATTATGGACTTTAGAATATAAAATTTTTGGAATTGGATGCTTTGTTGGGTATGATTGGCCGGCCACCTCTCATGCCAGGTGGAGTGTCTATCCGAAAAGAAGTAATATTCTGAATAAGTGAAAAATCCTCATTTTGAATCCCGAGGAATTTATACCCTCAAAATCTTCTATCTGAGAGAAGATAGTTTATAGTAACGTAATAAGGCATGCAGTTGATTAAAATTCCTGTGGTGAGCTGGTATATTGGAGTATTATCTGATGAATTATTAAAATTGCTACCTGGACAGTAGATTGATAGCATATAAAACTGATGCCAAACACCTGAGAAATTGTGAGGATTTAAGGTGTAGGTAAATGTGTTAATGAGCAAAAGATTTATTATCCTTGATATGTCACCTTGGAGAGCATTTGCGATATTATGGAAAGAAGGTATAGTAAAATATGTTTAAGTATGAATTACTGTTAACTGAGCAAGGTAACAATAAATAATGAATATTCTTTACTATGGATAGATGGTTGAATTTGATTAACTAAATGGAGCCAAATCTTTAAGATCATTTTGAGATCTAGGCACCATCAGTTAAGAATTTGAGAAAAGGATGTAATGCAAACTATTTTAAGACAAGATATGGATATTATGTAATTTTGGAACCTTGATTAATGTGTCAATCACGTTTATAGGATTGATGCAGTGGGTATATGAACCATATCTTGATTATTACATAGTCTTCGATGATGATATATGCAATTATCCCAAGAAATGAGAGGAGCATGAATAGCACCTCGAAATTATCTTGTAGTCACTTAGAGAGCACCGATTGAGTGCCAAGCTTGGTGAATATGAGATTTGAAGGTGATCCTAGACATGCTATGTTATGAGTAGGTCATTAATTAGAAGAAGCATGAATAAGACTTCCTATGAGCTTTGGAAGGGTAGAGCACCGAATATTAACTACTTTAGAGTTTTTGGATGCAAGTGCTTTATTCTAAATGACTATGATAACTTAGATAAGCTTGATCCAAAATCAGATATTGGCATTTTTTTGGGATATTCTTCTCTTAGTAGGTCTTAGAGAATCTTTAATAAGTTTACTAAAGTTGTAAAAGAATATATTCATGTGAACATTGATGAAAGTGATCCTAGACAAGGCTTGGGAGATGAAATTGAACATTGATGATGATGATGATGCTCCTAAAGTGTCACAAAGTGTTGAAATTAGTGATAAACCATCCTTAGAAGTCCCTAAGAAAACTAGATTGCTTCTTAGTCATCCTAAAAATCAAATATTATGAGATCCTTCTAAATGAGTGTCAACAAGAGCTTATCTCCATAAGGACCAAGAGCATGTAGCTTTTGTGTCTCAAATTGAACCAACAAATGTTGAAGAAGCCTTTTAACAACCCCTAAAAATGCAATTTTATTTTATTTTATTTTTCTTTTACCGCAATTGTTGTTGCTTAATGGAACAACGTGAAAAGTTCCCGCGATACAATGCAACACTAGCAGAAGTGGGGGACGGCCTCACTGAGGGGGACGCCCACTTCTGGCTCCCCTCTATATAAATAGAGACCTTAGTTCAACTATCACTCTCTCTCTCTTCCTCTTGCTTTTCTCGAATTTTTGCAATCTTGAAAACACTGTTACTAAGCCTACACACTTCCAAAGGTGGGGATGAAAGCCTAGGTTTGCGTATCTTATCTTTACAATGATGATAACATTGCATTCGTCTATGATATTACCATGCTTTACTAATTCATGCACACATCATGCTATATGAATTGTTATATATATACATATATATAATAACTTAACTTATATATATAAACATATATATACAGAAGACTTCCAACATCCACGCCGCATCTTCTTGCTTCTTTTCTTCTGCTTCCCTGCCAGCACCGTTTCTCATGCGCAACATGACTAATTTCCTTAGAGATAGTAGGGGAATGAGCTAAAAGCCCAGTGGGTCTTCCTGAAGTCCCCACGCTTTATACAAAATGTTAGTACATGTATTAAACTATTCATCACAGTATTACAAGCAAAACAATCAATTCAATAGTATGACCATAATGATAATAATGAATGCCAGCATAAGTTATTTCCACATAAGATGTACCTCTTCTGGTTGCATTTAGTTCTCAGCATGGGCTAACCAACACCCAGTTCTCATGCTTACACAATTCAACAGAATAGGAATAATACATAACTAAAGAAATGTGTAAAGAACAAGAGCTTAAAGAAATCATTCCCACCTTAAATTTGCTATAATCTCCTTATTGTTATACCCACAACAATTTCATCAGAGTTTTTCCTTACTAGAATTTCAGAGAGTTAAACTGAAATCTGATTTTAACTAACCCTTAGCCCCTATTTATAGGGGTTCAAAATTTCATGTCCGTATTTTTCCCTTAACCTGTTCGAATAATTACAAGTAGGCGATTTTACCGTTTTTCCCTCAAGGGTAATTTTACCATTTAACCCTTGGTGTAATTTTACCATTTTACCCTTGGTGTAATTTTACGACATGCTATGTTAAATTAGAAGAAGGATTTTTGGATCACATGACTAGTTTAAATAGTATCTTTAAGGATGCTGGGAAGGTCAAAGTGATCATAGAACTGTTAAAACTGATGTCAATGATGGAAATCGGAAGTTCTCTGGTATTAGTTGTATGTTATAGAAAGTGCGTGGAAAGACCCTTGAAGCTATCTATTCCACTCACGAAACTAAACCAGATGAATATTATATAATGTGTGGACCGTTGTGCATGGGGAAGCTTTCACAGTATTAAATTTTATTGCTATTTTCAGAACCTGAAAGTAATTGTGATTGATGAATATTGCGTCCAGATCTAGGTTGTGCATTGATACAAAAGGATAGGTTAATTACTTGTGTCTCCAGATATTTGGTAGTGCACGAGAATAACTATCCTGAGAGTGAATAAAAATTAGTTGATAGTTATTTTGAATTGATGAGAGCATTGCCTCTATAATAAAAAGGTCACACTATCTTCAGATTTTAAGAGTCTGAAGTAATTATTTGAACGAAAAGAAACTGAATATGAGGTAATAAATGTGGCAAGAATTCCTGAAGGATTTGATTTTATATTGAATTATTATCCTGGGAATGGCCAATATGTTGCTGAGGCATTGAGCAGGAAACAGGCTGAAACTGGAGTAGTAACTATCAGTTAGCCATAAATGGAGATTGTTTGTGAGTGAGAGTTACAGTTATGAGTGTACTCTCTATTACTCCATGTGTTGATATTTGTGCTCGAATGCATGTTCAGCTGATTGATACTCATATTCAAAGAGTAAAATTTATGATGAGACGAGTATGATATTAGTATGAAAGATTATGGAATTGGTAATATGGATTGTGTTAAATGAAAATGGGATTCAAATGGTATCTTATGGCTTATGGGTAGATATGATACCATCTAGATGACCATTGATGGACTGATAAGTCTATGTATTCTTCCAATTAACACCAGAATTCTATTGATAGACTGAGCAGATTGTATATGTGTGAGATAGAGAGATTTTATGGGAGTACTCAGATATTTGTCATGTCTAATTAAGATCCGAAAATTTTGTCAAGATTTGATATATGATGCAGACTCGATTTGGTACTCATCTCCTTCTCAGTGTGATATTTTATTCTCAGACTGGCTGACAGACTGAGAGAGTGACTTTGATGCTTGTGAGCATGCTCGGGTCTGGTATGCTTGAATTTTGGTGGAAGTTGGAATGAATACTTTATTTGTGTAAACTTGTGTGTATAAACAACTATTATAATAACATAATGATGGCACTCTAAAGGTTTGATAGTAAGCCCTATAGATCTCCAACTTGTTGATTTGAAAGTATGGAGTTATTGTTATTGGTGCCAGAGGATATTATTAAATACACAGGGTTGGTATATAGGCCTGAAAATTTATTGTGGCTGACTCAGTTTTGCTAAGGGTCTTACCACAGAAAGGCCAAATGAGATTTGGGATAAAAGAAAAGCATGCACCGTAATCTGTTGGACCATTTGAGATTTTTAAGATGGTAGGTCCATTGGCTTACCGATTTGCTCTACTGTCACAGTTGATAGGTGTCCGTAATATTTTCTATATATTGATGTTGAGGAAATATCATTCGAATTCCATATATGTTATGGATATAACTCAACTATAAGTTGGGGAGGATACCACGTATCAAGAAGAGGAAACATGAGAGCGGAAATATAAAATGTTGGAGCAGTTTTCTAGGATTGAGTATTACTTGAGGAATAGTCCTTGATTCTAAATTTGGAGGACGAAATTTCTTAAGTTGGGGAGATTGCAACACCCCGTACTTTTAATCATGTGTACTAAAAAGTATAATACACATATAACTACCTTTAAAGTCATGTGTACATGTGACAAATGAACTTGAAAATGTCAAAAGTGAGTTCGGAATGTGATTTTAAATAGAAATCGATTTACAACACGTGTATGTCTTATGTGAATTGAGTGTATAGAAGAAGAAAAAGAGGAATGAAGTAAGAAAAAATAAAATAAAAATAAATTACTGTTCATTTGCGGGTACTGTTTACGGAACAGTACTCGTATGGAAAAAAAACGAACGAAGTTGCTGGAGAGAAAGAAAAGAAGAAGAACCGAGAAGAAGGAAGAAGAACGGAGGGAGAAACGCGGGATTCGCGTCAAATCGAGACTCGCGGTAAGTGATTTTCACTTTAGTTCTTCGTGAAATTGCTCTTTAACTAGTGTATGACAATTCTAGCAGAGTAATTTTAGCTATGAGAGTTGTTTTACAGTGTTTTCAAAATTGGGGTTTTTACCCCACTTAAATGAAAATTTGTTTGAAAGGTGGAAAAACACTCCCTAGACTATAGAAGCCCCGAATATGTGGTTAGATTTCATTTATTTGTTCATTTGGAACTTTTATGGCTGTTGGAAGTTAGATTTGATATTTGAGACATTTCGAATTATATTAAAACCCGATGAAACTGCAGTTTAAGGCTATAGAATGGTAGAATGAACTGTTGTGAGTCCATCGATACTAATTTCATGATTTTTGGAGACCGTTTGACAATTTTAGTAAAAATTTACATGTTTCTAATGAACAGTGATGTGAACAGTATCGTAAATAGTACTGTGATTATATCCAGTGAATAAAATGGACTTGGAATCAAATGAAACTCCCGTTTGAGATCATAGAATAGTAGAGAACTGCATTCCGGACGTTTCGATGTTAAGATCATGATTTTTGGATATGCTTTGATATTTTTAGTAGCTAAATATATAATTTTTGAGAGTAAAATTGACTTAGGATGCCTCCGCGAACATGTAAAACCCAAGAAAATACCTGTTGAAGGTAGTAGAATGATAGAATGACTGATTTGACACATGTCGATGTGAACAAAATAATTTTAGGAATGTTCTATATTTTTAATAAAATTGACATATGTTTCCATATGCTGATGTGAGTATTTTGGTGTTGAAATCTAGTTTAAATGCTCTTGAGGAAGCAATTATGATGAAGATTTGATGATGCAAGTAACCTTGATGCTTATTGTTGTTGGATTTTAGAGGGTATATTGGCTTAGAAACCTTGTGTAACCACTGTGAGTATAGTTTTCTTGATTTGGTTCTTGTATGGCATTGTATACATATAAAATGTTTGATTTTATGCATGCTATATTTATATGTAATGCATTGAGTTTTTATTGATCATGCAAACTGATTTTAGCAATTGGAGCTTATAATAATGTCATTTCGTTAGGAATTAGACCCGGATGAGGTTTTGAGGTTTTACTGTCCTAACAAGGGTTGCGATCCTTGAAATGATTGTGAATTGGGTAATGAGAGACTGTCGCTACCTTGTAACGACCATACAAGGGTTAGACCCGCTCTCTTGCGTTGAAGGAGGGAGATGGTAAATTTTTATGAAACTGTGCACTGGTTTATTGAATGAGCATAAACTATATATTGGGTGCATGTATAGTATTTTGATGAATGTTGCATATGTGCTTTTAAATATTTTAAGTTAAACGATTTGATATGCTATGTTTCTCTAAATGCATGCGATTGTCATGTCAAGAGCTATATTCACTGAGCCGTTTTTTGCTAACCCCATTTCCCTCACCATTTCAGGTATAGAAGCAAAAGGAAAAGGAAAAATTGGAGAGTGATCATTACGTGATTATGACATAACATTATTGATGTACGTATGCTTTGGAAGAAGTGGTTACATTTTTTATTTATTGTGATATATATATAATTATCACACATATTATATATGTATTACCATCTAGAGGGGTTATTTAGGAAAAATAAGATATCAATAGTTATTTTGGATTGTTAAGAGATTTGGCGATGATATATATATACTTGGACAATGAAATGTTTGATTAATGAATGACAATGGTGGTATTTTGGATTATGGTATAGATGGATGGAATGGTTATATATGATGACTGAATGATTGACATTGTGAATGATTATATATATATATATATATATATATATATACATATGATTTGATTTGTGGTATATCAGGTTTTGTGAAATGTCCATTTTATGGGGAAATAATGCCGAAATTTCTGTTAATTTTGGGAAGGATTGTGAGACTATGTGAAGGCTGACAGTATGTTATCTACTGTATAAGGGTATGTACAGTGGATAGTATACTGTGCCGGTCATGACGTCAGGGGCGTCGTGATAGCAGCAGTAAACATAGATCAAGGGCATGTAGCCTTTGTTCGCAAATAGAACCTTCTAAGGTTGAAGATGCTCTAAAAGATGAAAATTGGACTCTTGCCATGCAAGATGAATTGAGACACTTTGCTAGAAACAATGTGTGGAAACTAGTACCTAGACCCTCTCACCAATTAATCATAGGAACTAAATGGGTTTTCAAAAATAAAAGAGATGAAAAAGGAGGGATTGTGAGAAATAAGGTTAGATTAGTTGCTTAAGGATATAATAAAAAAGAAAGAATTGATTTTGAGGAAGCCTTTGCACTAGTAGTAAGACTAGAAGCAATTAGAATGCTATTGGCCTACGTTTGCTATAGAGATTTTCCACTATACCAAATAAATGTAAAAAGTGTCTTTTTAAACGGGTACATCAATGAAGAAGTATATGTGGAATAACCTCTAGGTTTTGAAGACTTTCAAAACCCAGACCATGTGTTTAGACTAAATAAAGCTTTATACGGTCTGAAACAAGCTCCTAGAGCTTGGTACGACAGGCTAAATACATTTCTTCTTGAACATAAATTTCTTAAGGGAAAATTAGATCCAACTCTGTTCATTAAACACAAAGATAATGATATGTTTCTTGTGCAAATATACGTTGATGGCATTATCTTTGGTGCCTTAAACAATCATCTTTGCAAAGAATTTTCTAAACTCATGCAAGATGAATTTGAGACGAGCATGATGGGTGAACTCACATACTTTCTTGGCCTGCAAATCAAGCAATTACCAAACGGTACATTCTTGAGTCAAAGAAAGTATGCTAAGGATATGATAAAGAAATTCAAGTTTGAAAACTTGAAAACAATTCAAACCCCATGCAACTTGGCTGTAAAAATAGACAAAGATGAAACAGGAAAACCCATTGACACTAAGCTTTATTAAAGCATGATTGGTAGCTTGTTGTATCTAACAACAAGTAGACCAAACATAATGTTTAGTGTTTGTCTATGTGCTAGATTTTAGTCAAGTTCCAGAGAATCACACTTAAAATGTGTTAAAAGAATATTTAGATATATTAGTGAGACTACTGATCTTGGAATTTGGTATCCAAAAGGTACTTCTTTTGAGCTTAACTATAAACTTCGACTACGCAGGTAGTCTAATTGATAGGAAAAGTACCTCAAGATTTTTTCACTTCATGGGAAACTCACTAATTTCTTGGTTCAACAAGAAGCAAAATTCAGTGGCATTATCCACAGTCGAAGCAGAATATGTTGCAATCGGTAGTTGTTGTGCTCAAATCTTATATGTGAAACAACAACTTGAGGATTACCAAATTCACATTGAGTGTGCTAAAATATTTTGTGGCAATACAAATGCTATAAATATTTCAAAGAATCCAGTGCTACTATCACACCCTGACCGCAGCCAGAATGCGGGCGCACCACCGCAGTGGAGAATGCCAGCCCCGTATCTCACAATATTGTCATATCGCCATGTAGCAACCCAACCGCAGCTGGTCTACATCGAAACGATTATTTGTCTACCACTATTCATGAATAGTGCAGGGCCTCCCTAGGAATCGAACTCAAGACCTCCCTTAAGGAGTTAGATTTCGCATTCCTAGTAACCACTGAGCCAATGGTTCAGTGGCTACTCGGTTGCGACGGAGGACTCCCTGAGGGGGAGGTCCTCGGTTCGAACCTAGGGAGGCCCTCCCTGTGCGCTACGGTGTGCAAGGGGACAAAGGACACTGTAGTGCGCTACAGTGGATACAATATTATGTATACAAAGTCCTGACAAAAAAGGCCTTATGTATACATGAGGCCTTTTTGTCACGCCCTGACCACAGCCAGAACGCGGGCGCACCACCGCAGTGGAGAACGCCAGCCCCCATATCTCACAATATTGTCATATCGCCATGTAGCAACCCAACCGCAGCTGGTCTACATCGAAACGATTATTTGTCTGCCACTATTCATGAATAGTGCAGGGCCTCCCTAGGAATCGAACTCAAGACCTCCCTTAAGGAGTTAGATTTCGCATTCCTAGTAACCACTGAGCCAATGGTTCAGTGGCTACTCGGTTGCGACGGAGGACTCCCTAAGGGGGCTAAGGGGGAGGTCCTGGGTTCGAACCGGGGGAGGCCCTCCCTGTGCGTTGCGGTGTGCAGGGGGACAAAGGACACTGTAGTGTGCTACAGTGGAGACAATATTATGTATACGAAGTCCTGACAAAAGGCCTTATGTATACATGAGGCCTTTTTGTCACGCCCTGACCGCAGCCAGAACGCGGGCGCACCACCGCAGTGGAGAACGCCAGCCCCGTATCTCACAATATTGTCATATCGCCATGTAGCAACCCAACCGCAGCTGGTCTACATCGAAACGATTATTTGTCTGCCACTATTTATGAATAGTGGCAGACAAATAATCGTTTCGATGTAGACCAGCTGCGGTTGGGTTGCAACATGGCGATATGACAATATTATGTGGTACTATGGCTAGGAGTTCGCCCCGAGGGGGTGCGCCCACACCTGGGTAGGGGGCACGCTGTGCAACCCAGGGTGTGACAGCTAGACTCAAGAACAAAACACATTGAGATTAGGCATCATTCTTTTAGAGATCATGTCCAAAGAGGAGATGTGAAATTGATCCATGTTAGTACTAAAAATCAACTAGTAGATATTTTTACCAAGGCATTACCAAAAGATCAATTTATTCACATTCGTAGGGAATTAGGCATGTTTAGTGAGTTAAATGCAAGTAATCTTTGATTAATCATGTTATTTGATCATGGTTGGTGCTTAAAATAAGGTTTGCAATGTCAAAATCATAAATTTTTCAAAATTCCATAAGCACAAGCGTGCTAGAGGAAGCTTTAGCATGGTAGCACGCTATCTAGAGACAGACGCTAGTGCGCTAGCAGAGGTGCCAGCGCATTAGAGGGAGATTGGGAAGATTCACCTCTCGGTGAACTGCGCCAGCGCGCTAGCTCAGTAGCGCGATAGTGAGTCACGATTAAGTGACACTATTTAAAGGCTCACACGATTCTCTTTCTTCATTTCTCATTTCTCTCTCTTCCAACACGCTCGTCCAAGCCCTAGATCACTAGCACGACTTGCACACCTCCGTCCTAGCTTAATTCTGAACCATTTTTCACAATTCTTGGATCAAAATGATGAGATTTTCACGGTAAATCTCCTTCTCAATCTTCAATTTTATTTTTGACTTCTCTTTTGGACGAACCCTAGCTCGTCATTTTTTTTTCAAATGGCACCAAAACACTCCAAAGTCCCATTTCGGTCACATCTACCACGAGAACCACCCCAGATATCGATCTCGAATATCGTGTTAAGCAAAGATACAATCATCCTACCCGACCTAGAACTGGAATAGTTCGTACCCCATCCTTACTTGTTGTCTATGAAGAAATTGACAAACAATATGTTTCTTGCACTGTAACTAACGATGCTTGGGTAAACTTTGCTTACTTTTGAAGGTGTCGGATACCTATTGAAGAATATTTTGAACATCAAGGGTGGATCCCTTGTCTCTTACCAAAGTAAGTGGTATCCTACCCTCATTCGCATCCTATACACCAACCTCAAGTTGAAGCGCAACACTGAATATGTGCTTCACACCGCTGTGTTAAGACACAAATTTGAGATTACTCCTAAGCTCTTTGCCATATATTTCAATATATCCACTGAGAATAAACCAATTGCCACAAAGGAAAACAATGTGGTGAAATTCCCTGGATATGACCCCTTGGTTGCATTAAATATGTTATCTACATAAGTTCATGATCATGTACCTAATCCCCTGTCCAATCACATTTTCAAACTCATTCCTCGGCTACTCCACAATGTTGTTTCAAGGCTTTTTCAGCCTCGAGAAAGGAGTAGAACCAATGTCAAGGTCTTTGATCTCTTCCTTACTTGGTTTCTTTACACCTAAACTCACATTAACCTTACTTATGTGATCATGGATCACATAGACTCCATTCGATGCACCCATCGCAACCTTCCTTTTGCCATGCACCTCACAAAATTATTTGAGAGCACTAGTATAAATCTGAAGGCGGAGTAGGATGTAAAAGACCTACATCCAAATGGTTACATTGGCTCTATTATAGTGAAACATATGGGGTATTATTACTACAAGCCAAGGCGAAAGTAAATGCATAAAGAGAAATTGCCTGAGGGAGCTCCGGAGAAGTCATTCTCCTCGACTAAAGACAGTTGCCCTCCTACGATTGATTCTGAGGCTACCATGTCTGATGCTAGAGCTCCAGGCGAGCCAAAGGACCATGTCTCTTATGACCAGGAGGTTACTTCAGCCCTTCTTACTGACACTGCCGGTCCTAGCACTGCAGTTCTGCCTTCCCCTCTTCTGGATGTTGTTGGACCTAGTACTTTTGTTCCACCTTCTGCTATTCGAGTTTCTTCATCGGCAGGAGATCATTTCTTAACTCCACCTGTCGAGACCCCAACACCATCTCATGTCGAGGCCACACCTATTCCTCCTATTTTGCCTCACATGCCAAAGTCTTTTCCATCAGTTCTCGCCTCTATTCTACTTATGGTTCGGGAGATGCAGACGACACGGGCAACTATGTTTTCGACGACCACATGAATGTTGACAGCCATGTAGACACAGATGAATGCCCAGGAGCAGATGTTGATAGCCATTCGAGATCGCTTGCCTTTCGAGACCGCTTCTAGCACGATCCCTCCATTATTCGCTAACCTGGAGAGCACTATACGTGGTGTAGTTGGCCAGTCCGTAGGGAACATCATGTCTTTCGATGCTCAGCTCCAGTCCATGGCCACTTTGCTTGCTCATGCCACAAGATCTATGCACACCACGTCGACTCGAGTTCTCGTTGGAGTTGATTATCTCCATAGGATCGAGGCCATTCCAACATCTCGACCACGACTACCTCCGATTCATACTGAGCCTCCACATCCCTTTTGGACGTTTACACCATCGCACCTCAGGCGTAGTCAGGGCCCCTCCATGTATTGAGCTCCAAGCCGTAATTCACATCGATGGACTCGACTGCAGACTGTTGATGCCACTTTCTGGGATCTTGCTACAAAAATGCATGCCTAGGGTCAGCCCCTCTGATTGTATCCCTCTTTTTGTGATTTCAAAAGGGGGAGAAGATATTGTGCATTGGGGGAGAAGATATTGGAGCTGTTGGGCATATTGTAGAGGGAGGTAGAGCATAGTAATAGGGGGAGCTAGCACAATGATAGAGGGAGTTATATTTGTTTTTTATTTCATTTTGCTTACTGTAACGCTCGTACCTTAGGATGACGTCATTTTGACCCGTATATGTGTACGTATAACTATATGATGCTTGACACGCCTTAGTGCCAGTGTATTTGCAAGATTTTACGTCGTTTAGAGTGCGCGTGAAGTTTCAGAATGATTGGAGACCCATTTGACGTCGAAACATGTTGAAAACGGTGGTTTGGATCAGTGGAGCTCGCACCATGGAGGAAGAAATTTCTATCACTGATTTCATCAATGGCTTGATCTCCTAGATCCGTGGTTAGATTGAGTTGAAATTTTTTCAGATTATTCTTCTCTGATAGATCTTTATTATGAACGGTGAAGATCTTGATCGGAGTTGTCTACTGTGAGGTATAAGACTCCAAACACTATTTCTCGGATTTGCAAATTTTCTTGCGCAGTTTTGATCAAACGGTTGGATCTCACAATCCCACCATTAGATTGAGCTGAAAGTTTACCATAAGGTTGGTAACCAACTCATAAAACATTTGAACGGTTAAGAGAATGAATTGGGGAGTCATTTGCAAGAAATTGATTATCTAAGTGCAAGTAATTGCAGCAAGAAAACTGTTTCTTTTATTTAAGTGTGGGCCCAAAATGCCACTTAACCTCTATATAAGCCATTGAGACGTGATTTCTCTCATTTTTCACTTCCAAAAGAGGCTAAGGAGCTTGGAGAAGAGGAAAGGAAGGGGAGAGGAGAAAAGAAAGGGAAAAGTTGGGGTTTTGGGTGCATTCTTGCTCAAGAATTCCAAAGGTAATCATTTCTTCCTCATTCTTTCTCATTTTTCTTCCTTCTATCACTTTCATTCATGCATGCAAGCTTGCTTTTGACCTAATGGGTGTTTTTTACTCATGAATCCCGGAATTTAAGGAGGGTGGTGGAAATACATTTTGGAATTAGGTCTTGCATTTGAGATATGTTAATCTAGAGGATGTTGGGAGTCCATAAATGGTGAAACCCCCAATTTCTAACAAGAAATTGGTAGGGTTATAGGTATTTGACCTAAACTAGGATTTTGGACTTAGGGTTTTCTATTCAATTTGCATGTGATTTATGTTGAATACATGGGTAAATGTGGATGTATAGTAGTCTAATTTACTGATTTTGATTAGTGGATAACCCTAGTGCAATGTAATTTTGGCCTAGGCCATGTAATTTGAAAATTTTCAATGAATTTGGGGATTTGTCCAAATTTGAGGATTTTGACTTAGAGTTAGTCAATTGATGAAATTGACTTGATAAATGGTCTAATTGACCCTAATTATGATTGAATGCCTTGTATTATAGTGGTAGGATCATGGGGATCAACCTATTGCATTCAATTGGGTTATGTATGGTTTAATTTAATTTTAAATGGTTGGATTGAGCAATATGAGATTGGCTCATGTGTATAATCATTTTAGAATCTTAATTGGCTATGGAATTGGGTTTGATCATGGTTGTTTGGCACACTAGCGGACTGATTTTTAGTAATGTATAAATCGTGTTTCATGCAGAGATTTTGGTTGATTTAAGTAACCCAAATAGGCAAATTGGGGATTGAGGTGCTTGGGGTGATTGTGGTCATTCTAGTGCTCTCTTATGGATTGGATTGGATTGGATTGTCTAAGTCTAGCCAATCAAGTTGTAAGTGTTTCTTTACTTGTTGGTTTCTATATGTGGCATTGTAGTATAGAAATGTGTTTTAAATGCTTATATATTATAATATGCATGATTTAATGTCTCATGAAATGTATTTGAGCACAATCTAATAGGGTTAGCAATTGGGTAGAGTCTCCTAGTTGAGATTTTCTTCGGGGAATCTCGTAAGTCTAGTGGTGATCCCTAATTGTGGACCTGAGAGAGGATTTCTATGGGTTAGGTATGTTAGGATTCGCCTAGGCATGATACTTGTCTTGGTGAGCAGATCCTATGGTTCATACAATTCTAGGAATTCTAAATTAATACGAGTAAGAGGTCGATCGGGCGATGGGTGTCGCACACTCAGGTTCTTTTATTGATTCTTACTCAGGAGGTGTTAGGATTGCATGAGCATGTTTACAAATGATATATATGCATTGTCTTGTATATGACATGATGCATTATATTGAGCATGTATGTAATCTTATTTGTATCCATGATATTTAAATGGTTTCAATGATCTTGCAATGTTTTACATAAATACATATATATGTTGCTACTTGTAGAAAATATTAATTGAGCTTGTTGTAGCTCACTCCTCACTCTTATCCTTTCAGTTACAGATAGGAAGGGGAAGGAAAAAGCTTAGTTGCGGACATTTTCCTTACACTTTTGTGACGTAGGTGTTTAATACTTTTCCGTATTTATTTTGATAAATTGTACTATGTAACACCTAATGCTTATACTTAACACATAGATGGGTTGTAATTTATGGTTAAGTAGGATTTTGTATATTTGAACATTATGAACTTAGAATTTTTTTTTTATGGTTGTCATTTGGGATTATGGTGTGTTATTAGAAGGCTGATGGGATGCCGGGGATATCGAGGGAGGATATACCGGGGGTTCCGTGTCCGTCATGACATCACAAATAGTGAGTCGTGACACTTACACTTATCTCTGCTATGTATATTCCTCTTGATATGTATACATGTTGCCTCATCTTGCACTTAGTGATATACATGATATGCTTGGATGTGATGATATGATGAATATGATTGATGCTTTGCATGCATATTTGAATCATTATTTGCGGTGATATCAGATTTTCAAACAAAATGCTGCCAAAATTTTTCCAAATTCATGCATGTTTTAGTTTGATACATAAGGCCAATATCGAGTGCTTGAAATCATCAAAAAAGGGGAGATTGAAGGACCAAAGCCCCTCACGGTGAATGCTCTCACGTTGAAAATTATTCATGTTGGGATTTTCAATGATTAGAAACAACATTATAATGAAAAATACATTGTTTCTAAGTGTTGCAACAAAATTCATCAAGATCACATCAATAGAAACGGTAGAAGAAACTCAAGATCAAGCTTAAGCAATGAAGACAAAGTTCTACAAGTGATGAGTCTTAGTTTGATCTTAGGATTGTAAGATCACACTTAGAATATCTTGGCAAGACCATACTCAAAGTTTTTCAAGTTTTCGAAAAATTTTTGATCTTCAACTTGATTTATCGAAAATGTGGCGACCCCGCACCCCGGACCACCAACTCCGCAGGGAATGGCGTGCGGAATGCCGGGGCGGGACGCCCGGCGTCGGCATCTCCGACCACTCCTCAACTCCCGTGAGGTGGTTGAGACCCTACAAGCCTTATCTCAAACAACGACATAATATCAAAAGGTACTAAACAAAACTACCCACCGTATTAATCATCAAAGACAAAAGATAATCCATAAAAATGAACCACAAATAAAGTCATAATCCCTACAGTCCATTAAAATTGACATACACATAAAGTCCAAAAATGTGGATACAAATAAAAACCGTCATATGTCCATATGGTCTATCTAACAAGTCCCAACTCACCCATACTACAATGTGGTAAGTGTTATAATTACATAATCCAAAATATAATACTTCATAATTTAAAACACAGTTCAATCAAAATGCCTCTCAACTCACATCGAGGCCTTGGATTCTCTCGCAGGTAAGGCCCTCAAGATATAACTACTCCTTTGCCCTTATTCGGGACAGAAGGACCTGAAAGAGGAAAATGAGGATGAGCCAACGGTGCCCAGCGAATAGAATTCAAATATGCTATCAATACTCATCAATAAATATCATGTATGCATGTCAATGTGTAGCATGATTAAAAGCTCATAACATATAGATATCAAGCATTTATAATAAGTTCAATGCAAGTAAAAGCTTATCAATTTGGATCCACATTCCACATGCATTGGGTTACTAGTGCACGTCTATTTCACCGTACCGTTGATCCCAATCATGTTTTATTTGGGGTTACTAGTGCATGTCTATTTCACCGTACCGTTGACCCCAATCATTTCCTTTCCTAAAACCCTCCTATGACAATGTTAAGTCCCCCTATTAGCCAGATAGATGGGCCCAACCAAAGTCATAAGGTTTTCTCAAATCAATGCATCATTCAAAACATTAGAACACATTCATGCTTTCAACATACAATATATATAAGTGATATGATGACATAAAAGATATAATCATAAATGAAGTCTACTCACAACCAAGCCTCGCGAGAGTAGTTAACCACACACGACCACCAAACCGAATCAACCCAATCAAGATCCTGAAACATACATCAATATCCTACCTTACATCAATTTCTATGCTCAATCATATAGACATTACACATCAACCCTAAATCAACCTACATATAGACAATAGGCCTAAATCCCATCTAACCCCATCATTCAACTCTAATCACATGACTTAGGCCTCTAATGCATAGTTCTCATTCATAAACCATTCTATTAATCAAAAATACTGATTTTCAATTTCTTAAGCATAAACATGCACAAATTGGGTCACTTGATCACAAGTAGGCCTAACCCATGATATGGTCACAACCACCAAATCAGTAGCATAATCAACCCTAATCATGCTTAATTAAACATAAGTTGCATCAATTCAATGATTTTAGGCCAAAAACATCAAAAGCCCTAAAATATGAAATTTTCCATACTTAGGCCATATTGTCGATTTACACTAGGTCACCATGTTCAGCCATGTATATCATTGATTTTGCATCATGGGTTCATCAACAATGGCAACTAGGTCAACATAGTTGACATGCAAGCTATTTGGAAAGGTCTAAGTTCATAAACTAAATTTAGGTCTAATACAAGCAACCCTACCAATTCTTCATTTAATATTCTGTTCAGATGTATCAATATACCAACAAAAATATGTAATCAGAAAATCAACCGTACAGATTGAAGTATGTGAAGAAACAAACCTTCTGTCCAAATATCGGCCCAATCCAACGGTGGACCGAAAAGATAAGTATCTTTGATGAACAAGTCTCTAATCAGACAATTTCTCCTTTCCTGCTGCAAATACTCAAACTCAGATGACTATATCACACAAAATACTAAACGCATAAACATCTCCACCGTTCAGAATACAGCAATATCAGTTATAAACTACATACCCACTTGATATCCATCCAACGGTAGATTGAGGAGATCTACAAGATTGAGAGAAACGGCACGAGAAATCCGGACTTTCCGACCAGCTTTGTTTGAGAGGTTAGATCTCTCAGAAGAAACCTTAAATCAAGATCTCCACCGTTCAGAGTGCAGAAATATCAGTTATACACTACATACCCAAATCGTATATCCATCCAACGGTAGATTAGGAGATCTAGAAGTTTGAGCGAAACAGCGCGAGAAATCCAGACTTTCCGACCAGCTTTGTTTGAGAGGTTAGATCTCTTAGACGAAACCTCTGATCAAGATCTCCACCGACCAGAATAAATAACCATAAGCTACGAACTTGCTGACAAATTTTGAGCTCAATTTGACCATATATCCTAAAGATCCAGCTCTTTGATGAAAATGTCGCAGAGATCTTCCTCCTGCAACTCCCTCCTTCTTTCTTTTCTTCTTACCTTTATCTTCTTTTCTTTCTCTTCTTTTTTCCTTTCTCTCCACTCACCTCTTTCTAGCACTTCCTTGATTCCCTCCTTGATTCTCTCCTTGATTCCCTCCACTCATTCTAGCACTTCCTTGAAGAAGAGAAGTGGGCATGGGACACTTGTCCACTTTCATGCACCAACCTACACATGTGTTGGTCTCATACTACCCATACCAACCACATGTACTTTAACCAATCTCATGCTTCCATGTATTTTAAATGTCCAATCCATGTAATACACCAAATTTTCATTCTCATTTATCCTTTTATTCAATCAATCCTAACTCATATCAATTCATGGTTTAATGGACCCATGCATAAATAATAACATATGCATTATAATTTAATTTAACATGACCCATATACAATTTATGATACACATATTTATATACACTATCAAGCATCAACTATACAAACATTAAACGACCATCAAACAAACACCAAACATAACAAGGCAACGCATAGAGTTTGGGCAAAGTGCAATTGGGGTATGGGCTAGATGAAATAATTTTCGGGGCGTCACATCACACCCACCTTAGAATGAACTTCGTCCTCGAAGTTTTAAGGTTAAGAAATACCTAAGCCATGAACTCGGCAAAGTGCTCCATCATGTAGTCCTCACGCTCCCAAGTAACCTGCTCCTCGCCATGGAACTGCCATCTCACCTTAACCATCGAAAT
Organism: Paratinospora sagittata; assembly: GCA_035771175.1. Lineage (NCBI taxonomy): Eukaryota > Viridiplantae > Streptophyta > Magnoliopsida > Ranunculales > Menispermaceae > Paratinospora > Paratinospora sagittata. Next base: position 24,837,543 of record CM069596.1, on the reverse strand, counting down.
CTCGCGGTTACGTAACCTCTGGACCTTCCGGTCAAGTATCTGAATAGGTTCCTCATCATAAGTCCATCCTGCCTCAGTTCAATGTTCCTCCAGTCCAAGACGTGATCAAAATCACTCTTGTACGCTCTCAACATTGACACATGAAAGACATTGTGGACTGCTGCTAACTGAGGTGGCAAGGCTAATCGGTAAGCGACGGGGCCAATTCGTTCTAAAACCTCGAACGACCCAATAAATCTCGGAGCGAGCTTTCCTTTTATCCCAAATCTAGTTTGGCCCTTCTGAGGTGAGACCTTCAATAAAACTTGGTCACCCACCTCGAACTCTACGGTCTTCCGCTTGGCATCAGTGTAACTCTTCTGCCTGTCTTGGGCTACTTTCATATTATGCTTGATCATCTTAATCTTCTCTGTGTGTTCTTGTACAAACTCTGGTCCCATCACCGCAACATCCCCTACCTCTGTCCAACAGATCAGAGATCTACAGGGTCGACCATACAATGCCTTTAAAGGAGCCATGCCAATATTGGACTGATAGCTGTTATTGTACGCGAACTCACACAGATGTATGTACTCCTCCCAGTAACCACTGGACTCAAGGACACAAGCTCAAAGCATATCCTCTAAAATCGATATCAACCTCTCAGACTGGCCATCCGTTTGGGGGTGAAAAGCGGTACTGAGATCTAGTCTAGTGCCGAGCTGCCTCTGCAACCCCTGCCAGAATACCGATGTAAACCTCGGATCCCTATCTGACACAATCGAAACTGGCACTCCATGTAATCTGACTACCTCCCGCATATAGAGTCTGCTCAGCTTGTCCATAGAATCCCTAGTGTTCACCGGTAGAAAGTGAGCGAACTTGGTCAAGCGATCAATAATAACCCAAAAAGCATTATGTCTCCTCGGGGTGTTGGGTAATCCCACAACAAAGTCCATAGTGACGTGCTCCCATTTCCACTCAGGAATGGCAAACGGTTGCATCTGCCCTCCAGGCCTCTGATGCTCAGCTTTGACTTTTTAACAGATGTCACACCTCTGAATGAACTGCGCTATCTCTCTTTTCATGTCGGGCCACCAATACATTCTTTTCATATCATGATACATCTTGGTTCCGCCAGGATGAATAGCATAATGAGATCTGTGAGCCTCTTGGAGAACACTCTGTCTGAGTCGTGGATCTGCAGGAGCCCATAAACGTCCCCTAAATCTCAAGGCACCATCAGATGACAAGTGCCAATCAGTAAAATCACTGCTCTCAGCCCAAGACTTGTACATCCCATGATCAACATCAAGTCTCTGTTGGTCAATTACCTCCTGGACTTGTGTAGGCTGAGCTCTCATTTGAGCACATATCACAATCTGATCTGAAGGGGTAGCACATATACTTATAACCGTAGCCGCCTCAAGTAGTCTCCACTCATGAGACATTTGGCGTGCTACCATAACTGTCTTTACCCGCTTCCTACTCAACGCATCAGCCACTATATTGGCTTTACCTGGGTGGTATTCTAATGTAAAATCATAGTTTTCGAGGAGCTCTAACCACCTTCTCTGCCTCATGTTCAATTCCTTCTGAGAGAACAAGTACTTGAGGCTCTTATGGTCAGAATACAAAGTGAATCTCTCACCATAGAGATAATGCCTCCAAATCTTCAAAGCAAAAACCACTGCGGCCAGTTCTAAGTCATGAACATGGTAGTTCTTTTCATGCACCTTCAACTGCCTCGATGCATAAGCAATGACCCTATCCTTCTGCATCAACACGCAACCCAAGCCAATACGAGAGGCATCAGTATAGATAACCAACTCCTGATCAGGCTCTGGCAAAACCAACACTGGCGTAGATGTCAATCTTTTCTTCAGCTCTAAAAAGGCATTCTCACACTCCTCGGTCCATACAAAGGACACATCTTTCTGGGTGAGCCTAGTCATAGGCGTAGCTATCTTGGATAATCCCTGAACGAATCTCCTATAGTAACCAGCTAACCAAAGAAAGCTTCTGATCTCGGTCACTGTGGTAGGCCTAGGCCAACTGATAATGGCTTCAACTTTAGACGGATCAACTGAAATCCCCTCAGAACTCACCACATGACCTAAGAACTTCACTTCTGTGATCCAAAACTCACACTTGCTCAACTTTACATATAGCCTATGCTCTCTCAGAGTTTGCAAAGTCACTCTAAGGTGTTCCTCATGCTCAGCCCGAGTCTTGGAATACACCAATATGTCATCAATGAAGACGATGACAAACTTATCCAGATACTGCCTAAAGACCCTCTGCATCAGGTCCATGAACATCGCCGGTGCATTAGTCACACCAAATGGCATCACAAGGAACTCATAATGTCCATAGCGAGTTTTGAATGCTGTCTTAGGCACATCCTCCTCCCTGATCCTCAGCTGATGATACCCGGAGCGCAAATCAATCTTCGAAAAATACCTCGCTCCCCTCAACTGATCAAACAAGTCATCAATCCTTGGGAGAGGATATTTGTTCTTGATGGTCACCCTGTTCAATTGGCGATAGTCGATGCACAACCGCAAGCTCCCATCTTTCTTTTTCACAAAAAGAACTGGAGCTCCCCAGGGTCACACGCTCGGGCAAATAAAGCCCTTAGCCAATAACTCCTCGAGCTGTTTCTGCAACTCTCTCAACTCGGCTGGCGCCATTCTATATGGTGCCATAGAGATAGGCTTCGTGCCAGGGACTAGTTCAATAATGAAATCGATCTCTCGCTTCGGGGGTAATCCTGGAAGATCCGCAGGGAACACATCTGGAAAGTCCCTATCAATGACAATATCCTCAAGTATCACCTCACTAGTCTCTTCTTTATCAGGCACTAACCCAGCCAAAATCTCCCTATCTCCATCAGTCACAAATCTACCCCTTGTGACTGTCTGGTCTGAAGCTCTACCCTGTAGTGTAAACACTGGGTGTCCGGGGACCTGAAAAATGATTCTCTTCGCGAAACAGTCGACAACTGCATGATAGGCCGGGAGCCAATCCATCCCTAGAATTGCATCAAACTCTAAAAACTCTAGGACTCGAAAGTCAATAGACATCTCAACATCACCAATCTGAACCACACCCTGGCTACAGATCATGTTCGGGTAGATCCTCTCCCCAGCTACAGTACTCACCACTAACCATGTACTAGCCCTAATGGGAGTCAAATGCAAACTATCTACCATACGTCCATATATGAATGATAATGTAGACCCAGCATCAAATAACACAGGCATAGAAGTACCACAAATAATAAGAGTACCTTCCACCAAAGTTCTGGATGCTGTCGGGTCTGGCTCAGTAGCTGCCTTCGTTGTCTCTCTGGCACTGGACTGCTGCACAAATCCCTGAGCTCTCTGAAAATTCAGACACTCGAACTTCCTATGCCCAGCCTGCCCACATTGAAAACATAAGAACGGAGCCCTGGGCGCAAATGACCCAGTCTGAGATGTCGTCACATAACTCCCTCGGCCTCTACCTTTGCCTCGGCCAGCAGTCTGTGGGAATGGGGGTCTCGGTGCACTCGGTGCCTGAATAGGAATCGGGACAGGAGAGGAAACCACTGGTGAGGCCATCATACCAGTCTGAGCCTGGGATGCCTTACTCTGAGCACCATCAGACTGTTCTCTTCCAAAAAATTTTCTCTTCCTTTCCCATCTTCCCTTCTTCCACGGAGTCTGGAACTGTCCCCCAGACTCTGCTTGTGAAGTCGGTTCACCTGGATCTGCTTGTGTAGACATACCATCAACCCGCTCAGCCAACTCATATTGTTTGGCCCTCTGGACCACTGTGGTCAAATTAATCATCTTCATCACAGACAAGGTCTGTCGAATTGCAGGCCTTAGGTTCAAAGAAAACCTCATAATCTTGTCACTCGACGTCTGAACTAACCCAGGGGCATAAACTGCGAGTTGCCTAAACCTGAGCTCGTACTCCCTGATTGACATGGTGCCCTGTGCGAGATTCAAAAACTCGAGTTGCTTAGCCTGTCTCTCAGTCTCTGGAACGTAAGCCTGTAAGAACAACCGTTTGAAGGTGTCCCAACTCTTCACTGCCCCCTGTGTATCCAACACTGAAAGCCACCAGTCCTCTGCATCACTCTCCGGTGTGTGAGCAGCACATAGGACCTGAGACTCCTCATCAAGCTCTAAGGAGCGACTGATCTTCTCGACATTCTTCAGCCAATCTTCGGCCTTCTTCAAGTCAACCCCACCAGTGAATTCCTTAGGCTTTAGCTTTATGAACTTCTCTAGCAGTTTGATCGCCGATCAGTGGGGTTCTCCACAACAATAGGAGCAGGTGTAGGCATAGGCTGAGGTACAACCATTTGAAGTCCTGCTGCCCCTGCAGCTCCACTAGCCTCGGCCCCACTAGTGCCCGCCTCATAACTACCCATATCATATAATACACGCAGAAAATATGATAGTAAGGCATTTAAGTTAGTTCCTTTAAGCTTTTTAATCACCAAAATCTCTCACCCAATTCCTAGGTCAAAGTCATCTAAGTCCAATACATAGACCAAACCTAGTAAAATCAGTCTCTGATACCAACTGTGGCGACCCCGCACCCCGGACCACCAACCCCGCGCGAGAAATCCAGATTTTCCGACCAGCTTTGTTTGAGAGGTTAGATCTCTTAGACGAAACCTCTGATCAAGATCACCACCGACCATAGTTGTCACGACCCACTATACGTGACGTCATGACCGGCACGGGAACCTCCGAGTATACCCTCCGTCGATACACCCGACGTCCCGTCAGCCTAAAATACATATACGAATCCCCAAAAAGAAATGAAAGTACATCATTAACAACCAACTATCATCATCATTATGAGATAAAATGTTACTTCTCCAAAGTTTTACAAACATAAAGTTCCAGAGTCTTCAAAATGATACAAAACCCAACACATCCCAACTATGTGTTAAATATACAATTACTAGGTGTTATCATGCACATAATTATCAAAATACAAAACTAAATGTACAACACCTACATGAAACAAAAACAAGGGACGCTCCGCAGTCAAGCCTTCCCTTTTCCTTTTCTATCAGATCCTGAAAGAAGATGGTGAGGTGTGAGCTACAGCCAGCTCAGTGAATGTTATTTACAAGTGGCATATACGTGCATTTATAAAACATGGTAAGATCATAAAACAGTTGAAATTGTCATGATGACGAAATATATTACATACATGCTAACATAATGCATCAAGTCATACATAAGACGATGCATAACATTTTGTAGTCATGCTCATGCAATCCTAACACCTCCTGAGTATGGGGGTTTCAAGGCCTGGTGCGCGACACACAGCGCCCGAACACACACATAATACTCGTATTCTAATAGGGTTTATGGGGTCGTGCAGCACGTAGGATTAATTTAAACAAACCTACCCATACACAAGGCATAAAACCCTCTGCCAGGTACACAACTGGGATCGCCGCTAGACTTACGAGAATTCCCAAAAAGAGAAAATTCCAACTAGGGGCCTCAACCCAAATTGTCATCCCAATGAATTATGCTCAAATGAATTTCATGGAATATTAAAACATGCATACCATCATACATAAGTATTTAAAACATTTCTATACTACAATGCCACATATAAATAATCCAAAAGTAAAAGAACACTCACACTTGATTGGCTAAGTCTAGCCAATCCAATTGCCAAAACTCTCCAATTGACTAAACGGGTTCAAGATCAATCACAAGACCTGGAAATAACATGGTTCACATAACTGAAAATCAGTCATAAAGTGTGTCAAAACCCCATGTTCAAACCCAATCTAAAGTCAATTAGATTCTAAATTGATTACCCCCTTGAGCCAATTTCCATATTGCCCGACTTGATCATTTAGACTCAATTAAACTAAGATTGACCTAAATTGAATGTAATAGGGTGATCCCATGATCCAACCACTAATATACATGAAATTCAATTATAATTAGGGTCAATTAGACTATACATCAAGTCAATTTCATCAATTGACTAAGTCTTGGTCAAAATCCCCAATTAGGCCGATATAAAACATAAGGCCAAAATGAACTAAGTCATATCAATTTAACATAGGTTCTAACATTTTAAACCCATGATTCTACTTAATTTGGGCCCAATTAAACAATCCCCAAGTCAATTTCACAAATTGACTTGCTTTGGGTGAAAACTCCCAATTTGGGCAAAATCCCCAAATTACATGCAAAATTACCAAATACTTAGCCTAGATCAAAATTAGTCAACCTTAGGGTGTCCATTATGAGAACCCACTGAATTCAATCATCAAAAAAACTCTAATCATGTCCAATTAGACCTACATTGCATAATTTTTCAGATTTTATATCAAGAGCATTAAAAGCCCCAAATTTGGAAATTTTCATACATATGCCCTATTGCCAATTTTACACTAGGCCACCATGTTCAACCATGAATTTTACTGATCTTGCAACATGGAATCATCGACAATGGCCACTAGATCAACATAGTTGACATGCAAACATTTTGAAAAAGTCTAAGGCTATAAACTAAGTATAGGTCATTTGAACTAAACCTTCCAATTTCTTGCTAGAAATTGGGCTTTCACCATTAGTGTACTCCTTGCACTCTCTAATCACACATATGTGATATGCAAGACTCAACTCCAACTTTGGTCTTCCACCCATCCAAGGTTCATCACAATGCATGCATCAAAATGAAACCCTCATGCTCAAAATAAAGCTATCATGCAACTAATAGAGAGATTCAAGGAAGAAATGGAGGAAAAATACAAACCTTAAGGTGTTCTTGAGCAAGAAACCACCAAACCCTAACTTTCCTCTCCTTTTCTCCTCTCCAGCTCCTTTCTCTCTTTTCTGGCTGAGAAATGAGCAAATGAGCCTAAAATCACGTTTTGGTTGCTTAAATAGATAAGCTTAGGCCCACAACTAAAAGTTGTCAAAACTATCAAAAACCCAGTTTTTCTGTTACAATACTTGCATTTAGATAGTCCATTGTTTGCACAATACGCACGACTTTAACATCTTAACCGTTCAGACGTTGAATGAGTAAGTTATCAAAATTCTGGTAAACTTTAGCTTCAATCCAACGGTTGGATTGTGAGATCTATCTGTTTGATCAAAACTGCGTAAGAAAATCCCAGAATTCGAGAAACAGTGTTTTGGGTCTTATAACTCAAAGTAGGTAACTCCAATCAAGATCTTCACCGTTCATAATGAAGATATATCATATAAGAATGAGCTGACAAAATTTCAGCCCAATCAGACAACGGATCTAGGAGATCAAACCATTGATGTAAGTTGTGACAGAAATTTTTTCCTCCATGGAGAAAGCTCCACTGGATCCAAAACATCATTTTTGAAATGTTTTGACGTCGAACGGGTCTCCGATGGTTCCGAAATTTTATGCGCACCCTTTATGATCTAAAATCATGCAAAGACACTCGAACTTACGTACTTCAAGCATCAAAATACATATACACATACGTATACGAATACGTATAGGGTACACTATGGGTCAAAATGATGTCACCTAAAGGCACGGGTGCTACAATGGGCTAGATGAAATAATTTTCGGGGCGTCACAAAAAAGGTTTTCCGAATGTTTTTAAATGTATTCTAAGCATTTTGAATGATTTAAAAGTGTCTAATCACGTGTCAAAATGATTTTAAAGAAATGGAGTTTCTTTTGATCGATTGGATTTTTAATAAAATAAAAAATCAGATTTTTAAGGCCTCCACCGCGCTAGCACTAGCCAAGAGCTATAACACGCTAGCGCTTGCCAAGAGCTATAGCGCGCGCTAGTAGCACGTTGGAAGGAATGGCCAGACACCATCTGGAGAAATGAAACGGCCTTCGTACCCAGCGCTCTAGCTCAGTGCGGCCAGTGTGCTAGCGAGCGATAATCTCATCTGGACACACTGGCCAGTGTGGTAGCACAAACAAAACGACACGTTTCGACAATTATGGGCAGAAAAACGTGGATTTTCCACGTGCGATAACATTGAAGAGCTCCCATGATATTGAAGAGAATATTTAGACCGTTACATTCAAAATACATTAATCAAATCACACTTTTCTTGGAGATTGAAATCTAAGGAATGGGCATGTTCTTGGTTTTTGTTTTTAAATAGAACACTTGCTCATTTTGAGCATACACATACACGCAGATCTACACAACTGAGAGAACAATATTAGATAACCAAAGTTAGAGTTTTCTTATGCTTTGAAAGAGTTCTTCAAATGTTCAAAGTGCTCAAAAACAATTTGCATCTTGTTTGCTCAAAACAATTTTTCAAAAAAAAAATGCCATTGTGAAGGTTTCCCTCTTTTTAGCTGTGCTTCAATCTTCTTCATGTTGCTGAGATTTTCTAGAGGTGATCAACACTCATTGTGTGTAAGTAGAAGTGTTCTTGGTAAGAAGAACAACTTTAAATTTGTACTCATTGTAACCTTTGATTTCTGTAAAGTGACGGTTGTCACTTGTGTGCTGTAATATTGACTGTTGTCACTTGAGAGTTGAGAGCTGTGTGATTAAGCTCTTGTTACGGTTGCTTACATCCGTGAAGTGAGTGGTTGTAATCAGTTTGATTATCACCCTTGAAGTAGGATCCTTAGTGGAAGGTTATGAGAAATCTTGATCGAGGAGATCAAGTTGTGGACGTAGGTCGTTGGTGCCGAACCACGTTAAATCCTATGTTCTTTGTGTTGTGCCATTTACTTTGCTGCTAGCTCATCTGATACTGTGGTACTATGTTCAGGGACTATGAGCATTCACTCTTCAGCCGCACCATCTCCTGCAGGCTAGGCACCATATACACATGATGAGATTTTTGAACTCCTTAAAAATCTTGATCATCCTCCCCAACCTCCCACTTAATGATTCTTCCTTTTTGATGTTTCAAAGGAGAGAATATTTTGGGAGCCTCTTTGAGCTAGTTTGGACTATTTAGATCCACTTGGTAAGGAACAGTGTTGTTTTGTTGTGTTAGCTTTGTTATCTTATTTCTTGGTGTGTTATAATATATATTATGACATATTGTTGTATTCTTTTGAACTACATTTATGTACTTTTTAGATCACCTTAATGTATCTATTACGTACTTGCTTGTCATTATCTGGATCATTGATATATGGATATGTTATGTTTGGAATAAAAAAAATGATTTATATGTTCATGCATTCATACTAGATCATAAATGATTCATTTAGGCTAAAATTGAATGTTTGAAATCATAAAAAAGGGAGATTGTTGGTTTGATGACCCCCACCTTTTTAATTTTGATGATCACAAACAAACTTTTATATGATCTAATCACTTTGATCAAGTATTTTAGTTTGATTATATTCATTCATAACCAAGTCAAGGTCAAAGTCAATGATCAGTCAACTCAAAGTAAAGAAAGTCAACTGAAAAATCAAGGCATTAAAGCTTCATGATTATTTTCATTTGTAAATTCTTAGATCTATTTAGGGTTGTAAAATACTTTCTAAGTTATTCAACCAAATCATACTTGCATGTAGTTGTTCGGTTTTTCAAAATCATACAAAGTTTTAAGGTTTTCAAAATCATACAAGTTTTCGATTTTTCAAATCATGTTTTCAGTACTTTCATAATCATACAAGTTTTCGATTTTTCAAAATCATATAAGTTTCCAATTTTTCAAATCACAATAGTTTTTGGTTTTTTATATTAAAAAAACTTCATAAAAATGTTTTAAGTGTTTTTGAGAGTCAAAAAATTTCATTTTTTACCTATTTTAACCTTCCTAAATGTTCTCAAGCCTAAACACTTGAGAAATTTGTGTTAAAACTCAATTTTTTTTGAGTCCAAGGCATGAGAAACTCGTTCCACCTAGTGGGAGCGCTCTTCATAGTGTTTTTGAGTAAAAAAATGTTCAAGGAACGCCTTCCACATTGGCCAAGTTTCCCTGAAACCTACGAAACACACTCTTACAGTAGGGAACACATTCCATAAAATTCAAAAATCAAGATTTAATCTCAGGTTTCCTGGGTGCATGCTCCAATAGAAGTAGGGGTGTTTATTGAGACCGACCAAACCGAAAAACCGAACCAAACCGATGTGATCGGTTTGGTTTGGTTTGGTTTTTGTGAAGTTCGGTTCAGCTTTCAGTTTAAGGAATTGAAAAATCGATCAGGTAGGTTCGATTTTCGGTTTAGACATTGATAAACCAAATTTAACCCGAACCAAACTGAACTTGAGGTTAATACTGTCATTTCTCCTATAACCCTAAGCTTTAAATATGTAGGAACATGATTAAAATATCTTTGAACTTGCTTTTAATTTTTATTTGTTTAATTATTGGATACTTGGAATTGGACGTGAAGGTACATAAAGAAATTGCCTCAAGAAAGGTTTTGAATGGAAAACATGTAGAAAATTTTCATGCCAATCTCTTTTAGTAATCCTATTATTGAATGTAATAATGTATTTTGTGTTTTAAATTGTAATGATAGAACTATATATTATATTTTTCAAAGGATTGAATGTTTTTTGAAAAGGTAAAATAGTGTTAAGTATAAGATTTATAACTGTAAAATTAACATAACTAACCCGATCAACCAAAACCTAAGCAAACCGAACAAATTCAGTTCAGTTTGAGTATTAGTTCGGTTCGGTTTCGGTTTCAAAAAATCCAACCCGAACTAAGTTCGGTTCGGTTTCAATTTTTACCAAAAGCAAACCAAACAGAGGTTTGCACACGCCTAAATAGAAGGGAGTGCACTCCTTGGCAGCCCAAAAAAAATCTGAGGCTTTCAGGAAATCTTGGGGAGCACGTTCCGGCAATGGGGAGAGTGTTCCACTGATTTTTGACAATTTTTTTGATTTTCGTGATTTTTTGAATAATTTTTCTTGAACTTTAAATCTCGACCGTTAAGGTCATCTAAGATATTTTAGGTTCATTAAATCTAGTTGATATCATGACCATTACGGTTTTTAATTAGACACTATATAAACCATCATGAGAGCATTTCCCATTCTCAACTTCGAAAACTTTCAGATTTTTGAAATTGGAAATTATCTTGTTTTGAGAGCATTCAAACTTCATATTCTTTATTCTCAAAACATTCTTGAGAGTTCTCTAGTTCATCTACTATGATTGCGAGCTTTGTTCTTCATCATTTTGATCAAATCACAAGGGTCCTTTCATCATTCAACGATGTTAAAATGTTATATAATTTGGCTGATAATATATGAAGAAATTAATTCTTGATTGTGATATACACCCAAAAGGGGGGGTGAATTGAGTGTTGACGGATTTTTTGGATAACCTTTCTCAAATGCAAATTAACTGAGGAAAATAAAACTTGTAGGAAATTAAATAAACAATGAACACACAAGATTTAGAGTGGTTTGGCTTACCCAAGCCTACATCCATTATTTGATCACCCCGATCAAGATTTTTCCAAATCTACTATATCAATCCTACTTTACGGATGAGGATTAAACCGATTTTAAACATCATTTCTCGATTAAAGAAACTTCCCAATTAGCTAACGAGTTATTTCAAAATACAAGAAAGAGAGAAAAAGGTTGTTTATTAGTGAACAAACCTCTAAATACTTACAATATTAGTTGGTTTCTTTCTAAGTTTTCTTAGCCACTAAGTATGAAATTTATGCACAACTGAAAGAGATGGAAGAAAACTTCGATTTGATAAAAAAAAAAAAGAGTAAAAGCTATAGCAATTGATCTTCTCAACACATAATGGAGAAAAATCTCAGAAAAAATGCAAGCACCCAAGTTCTCTCAAACTTTGGTTTTTCTCACTTGAATGATTAAGTGTGCAAAAGATGAGAAATGATTTAAGAGAGGGTTTAAATACTTTCTCACTTTCAAAAACCCTAATCTTAAGTGTATGGTTAAGATTAAAGGGTTTTAGGGTTGATTAGAGTGAAATCAACGACCTAGATTAAAAGCTCGATGTTTACTTTTCGTAACTTAAAAATTTTTAAAAACCCAAAATTAGTGTGTTCCTTAAAAAGTCAAAAACTTTTCCTACAATAAAAGAACGCGTTCCTCAAGTCCTGATGCAAAATGGACAAAATTGTCCAATACATGAAGAACACGCTCCTCTCTGGAGGAAAGCGTTCCTCAAGTCTAGAAACTCTAGAGCAATGTTTTTTCTTTGTGGAACGCGTTCCTTAAGTTTGGAATGCGTTCATCAAAACCCTCAAACAAAAATTCATGAGTTTTGTACTTTTTGAGTTGCTGGAGTGTGTTCGTTTAAGGAGAAATGCATTCTTCGGGTACTTGAGAAACGACATATCTAAAATGTGTTCCGTAACTAAATACGAGATCCTTGAATCATAATGCATAAAAACAATCAAGGAATGAGCTTCTTAATCAAGAAACAAGTTCCTTAAAACAATTTTAGTTCAAAACCGGTTGAGGAGTAGGTTCCTTGACCCAGGAACATGTATGATTTCAAAATCATTTTGAAAACCTTCACAATAAGAATATTGACGACATTGATTTTGAAATAATGTTTGGAAACATGTTACAAATTATTAAGAGTGAGAAAATAAAAATATCAAAAAATTGGAAAAACGAAAAAACATAAAATTGATATTTTAGGAATTTAATAAAAACGATTGGAAAATATATGGCTAATCAAACTAGGAAGAAACCTACAACCTAAGAAGATCTAAACATATACAAAGAAATAAGTCGATACATTTCAGTACTTTAACCTTCAATTGACTTTTTGTTAACCATACAATTTGTTTTGACTCTCGGTTGACCGAACACATGCTTTTGACTTCAACTTGATTTGTCGTAGATTTGGACCTTCGATTGACCAATCATTGACTTTGGCTTTCTATTGATTTGATAGTTGACTTTGACTCTCAGTTAAGTGATCATTAAGTCTTAGTCACATTACTAAAGTGAGATGATCAAACTGAAAACACTAGATCAAAATATTAGATCACATGGGATTTTATTTGTAATCATCAAAGTCAAAGAGGGTGGTGGTCATTCCAGCCAACAATCTCCTCTTTTGTGATTTCAAACATTTCATTTTTGGCCTGATTAAAACAATAATGATCTAAATAAATGCATGTGCATATAAACAGGAATATATATGAATAACCAAACATAAATAAATAAGATCATGAAACATCAAAGTTGAACATACAACACATCATAAAAGTAGCAAATTACAACATACATAACGATGAACAACACAAAATAAATTGCTCCCCTTAAGACCTAGCCTATTCCTACTCCCCCTGAGTAGATGCCTACAACAAAAACTGACTCCAAAATATCCTCCCCTTTTTGAAATATATAAAAGGGAGAAGCTACTGCGGCAGTGGCGGTGGAGATGTACACTCCAAGTTGCTCAGCTGTGGAAAAGATCATCTTGATTATACGTGGGCGGCCCAACTGGAGATGGAGCAGGAGAGGAATGAATGGCGGAGGGGATAACAATGGTATCCGAGGAGTTTGTTACGGAAGCAAAGCAAGGTACCGGGGAAGGATGCTGAGAAAACTCAATTGTACGCTCACCCTCATGAACAGACGCATGTAGAAAATAATGGGATTGTCTCTGTGACCATAAAGAGTGGGAGAAGGAACTCGATGATGAGAGTACCGCTCCTGCTGCTGCAAGTAATCAAAACGCCCATGCAAGCGCCGAATCTCTGAATACATGGAAGTATCCGGAGGAAGATCAGGGCGATACCCAACAAATTCTCTGATCTGGAAAGATCTCCTGCTCACATGTGTCTAAGCGGGTATTCACTGCATTAAATTGGGTCTCCATGAACATTTTCTTGCTGGAAAATTCGGTTTTCATCTTTAATTGCAGTGAGTTGGTTGCACAAGGAGTTGAAGTCAAAATATTGAAAAGGTTGACCGGTGATAAGTAAAAATTTAGTATATGTTTTAGAGCATGTTTTAAGTGTGTTTTATGATATTTAGTTCATATATTAGGTTAATTTATTATAAATTTGGTTATTTGATAGTTTAGTCAAGTTTTGGTATTTTTGGCTTGTTTCGGGTTAAATTTTTATAGGTTCCTTAATGTTATTATGAAAGCATAATACCTACTTTGTTTGATGTGTTTTAAAAGTACTTTGATGTTCTAAATGATGATTGAGAAGATGAAGACATGATGCAAGAGAAGCCAAGGGAGTTAGAGTGAAGAAACAAGTGCATCCAAGCCTAGGGAGTGTGGAAAATTGGCTAAGTTCACAAGAAAATCAGGAAAAATAGGTGTTAAAACCCGTAAGTGGGCGTCGCGGCGCCGGGGTTCGACAACTTTGCGCGACTTTTTTGTTTTAGCCATAACTTTCTCAATTCAACTCTGAATTGGACGCGATTTATTTCTATGGATTCCTTACTTGAAATACTATAGGATGAAAGGGTTTTGAGGTTGATTTGGAGTGAATGACAAGAAGAAAAACTGCAAGAAAGAAAGCGGATGTGCGATTCAAAATAGAAACTTTCTAATTTTATTGCGAACTTTCCTAGTTTGACTTCGATACTTCTTAGACGACTTCTTATGGCCTTGTAGCTATATAAAGACTATTTTTTTTAGGGTTTTTAAGCCATCAAGGAGCGGAGAAAAGATTTTGAAGAGCAAAGAAGACGACTAGGGTTTGGAAGCTAGGAGAAGAGCAAAATTGAAGACATTGAAGATTTCTCCTACACTTTCCCTTCCTTTTACTTTGTTTTTTCTGGTTTTAGATTTATGTTCATCATGATATTTCATGCTATTATCTCTTAAGTTATGAACTAAATCTTCTATCTAGAGGTGTAGATTGATCCGAACTTGAAACTATGCTGTAAGTTTTATTAATTGATTATTGTTAATGAAGTTTTCTAGTTTAGTTATATTTCTTATGAGTTTAATGCTTTTGATCTATTGGCCACGAATTCGATGATCATAGACTTGAGGTAGATGCTCTGAAAGAAGGTACTTTGGGTTGAAATTTGAGAAATATAACCCAGGTTATCGTGAGACTTAAAAGGAGATCGAGAACCTTTGAAGTCGTCAAAAAGAAATCACAGAACTTAATGAGTTATTATTATCTTAGGTTTTCATCGAAAGAGTTAAGCCAAGATAACAATAATATGCTCTAATTGATGCTCCAAAAGAGGGAATTAAAAACGTTAGGATTTCTGACTTATAAACGAAAGAACTGATTTAATGATAAATATATATATAAAGGCATAGTTGATAGTGAGGTGATATTGAACCTCTCAACTATTCTATCTCTGATTCTTTATCTATTCGTATTGCATGCTTAGTTTACTTTCTACTTATTTAATTGTTTATTTATTTCACTTAATCATTCAAATGTGATTTTCTAAATAAAGTTAGAGTTAGTGAAACGATATTTAATGTGAGTGTCAATCCTAGAGGACGACAACCTGATATCTCATCGGTTTTATATTATAACTTGACACCGTAGGCTTGCGGTTTGCACCTAACAACTGGGACTGGCTTCATTGTGACGGGGGTCATCAATTTGATCTTGATCATCATGATCGAATGAATCACTTGAGTCCTCATCCTCATGTTCAAATGATTCTTCATCAACAACGTCCTCCATTTCCTCTAAGGATGGATCACTGGGATGAGGAGAATCATAGTACCCATAGGTCTCGCTGGGACGCACTTGCTTAATAGTGAGCCATTTTTGCACATGATAAAAACCCATGTTATGAAGTGTTCCTTGATCAACTACATCACTGGATTGGACATAATTGACCGGTTGAATGGTAGAAAGATCAATGTCGAATTTTGGAAAAAAAAGATCTAAGACGCATGGCATAAGGAAGGGAATGGGAGTGGTAGAGAGTGGTCACAATATGATGCACAATGATATGTGAAAGATTAACATGGGTTCCTGTATAGATGGCGTGTTACGTGCAAACCCGCAATCGTACGGTGTCAAGTTATAATATAAAATCAATGAGAGATCGAGTATCATCCTCAGGTATTATTACTACACTATCTATCATGTTTTAACCCTAATTTTATCTAGACAATCGAATTCGAGTGATTAAGTAAATAACACAATTAAATAACTAGAAAATAAATCAAAACAATGCAATGTAGAATATGAGAAATCAATAGTAGAAACGTCTAGAGGTTCAATCTCACCACCCTCTCAACTATGCATGAATATTGGATTATCATCAACTTAATTTTCTTGTTTATAAGTCGAAAACCCTAACGTTACTAACTTCCTTTCTTGAGCACCAGTTAGAACATGCTATTAGAATTCTAAGTTTAACTCTTTCGATGAAAAACTAAAACCCTAATAACTTATTAAGATCTATGGTTCTCTTCAATAACTTCAAGGTATATTTTGATCTCCTCTCTGTCTCACGATCACCCAAGTTATATCTTCCTTGTTCCAACCCAAAATACCCCCTCTCGGGCACCTATTTCAAGTCTAGAATCATCTAATCCGTGATCAAGTTATTAAAAGCATTACACCCAGAAAAACATAAATAAACTGGAAACTTTATTGACAATAATCAAAATATTAAAACCTAAAGTAAGTATCGAGTTTGGATTGATCTACACCTCTAGATAGAGGATTAGTTCATAACTAAAGACATAAAAACATTAAACAATGGTTTGAACATGAATAAGAACAAAGAAAAACAAACTAGAATGGTGTAGAGAATGTTGAATAGTCTTCGATGTAGATCTTCTTCTCTACTTCGCTCCAGTCGTATTCCTCTTGCTCTCCACTCTATGATGCCTTAGAAACCCTAAATAATGGTCTATACCAAGCCACAAGTCCATAGGAAGTTTCCCAAGAGAAGTCCAAGTCGAACTAGAAAAGTTCGCAACGAAATTAGAAAGTTTCTAATTTTGTCGCATCTCTACTTTCTTCCTCACCGTTTTTTTCTCTTTTTCCCCAATCCATATCCCCCTCAAAACCCTTTCATATTGTAGTATTTCAATTAAGGAAAAATGAGAAACAAATCACGTCCAATTCAGAGTTAAATTGAGAAAGTATGGCCAAAATACAAAAGTTGCGCAAAAAAGCAACTCCAGTGCCGCGGCCAGAAAAAACGGCGCCCATTCTGGACGCTGCGGCGCCCATTTACTAGTTTGTGCACTATTTTTCACCACTTTTCTTGTAGACTTAGCCATTTTATCATCTCCTATGACTTGCATTCTTCATGTTCTTGCATTCCAACTTGTTGTAACTTGTTTTCATCATCCAAATTCATGTTCAACACATCTAAACACCAACAAAACAAAGCAAACTCAATGAGTAACATGTTTATATGATCACATGAACTAACCTATAAAAATCCTAATTGAAATAATGCAAATATACCAAAACTTGACTAATCTATCAAATAACCAAATTTATGATAAACTAACCTAATATATGAACTAAACACCATAAAATAAACCTAAAACATGCTCCAAAACATATACTAAATACCTACTTATCATGGCCCAAATGAGGAAGAGATCGATCTTGGTGACATTATTTCGACTGCTCTTGCAGGGAAGGATGACTCGGGATATGACGTTGTGAATCAAATAAGACGTGAACAAAAATACCATATTGGCGTATTTCTTAGGATATTCATTGAACACTTTTCTTTTAGAGAAATTGGTCAAGACCTCTAGAGGATTGTATTCGAGAAAGGAAGTGTGATCATGAACATCTAAAACATATGGATCATCCAAAGGAAGGTTGAAGAAGGTCTCAAATTTTCGAGGAGTGATGTCAATGTGAAGGCCTAGGACATAGGAATGATATGAATATCGATGTGAACAAGCACTTTGGGTAAGGCCTGAGTAGAAGATTTGGAGAAGGTGGGTGTACCCTGGGGAAATAAATGGTATCTAACCTAAGGCCTCAAACAATGGACGAAGAGGTACGTGTGCCCGTTCAAAGAAATCAAAGTTAACATATACGCTCAGAGATATGGCTCTCTTGAGGACTTTCGGGGTGATGGGCTCATGTGCCAGTGAAGTAGGAAGTGGTGAGGCACGTCCAGAACAAGAAGGCCTATCATTATTTTTCTTAGAACACTTCTCGGGGCCAAGAGAAGTGCTCCTGCCCTTCTACATTGGGAATTTTTACGGGGATTCCTCCTAGGCATTTCTTCAAACACTTGGTGGGTAAGTGTTGAAGAACAAGGGTTTGCACTAAACTTAAAAAAGGATGGAGAATCTAAAAGGAAAAAATATGAAAATGAAGTTGGAAGAGGGTAAAATTACCTATCCAACAAATGTTTTTGAGAGAAAATTGAGTTTCGAACGCTTGAAAAACAAGGGGGTGAAAAGGGGAGGAGAGGAGGGAAAAGAGAGAGCAAAATGAGAAAATGAGAGAACTCTAACATGATATGCCTAGGAATCTAAAATATAATTCGCTTATGAAAGCAATCCACTTGAGCATGATACACCGCTAACCAGTCCATACCCAAAATAATATCAAAATCGAGGAACTCTAACACCCTAAGGTTCACAATCATCTCAAGTCCCTCGCATTTGACTACACAATTCATACAAATCATATCTGGGTAGATTCTCTCACCCGTAGCCGTACTTAATATCAAAGGTGTACTAGCTCTAACAATAGACAATTTAAGTCTATCTACCACATGACCAGATATGAATGATAAAGTAGAACTAGAATCAATCAATACATGCATCATCATATCACAGACAAAAATCACACCCTCTATCAGATTCTTGCTGGCATCTGGATCTGGTTCAGTAACTGCCTTGGCTTGCTCCCTTGTACCAGATGCTACATAAATAACAAGAGCAGAAGGTTGCCTCGGCATAGAATACTGATTAGCCTTGTGGCCTTTCACACATCATCTGAAGCAAGTGATAACAGGTCTCGGTCTTGAAGATGCAGTATGTGACTAACTCTGTGATCTAGTTGGAGCTTGACCTCCCTTACTGTAAACTGCTGGAGCAGATGCCACAAAGATAGGAGCAACAAAAGAATCAGCCCCAGAAAATCCACCACTACTCTTAGGCTTTTTGCTATCATTCCAAAACATTTTGTTCCACTTCTTCTTTTTCTTCCCCAAAGATAAAAAAGATGAATCAGATGGAAACATAGGTACTGGCGGAATAGTTGTTGTTTTAGCTCTCGCTGCAGCCTCAACAGTCTCAAAATCCATGGCCTGCCTCAAGGACTGATCATAAGTCGACACACTAGCCAAAGCCAAACCCTGTCGGATCTGATCCCAAAAACCATCACGAAGTCTTGCCATCCTCAACTCATCAGTAGGAACTAACTCTGGAGCAAAGAGTGGGAGTCTATTGAATTCATGCTCATACTCTTGAACTGATCTACTACCCTGAGTCAACTAAATGAACTCATTGTGCCTCTGATCAACCTCTGATCGCGGGTAGTAAGTAGTGTTGAACAGTTCCTTAAATTTTGTCCAAGACTTGATCTCACCAAGAGATCTCCGAGTTGTTTCACACCATTTGTCAGCCCCATCAGCCAACTTAAATCTAGCCAGACGTACCTTGTCCTTGTCTAGCACTTGCATATCCTCAAATATGACTTCAATGCACAGAAGCCAACTTTCAGCATCCTCAAGCTTCAAACTGTCTGAAAATGTTGGAAGTTCCGGCATTTTGAAGGTATTTATTACCTTCTCATACCGTCTCTTCTCCTCAATGCCCTCACTGGACTCGGGAATCGATACTCTAACCTCAGCAAGGGTGTAACAGCCACAACACCAACACTACTAGTGCCCGCATCCTGAACAATAGGTGTATCAACACGTGGCCTATCTTGTTGCAGCTTGGTGATCATCTCAAGGAGTTGAGCATTCTGCTGCTGCTAGATAGCAAACATTTCTTCCAGCCTCTTAAGCCTATCATGATTGCTAGGGTCCATTGCTAACCCTAATTTGTCCTTCTTCAGAAAACTAAAATTTCAATGGGCAAAAAAGCATCAGGCAGGAATGGATAGCATTAAACATAATCTAACTACCCATACAATCAAACATAATATTATAAGGCTTTTATCTTTCTTAAGTTTTTTTATAACCTAACCATAGGTATCCTAAACTACTTGGCTCTGATACCAAAATTGTTGTGATCCCTCTCCGGGTGATGTCACGACCGATACAATATCCCAGATAATGTCACAACACGACAAAACCTGAAGCACCGGTAAGCTTCTACACCGAAAGTACCTAATACACTCAATACACAACCTGTATATGATCATGATAATTGAACCAAAACAAATATTACATTATCGTCCAAATACATGATGACATCTATCCAAAGTAATTATCTTAAGGTTCAAAATCCTCAAGACTATATGGAACTCAAATAATAGCCCATCATTCCACTGTTTATCATATACAGTCCAAAAAAAATCATAACTATCTATATTTTATATACATAAGTACCTATGACAGTTATATACAAATTCAAAAGAACAAAACAATTAAAACTAGTCCCAAGTCCCCAAAAATATACAAACCAAAACCTACATTCAAAAAGAATAAGAGGAAGGCCACACAGACTTTAAGCCTTGCCCTTTCTTTTCTAATCTGAACTTGAAAAAAGTAGGGAAAAATGGGGCGAACTCAACTAGCTCAATGAATATCTTTCACAATAATCTCCACATATGCATTTATATAAAACATGTATGATATTGGAAATCTCATTCATAAACCATATGCATCAAGGAAAAAAAAAATTCATGATATACATGGTTCCAACTAAACATATGATTTATGTATCATTTCCATAAGAATCAAATATGCAGACTCCTTACTAAAAGGACATGACAGAATAACACGTGTCTTTACTTCCCCCATTGGCCAATAGGTTCAGACCGGTGCATTATCCTTCACTAATCCTCCTACCCTTCCATTCTTTAGTGCTTCGAAAAGTCCTTTCCACGAAGTACTAATCCAAGCATTCCGGCGGCACGTTTCCCCGAAAAACAAGTAGTAGAAAGACAAACAATGTCGAGGTATTTAATCCAAAACACCCAAGGCAATACCAATGCATAAATTTCGTGCTCATGTTCTTTAAACACAATGCACATAAATATAATAGGATGTATACCATTCAACAATGAAATTTCATATAAATACAATGCTATAAATGGAGAAATAAGGTGAGAAATACTCACAAACAGTTCAATAGTCAATTGAACAAGTCAATTATATCCCAATTGGCCAATCAACTCACATAAACCTGAAATGAATCATATACATACACCAAATGATCAATTTCAAGTCAATTATGCCTAAATACATAATTACAACTCAAAATTCATCTAATCCACACTTGGATTAGAAACACCTAACACAAATCAATTGACCAATTCTAATCCAATTGCCTCAAAAGCCCCAAATTGGATAAATCTCTACATGGTCAATTTGAACTAAACACTATGCTACACCATGAAATTCATCATATTGGCTCCATACTTTAATAAAGTATGCCATAAACATCAACATAGTTCACATGCACATCATTTGCACACCTATATCATAATAAATTACATTAAAGTCTACATACATGCTAAGTTCCAATTATACAAGCTAAACTCATCAATAAAATGAAAACTCACCATTAAAGTATGTATAAACACTCCAATTAATGGAATCTAAGCTCAAAATTGGTAGGTTAGGGTTTGGAATTCCTAAACCCTAACTTAACCCCAAATTAAAACTCATGCATGTGATCAAAACACTACACAATAGCTGAAAATCAACCCAATAAGCATAATTAGAAGAAAAATGGGGAAGAAACATTACCTTGGAAGCAAATTCACCAACCCTAGCTCCCAAATCACCAAAACCCCCAAAATTTTCTTTTCTTCTCCTTTCTCCTCTTCTTTCAGTTGCAATTGATGCAAATGAGGAAAAAAAAAGAGAATTTTTCTTATATACAAATGCTGGGCCCACTTGCAAATTTTAAAAAAAATAAAAATTGCACAGTCGCGAGAAGCGCGCTTCTCAGCCCAAAACTGAGAAAAATATGTCTCGACCAGTTTCAGAGGAGCACGCTTCTCCCTTAAGGAATGCGCTTCTCCCAAACCCAGAAAAATCCAAATTTTAAATTCATGCAAGGAGCGCACTTCTGCTACCCATAAACTAAAAAATTACATGTCTAAGTGTATTTTCACTTACACATTCATACTAAAAACATAGTAAACATGAGAATACACATAAATACTTTGTATACACACAAAATACGAGTATTATACACATCAAATACAAATACAAGCACCTAGAGTCGGGCATTCTACGTCATCATGACATCATAAGTGAAAGTGGGTCATTACAATAACTTCAGCCCAAAAATATTTAGCCACATAATATTCACATAGCATAGTCCTGCACATTTCTTGAAGGGTTCAGTTTTTTCTTTTAACAACTTCATTTTGTTGTGGAGTTCTAGGGGTAGAAAAGTGATGGGTGAATTCTTGTTTGTTGCAAAAATCCTCAAGATTCTTGTTTACAAACTCTCCACCTTGACTACTTCGAATGATAGTGATCTTATAACCCTTCTTATTTTCAACGCGAGAACAATAATTAACAAACACATAAAGCACCTCACTTTTATGAGCAAGGAAATATACCCATGAAATCTAGTGAAGTCATCAACAATCACAAAGGGGGTTGGGAAGAAGAAAAATGAGGTGATGATTTCTAGCATGTGAAGGTCGGGGCACTGGGATAAGAATTGAAGAAAAAAGTAAAAAATAGCAAGTGAGCGCAGCGGCGCCCAATTTGGGAGTTGCGGCGCTAGGAGTTTTAGTCCAATTAGGACTTTTGTGCATTTTTTACAAAAGTTCTTTGTTTCTCTTCCATTAATATAAATAGGACATATAGAAATTTAAAAAAGGGGGATTCATTGGAAGATAGGGTGACTTAAGAGCAAAAGAGGAAGGAAAACACTCTGGAAAACCGCAAAGAAGATGATTCAAGGATTGGAGGATTCATTACAAGATTTTATTTTTCTTCCTTTTATCTCGTGTATTTGATTTCCTTTCTTTCTATGATGTTTGATACTATGGATTTTGAGTTTTTGTTCATGAGCTAGATTGGTTTCTAGGTTTGTCATTGGAACTCACGTGTAACCTTGGATTTATTATTTTAATTTTAGATGTTATTAGTTAATTTTGAGTTATTCACTTTAATCTATGCTTTTTGCTTCTAATTAACCGACAATTAATTAAATTGATTCATTAAATCTGGATGAAATTGGGAAAATGGAATTTAGATTTAGAACTTGATTAAAGTCACGTATGATATGCTAGATAAGAATATACTTGCAAGACATATGTAACCATTAATGAGTAAAAACTTAATGAATTTTGTTTTAATTCAAATCACATGGAATATAGTGATTTAATTAGACAAGATAGTTTTACTTGACCATCAGAAGAGGGTTGTAAATAAATTAAGGCTCTTGGTTAACCCTTCAAATTAATGACTTGATTGAAAAATAAATAAATACATCCGGGTGAAGTGTGAGGGAAAATTGTAAACCTAGGCTTTGAAATATGTGATTTGTTGAATTTTTAATTTATTTAGCGCAATTTAAATCTTTTGATTTGTTTCATAAGTAATTTTGATATTTGTTTAGATAAGATTAGGTTGAAATAATTTTAATAATTAACTAGAAATTAGTGACAAATCTCTATGAGAACGATACTCTATCTTCACTTTATTACTTGATTATGATATTGCGCATTTGCAATTATTTTGCAACAAGTTTTTGGCGCTATTGCCGGATATTTATTTTTCTAATTTCTTTTGTTAATATTAATACCAATCAATTATAGTGTTAATTTAAACTTTTAATTTTTATTATTTTTTAGGTACTTAAAGTTGTATGCGAAGGTCTAAAAGCTTGGAGTTAATTCCTTTTGACCCAGAGATTGAAAGGATTGCACGGAGAAATTGTAAAGAGAAAAGGCAAGCTTCTACTCAACAACACACAATGAAAAACCAAATTATCGCAGCACCGCGGGCAAAGAACCTAGATCTTTGCGAGATTATGCTATCGCATCGGTCAATGACATTCCATCTAGTATTCTGAGACCTGCTATCCAAGCCAATAATTTTGAGATCAAGCCAGTGACCATTCAAATGCTCCAAACCTCGATGACCTTTGGAGGTGCACCGACTCCTGCTAAGCACATCAAGAATTTCTTGGAGATTTGTGACATTTTCAAGCAGAATGAAGTTTTTACTGATGCCTTTCGACTCTGACTTTTTCCATTCTCACTAGGAGATAGGGCCAAGAGCTGGTTGAACTATCTTCCAGCCAGATCTATTACTACTTGGGAAGGTTTGACTCAGAAGTTCTTAGCAAAATTCTTCCCACCGGCTAAGATTGCAAAAATGTGGAATGATATTACCCAGTTCAAGTAACATGACTTAAAATCTCTCTACGACGCGTGGGAAAGGTATAAAGTGTTGCTTAGGAAATGCACTCATCATAGGATACCAAGGTGGCTACAATTGCAAACTTTCTATAATGGGTTGTTGGAACCTATAAGAACTACTATTGATACGGTAGGGGGTGAAGCTCTTATGTCAAAGACTATTGATGAAACATACAATCTGTTGGAAGAGATGGCTTCAAACAACTATGAGTGGCCTGTAGAATGAGTGATTCCAAAGAGGACAACTAGAGTTTATGAAATGGATGCACTCACCGCATTATCTGCACAAGTTGCAGCTCTATCTAAGAAGTTTGACACTCTGGGTGTTCATTTTATTGAAAGTTCTTATGTGACTTGTGATCTGTGTGGGAGCAATCATCCTAGTGATCAATGTTCTCTAAATGTTGAGTCACTGTAATTTGTGAGCAATTATAATAGGTAGAAGAACAACCAGGGCTATTACAATCTGAGGGTAGAGAAATCATCCTAATCTATCGTGGGGTTAACATCAAGGCCAACCTCTAGCAATGAGGCCTATGTTTCCACCTGGGATATCTCAGGAGGCTCAATCACAAGAAAAGAAGTCATCATTGGAAGATATAATACAACAGTTGGCCGCAACATTGACAAGTTCATGATTGAGACGAAGACTCAATTTTAAAGCCAAACAACTTCTATTCGAAATCTAGAAATGCAAGTTGGGCAGTTGGCTAGCAATCTTAATAACCAGCCTGAAGGCATTTTGCCCAGTAACACTGAGATCAATCCTAAGAGAGATAATAAGGAGCAGTGCAAAACAATTACTTTGAGGAGTGGTAAGGAGTTGCTTGAGGTGATTCAAAAGCCTAATAACTCAATTGGGCCTACTTTGTAGAAGTTAGTGGAAGAAAATCTAGAACAAAAAAAAAAGCAACAGGACACCCAGAAGAGTGTTACGTCTTACAAGCCATCACCACCTTTTCCTCAGCGTTTACAAAAGTAGAAGTTGGACAAGCATGTCTCCAAATTCCTTGAGGTATTCAAAAAGCTCCACATAAATATTTCCTTTGCTAATGTTTTGGAGTAGATGCCAAATTATGTTAAGTTCATGAACGAGATTTTATCCAAAAGGTGAAGGTTGGGAGAATTTGAGGCAATTGTTTTGACAAAGGGGTGTACTGTTATTCTCCAAAAGAAACTACCACCAAAGCTCAATGATCCAGCGAGCTTCATTATTCTATGCACCATTGGGAACTAATTCTTCGAGAGAGCTTTGTGTGATTTGGGAGCTATCATCAACTTGATGCCTTTGTCTACATATCTGAAGTTGGGTTTGGGGGAAGCAAAGCCTACAACCGTCACTTTGCAACTTGCCGATAGGTCGCTTACATATCCTAAGGGTGTGATTGAAGATGTCTTGGTGAAGGTTGATCAATTTATTTTTCCATCTGATTTTATTGTTCTTGATATGGATGAAGATCGAGAGATTCCAATCATACTTGGTAGGCCATGCTTAGCTATGGGGAGAACACTCATTGATGTGCAAAAAGAAGAATTAACTATGAGAGTTCAAGATCAAGAAGTAACATTTAATGTTTTCAAGGCCATGAAGTTCCCTAAGGAATTCGATAATTGTTATAAAGTTGATGAGCTTGATGCTTATATTGATGAGACCTTCTTGGAGAATGCTATTAAAGATCTTCTTGAGGATTCTCTTGTGAACACCTTAGCTATGGAACGGTGTGACTCTCGGGAATATGTGGAATTGTTTAATGCTTCTCTTTAGTTTTGTAGATCTAAGCAGCAGTTTGAACAGTTGGAGCTTCCATTTAATATGAATTTTGGGGCAAAGCCATCTATTGAAGAAGCACCATTATTGGAATGCAAGCCACTCCCAAGCACTTGAGATATGCTTATTTGGATGAAACATCTACCTTGCCTGTCATCATTGCAGCTTCACTTGATGATGAACACGAAGCTAAGTTGCTCAGAGTGTTGAGAGAGTACAAACTAGCCTGGAGGTGGTCTATACCTGACATAAAAGGGATTAGTCCTTTTATTTGTATGCATAAGATTCTCTCGGAAGCTGATTTCAAGCCTACTATTGAGCATCAACGTTGTCTGAACCCAATTATGAAGGAAGTGGTGAAGAAGGAGATCATTAATTGTTAGATGCAGACATAATCTACTCAATCTTAGATAGCTCATGGGTTAGTCCAGTTTTGTATCTTCCAAAGAAAGGAGATATGACAGTAGTGGCCAATGAGAATAATGAATTGATACCTACTAGGACGGTGACCGGTTGGTGAGTGTGCATGGATTATCGAAAGCTTAATAAAGCTACTAGAAAAGATCATTTTCCTCTCCCATTTATTGATAAGATGCTTGATAGATTGGCTGGACATTCCTTTTATTTCTTTCTGGATGGTTATTCGGGTTATAATCAGATTGTTATTTCTTCGGAAGATCAAGAGAAGACCACATTTACTTGCCTTTATGGGACATTTGCCTTCAAAAAGATGCCATTTGGACTTTGTAACGCTCCTGCCACTTTTCAGAGATGCATGATGGCTATTTTCTCAAATATGGTGGAATAGTTTATCGAAGTATTTATGGATGATTTTTCAATTTTTGGTGATTCCTTTGATCTATGCCTCCATAATCTTGCCAAAGTGCTTCAGAGATGTGTGAAAACCAATCTAGTGTTGAATTGGGAAAAGTGTCATTTTATGGTTCAAGAGGGCATTGTCCTGGGTCACCTACTTTCAGCCAAGGACTTCTCCAAGATTTCTAAGCCGCTTTGCAATTTGATAGAGATTTTGAAGCAAAAACTTATATCAACACTGATCATAATGGCACTAGATTGGGGACTTTCTTTTGAACTCATGTGTGATGCGAGTGATTTTGCAGTTGGTGCGGTCTTGGGTCAACGTAAAGAGAAGACTCTTCACACCATCTGTTATGCTAGCAAGACCTTGAATGATGCTCAATTGAATTATTCTACAATTGAAAAGGAGCTCTTAGCAGTGGTATTCACATTTGATAAGTTTTATTCCTACCACATTAGCACCAAGGTGATAGTGTACACTGACCACTCGACCATCAAGTACTTAATTGCTAAAAAGGATGCCAAGCCAAGGTTGATTAGATGGGTGCTCTTGTTGCAATAATTTGATTTAGAAATCTGTGATAGAAATGGAACAGAAAATCTAGTTGTGGATCATTTATCCAGGTTAGTGAATGGTTACCAAGATGAAGGGATGTCTTTGATCAATGAATCATTTCCAAATGAGCAACTTTTTGCTCTTAACCAGCCTAGTGTGTCATGGTATGTCAATTAAGTCAATTACATAGCAAGTGGTGTACTTCCCTCGGATCTTACATACCAACAAAGGAAGAAATTTCTACATGATGTTCAATTTTATGTTTGGGACGAGCCTTTCTTATTTAAGCAGTGTGTTGATAAGATGTTGAAGAGGTGTGTGCCTAAGGAAGAAGTAGTAGATATACTCCATCATTGTCGCTCTTCAGATTATGGAGGACATTTTGGGGGTGATAGAATGACTACAAAGGTTTTTCAATTTGGATTTTATAGGCCAACTCTTTTTAAGGATGCTTACCCATTTCCTTTCAAGTGTGACCTGTGCCAAAGGATGGGAAATATATCTCGTCGTCATGAAATGCCTCTAAAAACTATTTTGGAAGTTGAGATTTTTGATGTATGGGGCATTGACTTCATGGGGCCTTTCATTCCTCCTTCAATAAACTTTAAGAGTAGTGGTGAAATTTTTGAAGACTAATATCTTACCCATTTTGGAACTTTGAGAGCAATAGTCAGCGACAAAGGGACACATTTCTATAACAAGTCTTGTGAAGCTCTTCTTGCTAAATACGAAGTTTCTCATAAGATGGCTACTACATATCATCCACAATGTCTAATCGGGAAATCAAAAGAATTCTTGAGAAGACAGTGAATCCCACCTGAAGGATTGGTCTAAAAAGCTAGATGATGCTTTATGGGCATATTGGACGACTTTCAAGACCCCAATTGGAATGTCTCCATATCGGTCAGTCTTTTGGGAAAACATGTCATTCTCCAGTAGAGTTGGAACATAATTCTTATTTAGCCATCAAGAAGCTCAACTTCTACTTGCATGCTGGCAGTGAGAAGCGTTTGTTACAACTCAATGAGATGGATGAATTTCGCCCTTAAGCCTATGAAAATGCTGAGTTGTACAAGGAGAAGACCAAGCGATGGCATGACAAGAAGATTATGGAGCACCATTTTGAGTTGGGTCAATATGCACTACTTTATAATTCTCGATTGAAGTTATTTCTAGGAAAGCTCAAATCTAGATGGTTAGAACCGTGTCACTTCATCAGAGCATTACCATATGGAGCAGTGGAGATTGAAGAGGAGAATTTGAAAAGAACTTTCATGGTGAACAGAAAAAGACTCAAGCATTATTGGTTGATTGGCAAAAGTCCTCAATCACATTATCTGTATTTGATAAGTAGCTTTTTAGGTGTCTTTTACATATATTTTATGTCATTTTATATTCTAGTTTAGGTATATTTTATGTTAAAGTTTTATGTTATTTTATGTTATAGCTTCGATTTAGTTTTATTTCGGTTTGCATTTTTATATGTAACTTTAGGTAAATGTTTTGTTGAGTTTAACACTTAGTTCATGATTGATTTTGTAGGTTTTGAAGCTGTTTGGAAGTGAGATAAAAGTGATGAACAAATGACCATACAAATGAGAGAAGAAACAAATGAAAACTATGTGCGAAAAGACGAGAAAACGATGTAAAAGTGAAGCAAAAAGTGCAATAGCCACGTGTTGGCCTAGAAGTGTGTCCAAGAAGGGGGGTGAATTGGAAAACTATGATTAATTAAAATCAATTTCTGATTTGCAGTGCAATGGCAGTAATAATAACTATGACAAATAAAAGATAATTTGCACAATCAATTTATAGTGGTTCAGCTATATGACTACGTCTACTACCTAACCTTCTCAGTTAGCATTTCAAGGCTTCACTAAGCTATCCTCTTAACGGGTGAGAATAAAACCGTTGCAACCTTCTCAACTTCACGGGTGTGAGAACAACCTTTACAACACTCAACTTACAAGTGTGAGACAACCTATCCTACTCAACTTGACAGATGTGGGTCAACCTCTAAACTCTTAACTTACAGGTGTAAAACAACCTATCCTCCTCAACTTGATGGGTGTGAGTCAAGCTCTAAACTCTTAACTTACAGGTGTAAGACAACCTATGAGCTTGTACTAAGTGAAATCAACAACTTATGTAGTTGCAGCAAATTACGAGAAGAATTAGAGAAAATCAAGAATATATGAAACTGATTTGGATCTAGTGAGAAAAGCCATATCAAATCTGAAGGACAGTGTTTTAGTTGATACTGTTAGGCCAACACCCTCTGAGGACAATAGGCTGAACAAGATACTTGATGTTGTCAATCAAGCATATGAGAAAATGTGCTCTATTGAGTACAAAATTCCCTTCTTAGCATCCACAATTATAGATCTTTCCTACACGATCACCACTGCAACAGATCGAGTGGAAGGTGTAGTTGGTTTCTTCAAGGCTATGAACAACAAACTTCATTCCACAATATGGTACATTGCTTCGAGTATGATGAGATTTGGAATGCTTTTTCATCTCTTAGAGAAACGTGGAGTAAATGTTCCACGGGCACCCAGAGCCCCAACTTTCACGAGACCACAAGGTCCAAAGGAATATGATAGACTTCTAGGCATTCTGGAGTGTAAAGGAGAAGAGTTTGATGAAGAACCATTGCAAGGAATGTCACGGAGGATCTCACCTCCACCAGCAGCAGAAACTCATAAGTTTTCTATTCTAAACGCAAGCATCCAACCAGACCTGAGTTCAAAAGTCATACACCATCATTAGAGTTTGTTGTCGGTCTTACTGACAGACGTGCAAAGGGAGATGAACTTTCTCCACCTCCAAATCCTTACAAATCTAGTGTCTCAAAGAAAGTACTTGGAAGATTCCTTAAGGAAGTAAGGCAAGCAAGTCAGTTCGAGGAGAATGAAGGGAGTTCAAGTGGATCAAAGAAGGAGGAGGGTGACAGGAAAAAAAAAAAGGAAAGGCTCCAGCTCTAGCGAGTCTACCTTTTTGATGTTTTCAAAAGGGGGAGAAGAAATGGACATATACTAGACTATGATGGACTTGCAAAGGGAAGCTAGAAATTTGGGGGAGTCCTTAAATGAATATTTAAGAGGGAGGAGAAAAAATGTATACTTGCGTGAATGTATTTGTTTGATACTTTATAGTTATGTATTTGACACTGTAATTAATCTGATCATGTCTGTAATATACTTTTATGTATGATTGATCTTAATTGAATGAAATCCTTGATATCTCTATGCCATGATAATGTGATTTGTATGAAAATATGTGTATCTATGTATCACTTAGCCAAATGGTAGTTGAGTGTTTGAAATCATCAAAAAGTGGGAGATTGTTATCTCAAGGAACCCCATGATGTGAATGTTTCGATGATTCCAAACTACTCAATTGAGTATCTAATGATCTTTTTAAGTGTTGCATAATTATCAGCAATCAAGATCAAAGAATTGAGCTTTCAAGATGATTGATTAATCAAGATCAAGGATTCGAGTTTTGAGCTCTTAGAATGTAAAACTTTCGCTCAAATAACTCTCAACAAGAGTTACAATATATGCATAATTGCATGGTTTAATCGATTTGATTTCGAGGTATTTTTTGTTGATTTTATCAATCACTCAATGACTTTTAATGTTTGATTTGATTCATAATACCGAATGTTTAATCTTGTTTTAATTGAGCTTTAAAATGATGAAAAATGTCAAAATCATTTTAAGTGTCCATCAGGACGTTGGTCCATCAATTAGACGCTAATGTCTCAGCAGCGTCATTCTGTACTTGGTAAGTCAGGACGCTGATGACACATTCGAACCCTGATATGGTTCTAGGTTGAAAATGCTCTTATCCATCAGGATGCTTACATCTTGAGTAGCGCCCTCATTGATTCAACAAAATGAACTTATCAGGACGCTGATTGATCTTATGTTATTTTGTTTTAAAAACGAGTTAGGACGCTGATAGTGCATATGTTGGAGTCACTTATCTATCGGGACGCTTACGTTTGAGTAGTGCCCTCACAAGGACCAACTATGTAACTCAGTAGGACGCTGATTGATTAGTAGCATTCTTATCATTTTTATAGCTTTAAAATGTCTAAGTAAGTCAGAACACTTACATTCCAGTAGTGCCCTTATGGTTCAAAATGTCGTTAGTAAGTCAGGCCGCTTACATTCCAGTGCCGCCTTCACTTCACAGTTCAGTAGGAAGCTCATATTGCATGAGCGCCCTCAAGGAACAAAATGACAGTTGTTGGTATTATGCGTCAGGACGCTAATTGAACATCAGGCTGCTAATCTAACACTGACATAAGTTCTGAAAAAGCAACTATCAACCAGTTTGTTGACAGTTTAGGTGCATGACCCGTATTCAACGAGACTTTCCTTATTCATGCTATCTGAACTGTATCAGAACTATTTTGTAAGAAACCAGACTTACCATTTTTATGAAAGATTAAAGTTGTTGTGAGCAAACGTTCATATTTGAAATTCAAATGAAATACTCAACCGCTTTATTTCAACTAAGTCTATATATATACCAGTGCTTGGATTCAAAATAAGAACATCGACAATTCTTAAGCCATTACTTTTAAAAGTTAGTTAAATTTTTGAATCGCTTTTTATAGTTAAATTGTTTTTCAAAGTGTTGTCTTTGAAACAAGTTTCATTCAAAAGATTTTCACATTGAGCTTACACTTTATCTATTTCATTGAAAATCTATTTAAAGAAAAGAGAACTATTTCGTTCAAATTTTCAGCATTGTTTTAAACCTCATATCATTACTTGCTGAAGGAGAAATTTGAGAGATAGTTCATAGGATACAGTTGTACTTCATTTCATATTTCTCTTTACTGTATAAAGTGTTGCAAAAGTAGTTCTATAAACTACTAATTTCACTTTATCTTGTTCCCAAGATAGTAGTTTGTTGAAGTCCGTAAGTTGAGAAAGATAAGTAGTTCTCTAGCCTGTAAATTGAGAAACTTTGGTTAGTCTCAAGCCGCAAGTTGAGATAGGTAGTTTTCTAGCCTACAAGTCGGAAATGTGAGAGGTTGTACTCAAGCCTGTAAGTTGAGAAGGTTTAAGTAGTCTCTAGCCTGTAAGTTGAGTGGTTGTAAAGGTTTGGTCTTCACTTGTAAAGAAGATCTGTTAGTGGAGCTTTTCAAATCTTAGCTGAGGAGGTTATGTAGTGGAGGTAGGCAAGTGGAGGTAGGCAAGTAGCCGAACCACTATAAATCTGCAGTGTCAATTTTTTTTGTTTTCGCACTTTACTGATTGCCATTGTATTAATTTTTAATTTGTCCAAGTGTCCAATTCACCCCCTTTCTTGGACACACCTGGGCCAACATTTAGTTCTTCTTCTAAATTTTCCCCCTGAAGTGATGAATCAGTAGTCAGTAGCATGTAGAAGATTTATGCTCCTGAAAAATAACATCCATGGAAACATAAAACCTCCTAAAAGACAAATCATAACACTTATAGCCCTTTTAATTGATACCATATCCCACAAAAACACACTTGAAAGCACGAGACTCAAGCTTAGTACGTTGATGTGGATGTAAGTGAACATAGACCACATACCCAAAAATTCTAGGAGCCAAACATACCACTGGCGAAAGAGTACAGTGATCAAAAAGGGCATCCAATGGTCTTCTAAAATTGAGGATAATTGATGGTGTTCGAATTATCAAGTAGACCATTGAATTCAAGGCTTCACCCCACAAATGAGAAGGAACGTGCCCACCAATCAAGAGAAACCGAGTAACTTCCAATAAATGTATGTTTTTTCGTTCTACAATACCGTTTTATTGAGGGGAATAAAGACATGTTTGATGAATAATACCTACTGAGTGCATGAATTCTATCAATTCTTGTTTGAAGTATTCTCCCTCATTATCAGATCGAAGGACTTTTAATGAAATGCCAAACTGAGTAGTAACCATTTGATGAAAGAGATGATAAACAACACATACATCACTTTGTGCTTCAACTGATAAACCCAAGTCATTCGAGTACAATCATCCACAAAGTTACAAACCATCTCATCCCATTAAGAGTAGAAATTAGTGTTGGTCCCCAAACATCTCAATGAACTAATGAAAAAGGGTGATTTGCTTTATCATCACTTAAATGAAAGGTAGTACAATAACTTTTTGCCATTACACAAGTTTCACAAACAAAATTTGAGAAATTACACCCATTAAACAAAGAGGGAAATAATTTCCTGAGATAACTAAAAGAGGGATCTCCTAGTCTTTTATGCTACAACCAAATTTCTTTCTTTTTCTTATTCATCAAATATTCTTTCACCAAGTGAACTTGCCCTTCACTATTGGAATGTTGGAACCCATCTTCCAAATAGTACAATCCCCCACTTTGTTTACCACTGTCAATCTTCTCCTTGGTATGGATGTCCCGAAAAATGCAGTGAGTAGGAAAAAATAGAGCTACACAATTATGAGATTTTGTTAATTGATTAATAGAGAGAAGGTTGCAGTTTAATGATGGAACAATTAGACATCATTAATAGCTAAGGTAGAGGGATAACGGGACTGTACCAACTCCAATAACAGGAGATGATACACCATTAGCATTGGTAATGGAAGTTTTGGAACGTTTACAGGATAAGTGATTAAACCTATAACAATCACAAGTCATATGATTTGTTGCACCAGTGCCAATTATCCAATCACTGTTTCCAGTAAAAGACATACCTGACTTAGCAGTAAATCCAGGAGTTGTGGCTAGATTCTCCTTGGGGTTAGTGTCCTCATCCTTAGTAGTGGAAGACACTTGAGATGCCTTCTTGCCATTTGAATGCCACTCGGGATATTCATGGAGTCGAAAACATGTATCCATCGTATGACAAGTACCATTACAATGAGTACACTTCTGATCTTTCTTTGAGGTTGGCATTTTTCGAGAAGCCATCACAACCCCTTCCCTGGTTATTCCTCCAAGCATAGCATCTTGGAAATTAGCTTCTACACAAATCAGAACATAAACATTTTGTATGATCAAAAGAGGTTTGGTAGCAAGTACACAACCTCTGACCCCATCAAATTGAGAATCAAGACCAACCAAAAACATATACAGACATTGGGAATTAACCTTCGTGGTGTATTTTATAATATCATTGGCACATTCCATAGTACAATCATCAATATCATCAAGTTCCAGCCATATTTTCTGTAGTTTTCCAAAATAAGAAGTAACATACCCTCTATTTTGGCGAATAGAAATTACCTCGCAGTGTAGTCGATAGACCTTTAATGCATCTTGGTTGACTGAATATGTTTGTTTGACTGCCTCTCATATTTCCTTCGCTACATTCAATCAAAGAAATAAATATCTGATGTCTTTTGTCATTACATTAAGAAGCCAAGATTTGACCAAACAGTTTTCATCCTCTCATGCTTCATATTTTTTCGAATGAACATCCTTTGGTGCAGCCTTAGTACGTGAAATAAAACCCCAGTGTTTTCTCCCATAGATTTTATTTTGAGCATTTAAAGACCACTCAACATAGTTGGTACCATCAAGATATTCTGGAGTGATTAGAGAAGATTCTTGTATATGGAACCCAACCAATGAAGTAGTAGATTCATTCTTCTTTAGATAATCATCACCACTATCTTTTGAATGAGTCATAGTAGCAAAGATACTAAAAACAAAATTGCACAGCGGAATAATATGAACATAAACAACAATTGTGAACATAGGACCAAACTTTAATTCCTAGGGTAAAGAAAAAGAGATTGAATGAGGCTTTGATACCATCCCAAAGAACACAATTGTGAAATAATTTTCTGATATTTCATTCATTATAATTCTATAATTTATAGAATACATAGAGGAGCATTTACAAAGAAAGAATAAACTATTACAAGGAAAGAATAAACTAATAATTACCTTATAATATTACAAGAAATAATGAATAGAATGAATAGGAAACATCCTACAATTAAGAGAGAAATAAGGGCAATTACTAATTAAGAATATTTGCCCATATCAAACCCTTGATTCTAGCAAAATCAACAACCTAGTTTAAAAGCTCGAAGTTTACTTTTCGTAACTTAAAAAATTTCAAAAACCCAGCAAGAGTGCATTCCTTAAAAAGTCAAAAAATGTTCCTACAAAGGAACAAGTTCCTCAAGTCCAAAAGCAAAATGGACAAAGTTGTCAAATACATGAGAACGCGCTCTTCTCTGGAGGAATGCATTCCTCAAGTTCCAAAACGTTTAAACATTTTTGTCCCTTCCTATTGAACACTTTCGTTTTTGGAGGAACGCATTCCTCAAGTCCAAAAACTCCAGAGCAATGTTTTTGCTTTTTTGGAGCGCGTTCCTTAAGTTTTGAACGTGTTCCTCAAAACCCTTAGAGAAAAAATTATGAGTTTTGTACTTTTGAGTTGCTGGAGTGTGTTCCTTAAAGGAGGAAAGCATTCTTTGGGTACTTGAGAAACAACGACATATCTCAAATACGTTCCTTGACTAGATATGAGTTCCTTCAATCATATGCATACAAAATAAAACATAAAAATCAGGGAATGGGCTTCTTAATCAAGAAACAAGTTCCTTAAAACAATTTTAGTTCAAAACTAGTCGAGGAGTGGGTTCCTTCACCCAA
Organism: Paratinospora sagittata; assembly: GCA_035771175.1. Taxonomy (NCBI): domain Eukaryota; kingdom Viridiplantae; phylum Streptophyta; class Magnoliopsida; order Ranunculales; family Menispermaceae; genus Paratinospora; species Paratinospora sagittata. The sequence continues at coordinate 24,801,350 of CM069596.1, read as the reverse complement.
GAACATGTATGATTTAAAGATCATTTTGAAAACCTTCACAATATGAATATTGAAGACATTGATTTTGAAATAATGTTTGAAAACATGTTACACATTATTAAGAGTGAGAAAATGGAATAATTAAAACCAAAAAAATCAAAAAAAGGAAAAACAGAAAACTGAACATTTTAGGGCTTTGATAAAAAAAGATGGAAAAATATATGGCTGGTCGAATTAGGAAGAAACCTACATCCTAAGAAGATCTAAGCATATATATAAAAGAAATTATTTGATACATTCAAATGCTTTGACCTTCAATTGACTTCTACTTTACTTTGGTTGATTGGACAATTTGCTTCGACTCTCTGTTGACCGAACAAATGCTCTTGACTTCAACTTGGTTTGTCATCGACTTGGACCTTTGATTGACCGATCATTGACTTTGACCTTTTGTTGACCGGACAATTGACTTTGACTCTTGGTTAAGTGATCATTAACTTTGTCTTAGTCACATTACCAAAGTGAGATGATCAAACTGAAAACACTAGATCAAGATATTAGATCACATGAAATTTTGTTTGTAATCATCAAAATCAAACAGGGTAGGGGTCATCAGACCAACAAATTGTAAGTATTATTTGAAGATGGGTTTGATAAGAACAATCTTCTCTTCATTATCTTTGTATTTTAATTAGCTTGTCAGCTAACCATGGAGTTCCTTGGTCTAAAGGAAAAATATTAATTTGTATAAATTTGATCTTCACCCGCAAGTATGATCATTTTTAGTGGATTTTGAGAAAATCTTGATCGAGGACATCAATTCATGGATGTTGGCTACGAGAATTGAACCACTTTAAAGCTTGTGCAGTTTGCTCTATTTTCAATTTAATTTACTTACTTGTTTATTTTGATTTAGAGAATAAAACATTATTTAAATACCTACTAATCCAATTTATCCCTATCTTGGACTTAAATCTAGGCCATCATTAATGCCTTTTGAAAATAGCTTTTGCAATTAGAATTTATTTACCAAAAATATGCTTGTCATTATTTGTTTTTTATCTTTCACTTTTTTGACATTTTTTATTAGGATAAAGGTTAATGTAATCTTTTTAATTAAAAGATACTTTTTAAATTGGCAAATGAACATCCATTTAACATTTAAAGGACTTTTGAAAACAGTTACCATCTTTCTTTTTTTTCATAAGTATTTTTATTATAAGTACTTTTACAAAAAGTAAAAACTATAAGAGGAAGGTGTTCCAAACAAGCCCATTATATGCTTACAAGTATTTTTAACCTCCATGTTGATATCATATAAAGTGACATTTCTATTGCTACAAAAGTTTGAAGTTTTCAATATAAACTATAAAAATACTTTTGAGATGACTTGATACTTGATGCCACATGTATCTTTATTGATTATTTTTCACTTTATGACCGTCAAATTACTATAAAGCATTGCAAAAAATACTTTTAGAACTTCATAATTTTTCTGACAATTTTTTATTGACAACCATCAATAGTATTTTTCATTGTAATGAGGTTAAATATTTATTCTAAATTTGGTGCAATAGGTGCGTATTCATCCCTTGAGTTTTGTTGAACCCAATGAACCGAATCGAAGGTGGTGAGTAATGGTAAAGCCAGCCCCTTAAATGGAGTAGTAGAATTCTTTAAAATCTTTAAAAAAGAAAATTAAAAAGAAAATCAAATCAACCCTCAAATAATAGGTCTTACAATTAATAAGTCTTGTATCAATAATTTATAAATTCCTTTGCCAAGTTATATTAAAAGGATCCACAAAAGTTTATATAAAATACATTCCTATATACTTAGAATGAAAAGCAAAAACATTCTAATAAGACTATTCCTTCGTTGTCGATTCTTAAGTATTGTGCTCTAAGCATGATATCTTCTAATTTAGTTAATGTGCTTTCTTTTTTATATAAATAATTAAGCTAAAAAAATTAATATTCAAAAACTTAGGATAAATAGCACCCAACCTCTTATTTTTAGAATTAAGATTAAAATAAATATATTTATTTTGGTGGGTTTGGATCTTGACTATAACCGATATTGTTCATAACTTAACCACCTCACCCAAGTATGAGGTTTTTACTTCAAAGGCTTCGGTACTAATGAGAAGAGAGATTCACAGTTATATTTCACGAGATGAACTCTTTTCATTTCGAAGTTGGATTATTTTTTTCAGTCCACACACGTATAACAACCTTCACCTTGAACTGAAATCTAAGGAGTCATTCATCATTATGTAAGTCAAGCTCCTAATGAGCCCATTCACCTCAACACACATTAGTTTGGCTCCAATAAGCCCTGACTAACTCCACCTGAATATATGTCATGCCCCAGTCGAACCATCAGCTTTGATACCATTATTGGTGGGTTTAGATCTCGATTAATATCAATATTGTCCCCAACTTAACAAACCTCAGTACCAATGATGGGAGAGATCCACACTTATATTTCATTAGATGAACTTTTTTCTCTCTGATGTGGGATTATTCCTTTCGATACATGCACGCCTAACAATTTTGTAATTTCAAAGCATGTTATCAATATTATTATTATAATGTTGAAAAACTCAACATTTGATATTTTTGTACTTCTTCCAAAACTATCATTGAAAACTTTATGACTTCTTAATTTTAAAATATAAGTTTAGTGATATAATAAGTGATTTAAAAATACAATATAGCTTTTTTTTTACTACTCCCAAACTCTCTTCCACTTTTAATCTTTAAATTGGTATTTTCAATTTTGGGCTCTTCGATTATAGCATTTTACCTTATTTATCCATGTTTTGTAAATTATAAGTTGGTTTCACCTTTTTAATATCATTAAAATTATAATATATTTTTTAACTAATAATAAGAATACTTATAAATTATAAATTTAAAAATTGTGTTCATATATAGTAGAAATTACGTGCAATTACAAATACTCCAAATATAAGTGATGAAATTAATTAGCTCATTTCCCTTGATCTTCGTCCATTCTCTCCTTTCTTTAGAGGTAATGTGCTAGTTCTTTTTATTCTAGTATCCTAGAATGAAAGATAGGAAGTCACGAAAGACAATATTTGGAAGTCTCTGTTTGGGTTTTGTTTTCTTTCTTTTTCTTTTTCTTTTTTCTTTTTGTTTTCTTTTATCCTATCTTATCTCATCCATAGAATCATGACAAGATCTCATGGATAGAATCATAGAAACAATATGGATAAGCTTACAATGATAGATTTTTTCTTTGTCTTGTTGCAGTATTTCTTCATTTCATTCTTACAGTTAAAGAATTCTAATTATTTATTATATTTATAGTTTTTATGAGATTTCTATTACATTATTTTACATGTGTATTTGTGTATGACTTTTCTTATTTATTAATAAAAATGAGATAAGTTATTTTGAACGAAAATATATTTATTAATTTAAGTTTATTGATGTGAGTAAAATGATAAAATTGTGTCTTGCAATTAAAAATAGAAATGAGGGGGTCTAAAAGAGTAACAAATTAGAAATTGTTCTAGTGCCATTTTTGGTAAAGTTCTAGAATCACCCTTAGAAAAGCTTACTTATATTTTATCAAAAAGTTATTTTAAATGTTAAAAAGGATACAACACTAATTTCTCTTTTGAACACTATATCATAAATTATAGGTACAAAACTATAAAAATGAGTTTCAGGATGAACAACTCAGAGAGAATTTGAGAGAGAAAAGTTTTCATTAATGAGCAAGAAAGTTATTAATACAAGTTACATAACATGTTGTTACTGCTCAACAGAGAAACAAAATTCTCAACAACCTTTTAACTAACCCTTAACCAACTAATAGACTCTAACTAAATATTAGAAGCTTCTAGATAATCAAAACATATGATAGTCTAATACTCCCCCTCAAACTCATGATTTCGGGAGAACCGTGAGTTTGATTTTGAAAGAAAAAAACTTTGCAGTAGATAAGGGTTAAGTTAGAACATCAGCAAGTTGAACATTAGTAGAGCAATACTAGATATCAAGTTGATGTTTCAGCACTTGATCACTAACAAAGTGGCATTCAATTTCTATATGTTTAGTTCTAAAATGTTGCACTGGATTTCTAGCAATGTATTGGGCACTTAGATTATCACATAATATGATAGGTGGAGAATGAGACTCAACACCAATTTCAGCAAGCAACGATTTAATCCACATTAACTCTGTCGCCCCAGTAGCTAAAGAATGATACTCCGATTCAGCTGACGAACGAGAAACCACCTTGTGTTTTGCAAAAGACCATGAAACTAAATTCCCACCAAAGAAAATGCAATATCCACCAACACTTTTTCTATCATCTAGGCAACTTGCCCAATTAGCATCAATATATGCTAACAAATCAAGATGAGTTGGGTTCGATAACAGTAAACCATGATGTATTGTCCCCTTCAAATATCGCAACACTCTATTAGTTGCTTGCTAATGAACATCAGTAGGTGTGCTCATGAATTGACATAGTTTATTGACTGAAAAAAGATAGCTTTAGTCTAGTGAGAACACAACACTGTAAAACACCAACCAAACTTGTGTATGGTGTTGGATCAGAAAGACATGTACCATCCAATTTAGATAAAACTCCCCCGGAAGCCATAGGTGTTAAACAAGGCTTAGAATCTGACATACCATGTTTATCAAGCAAGCTTTTAATATATATTAGATTGTGATAAATGAAGACCTTGGGAAAACCTTGTAATTTTAACACCAAGAAAAAATTGAATTAGACCAAAATCCTTTAGTGCAAAAGAAGCATTCAGCTGCTGAATAAATGATTCCAAAGAAGAAGAGTTGTTGCCTGTGATGATAATATCATCCACATAAATGAGAAGAAGAATTACATCATATCCTTAATGACGAACAAACAAACTTGTGTCTGATTTTGTATTGACAAAACCCCAATCACAAAGACATGAATGAAGTTTATAATACCAAGCACGTGGGGCTTGTTTTATACCATATAAGGCCTTGTAGAGCTTACATACATGCCGAGGATAATTAGGATCTTCAAAACCAATAAGTTGCTTCATATAAACATCCTCCTCAAGATCGCCATTTAAGAATGCATTATCGACGTCTACTTGACAAAGTGTGCACCCAAAATGAAGAGCAAGAGTAAGAATAAGCCTAATAGAAGTAACTTTGATAACCAGACTAAATGTTTCAGAATAATCAACACCAGCGGTTTGAGCATACCCTTGAGCAACAAGTCTTGCTTTGTACTTATTAATAGAACCATCTTGTTTTGTTTTAAGTCGATATAACCACTTACACCCTACAGGTTTTACACTAGAGGGCAAGGAAACCAAATCCCATGTATGATTAGACAATAAAACAAAGTATTCATCTTGCATAGCTTGAAGCCAATCATTTGATTTTGAAGCTTGAGCATAAGATGTTGGTTCAGCAGAAATAGTAGGTGTAAACAAAGCTTTAGGATGAGAATTAACTGTTTTCGAATGGGTTAACATAGGGTGATAGTTGATAGAAGAAGGTGGATTAGACTGTGATAAAGGAGTCGACTGTAATGAAGTAGTTGATTGTAACGTAGTAGTCGACTGAATTGGATCATTTTGAGAATGAGAGGGTGCAGGCACTGAAGTGGAAAAAGAAGATGAAATAGACTGTGACAATGAAGTAGAAGAAAATGGTGCATAAGAAGTAGAGGAGGAATAAAGCCAAGTAGGAACATGAATGTAAGAGTGGGAATAAGGATAAGACATTGTTGAGATAAAAGGAAATTGATTTTCAACAAAGACAACATGACGGTTAATATAACATTTTTTGTAGATATATCAAGACAAACATAACCTCGTTGATTTGGAGCATAACCCAAGAAACAACATATAGCAAACCTAGCTTGAAGCTTGTTGTTTGTATAGGGCCAAAGACAAAGGAAAACAAAGGCAACCAAACACACGAAGGAATGCATAATCAGGTGCTTTGAGATAAAGTTTATCATAAGGAGAGAGATAAGATAGCACCTTGGTTGGCACTCTATTCAGAGTAAACACAGCAGTACGAAAAGCATATGGCCAAAATTTCAAGGGAACATTAGCTTGAAATAACAGTGTTAAACCTGTATCAACAATTTTTCTATGACGAGATTCAACCATGCCATTTTGTTGGGAAGCATGAGGACAAGTTAACCGATAATTGATACCACATTAAAGTAAGAGAATGGCAAGAGGCTTGAATTGATATGCTCTAACACTTTGGACTGATTTAATAGAAGTATTGTATTAATTCTCATTCATAGTTTTGAACTTGAGAAAAATTGGAACCACCTCATATCTAGTTTTGAGAAAATATATCCATTGAAATCTAGTACAATCATCAGCTATAAGAAGAAAATATTTTTCATCACAAGTGCCAAGATGTGGAGAAGGACCCCAAATGTCAAAATACAACAAATCAAATGGCTTAGTAGCTGAAACATGTGTGGAATCAAATGGTAAACGATGGGACTTAACTAAAGCACAAGTTTGACAAACCATAGACGAGGCTGAATTTCTGTCACTTAGCGAAAAATGATGTGAAGAAATAGTACGATTTACAATAAGCTGAGAGACGTGTGCCAATCGATCATGCCATATGGAATTACTTGCAAGAAAAATAGTAGGTGCAACGGAATAAGCAGCAGACTTTGAGACAAATTTAAAAAGACCTCGATCAGCCATTCCTTGATGAAGAACCATCTTCGTATCCTTGTCCTTAACAAAGAAACAGTTAGAATGAAATTCGATAAAGACATTGTTATATTGACAAAACCGTTGGACTGAAATCAAATTAGCCTTCAATTTTGGAGCATGAAGAACATTATTAAGATTGTAAATCTTATTTGAAGCAATAAGATGAGCATTGCCAACATGAGAAATAGGAAGTAAGCTTCCATTACCTACGAACACATTGTCTGAATGAGGATAGACCATAGGATTGCCAAGATTAGCCATAATATTTGTGATATGATTGTTAGCTCCACCATCAAGAATCCAAGATGTTGATTGTGACTCTGGAATAGTAGAAGAACCAGAAGCAAGAAATGCAGCAGGTGTAGTTGTAGTAAAACAATTAGACAAAGATGATTTAGGAGAGGATGTAGCATTAGTAAGGAAATGTTGAAGAGTAACAACGCAATGCAACATGCCCATTCTTGCCACAAAATTGGCATTGGACATGATGCTTTTGATTCTTGCCATTATTTCGACCACGAAGTCCATTTCTATGATATTGCCAAGAAAATTTGATTGAAACCAGAAAAATTACCATTAGATGCAGCAGAGGAAGAAATACCTTGTTGTACAACAGGATTAGAACCAGGATTAGATCCGACTTGGTTAGAATTAGGAACAACATATATGTTTCCTCTTCCTCTTCCATAGGCAAATTGTTAATTCTTAAAATTTGGAACACGAATGATAATTTGCCTGAACAATCTGTTGATCTAAAAATTTGCTTTGTTGCTCTAATCGATTCTCATAAGATAACAACTGGCTACGGATTTCTTCAATAGTCAGATTATCAGTGCGATTATTGAGAAAACAGATACAAGGATTGTAATCTGCTCCAAGTCCATTCAAAACATTCATTATTAGATCTTTCTCTAAAACAAGCTCTCCAATAGCAGCTAATTGATTTGAGAGGTTTTTCGCATTTTCACATATTCATTAATAGGTTGTCCTCCTTTGTGAATGGATTGAAGTTGGCTCTTGATCTCCATAACCCGAGCTTTAGAAGATGCTGAGTAGACTTGTTCTAATGGCTTCCAAGTGTCATATGATATGTTCTTTCTCACAATGCGATTAGTGAGATTATCTGACACAGATGTGAAAAACCAACTTTTTAGCACGCCATTGATACGTGACCAAAGAACAAAATCAAGATTTATAATTGTTGAATCAGCAAGAAACTTCTGAGGTTCAAACACTGATCCATCAACAAAAGTTTCCAAGCCATAAGCTGAAATCAGACTCATCAATTGCTCTTTCCATACTAGATAATTTCCATGATCCAGTTTAATGCCAAACGTAACACTAACAGGTGGAATAGCTAAAGAAGAAAATAGTGAGCTTCAAACTTGCTCTAATGTGGAACATTAGCAGAAGAAGAATTGTTAGAAGTCATCTTTTACAAGCTTTGATACCATACAAAACTATAAAACCGAGTTTCAGGATGAACAACTCAAAGAGAATTTGAGAGAGAAAAGTCAGTTTTCATTAATGAGCAAGAAAGCTATTTATACAAGTTACATAACATGTTGTTACTGTAACAACTCTCTCAACAGAGAAATAGAATTCTTAACAACCTTTTAAATAACCCTTCAACCAACTAATAGACTCTAACTAAATATCATAAGCTTCTAGATAATCAAAACATATGATAGTCTAATAATAGGCTTTTTTTTTCTTACTGTCTTTCGCAGCTCCCAACTTTTTGCTCTTTTTTTGGCATAAAAAGAGAACTATTTCATTGATAAGTCATAAAGGAGCCAAAGAGGCATACAAGAGTTCCACATATGGGAAGACTTTTGCGCTAAAGCATATTTAGCAAGCTTGTCAGCAATTGTACTTTCTTATCTCAGAATATGCCAAAACAACGAGCCCAAAAACTAGTTAACTCAGCATTGTATATCCCGCAGTAAAAGCTCTAAGTTGGCAATAACATGCAATCGAAAAAGAATACAATTGATCACTAACTTAGAATCAGATTTGATTAAAATCTTATCCACCATCCCCGCACAAGATTCCAATGCAACAAGAATAACTAAGGTGTTCATAGACAACACTAATTATGTTGTTCCTATGAATCGATGCTCTGCCTTAATGCACACTCCTTCAGTAGATCTCAGAACCCAAGGCAACTCCTGAATTTTTTGAGTTGCTTTCCCACGCTGCATCAACATAGAGATGAAATTCCTAGTTTTGGCTAGAGGAGTCAGTACGACTCTAATCAATTCCATTCTGATGAACTCAACTCTATGCATCTGTTCAGCTTAATTACATTCCTACAACTGAGAGAAAGCGGTGAAAAAGGTCTCTTTAGGAGAAAAGTCAAGACCCTGGAGCTCCAATATGTTCCGCTTCTTCCATAGTCACCAAAAGCCAAAGATAATCCATTACAATGTAGATTCATATTCACTGTTAGATCGAATTTTATTGAGAAGCTGCTTCCACAAAGCACACATGTCATCCCCAAGGAAAGTCATAGAATCAATTCCCCATGGGCATCTTGTAAAATTCCGTAAATTAGTCAAATCCACTTGTTGATCATCTGTAACATGATACGTATATGCACCTGTATATACACGGTTATATGTGATGATACGACTTCATTTCGAGTACGTCAAAGACTCTGGAAGGGGTACTAATGTGTGTGACCTTATAATAAAGGTCTCAAAATGGAGTTAATAATATCATAAATGAGTCCATAATGCATTGTTACATGAAAATTGATATATAACACATGTATACCGCAATTATATTCAATTAGGAGTCAAAAAAGATTTTAAAAAATGAAAATCAACCAGAGGGAATGTGCTCTCCTAGAGGGAACACGCTCCATGGCCACTGCTTGCAGTAGCTGCTTTGGACAACGTGTCAAACCTATTTATTCCACATTTTAACATGATTATCAATCATTTTCAGCTCATTTGAGTTCATTTTCATTAGAGAATGTTTAAGGGGAGCTAGGGGCTTGGATTCTTGACCAAATTTGATCAAGGTAAGTGAATCTCCAGTTGTTTTTCACTTGATCTTGTAAATTGTGGAAGTTTGAATAAATTGTTTTGCATGTAGGTTGACTTGAGTTGTAGGATTCTGGAAATCATGTGTGAAGATGGAATTAAGCTTGAAAACTAAAATTGAAGGCTAAGGTGAAAAGATTTGAGATTGAAAATTACAGAATTTGGTTTCTCGTTCTAGTTTGTTCAACATACTTGACTCTTGGCTAAAATTATAGGAATGTTAAATTCTAATTTAGACTTGATGTAGTTAAGATCTTAGCTGATTCTTAGCATGTTTCCATGAAGTCTCATGGTTAAATTTGTGAATTTTATTATAATAGGATCATGTGCATGAATTGGTAGTAACTTGATCTTGTGATATAAGATGAATTATATTGCTAGAAAGGGACCTAGATGAATTGGGGATAAGGTTGAATAAACTTGTTGTAAACAAGTGTTTCAAGTAGATTATTGGGGATTTTAGCTAGGTTGAATGAAACTCACATGCTAAAACAACAACTACGAGTTTAGACTTGATATTAGTCTTGAATTTTCATGTTTTTCAAGGTTTCCATATGGGTTATACATTGTATTATTGTAAGGCAACACTTATAGCCTTGATTTATTAGGTGATTTAGGAGTCTTCCTTCAGACATATGGGTTGATTAGGTTGTATATTAAATTGAGTTTGTAACCTAGGAGTAGTGGGGTGACTTATAACTTGTAAAGTGAGTTTGAAAACTACCTTGATGTGTTGGAATATTGATGGAGTATCTTGATTTGAAATCAGGTTGAGGGAAGCCTGTTTGGGTGGATTTTGTTAGCTTGGTGAGGTGATCGGATTGTTTTGGTTATATGTGAGTATTTCTTACCCTTGGTTCTTATATATGACATTTATGTAACTATGAATTGTTTTGAAATGATAAGCATGTTAGATAATAGATGCACTGATGTTTTAAATTCATGAAAGGAATTTTGAAATGGAGCATGTCAATGACCTTACCTAAATAAAGTTATCGACATGAGTGACCATCCTATTGGCTATGTCCTCTAGGAACAAATTCACTGGAGTTGCCAATGAGCACTCCATGGTTGGTTCATTTCCGTTAAGGAGGCATAGTCACAGGAAAGCTTTGGATTGATAAATGAGTAATTCGAGGTTGGTTCACTCCTTTTAGATGCATAATAAATAGCAGATTCGCTCTATTACTTAGAAGGTGGGAGATGGTATGAATAGGCTTTATGAAAAGTTGCATTGTTTAATATTTGAGCATGAACTAGTCACTTCATGTATGCTATTTGTTTCAGTATATGCATCATGCTATTTGAAATGCTTTAGAATGCCATGTTTTATGTATTAATGCGTTTATGATGTCATTTGTAAGAATATTCACTGAGTTTGTTGAAGCTCACCCCAATTTCTCAATTTTTTTTATGTTTAGATAAGAAAGGGAAAGGGAAGCCTCGCGAAGCGTAGCTCAGTCATTTCATTCATATGTATTTGTGTAGAGATTTCAAAGTTTATAACCCTTTGTACTTTTGTATTGTATATAAGTTCACCTTATATGTATATATCATATAGATGCATAAATTGGGTATAGCAAGCATGTGGATATGATGATGATGATGATGACGAATATATGAAAATGATTTTGACATCAATAGATAGTATGGTTTTTGCAAAAAAAAAAATTATGGATAATTGTATGGATCGAAATGGTATATATAGGTTGAGTAATTTTACAAGTTGAATGTACTGAGGATTTAAGTAAGGCTGAGTAGGGTTTCAAGTGTGTCTTGCTATGGCATACTTGGAATTCTATGTTGGTCATGATGTTACTTAGACGAGGTCGCAACACATCCAAACAAGAATGCTCTAGCAAAGGAGCATTGAAAAAAGATGTCGACAATAGATTTTTCCGCACATAAACAAGTGAGGCAATTGGAGTTTGATCCAACTTTTCTTTTGGTAAGATTCACCTTGACTGCCAAAAAGTTATGGAGAACATTCCATGTGAAGACTCTAAGTTTATGGCCCTTTGAATGTCAAATTTCATGCTAGTTCACAGCTAAGTGTAAGCAACCCGACCAGACCAAACTCGACCATTTTGGATCGAGTTTAAGGCCCAGGTCAGGTTGGTCGGGTGGGGTTTTCAGTAAATTTGACATAATCGGGTTGGGCTGCAAGTTTCACTGAAACCCAACCTGGCCATATTTAAAAAAAAAACTTTGTCAAAAACCTTAACCCTAACCCTTTTCTTTCTCTCACTCATACCAACACCCCCCTCTCCTTCTTTCTTCTCTCTCTTTTCTTTTTCTCTACAAGCCAACACTTCCCTTTCAAAACCCTTACCCTAGGAGCAGCCTCCCTTCTTTTTTTTCTCTCTCAAACCCCTTTCCTTTTTTTTTCCCCTTATTTCTTTCCGTAAAACACCATCCTCCCCCCTCCTTCCCTTTTTGTCTTTCTTCTTGTTCTTCTTCTTCAGAAACGCGTTTCCTGTTTGTATTTAGCAAAATTTTCACTAAGTCAAGCAGAAATGTGTTTCTTCCAAAAAGTCCAGAATAATGCTTTCTGCAATTATACACATAAAAATGTTTCCTTGTTAAAAAAATGCATTTTCTCATTTTTGGGCATTTTAGAAAAATGCATAGAAATGCGTTTCACTCAATAGAAACGTGTTCCCATGATGAAAACAGGGAATTGTTTTCATGGGTATTTTGAATAGAAACAAGGTTCTATGTACAAAACCAAGGTTCTTACTTTTTTGGAAATATTTTTTCTATAAATATGTTTGTTAGCTCATTGTGAGCAACCTTTGGCAAAATCTTTGAAAGAAAGAAACTTGTGAAAAAATTAGTTCTCCACATTTTCAAAAGAAAACAAGTTTCAAATGAGTGTTTGAATAGATTTTAATTTTCCATCTTTCAGAAGAAAAACTTTCAAGTTCTCTAAGTTATTCAAGTACTTCAACCAAGATTTTCAAGTAAATGTTTCAAGTTTTCAAATCACTTTGATGAAATATACTGTGCATCAAATCTTTATTTTGAGAAGACATCTGTTCAAGGGATTTCAAGTGATCAAGAAAAATGTTTTTTTGATTGTGTACTTCATTTTCATCATTTTTCAATCAAAATCAAAGAGTTCCTTCCTTCATCACAACTTGTACATCATCTGGCGTACTTTGGTTGTACATCATTTGGAAGGTATTCATTCTTACTCGTATGTCATTTGAAAGTTGTTTGGTATATAACAATCTCTCTCTATCTTTGTAAACATCTTTGTATTTGAATTGACATGTTAGTCAATTGGAAAGACTCTTAACCGGAGGTCGGTGTTTGTAACAGTCCGATTCACACTCGAAAGTTGAATCAAAGTTAGGTAGGATCCACACCCACAAGTTGGATCAAGGTTAGCTAGGATCCACACCCACAAGTTGGATCAAGTTGTAACGGTTTGATTCACACCCGTAAGTTGAATCAAAGTTAGTGGATGTTTGGAAAATCTTGACCGGGGAGGTCAAGTAGTGAAGGTAGGCTTTGAAGAAGTCGAACAACTCTAAATCACTACGTCCATCGTTTACTTTCCTTGCACATTTATTATTGTTTATCTTTTCCATTAAGTGTTTATTAAGGTATCAAGAAAATCTGCTAAGTCCACTTCACCTCCCTCTTGAACTATAATCTAGGTCAATAGCTGCATTCCAGACCAAAAGAAATGTTCATGCAAAATTGCTAAGGTCTTTTTTACACCAAAGTGACTCATTAACCCTCCCCCATGTGATTCTTTTACAAGCAATTCATGCATAGAGCATAGGAGCACACAACTTATTTTCTTCGAAAAAATACTCATCAACTCTATAATATTTACCAAATGCTCCCTTTTCACAAGCAATAAACACATCAGCAAAATCACGATCATTGGCATACAATTCCTTGACATACTCAAAACCAAGCAACCTTGAATTTAGAGAAGTAAGAAGAACATACCTTCGGGATAAAGCATTTGTAACTAAATTCTCCTTACCTTGCTTGTATTTAATGACGTATGGGAAGGTTTCAATAAATTTCGCCCATCTCGCATGCCTTTTGTTCAACTTACCTTGACCCTTAAGATGCTTCAAAGATTCATGATTCGTGTAAATGACAAATTCTTTAGGCCAAAGAAAGTGTTGCCTAAATGACACCCAAAAGGGGGGTGAATTGGGTGTAATGGTCGGTTTTGAATAATTCTAATTCCTTAATCAAAATCTTTTGATTAATTTAAGTTATGTACTCAAAATTAAATCAATGTGCATAAACAAAGTAAGGAAATGAAAAGATTGCACACAAGGATTTTTACGTGGTTCGCAAAACCCTTTTCCTACTCCACGCCTAGAGAAACCTTCTCTAGGATTCTACTATACTTGGATTTACTTAGGTGTGAATCAAACTGTTACACTTGTCTTTTTACAGGTTCAAGACAAACCTATCCTTTTACAGGCTAAGGGTGAACTGAATATCCTTTTCACGGCTAAGGATGAACCATTTGACCCCTTTTAAGATAAAAGATGAACTTGACTTGATTTCAACTTAGGAATCTTAAGTGAATCAAATTCACTTAACTTGGTTGTTTTAATCTTGAAACAAACCAAAACTTTAGTTCTAAATATTACAATGATGATATTTGTTCTATATGAATAGAACACTTACAATGAAGCTCACATAAATCAAATACAAGATAAGAAACATTTAAACTCAAGAGAGTGAGATATATCACTTACAAACTTTGCCTTTCCAAGATTCAATATTTCTTACGTGTGGATTTTAAAAAAGCATGAATGCAAGACTTTGAAAACAGTTGAAATTCGTATTTTCAAAGAATTTCACCAGTCCATCACAGTTTCTAGGTACTTCGAAAATGAGAAGAAAAGAATTTAAGTATGAAGCTCATTCATCTAGACTTCTTTATTCATGGTATATTTGGCCCAAGTGTCGTCGGCAACCCCATCTTGTATTTGAATGACATTGATGACTTCTTGTGATTTGCTCAAGCCCAACTTTATGTTTGTAGATCCACTCGAAGCTTGCTTAGCCCATATGTCTTTAACAAGCCCAATCAAAACATCTTTTAGTCTTTTAGCCCAGGCCCTTGTAATAGGCCCACTTGGAATGTGCAAAGGATCACTTGATATACTTGAAACATCTCACTCCACTTGATGAGTCGCGTTACAAACCAATGCCATAGGGTTTTACACACTGTGCAATTTCAATTCAATACAATTCATGCTTTCGAACATACAACATATAATCAAGTATGATGACATAAAAGATTAAACATAAGTGAAGTCTACTTAAAACCAAGCCA
The DNA here is from genome assembly GCA_035771175.1 of Paratinospora sagittata. Classification (NCBI taxonomy): domain Eukaryota; kingdom Viridiplantae; phylum Streptophyta; class Magnoliopsida; order Ranunculales; family Menispermaceae; genus Paratinospora; species Paratinospora sagittata. The sequence goes on along the minus strand of CM069596.1, from coordinate 24,786,262 downwards.
ATGAGAGCAACACAAAGATATTCGCAATTCCAAATCAAGATCCTGTAAATGCACATTAATTCCATACACATCAATTTCATAATTCCACATCACAACATATATATATAAATCGTGTCCAACTAACAAGGAAGACTCTACGAGACCAATCTTGGGCATTTCATTTATTCCCCACACTAAACCTTATAAAATCGTCATAGATCATCAATACTCATCCGTTGGCATGACATAGGTCACATGCACATCAATTGGAACACTAAAAACCTACGTTCTAGGGTTTAGGGACAATATATGATTCCCATATGAAAACCCAAGTAAGATTCGTGGTAAGCAACTCTAAATCACCTAAAAGCATCATAGAAACTCATAAATGATACATGCAATCTCGGATTTAGGGTTTTCATTTGAAACCCTAACCTCAAACACCACTCAATCTGAAATGCAACTGTAGCAAACGCCATTTTAGCATGGTTTCGAGTTAGAGGTCACCATCTCTACCATTTCCAACTAAAGACACCAAAACCCTAACTTGGGAACATCCCAAAACATCACCTTATCACCATTAGTGATTGCACAAAGGAATTTGGGAAGAAAACACATACTTAGGGAGGATTTGGTAAAGATTCCCCCTTGAAACCTTGTTTTTCCCCTTTTCTACTCTCTTCTTTTCATTCTCAACTCAAATGAGGGAAAGAAATAAAGTTTTCCCCCTTTTATAGCTCACGCATAAACCCACCTCTTATTTTTAAAATTGTCACTTAACGTGAGAAGCGTGTTTCTCCTACCAGGAGCACGCTCCTCCTTGCACTGAGACGAATTCTGTTTTTGACTCGCACGAGGGGCACGCTCCTCCCCTATCCAGAAACCCAACTTGATTTGTAACACAAGGGAGTGTGCTTTAGGCTCCAATTCTCCGTTTTCCCTTCGTTTCTTCCTCAATTGGTTTCTCGACCAATCCTTCACTAAGTCCAACCAATTTATTCGAGAAAAGCATGCAATACACTTCATAACCACACACATAACACAAAGAAAAGACATCACACGACATTCACCATCAAGCAATACTCATTTCACTAATACTAGCACATAGAGTAGGGTATCCAAATGGGGTATAGGTTAGATGAAAATGCGAGATGTTATAGAACTGTTTGGTTCTGTCCTGTCAACAGAATATAATTGTTCGATTTTGTCCTGTTCGACAAAACCAAACGTTTTGTTCTGTCAAACAGGATAGAACTTACCGCAATCAATCTGGTCCTGCGTGAACGAACCGATCGCAGTTCCACCGTTCCAAACACGTTTTGCCACCACTTCCAGCAAAGTTTTCCACCAAAAAACACGTCAAAACATTCTATTTTAACTTCTAAATACTAAATATGATTTAAAAAAAACAAAAAAAAACAAGAGATTTCTTACCAAATTAGTGATTTTACAATCTAAACTTCGAGTCTCCAACGACAAACCTCGCCACGGACAGAGCAATACCAACAAATTTCCTTCTCTCAAGAGGCGATTATAGTAAGGAATTGGAGGATTTTTATAGTGATTTAGGGTTTTGAGATTTCAATCTTGATGGAGATGGAGGGGCGTTGGGTTTGAAGAAGTTGAAAGGTTTGAAAATGTTGATATAATGAAAAGGGTATTTCGAAAAGTTTAATGGGTAAAGATAGCATTTGAGAAATTAGGTGGGTAAAAATAGTAGGTGAGTAAGGTCGTGGGATACATCTAGCAACCCTCTAATGTTATTTGAGAGGCTGCTAAGTACCAAAACAAAGTACTTGTCAGTGTGCCTTAAGATCACCTGCTCAACCAAAATCATGGAAAACAAAACCTACAATTTAAAATTTTAATTAATAAAAAAATCACGTGGAATAAAAATCAGCACGCACACTAGTCAATATTTTAGAAATTGAGTTTTTAATAGTAATGTTATTTTTGCGCAAGTTTCCAAATTGACCATCTTGTTTAACACTTAACTATAAAGTTAACATGGTAATTACCGTTTTCGCTGCAGCTAATGGCACCAACATTTTTTTCTCACCACACTATCTTTCTTTTAACACCAACTTTTATTTAAATATTTACTCTTCACACTTTTATGTTTTTTATTTATACCCATCCTTATAGAATCTTTTAATCACCCTATTCTTCAAATTAAGTACGTCTTTCCTTTCATAACTTTTTCTTGCTTATCAAATTTATTTTTTAATCTTTTAATTTTAAAATATTTATTCACTTTTATTTTACAAAATCAAAATAAAATTAAAGTATTAAATAATAAATAAAGATATCGTTTATTTAAAGAGTAAATAAAATTAAAACAATATATAAAAGAATTTATTGACTCAATTTCAATAAAATTTAAATTTGTCAAATTAAAAAAAAAATTATTATTTTAATTTAACAAAATAATATTATTAAAGTTAAAATTTCAGAAATATAGGATTGAAAATTGTCAATTCTTAGTCTTTATTTTATTTAATTCTAATATATTTATTTTAATTAAAGAAAACACCCACGAGAAAACATACAATAGACTCTAGAAACACGATATGTAAATACATGCTAAAGACATACAAGATTGTGAAAACAAACTTGAGAAAATATACAAGACTCATGATGACTTGAAGAAAGCGTAAGACTGAAACATTTTGCTTGATAGAATACTGCCAGACTCGATCAACTGTGGAAATAAGACTTCATAGAACTCTTCATGACTCCCTTCTTTCTAAAGAAGCAAATGAGCTCGTATTTATAGACATGCTGGACTTGGCGGATTTGAAGAAGAATGGAATCCACGGACTTCAACTGGTTTGAATCCTGGACAGCTGGAAAGGAGCAAGTGGGCAAACTGGACGCTTATCAGCATGTGCGGCATGCTGGTGAATAGAGACGAATGTCGGCTGAGTGGAGATTACTTTTTGACCAAGCATTCCAAAGGCAAACAGTAATCTGCTTACTGTAGCTGAACAGTGCGATGTTGGGATAAGATTCCATTGCTTTTCATAAAGGTGATGGATTGAGGAGATGAGCAAATCCTGGATAATGCGACAAAGCATCTGTGCTGGAGATAGGGACATTAGTGGAGACATCATCATGTAGAAGCACATGGGTTGGGCCAGAGGGTGAGGATGTTGAAGATGACGGTGGAGGTACGGTGGACGTTTGTATTGCAGAACGAGTCACTATGTCTGAAACCTGTAAAATAGAAGAAGACGTACCTGAAAAAGTGAAAGAAGCATGGTAGACTCGTCGATGAAGACAAGGACTAACAGCGGGAAGGTCAGTAGGAACTTGCAGAGTAGAAGTTCTGAGATGGCGATGACTGTGCAGGGCATAATACATGGCACTAAGACGAAGGCGAGGATACGAATATGGCCGGAGCGGATTATAGAGATGTCGGCGGCGTCTGTGCTGGCGTATGGGAATACGAGTGTGAGGGGGATAGATTCTCTGCGGCTTCATCAAGATCTTCGAGGTTATCCCAGTATGGTTGAGAGTCTTCGTAATAATCGTAAACTGGAGGACCTTCAAGTTCTGTTAAAGCTGCATCGTGAGCGCCTTGTTTAGCACGAATTTCTTCATACGTCAAGGGCGTATTATCTCGCTGTGGTGCTGGCTGAGAAGATGGCGGAGATTCTGGACTAGAGAATGCCAAGGACTGAATGAGGGATGTGAGATGTTCTTCGGGAATAAACTCACAAGGACCTTGGATCACTGGAGATATATCATATGGCTGATTGTTGATGTCATTCAAGAATGAACAGAGGTCGGATATGACTGAATCTGAGAGATGGCAGGAATACGACTGATACTGCTAAAAATAATGTTCTGCAACGAGACCCTGGGCTGAATCAGCATAAGGCTGATGACAGATATATATAGCAGTGTGGCGACAAGGCTGCAAGTGTCGTATCTCATGGATATGGGTAGTCCAGACGGATAGTGGAGCAAATAGTTGTAAACAATCCTTTATCCGAGAAGGCTGAGGTTTTCTAAATTTGCTTGAGTAGCTGTAATGGTAAGAAAGCTATAACAATCTTGTAAAGACAAGATACACACCAGATATACCAATACGGATTTTCAGTAAGTATGGTACGAAGGTGAATGATGAACAGATATGGGCGAGTTTGATGAAATGGGTTGCCATTGTTCATTTGGTCAGGAAAGTCCATCATATGCCGATGGGCATAATAAAACATTTTGGACCGGGCTAACTCATTAACCTCATGGGCTGTTTTGGGCTCAGAAATGTCAGGTGGTACAGTAATTGTACAAATAAGGGGAATGGATCCAAATTGATTATACAACTGGATGGGCTTGGGCCTAGTGACAAGTTTGGATTGTAACAGTAGAGGAAGGTTAAAAGGTCTAGTAAACAATGGGGTTTGGGTCTTGTTCTTTTGGATTTGACGAGTTATAAAATCTGCTAACACATTTTTCTGGCCTGGAATATGTTTAACAGTAAAGTTGTACTGTGTGAACCATTCCTATAGGCGTAAGAGTTGAGTAGATGACACCATTTTATTTTTGAATTCCAACATTTTGAAAAAGGATGAACTATCCATTTGAATTTTAAATTGTGTTGGCTTGAGGAAGAAGACAAACTTCTAAATACTATTTGAGCAAAAATTTCTTTAATGGAAATGTAATTTTTTAAAAGATCATATTTTATAAAGTAATTTTGTGAAAGAATATTTTAATAAAAATAATAAATTGGTGTGATTATACAAAATGGGTAGTTACTTCTTTTTTTAATTTGTCGATTGAATTTACATGGAATTATTACTTTTCTATTTTTAGTTGACTTTATGTGTAGTGACTCCATTTTATTTTTATTTTTTTTTAAATGATGTAAATCGTATTAGCTTATAATCCAATGGCAAAAAAGTAGCACTTTCTTTCCTTTTTTTTCTTTTTTTAGACCGGGCAGTATTTTGAGTTAGTCAAAGTACATCACAAGACTAAATTTATGGACGAACAATAATTCTTAAAAAAAATCTTCATACATATTTTTAACCTGAAATTTAATCTTAATACCATCCTGCTAAAGACCAAGTGAGAAAATTATTCAGACCAACGCCCGGTTAATGTAGCACTTTCCTTTTATAAAAAGCAAATAGAGACTAGAGAGTATGCAGGCCCCTTATTTGAAAGGTGTATTCTGTTTTTTTTTTTAAAAAAAAACAATCAATGCGATGTTTTAATGATGAAAAGTACAGGTAACTCCTGCGAGCATTTCTTCGTACAGCACCGAAATGTTGACGAATAAATCAGAGGGAGGTTTAAATAATAATGAGAAATTGTAAGGGTGTATTAATAATAAATCTAATTAATTATCTATTCCTCAAATTTAAAAAAGTTCATGATCCGTTGGTTCACCACACGTTGACGTGGAGCGTAGTGGTGTCACGTGGTGGGACAACGTGAGGCAGTTGAAGCAATCATTCTATTCTGTCGGCGTTGTTTTATAAAAATCAAACACGTGGGCCCAGCAATATCAAATGCACAAGTGGCCACAGAAGCAGCTATGGGGAGCTTCCGATTGGGTGGTGCTTAGTGCACGCTGGTATGATGATGAGGTGTATGACGTGTCATAGTCTGTTGTAGTGGGGTCCACATTATAGAGGGAGGTTTGGCTGGCCATGTGAGAGGTGAGGCGAACAGTGGTGTATTTATTTATGAAAATGGGCTACGTTTTAATACCACAATATTATAAAATATTAAAATATGTGCCCTACGTTTGTCTCTACCTTCTAGACTTTGTTTTATTTTATTTAAAGTGATTTTTAAGTCAAAGGTAAAACTTGTAGGTAAAGACTGTGGCACTAAGCATTAAAGAAAGCAATATTTCATTAGTGAAATAACAAACACTTTTGATTAACATGCATTTTTCAAAATAGATTTATTATTATTATTATTTGGTTAGGATGCCTTGATATTTAATAATTATGTGTTGTTATTGCAATTCAATATAATGATTTTTAATATAAAACCATAGGACATTTGTATAGAGTGGCAAAAGTCATTTTATAAAAAATTGGTAGAAATTAAATTTGGAATAAAGTTTCTAAGGATAAATAACATTTTTTTAATGAAATGATATTTGATTATGTGCTGTAATTGGATAGTTAAGTTATCTTTTGAAAAGTAAATAATTGATTAACTTTTAAAAGGATGAATTCAACCTAAAGTTGGGTAGCCTTATTAGTTGTGGAACGAAATATAAGTTCTAGTTAAGTGACGAGATTTTAATTTCAAGTTTGAGTTCATGTCCACTCTAAGAAAGGACTGTCTGATTTCAAAATAGTCTCTCCAGCAAAAGAATTAGCGGTATAGTAGGGGTCAAAGACCAAGAGAGGCGGAATTTATTATTTTATAGAGAACATACATTTTATTATTAGTAATTAATTAATAAATAAATATAAATTAATTGTAAAAAAAGTATTAAACACAATAAAAAAAAAATTAGGTGGGAGCAGCATTGAGTTTTCTTCCATGTTTTTCAATTTAGAGTTTCTTTAGCATTTTTCTTTATAAAATAGACCAGTTTTGAGAAACCCATTGTTGATAATAAGATGTTTATAGATTAGGTTGGTTTTGGCTAAATATTAATCTTGAGTACCCTTTTCAATAGGCCCCCTAAACTCATCAATTTATCTTAACCCAATAACTTCAAATTGATTTAGACGGGGTGATTCTATTGATTCTAAAATATCATTTTATAAGATTATTTTCAAGGTTAAAACTTATAAAAAGGTCAATAAGATTTATTTTTATTTATTTTTGGCACTATTTTCATTATGATATTTTAAGAAAAATGATGAATAGAATAATAATTAATATTTTTCAATTAATTCGAGTTAGTTCAATTCTATTAGTTATTTCTTTTGTAAAATCATGAGCGAATTCAAAATAATCATATTACAAATTCTTAAACCTAACCTAAAGCAATCTAATTTGTTACGTACAAAAATCCAACCCAACTCAATTCGTATGATTGAGGTTGCTTTGATTAGCAATTTAGCATGGTAAGTAGTTCTTGATTGATTGGTAAGCAGTGCTTTGATATATATATATATACACACACACCTAATTAGTTATTATGAGGTTACCATAATCTCCACTGCTCCCGCTTTTCTTACTTTTAAGCTATTTTTATTAAATTTATCTTTTCCATACCTTTGTTTATTTTTATATTTTTTTAAAACAATAGATTCCAGTTTCATACACTTAATGCTCAATATCATACTAGTCTACCGAGACCTAAATACACTCATCACGCATTAGTCTAAATAAATCAGAGAATTAATTTTGTTAATTCAGAAATCGAACTCCAAATCTTTGCCTTAGTCAATGCCCTGATGGGCATTACCTATGTTAATTCTAATATTTTACTATTTTAAAAAATGAAACACATGCGGACAAATGTGCACACAAACTAGCATGTATATATATATATATATGGGCATGTGGTTTAATTATGTCATTTGGTATGTGACTATGTGTCATTTGATTTCTTTCCATAAAGAAAAACTGTGATTGTCTCATGTATATTAATCGTATATGGGAGAGACAATTGGGTAAATATATGTGAAGTTATCTTAGACTTACGAACATCTGTTCTGAGGACCCTGAGGGGCATATAACTTGAGAAGACGCGTTGTATGGGCTGGCCGGCTTCGTCTAGCAAGCTTCAAGCCACTTTCAAGACGGGCTGTTTAGGTGGTCCTCGTATGCATAGATGAGTGCATGTGACAATACGAAGTCACAAGTGATAGTCGCTACATTAAAAAATGCTACTTAAGATTGCCAAATTATACATGGTCAATATATATGTACTTTTTTTTGTTTTTGGTTAAAAAAGTTTAAATGAGGGGTGGGCTACTCTAATTTAGGGTTAGGGCATGCCACAGGCCTCAAAGAGTTGAACACCTTGAGGCCTTAAAAAAGGTTTGCAATGATACTTAAAAATTTTTCACCAACGAAGAAGATCTTTCAATTCTAAAGGATAAGGAGGGCTAACATAAAATTCGAACCCACTTGCATATGACAAGGAATTGAATCTCTAAACCAACATATATATATATATATATATATATATATATATACTTAACAATTTCCGATGATGACCTAGAGAATTCAAAACCAGTTTCTCTAAGAATTATTTATTAATGTGTATATAAATTACATTTATTTAGCCTTTTTCTTGTACTTAAGCAATTTCTACACGAGGACCTAGAGAATCCAAAAGCAATTTCCCTAAGTTTTTTTTTTTTTTTCCTTTTTCAAATGTCTTCTGGCTCAAGGACCTATAATATCGTAGTGTGAAACTTTGTATGCCATTCATCTCATGCTGTTCATCAATTATATATATACAATCAGTCCATTTCATCTCAGGGATCGGCTCCATTTCATCTGCAGGGATCGGCAACTTGGTCAAGAACCCATAATAAGATGCATGCAAAATGACTCTGTGTCATTCATCACTAATTACAACTCTCTATACATATGAAATGCTAGTAATTAAGCATATGTGTGTCTATCAACATGATAGGCCGGTGTGAGACATATACTTTCCAAAGTATAATGTGACATATTGGAAGTCAAAACACGGTTTAGTATGACAATGCTTTGGAATTTAGCGTTTTATCTTTTATTGATTTCTATCTTATCATTAACTTTAGGATTAATGTTGAAATGTCAATCATGATGGCGTAGAAATGTACGTGCTAGTTCAGATTGTGTGCATTATATTGAATATATAGGAATTTATAGCGCTTTGTTAATTTTTTTCTTTTCTTATCTCCATGATCCATCAGGATAATCATACAATAATTTAAAATAAGCTATATAACGTGATCTCCCAGATAAGTGTATTAATACTATCATAATACCATAATACACATAAATTACCATCTAGCCTCCACCATAAATAATTATGAGGCCAATGGTCAAACTTCACCCTCGGATGGCACAAACCAAACTATATGAAAGAAAGGAATATGCTAAAGTGACATCTAAATGGTACATTCATATTGTACATCACCTATATACAACATTGAATTGCCTCGAAGCAAGTTTTGATTCAAGGTAATCCACGATGTATGAAATTGATGTACACTTTGAATGTATTTTTTAGATGTCAATGTAGTACTACTCATAATATAGGCATGCAGCGAGAGGTGTATGTAGAAAAAAAAAATGCTTTAAGTACGATGGGTGTCAGCGCCATTTTTCGATGCTGGTATCCAACTCCTTTGGATGTTATAGGGATGCGCGTGTATTACGCTATATCCTCAAAATATCCAAGGAAGGCTGGATGTCAGCATCGAAAAATAATATTGGACCCAACGTATATAGCATTACTAAGTGGAAACTCAAGCTAATAATGTCTTAAAGGATTAAATGTGTCCTTTCCAGCTCGCTTGGATTAAGAACTAAATGGTGTATGGTGTTCTCAATGTCGGAATGGATTGATAATAATATTTGATTGGATCCGGCTATTTTCACTCACCCTTTTCTATCTTTTCACCCACATAAAAATTTAAAATCAATCATTTCCTCTCTCTTCACCCACCTAAATTTTCATTCTACCCTTCTCACCCCAACTCCCTAAACCCTTTCCCTCTCTCTCGTTTCTTATCTTCTCTTCACCATTTCTTCAAGTTTTTCAATCATTTAAAGGGTTAGAACACCGTTAGAAAGATTTGTGAGCAACAACGTCGCGAAATCTTACGAAAAAATAAGGTTATTTCAGGTTTTTGAGGCCTCGAACTTAAAGTAAATCAAGTGCAATCTTTAATCACAAATCGGTAAGTAAATCATAAATTTTACGTGTTCTAAAAAATCATAATTTTTACGTGTTCTAAGATAATTTCAATAATATATTGTTGGATTGAAATGTCTTTTTGCAAAAAAAAAAATGGGTGAAAATGGTGGAATGAGGCGGATAAAAAAGGTTTCAGAAACCTATTCCGCGCGCGCAAAATCGCAAATGTCCGACCCATCAGAGTTGGACATTTCTCTTTATGTCCGACCCATCAGAGTTTGACATTTCTCTTTATGTCCGACCACAATACGTCGGACATAAAGAGGTGTGTTCAACCCGATTGGGTAGGACAATGCATTTTTTGGTTTTTTATTTTTATTTTTATTTTTTGTTCGACCCTGATAGCTCGAACAACAGAGATATGTTCAACCTATTAAAGTCGGTTAGACTTCATTTTGTCCACTCACGCGGGGTCAGACACACCCAATCCGATGGTGATTTTTTTAAATTTCGAAACCCATTTTTGCCCTATTTTCTCTTTGATTTTGAGTATGTTTTTGTAAAACAAAAAACACTTTAAAAGGGTGAATATGATAGAAATGTATCCTTTTAATTTAAAAAATACAAGAAAATGACAAGATTGAATATTGAGATAATATTTCTTTATAAGTCAAATAGTCTCTAGATAATATTTCTTTATACTTTTTTTTATAACGTTTATAATTATATATAATCTTATCTCTATTAATATGGAAAAAAATACAAACTCTAGATATGTTTGTGGTTTTCTTTGAGAATTAATTTTTACATATATCCACTTTTTAAATAATGTTGCAATAGTTTGTTACAATAGTACAATTATAAATTTTAAAAATCACAATAAAAATTGTAGTTATGATGAAATGTATGATAGATTTGATCATCACTATTTGTGTGATATTTTCTTTATTTTTTTTAAGTACTACAATAGTAGTTTATTTAACTATATATAGTTCTCCTTTCAGCAAAATATCTTATATGCATTTTTATTTTTCTTTTATATGAACGTAACTTCTTTGTCTAATGGAGATGAAATATTTTCAAAATCCAAATATATAGTTAATCTTGTTTCATCCTTCAAGAATTTAGTTCAGTAAATATAAAACTTACTCAAGTACAAAATAAATAGTAGAATGCTTGGTATTATGTATATACGATACATTTACACACACACATCATTACATAATCAATTTGAAGAGTTGTTCTAATCTTATTCTATATGATTTTCAATATACTGCATATAGGAGTATAAGTATTTAGTTTCACTTGTGAAAAATCAAAACATGAACGAGAGGATTTATCAAAAGTATAAGAGACAAAGAGAGAGCCACCAGAGCTTCGTTACTTAACACTATAAATGGAAAAGTATATATACAAAAAAAAACCCTTTCAAACAGCTACATGTTCACTTTTAAAAGTTTTTTATTTTTTTTATCATGTATAAATGTTATTAATTCTCAATAACTACAAAGACCAAACCAAGATAATACTACCTGGTATTATTCAAAGATTAAATCTTATACAAAAATTTACAATTTGTGAGTTATCAAATCGACATGTACATATGGATTATCCATATGTCACTATAGACTTAAACTTATGAAAAATACTTTACAAACACACTATATTAACATTACCCTTTAGAATTGTTAGATCACCTCGAATCACGTATCAACACATGATACGAGACGATATAACAACTCTCGAAAATAATGTCAACAAAGTGTATTAATCAAATATTACTCCAAACATATATATATCTTAATTAAAAGTTAATAAAGTGTAAAATCACAAAAGTCCAAAGTATATCATATCATATATACCCACCTACTGCTTATTTTTTACATTGATGGTTTTCAAGTGCTCATAAAATAAACTGAATGAATGGTCACATTTTATGTGATAGCTCATTGACAATCATAGTCCTAGTTGAAATAGCCTTGTCAATTGTATTGAAGGGCATGATATGAACGACACTACGTATCATATATATATATATATATATATATTGAGCCCTTGGAACTGATAGATATATTCAACGATGGTGCCAGCAACATTTAAATATTCTACGTCCTTTTGTGAGTAGAATCAATGAAGAATTAGACCACTAACTTTTAATTATTTATAGTTGGACAATTTTGACTTGTTGTTTATATGCACTTTAGTAACTCAAATGTATATATCAGGGCAAATAATATATTGATATAAATAAACTAATAGAATTTTTTAATTATTTTATAAGAATATGAAGGAGGGAAAGACAAGGGTTGGCACACAAATTAGGTACTTTCTGTTGTTTTATATTGACTAGTCTGTTTTACACAACCAGTGAATATAAACAAAATCAATCATAAAGTTCAAATGTCCTATTATGTTGTGGAATTATTTCTATTTTGCAATAGATAAAGAACTCCCACATAGCTAATGAGTCATGCTCTCTCCTGTTACAAACTTGTTCTTTCTGCTGGAGGGGATGAATTCCATGGTGATCATTAGAATGAGAAGTAGATGCGTTAGAACAATTTCGCTTACCTGACTGAATGAATATTTTCTATCAATTATATAATGAATCATTATTTTTTTTACACAACATTTATCATCTCATTGACAACAAATTAGATAAGAACTATACGTAACGAACCTCAATTTCATAAAAAGAGACCCCAAGCTTTTAATGATATTAGGAGTGTGTGTTGTATGTTTTGTGATGTTTGATGTGTGTTTAGTAGTGTAAATTTGATTGGGAGATCAATCGGGAAAAGAAATAGGTGAAAAAAAATTAAAAAAGGGGTAAAATAGGCTTAGGAGCCCACTCCTCATTGGGAGAAGTGCGCTCCTTGTAAAAAATCCGAGAGCTAGGAATTTTCAGGATAAGGAGAAGCGCGCTCCTGGTTGGGAGAAGCGCGCTTCTCATGTTAAAATCTTGTTTTTAAAATAGGTCGGGGGATTGGCATTCCTTAACCTAAATCACAAAGAAACCATGAATTTCCAGAGTTTACACTTCAATTTCGTGGTTGAGTTGTTGAACAACCTAATTTGAAGTGTAGAACTAGCTGGAAATTGAAAAAATAAAGTTGGGAACATGTAGACTTAGCCTAATTGATGATTTCTACTGTTTCTAACATGATATAGTTTGTAATTAAGTTTAGATGTGAAATTTGAAATTTTTCTATGGTAGAAATGGTGGAATATTGGGGATTTTTGTGTGTAAATGAAATAAGTTGGTTATGAGAATAAAAAGAGATATTGGGTAATAGTATTGATGTGAAAGTGGTGATATGTGCATGTTTGAATAGAGGTGTGGAGTAAATTGATAGTGTGGAAAGTATTCTAATATTTTGGTTGTGAGTATAATTTCAATCTTGCTATTTATTTATATCATCATATATATATTGATTGTTTGAACATGAATGTTTTATTGAGAATTTCATGGTGTGCATATGATGAAGAAAACCCTTTGTTGATTTTTAGTGGTTCATAGTGGAAAAGTAGATCTTGGATATACCGAGTAGGATGAGAATTCCCTACAAGGAAATGATCACTTATTCCAGTTAACTTACTAAATGTGAATTAAAGGTGGGTTTTTTAGCATGTTTGTCTGTTGGTTGAATTTGAGTCATCATTTAGTGTTCCATTGCAAAGTCATTCTATAATCAGTATTGAGTCGATGCCTTGGGGGAGATCGGGCTAAACTTTTAACAAAGTCATGAATAACTTAAGTTGGATCATTGAATGGACTTTATATTCATTGCCACTGACGGAGGTGAAATATAAAGCATATGTGACCTCAAGTTGAGTAATCAATTTGAAAGTGTTTTACAATTAGTTGTATGAGTATTATTACCTTGGGACACTTATCACGTTGTCTAAAGTAAAGAAGGATAAGGGGCATGAATTTTAAAACGCAATGATTATATGTTCTTGAATTATGATGTTTACATATGATATTGCATTTGCTTCTTACATGTCATTGAACATGCATACATGGATGTTTAGATGAATGAGTGATGGTATGATTGAATTCTATTTCACTGGACATCACTGGCTCACCCCATTCCCATCTTTCAGGTCCTTCTGTCGCAGATAAGGGCAAGGGAATAGCGCTTCAGTGAGAAGGTGCCTTGTCATAAGAAAAAAAAATAGTAGTTTTTTATGTATGTTTGGTAATAGTATACATGTGTTGTTATTTTGATCTTATAAATATATGTATTTAACACCCCACATGTATAACTCAATAGAGATATATTGAATAGTCACAATATTGTTAAACGTTGGGTTGGTTGAGATAGACATGAATGATGAAATATTTTGATGGATATGTTGAAATGTATACATGTTTTGTGGATGGATTATTAGGTCATTGATATGTGAGATATCCAATTTACAGAGGAAACTCTGTTTGAGTCTCGGTTGAAGCTTAATAGGGATCTAACGGTCCTATGGGAGATAGGATAGTTAGATTCATGTGCTAGTCAGGATGCCCTGAGAGATTGTGAAGGGGTCCTGATACTATATGTTGAATAATATATAAATGAACGCTTATAAAAGTGTGGGGCCTATGTTGGAGCCCAAATGCAAACACAAGACGGACAAAGTCGGGAAACCAACGTGAACTTCACCTCGGACCTCTGAGGTGGTTCAACTGAATGCCCACGCCAGCAACCGTTAGTGCCATGTTTATTAGCTTGCGCCATGTACTCCCCGGGACAATTTTTTCCACCGGGGATCATAATGCCACCTGTGTTGGACACCCAAGAAGGGGGTGAATTGGGTGTAATAGCCATTTTTGAACTTTTCTAATTCCTTAGTGAAATTCCTTGATAAAGTTGGATTGAATACTCAAACTAATCTAAGGTGCATAAAAGGAAATGCATAAAGTAAAGCACACTAGCATTTATAGTGGTTCGACTGCGCTTACGTCCACTACCTAATCTCCCGATTAGGATTTCCAAACTTCACTAATGAATCTTCTTACGGGTGAGGACCAAACCGTTACAAATGCCCTTTTAAAGGTTCAAGGCGAACCTAACCTTTTGCGGGCTAAGGATGAACCTACAACTTCCTTTTGCGAGATAAGGAAGAACCATATATCCTTTTTATGGGCTTAAAAAGAACCACTTGTTCCTTTTGCGGGATAAGAAAAAATCTAATTTCTTTTTCACGGGCTAAGGAAGAACTACTTGTCCCTTTTCAAGATAAAGGATGAAACTAACATCGATTCCAACATTGGAATCACAAGTGATATTAAATCACTTTACTTGGTTTGTTTCAAACAATGAAACAATCCAAAAGACTAAAAACTATGAATATAATGTTTGTTCTAAGTGATTAGAACAATTACAATGAAGCTCATAAAAACAAATACCAAATCTAAGATATGAAAATTTAAGCTCGAAGTGAAGAGAGACCTTATAATGATTTATACCTTTCTTGCAACCATATTTGCTCAAGAGAATGATTTTGAAGATGCTTTGAATGATGCACAATGAGTAAGCTTGAAATCCTATTTTCAAATCAACATCTCTAGTTCTAGGGTTCTTGAAATGGGAAAATAATTTTATTTTGAAAAACTCTTCCTAGAATCACATGGTTGTCTCTCTTGTGTTTAGAATGGCCTAAGTACTTGTATTTATAGATTAAAAACAAGTTATAGTCGTTCCATGGGGGGCTCAAAAATCAAGTTTTTGACTGTTAGAATCTAGTCAGAAATTCTCAGATAGTTCACAGTAGCACCCTAATGCAGTAGTAGCGCCCTAATGCAACTTTCCAAAAATTTTCAGATGTTTGCATTAGCTTCCTGTTGTGCATCGCGTTACCTTCCTGCTTGACCATTAGCGTCTTGACGTTGTCCATAAAATCAGACAGTCCAAGGGAGGGCGCTACCACGTGATTAACGTCCAGCTTTGACTGCAAATTTCAAAACTTTTGTATTTTTGAAAGATTATGAAATGAAAACCAAATATAGACATATAATAGCTTAGAATTTATGAAAAAAACATTTTGGATCCATTGGAAACATTTCCAAAGCCATCGGAGAAAGCTATCAAACATTTTTAAAGGATTAAAGTTTATTTGGGCATACTTTGAGTGTGAAAACTTGGGTTAACATGATTTTTCGAAATTCTAAATATATGGGCTTATTTGGGCATCAAAATATGATTGAAATAGATTTAGTTTGATGATTAAAACACTTTGAAATTAACGATTAAACAATCAAACAAGATTTTGATGAAAATCAAACCAATTTTAATTATTTTTAAAAACTTTGTAAAAATGTCATTTTAACTAAAACTAATGCAAATATGATTCAAAATAGTTTTAAGAACATAAATCAAACATTTTTTTAATACTTGAAAATCATTTTTAAAGAAAACTTAATGCATGAATGAAATTTATCAAAACTATGCATATGTGAAGTATGAATGTATGATTTTAAGAAAGATTGAGCAATAGAAAATGCAAAAAGGTTACATCTTAATTCTCAACACATAAAGACTATCAACCTGTTTGTCTTCATTCCTTTAAGTTGTCCAATTGTCCCCGCTTGTACTCGATCTTTTACTTGATGAACTTCTTGTACTTGAAGTCTTAGATCTTGTATTGATTCATCTTTGCTTTAGGTGCTGAAATATACTATATAGAAACATTAACATCATTTGTTATATTGTTTGTTAACATCAAAACACTTAGAAAAAAAAAACTAAGTGCAAAACCACTTAGGCGAACAACTCGTCCGTCTAAGTGGGGACCAGGCCCTCCACTATAAATATGCCTGCATTGTTCGCCAAAAAAAGTATGAGACAAATTTCTACTTTTGAGCTTTACGCAAGCATTACGATTGCTTCCAACTCTAACTTAGGCATCGATAGGTCTTAGGTCGGCACCACACCGCTGCTCCTAACACTAGCCTGTGTCCTTCTCTTTTCCCCTCTCTCTTACCTTAGGAGGGCGAGTCAGTGCTTCCCGAGCACCTTGGGAGGAAGGACAACGAGTCAGGTCGGCCAAGTCCTCCTGACCTATTTGTGAGGTCGGTGCAGCTGAGGCTTAATGCAAGCCTCTCGTCTGGTTAGTATTTCTCCCCCTTCCCTTTATTTTGTTCTTCATCTAGTTCAGTTTATCATTTTCCTATAAATATTGGTGTTGTGCAAATCCTGCCTCAACACTATATATTCCTGCATTACGAAACTCTTTTAAGGTTTTTGTTTTGTTTAATCATTATTCCCTTAGTTTACTCTAATTATGTAGTCATAATAGGTTATTGACAAATCTTATTATTTGATGAAGGATGATGAACATAAAACCTTAAATGAAACCTCTATAATTTAATTATATTCTACTACTTGAAGTAAATAACTTTTCTTAAGTATATCTTTTCCGTATAAGGTTTCATCTGCATCCTTCTCTAAAATTTATGCAAGAGGTGGAGAAATCTTTAAAGTTGGACAAAAAAAATGTTTCTAAGACGAGGTTAATGTAGTAATGAGGGAAGAAAAAGAAGAAATAGAAAGAAATAAGAAGAGAAGTAGAAGTTGAAAAAGGAAAGAAAAACCACCGAATAAGATGGAAAATTAGTTAGAGCTCATAGTAATGATCTATAAAGGCATGAGTTCGAGTCTTGTCACTAGGTAGTGTTTGCAATACCGAAGGGATTAAACTTGTGAACAAAACCATAAAATAAAAACACCAAAGAAAACTTATTAGGCGCAGAAAAAATAGCCAAGGGATGCCTGCGGAGGTCTCCTCAAATGAGCATCCCAAAAAAATTACAAAACATGGGCATTGAGAGTCCCATAGGGGAATTATGCTCTAATGAATAGGGGTGGTCCCCCTCTCATTTTCACCATCCTTCGATTGTTCCTTCGAAGAAAAGTCGCTGATTTTTCCAGCGTACAGACCTCTGTGTCACTCCAAGGTGGGGGTGAAGGCACAGGTTTATGTTCCTTATGGCTTTTCATAAAGTTGTCATGCACTTGTTCATTATGTCTGATATCCACATAGCCAACTTAATACATGTGGAACCTATGAAGGCTTCCGAAGACAATTTATATTATGCTTCAACACTTTGAGGCCTCACTTTGACCTCCATTTTATGCATGTGCTCTAATGCATGGAGTTCATCTCCATGTTACTGTTACGAGTAGTGGAAATGGTCTAGCCTGCCAGGCTTGTACCCAGTTGTCATTCCATGTACTCCTACAATTGAGCCCGGATGTCGCACCTTAAGTTGTGCACTCAATTGTACAATTGGGTGTGTGTAAGGACTCACCTCGGCTTTTGAAGCTTGGAAGATGAAACTAAATCGACTGTGTAACCTGGTAACGTCGTAATGCTTACCGCAGTTGTTGAGCCTAAAGCCTGATGATAAGCTATAGGTTGTGGAGCCTGGAAAAACTACCACAAAGCCTGGGCTGACTGTGGAACCATAACATAGCGACAGAGCTTAGCTTAACTGTTGAGTATGAAGTTGTGTACACGATGTTGTTTAATATATCTGGTCTAATGTTGCTTTATGTATGATTTGCGATTGTATTTACTAATATTAATGATATGTGATGTTATCTTTATCAATTAACATAATTCACAGAATATATGTTTGACCTACTAAGCAATAGCTCACCCCATTGCAACCATTTCAGGAGCTTGAGTTGGATTCGACTCTTGTTATACGATAAGGGCTTTCCCAATTTGGACTAAGTGGACCCGAGTTTTTCTTGTGTTGACCAGGTAAGACCTTTTTGAGCTCCCAATCGCCTCCTTTGAAATGTATGAGTCGAACTTCTTAGTCATTGGTACCGGTCATCCGTCAGCGGTATTCGTCTGAGCGCAGATGAGCATCATCTCATTTTTCTTCTAAGAAGTCCAGATGTAGTCGGGCTTCGATCTCGTTTTCATTCGGGTTATAATTTGAGGTTCGGAATCTGAATCAGAAAGCTTTGCAATATTGTGTGTGCCACAGATCTTCCAACACCATCCCCGCGCCTGAGCCTTGTTTACATGCTAATCCATCCACAAATAGGTGAACTATGTAACACCCCGTAATTTTAATTAAATACATACGTTGAAATACACGTATATCGAGATATATAATACACATATTTTATACGTAGGAGCCAAATATACGTGTGTATGATGAGTAAAGAAAGAAGATGATGCCTATGGGATCATCTTATATGGGTGCTTACAAGTTAAACATTGGAGTTGATTTAAATTGATTAATTTATGGGGTTGGTTAATTCAATATGTGAATTGAGTGTATAGAAGAAGAAAAAAAGGAATAAAGGAAGAAAAAATAAAATAACAATTAATTACTGTTCATTTATGGGTACTGTTCATGGAACAGTACCATGAACAGTACTCGTATGTAATAATAATAATAAAAAGAAATAATAAAAAAATGAATGAAGTTGCAGAACGGAAGACCGAGAAGAAGGAGAAAAAGAAAAAGGAGAAACGCGGGATTCGCGTCAAATTCGGACCTGCGGTAAGTGATTTTCACTCTATTTCTTTGTGAAATTACTATCTAAGCTAGATGTAACGAGTCTAGCGGACTAATTTTAGCTATGGGAGCCGTTTTACGACGTTTTTAGAAATTGAAATTTTGACCCAATGTGAATGAAAATCCGCTAGAAAGGTAGAAAAACACTCCTTAGACGGTAGGGACCCCGAATATGTGGTTAGATTCCATTTCATGAGTTTTGGAGACCGTTTGACAATTTTAATACAATTTACATATTTTGAATGAATAGTGACGAATAACACTATAAACAGTGATGTGATTAGTGAACAGTGATGTAAATAGTAAACAGTGATGTGGATATTACAATGAACAGTGATGTGCTCCGGTTTGAGATCATAGAATCGTAGATAAATGAATTCCGGACGTTTCGATACTAAGATCGTGATTTTTGGATATGATTTGATATTTTTAGTAGCTATGGATATGATAAATGGTGATTCTCATGATAGTCTATGGTTCATTTCAGTGTTTAAATTGAGAGTTGTGCATGGATAAATGCTCTTGAGGAAGCAATTATGAGGGACGTTTATTGTTGCTCGATTTGACGTAGAAACCCCGTGTAATCACTGTGAGTTGGGTAATGAGAGGCTGTGGCTACCTTGTAACGGCCATACAAGGCCAATATGTTGTTGAGGCATTGAGCAGGAAACAGGCTGAAACTGGAGTAGTATCTATCAGTTAGCCATAAATGGAGATTGTTGTGATGAGAGGTACAGTTATGAGTGTACTCTCTGTTACTCCATGTGTTGATATTTGTGCTCGGATGCATGTTCAGTTGATTGATACTCATATTCAGAGAGTAAGATTTATGATGAGATGAGTATGATATCAGTATGAAAGATTATGAAATTGATAATATGGATTGTGTTAAATGAAGATGGGATTCAAATGGTATCTTATGGGTAGAAATGATACCATTTGGATAACCATTAGTGGACTAATAAGTCTATGTATTCTTCAAATGAACACCAAAATTCTATTGATAGACTGAGCAGATTGTATATGTGTGAGATAGGGAGATTTGATGGGAGTACTCAGATATTTGTCATGTCGGATTAAGATCCGAAGCTTGTGTCGAGATCTGATATATGATGCAGACTCGATTTGGTACTCATCTCCTTCTCAGTGTGATATTGTATTCTCAAACTGGCTGATAGACTGAGAGAGTGACTTTGATGCTTGCGAGCATGCTTGGGTCTAGTATACTTGAATTTTGGTGGAAGTTGGAAGGAATACTTTTTATGTGTAAACTGATGTGTATAACTATTATAATACCATAGGGATGGCACACTAAAGGTTTGATAAGAAGCCTTATAGATCTCCAACTTGTTGATTTGAAAGTATGGAGTTATTGTTATTGGTGCCACAGGATATTATGAAATACACAAGGTTGGTATATAGGCCTTGAAATGTAGTGTGGCTGACTCAGTAGTGCTAAGGGTCTTACCACAGAAAGGCCAAAATGAGATTTGGGATGAAAGGAAAGCTCGGACCGCGATTTGTTGGACCATTAAAGACCCTTGATGGGATAGGTCCATTGGCTTACCGATTTGCTCTACTGTCACAGTTGATAAGTGTTCGGAAGAGTATCTATATATTGATGTTGAGGACATGTCATTCAGATTCCATATATTGTATGGATGTAACTCAACTCTAAGTTGGGGAGGATACCACGTATCAAGAAGAGCAAACATGGAAGCGGAATATAAAATGCGAGAGCAGTTTTCTGGGATTGAGTATCACTTGAGGAATCGTCCTTGATTCTAAATTTCGATATTTGGCTCCTACGTATAAAATATGTGTATTTCAACGTATGTATTTAATTAAAATTACGGGGTGTTACAAACCAACTTATGAGGACACTGAAGGTCGTGAGGACGCTCAAAAGTCGAACTAGTAGAAAAGTATAAAGGTAATCAAAATGCTTCTCATGCTCATTTATGCCCTAGAAGGACGCTACTAGAAAGAGAACATTGTGACCTCATACTCCAACTCCAAATCTGCCACTTTCATCTTCAAATTTCTTCAAATTTTCGGCACACAAAAGTAAAATCAGTCAATTCCTAGATCAATCCTCCACCTCTAAACCCTAGGAAACCTTTTTTTTTCATTTATCTATTAGAACCGTAGGTGTCTGAATCTCAGGAATGGCCCCAAAAACCAAGAAACTTCCAACCCGTTCAATTAGAAAGCGAGCTTCGTCTCCTTCTCCTTCCCCACAAAAAAGAGTTAAGCTCAAACAGAGTTACCTGCTGAGGTTCCTACAACCTCCAGTGCTCAGCCTCTACAAGTTGATGCACAGATTCCAACTGACCCATCTCAGTCTGGACCATCTAATCCTACTTCTACATTGTCCTAAAAATTCAAAAAAGAGAAGAGAGCTGAGAAAATCTCTTCAAAATCGATCTTAATAGGACACTAGTTGGAGGTTTAAAGCATACATTTTTCTGTAGAATGAGACCCCCTTTTATAGTTGATGAGGAAATTTTCAATATTTAATGTCGTTCTTTGTCATGGGAGTGATTTGTGCCCTTTGTTTATTAGGACTTGGTCGTTGATTTTGAGCATTGGGATATGCTCATGGTTTGATCGGGTTTGCGATATCTGTGGATTAATTTTGGGGAAAACATTGCTTGGTTGGAATTCTGCCTTGGTATTAACGAAGGGGTCCTCAGTCGGAACCAAAAGGATTCCCTCGGCCGCGGTCGAGGGCGTATCCTTGGACAAGGCTGAGGGTGTGCGATCGAGGGGGTTTCCTCGCCCGTGGCGAAGGGGGGGCCTCGACCATGACTGAGGAGCCCTCAACCATGGCCGAGGTACCTCGGCCATGGCCAAGATAGTCCTCGGCCAAGGCCGGGGGATCCTCTGTTGATGTAACTACTCTCTCACCCCATTTTGTTTTCATGATTACAAACAACATACTTGTGATCACGAATCTATTTGACGTAGTTGTTTTAGTGCTAACTAGCTATATCAGTTGGATTCAACTAGTCTATCAAAGCATGTGGAAGGAACAACATTGCACGAAGATTCAAGAGCTTTATGGTTGTATTCCTTATTTAGAATCCTAGTGCTGTAAAGTAGCATTTACATGTTCTAACCATAATATGATTTGCATCTTTTCAAAAATCATACATATAGTTTATCATACTCATGCATATACACTATTATATTATTAATCATGAATGCACACGCATTAGTATGATAATTATGCAATCACACTTAGTTAAAATTGTTTATCATGCATATTCTTATCAGTGATTAACATGCATTAAATTTACCAACCTTGCATGGTTTTATCGTTTTACGTGTATTGTATTGAATGTTTCAATCATATGCTTAGTCGAGTGATTTACACGTATTTAACTTGTCAATTATACTTTAATCTTGTCAATTATTGTTTTTAAAGTTAATATATATATTTGACAATGTCCTAAACTCATTATGATAAAAAAAAATCGGGTTTTTTCCACTTCACAGTGAAGGAACGCGTTTCTCTCTTAAAGAACACGCTCCTTGTAAAAGAAGCGCGCTCCTGTGGTTTTTCCCGAGTGTCAGAATTTTCTGATCAGGGAAAAAAGAACACGTTCCTGTTGTCAAGGGCAAAATAGGAAAGTTCATAGAGTCAGTGGTTCTTTACGAAAGAACTCATTCCTATGCCCAACGGACATATTGAGGAACGCGCTCCTTAAGTAAGGAACGTGCTCCTTGATTGGAGGAAAATCTCAGATTTTTCAGATTTCAAAGCAGAAACGCGCTTCTTCCTTGAGGAACGCGTTCTTGTGCCTCGGTGTGGTGTTTTTCTATAAATACCACACTTGCTCATTTAAAGAGCAACTTTTGCAAAAACTAAAGAACTTGTGTGTTTTTCATCTTAGCATTTCTACAAGCCCACAACAAGTTCTTGAGCGATTTTAAACCTATTTTATAGCAAAAGTTCACCTACATTTGATCTATTGATTCATACTTCCAAAAAGTTCTCCAAATCTTTTAAAACTTTGAGAAACTCATATGTTTCCATTGAGCAAGTGTTCAAGAAGTTTTTGAGTGTTTACTACACATCTTGTTGTGTCTTGATCTTTCTTGAACGTGGAATCTCTCATCCAACATCACCTTTGAAGAATCGTTGAGCTTCAACCTTACCCAAGTGGGGTAAAATTTCTCTAACTCGATTCTTGTGATTTTGTTTGAGCAAATCAGTTTTATGCTTAAGTTGATATCTTGAAAACTGATTTCATCTTGATTATTGTCTGTGAAACCCTAGTTTGATCTTTATATCATAATATCTTGTTTAGTGGTTTCTTAAATATTTTGTGGTATCGATTCATGTGTTAAAGTTATACTATATTGAATCGATTTCATATATCAACATTTGGTTTGTTTGATTCTTGAACTTAATCATTTACACTTTTAGAATCATCAACTTTTGATCATCATCGTATATTGATTATTGTGCTTTAAACTTATCATTGTTAGAATCAATATCTTGATAGTTGTGCATATTCAATTCTTGACTTCATATCATATATATTTGAATCGATTGCATTTGAGAAAAACTATTTCAACACGTCGCATCATTTAAATCATTGTGGTTGGAATAGTAGTGTATACTTAATCAAGATTGTAAGCTATATATTGTTGAGTGTGTTGTAGAACACATCTCTATCATTTGTAATCTTGATGTATCGTTGACGTGTTTGTCAACTTGAGATTTATACCATTTATTGTACAACTGCTTGTAACCACGCCCGTAAGTTGGTTACTGTGTGGCTTTCTAGCCAAGCCCTGGTGTAGGCTAGAGTGTGTCTAACCAAGCTCTTGTGTAGATTAGCGCGTGTGGCTTTCTAACCAAGCACTTATATTAGGTAGTGTAAGGCTGTGAGCCAAGCCTTTGTGTTAGCTTCTGTAAACTTCTTCCGTAAATTGACTAGCCAATAGTGTATTGGGAAATCCTGATGGTGGTGATTGGGTAGTGGACGTAGGTTCAAGAGGAATCGAACCACTCTAAATCTTTGTGTCCATTTATCTTTCCTGCATTTGTTTATTTCGATTATTACCTACTACGCACTTTAATCTGTTTAATTATATTAACTGAAAGGTAACGCAAAAATCCGCCAAGTCCAATTCACCCCCCTCTTGGACTATAATACTGGGCCAACATCCACGACCATGGTCGAGGGGGTCGTGGCTGAGGGACAGCCCTTCGGCTACGACCGAGGGTTTTTTTTGGGTTTTCTCTTCTCTCTTCGCAGGGACTTTCTTGATCTGGTCTGGGCGGCCCCCGGCTTGCCATTAGGCCTTTTGCTAGTTCTTTCCTTGGTCTTTTTTTGGGTGTAACGGGTAATATTTGTAATTTTTCTAAGAAAATGTATTTATATAATTTTTTTACTTAAAAACATTGATTATTAATTCCTTCATTAAT
Source organism: Paratinospora sagittata (assembly GCA_035771175.1). NCBI lineage: Eukaryota > Viridiplantae > Streptophyta > Magnoliopsida > Ranunculales > Menispermaceae > Paratinospora > Paratinospora sagittata. The sequence continues at coordinate 24,761,515 of CM069596.1, read as the reverse complement.
ATGTATTTAATTATAAGAGGAGAATATTTACCACTTATATTTAGTTATTTACCAAATAAGTTTTTTTTTTAAGTCATGATTATCGGGGGGCCTACCCCAACTAGTTTCTTGGGGCACGACCATAAACATCCATAGACGTCATTGTATGAGTAGGGAGACTCAAACTCAAGATTTATTCTATAGTATAACCTTATGGCCCTCAACTCCGCTACTCGCCCAACTTAATGTTGGGTATTTACCAAAGAAGTATACTTAAATATTGAACAATCAATCGTGAAGACTTTATTATAAACTAATTAGAAATAAAATTCAAACTAAATTAAAAAAAAATGTATAAATCTTTAAGATGATATTACATTAAAAGTTAGATTTCATATTATCATAAATTATTTAAAATTTTCCTATTACTAGTTATATAACTCCAAAAATAAGGTAATGAATTAAAATATTGTTACGTTAATATATATACTTGATAGAGTTTGAACTCAAACATAAAAATAAATCCTCCATTGGCGATGGGGAGCTTATTACGCATAAATTCGTCTTATTTTTCATATCTTAGTTATTATATCATTGAAAATGATCACATATGAAAATCTTTATTATTATATCATACTACATATAGATATATAAAAGTTAGATTCTATAGTTTTAGAAATTACTTTTAATTTTGAAAATTATATTATCAAAAATATTATTACATGTGTCTAATATATATTGCTTCTTATACATTCATAATCAAACCTTGTCTTGTAAATTATCAAGATTGTTATAGAAAGAAATAGTATATTAAACCCTTTTTCACTAATTTTGACAAATATATCATAATCAACTTTAATTATATTATTGTGACATGAATCAAAACTAATTAATGTCATAATGGTCACTTGAAAGATTATGTGAATGAGAGTATAGACTAATTTTTGGTAAGAATAAACTAATTTTAAAACATATTATACCAAACTCTAATTATATTATTGTGACATGAGTAAAAACTAATCAATGTCATAATAGTCAATATATTGGAAAAAATTGTTATAGTGGTCATTTGAAAGATTATATAAATTTAAGTAGAGACTAATTTTCTTCTTCAAAAAAAAAAAAAGAAAAAGAAAAGAAAAGAAGGAATAGACTAATTTTAACACAAATGTAATACCCAACGCTAATTTTACTATTTTGCCATGGGTTAAAACTAATCAATGTCACCACACTTGTATACAAATTTAAATATAAAGATGCAAAATAGATAATTGCTATTGGTCACTTTAAGACTTATTAAATAATATGAATAGTTCTATATATCCAACAAGTATGGAGTATGACTGAAAAGGGAGGGAGGGGAACTTTTATATTAGGAATTAATGCCTTTATGACATTGAGTGAGATGAGAGAAAATGGGCTCTCGTAGGGAACTGGTGGGTTGGGGAGGGAATTGGGGAAATAGCTAGGTGTGTTACAAGAGGGGGGATGGGCTTCTCCCCCTCCCATGGGGGAGGGGATGAGCTCTACCCCTATAAAACCCCTTACCCTCCCATCTCATTCTCCCACAAGCCTTTTTGGCATTTGGGCCTTCATGCTTGGCAAGGAGGCCCTATGATAGCTCTACTCCTATAAAATTAGAGATAACAAAATGGGTCTAAACTTATTTGTCCACTTTTGTCCGCCTCGCATTAAAAAGGCTCCAGATAAATTTTTTTTAAAATTAGGCAAAGTATGAACAAAAATTTGTGTCCGTTTGAAAAATCAAGCTGGGTCCGAACATAGGTTTAAAAAAATGGATATCCGATTCCTACTTAATACAATAGGTATATTTCATATATCCCTATTTTAATTTAATTATACTCTAGCTCAATTAGATCTTTTACACTCATATTTCTTATTGAAACTTTTTTTTTCTTCTTTGTTATTCATTACTATTGGCATGAAATTTTTATTTATTCATTGAGAAAACATACTTTACCAATATATATTTTTGAAAAAACATGCGGATACGAACAAAACCGAGCTACCCGATTTTTAAAACATATGGATACGGGAGAACACTTGCTGTCCGTTTTTCAAACCGGGTCGGGTATAAACATGTCATATATGCGTTAGTATGAGACATTGTTCGTACCCGCACCCGTCTGTACCCAATTTTTTGCCACCCCTATATAAAACCCCCTCCCCTCCCTTCCCAACTCCTTCTCCCACAAAGCCCTTTCGACATCTGGAGCCTCTATGCATGCTTAGAAAGGAGGTCATTAAAAATGGGGCTTCCGTGCTTGGCAAGGAGGCCCCATGAAAATAAAAATTTATATGTGTACATTTATTTATATATGTATATGATTTTATTATTATTATTATTTGTTTGTGTGTTACTTTGAATTTTTCAGTAATTAGATTTAGTTTTGTTACTTTTAACTTTTTTGCTTTGTTCTTGCTATGTTTTATTTTTGTGATTTTTTAGTGGTTTATTTAAGTTTTTAATCTTTCATACTTTTCAATGTTTAGGTTCTGTTTGATATGAAATTTAAATCCGGTTTTCTGTATTTAAAAACAAAAGTTCAAAAACGTTACAAAAAACTTGTTTAGTTTGATATGATTTAAACTGTTTTTAGGGAAAAAAAATTAAAAAAATGATTTATTTTTAGAAAGCATACAAATGTTGTTTTTTGAGTATGGGAACATAAGCTTTTTTTCACTGAAATCTTTAACAAACTAAACAAGTTTTTCTTGTTTTGAAATTATGAAAACAATTCTTAAATATGATACTAAACATGAATTTAAAAATTATAAATCAATTAAAAATGAAAATTTATTTTCTAATTTTTTAAAAGCTATTTTTAAATTGGATGTCAAATACAACATTAAATTTATTTATTTTTAACTGAGTTTGGGCTTTTATAGGAGGCCCAACAGATCATGACGGGTCGGGTGGGTCTTTGAGCCGAAACCCTACCCGACCCAACCCACTTACACCACTAGGGGTGGAATGCTCAACGGCGAGCCCAGGATTTATATTTAGCATTGTTTTTTTTTTTTTTTTTTTTTTTCAAGATATTTAGTATTTTTCAAGACAAATTATGAGATGGCATGAATTGGGGCGTTGGTCGAATAATTAAAGCTAGATAGCTCTATCTACAAATTAAACTAAAAATTAGAAAATAACAGTAGATATGACAATATCTCCACAGATTTTTTTAAAAAAATATTAAAAAAATAAAAATAAATAAAAATAAAAACAAAAAAAACAGGCTTAAAAAAAAAAACGATAATATCTCCACAAAGTTTTTACAAATATGAAAACCCCATATCAGGCTCAAGAAATGCGATATTAAGAGTAAATCATGTCAACTCTAATTAATAGGTAACTAGAGATCATCCAAACAACCAACCATGACATATAAAAGGTTTTCAGTGTTAGTGTGAGGAATATACGTGCCCTTATAAATATTTGCATTAAAATAAGGAGAATGTAAAAATTGCAACTGCCACTGAAATTGCGTGATATAAAGAGTTGCTCCTTATATCACAAAAGACAACTAAATAAAAAAAATCAAACAACGCTTCAGCAACAGTTACAATAAATTTTAAGTGTTGGAGTCAATTTAGTACTCTCCTTAAAATAAAGTAAACCACTCCATCCAGCCTAAAGAGGGGTAGTCAGGATTGGATAAAAGAACCTAAAAATATTCTCTACCAAAATATGAAAATTTGTTCTATACATACTAGTCAACATGTACGTTGCTCATGAATAAAAAAAAATTATTATTTAATAAAAATATTAAATAATTTAATTTTAGAATTTATCAATAAATAGTTATCATGATATAGAATTAACTCATGAGATGAAAATGAAAATCATAAAGATTCTCATATTATATTTCAGTTAAGGTGACGTGAAGAAGTAACCGTTTGGACATTGATATTTAAGATATTGATATTTAAGATACTGATATTTAGAGCTTCATCCCGTCATTCTCTTAAGAGATAGAAACCTATTGATGCCTTATTATTAAAATTTTGCCCTTAAATATTTATTAAAATATAAATTTAACTTGTACCCTTGAGAAAGAAAAATAAAATAAAAAAAATTAGGAATTTATACAAAATATAGCACCCGGAAGTTAAAAGAAGTTTTTGCTTTATAAATAGTATAGATAATTCAAATCCATGACTTCAAAGTCAGAAACAGCCTGCAACCTACTTTACCCAGTTACTTCCACACTGGGTACAACCAAAGCCATGATCAAGTAAAGAGAATTTAAGAAAAAAAATAATAATAATATAAAATAAAGTAGGACTACAAGGGTGCATTCATTTGTCAGAAAACAATACATGTTCAAACAATAGTAGTAGCAGCTTACAAATGTTTAGCCACAAAAGGGGGAGAACAGCAAGTAATAAATACTACTAGATTTTCTCAGACTTCCTTATAATTTCCCCAATGTTACACAAATCAGTTTGTTCACAATTCAAGCACAAAGTTTTGGAAGTTGGAAGACATAATACATAATAAAACACATATAACACCTTCATATTCTCATCAGCAATGTACAGCAGTGCGTGTGTCAAAAGGAAGCCCCAAAAAACAAAAACCTCAGCACTATGTGGCATCTAATAGACCACAAATACTACCCTTAATTTTGCACTCCCAACAAAAGAGAATTTAATAACTTAACAAGTTCATATCAAAGAGCTCTCTATATATCCAACTGCAATATCTCGGATTCATCGATGCTCTGAAACTCTGGCTATGTTAAACTACTACTGAGTTACTGTTAGGAGTAATTTTGGGACGGTAACGTTTAGTCAAAATCACAAATTAATAAGGAGAGAAAAAAAAAGGGTTGGTTGGATAAGATAAGAACCAGTTTCTTAATTAGCCAGCCGCGACAGTATCGGTCATGGGACTGGATTCCAAGAGCTGATGGAGCTTGGTTCCGGATTTTGAGTTTTCATGGGTTCCTCCGCTCTCGAATTGGTCTTTACTCGAGTCAGAATTGTTTACTCGGGACAACAAGTTCTCTGTGCTGAGTGTTGCAGTCCCTTGGTCCTCAATCTCGCTGGAAATTATTTCTATTGCATGACCTAGTTCTTTGTTTTTGACTTTTTCCTGTAAGGTCGAACCTTTGCTAGTTAAGTTATCCGAGCCCTTAGGTCTAAAGATGCTATGAAAACTCAAGCTAAAATGTGGTAGCATATTGGGAAACTTCCATGCATGAATTCAATTGATGTTAGAAGAGGCAAATAAAAACTGAAAGATAAAGGGTAGGAGGAACAACTACCTTTAATGCCGCATGTTCGTGTCCTATTGTCTCTAGTTTTTCTGTTAACCTATTCATTTCAGATTTAAGGGCTAAATTCTCAGAATTGAGTGAGTCCAATTTCAAGGCAAGTTCTTCAGTCTCAGCCTGAAAGAAAAGAATGACAGTTCATGATTCAAGATTGGACAGATGATAACATTGTTATTTTTTTCTTTACTAAGAAATTAGAAAGCAACAAAAAAAATTAAAAAAACAAGAGAGAGAGAGAGATTTCCCATGTCCAATACCTGCTTCCTCAACCTTGACCTCCTAGCAGATTCTCTATTTGACTGTTTTCTCCTCTCACGTTTCAGCTCGCGCTCATCCTAAGGAAATAAATGTTAAGACGCGAGAAGATAAGAAAATGAAAGTTTTAATTTAAAAAAATAAATGAATAAATAAAAACTGATGATTCAATAGAAGTTTCAAAAATTAAATACCCACGATGCAAAGCATTTGAGAATAATTTAATTCTTAGCTCTTCATTCTGACAAATGTGGCTAAATGGCAATGTCCACTTACAGTTGATGATTTTTCTCATCTTCAACATGATGGATGGTAAGAAAGCATTGAATTATTAATTAAACACATAATTCAATAGTTATTATCACCAATAATCTACAAAAGTGGAACAAAAATTAAAAACAGAGACCACAAATAGCATGCATAAAATATAAATTACGGGAAAAAATTCAATGCAATTGGCGAACATCTAAAGTCATGCTTATTATGACAACGAGATGGTAAAAGATAACCAGATGATAATATTTGTCCTTTAAGAGTTTATTTGGAGCATATCCATTATATTATAAAGTGTAATAACAAATCTAACAAGACTAAGAATATGGAGAAAACAGGGTTTTTTTCAAAAGAGAATTCAGAAATGACCAAGACACCTTTCACCTAAGAAGTACCACAATCACTCCTATAGCTTCTATCTTTTACAAAATGCCATAAGAATCCTCAATTAAAAGTTTTAACGGATTCTTCCTACATATTTCAGAAAATATAGAAGTGGAAAAAAGTAACTGCACATTGAAGACCACCTGGAAAACCTGTTTCTTCCTAAAAGTACCCTAAGAGGCTAAGTGTCAAACACATCTAGCTTGAAGGAGTTCTTTTGACATAAGATATTTCAACACCAACTAGAATACCTACTTTGCCCTAAAAGTCACTTATGTACTTCTTGGCTGCCTATCTCTTAGGAAATCCCATAATCAATGCCACCCTAAAAATTATCTAAATGTTACTGAGTAATACTACTGGCCCACTGGGGTTCCTATTTTTAAGGAAATGCCCTAAAAATTCTTTCATGAATACCTTTAAAAAAAAAGGGCAGCCTGGTGCACAAAGCTCCAATCTATGCAGGGTCTTGGGAAAGGCTCAGACCACTTTGGCTCTATTATATGCAACCTTACTAGGTATAGCAAGAGGTTGTTCCCACAACTTGTACATGTGACCACCACCTAGTCACACGGCAACAACTCTTACAATTGCACCAAGGCTCCCCTTCAATACCTTCAAAAGAGTCTCCCTTTTTTAAAATTTTTAACATGGAACACGATCTAATACTCCCAAACCCTAAAAGTAACCAGGGTACTTGTAGCCTTCGAGGATCCTACTGTTTGAGATAATGCCCAAAGAGTTCTTCAGTACATCAAATTGGAAAATATGAAAATTCACCAAAACCTTTATCCTAAAAGTCACCAAATCCCTTCAGGGTTCCTAGCATTGGCTTGTGTACTATATTCCGATCAAGATCCAAACCAATAAACCACACGAAAATTGGCAAAGAAAGAAAGCCCAAGTCCCCACTCCCGAATTCCGAATGACAAACTTGACTTGGAAATCTTTTAGCAGCTTCTTTGAGTTGATCCCTCGTGATTTAACATATCACCAATGTATAAACTGGATAGATCAATTACACTGAAAATGGAAACAGAATCCAAATCCATGTGCATAGCATCCTAACATTAAATGCCCAGCTAAGAAAAAAAAAAAAGGCAAATGAACATCTTTTAGATCTCATTTTGGCAACCATTTAGTAATATAAGGAAAAGAAAGAAATAATAAGTTATTCTAGAACATAGATGTTTTTGAACAAATACCTGAATCCAGAGATCTGAAGGCAGACCATCACGAGCTGGCAGGGCTGCCCTTGGTGCAGGAGGAACAGAAGTGGCAGCTGCCTTCGTTTTACCATTAGGAGAGTCCATCAACTCCAAGGCTGGAGTCATGCTAGGAGACGACATAGTTCCTGATGGTTTTACAGCAACACTAGAAGCTGCATTGACTTGCAAAGACTTACTAGAATCTGCATTTGCTCCCCCACCAAGTATAGAACCATGCTGTGCATCAACTTTTCCATTCGTGCCTGTTCAATAACATTTGTGAAATTCAACATGTTGAAGATTAAACTCAAGCAGTCAAATGCATCAAAGAATGTGAAAAATCAAGAAATGACAGACTTCTAAACTAAAATATCGAAAACTGACAACTAACAAAAAAGTACTAGCAAACTATAACAAAGAGTCGCAGTGCAATACATAAGCCCTTCTTATTCACTTTGGTTCACAACTACGAAGGTACAACTAAAAATAGGGTCAAAATGGCATGGCTGGCAGTTCTCTCTGCAACAAAGATTCATGGACTGCTCATTTTTCTGTATCATAAAATTGGACTTAAGGCATTCAATGAAAAGAAGCCATCTGTTCTCTATCATTTTGCTAATGACATTTAGTTAACAGAGAGTATATTTGTACCTGTAGGCGCTATGCTCTCCCGGCTTCTTTTCCTATGCAGTTGGCCCGCCTAAGCAAGTATATGGAAGATTAAAAATATTCACTATTTTCGCCTTGCTGACATTTAGACATGAAATCAAGAAAACAAAAACATGGTATAAAACATGAATCAGGAACAAGTTTATAACAGAAATCCTTACAGCTGCTGCATTTGTGTTCCCATCACTTCCACTACTGGAAACGTCTGTCACATTTTCCTCACTGAATCCATGGTTCAAAAATAATATCAAGAATCAGTAAAGCAGGAAAACAGATGTTGGCTACTCAGATAGTTCTTTATTAAAAAAAATGAGTTGTTTCAGTAGAAAAATCTAGATACACAAACCTCTGTGACCCTGTGCCACTTCCAGTATTGCCATTGCCTAGTGATACTGCCAGCCTATCAAGTCCTTTTGACTTCTTAGCTGAGACTTGATCTTTGTTGCCTGATGACTTAGCAGGAGTAGCTATGCTCAAGGGAGGAGCCACCTACACGATAGATGAAAAATTCAGATACATTTGCTGCAGTTCTACCACATGAGGTAGCAATAAGAGTTTATCACCCATCTTTCCTTGCAGCATAAGTATGCATTATACGGCTCATGAGCATTAACATGTTACCTAATATAAGTTATAAAAGTTCAAAGATAGAAGTCAGTACCATGGATTCACTTATGGGATGGGATGATGGAATTCCATTACCATTCACACCCTGGAGATGCAAAAGTTCATAATTGTATTAGAACCCTAAATACTAGTTTTACTTTCAATCAATATATTTACAGATCCCATTAGCTTTCAAATCAAATACGCCCAGGCATGGGCTCAAAGTGCCAGGGTTAAGGTGCTATGAACAAAATGAATATACTTTGTCTAAAGGTAGTTAATGCTACAAAAAAAAGAAAGAAATAAATAATTGAATCATGAACCTATGCCATGACAAACTCATCAAAATATTTTTTTACGATACCTTACATGAAAATCAAATTGCTATTCTCAAATTTTCATGCAACTTATTATCACTTAGGAATTAAAATGCTTATTTATCAAGTTTGAAATTTCCAAGTAATTTCAACTTAAAAAATAATAGTTGCCACTGTCCAAATATCTTTTGTATTACTTATAACAACCGATGTAAAGTGGCCCAATTAATGAACCATTGTCTCTAAACCCAACATGGTTCCCATGACTCTTGATGCAAACTATTTAAATACTGGCCCATTCTTAGAATGCAGATGCTCCAACCAGTAGCTCAATAATCCACAATATACCAATAATAATATTATCTAAAGCAGATGTTAATGCATATCAATGTAAACAGATTCAGTTTTTGAACTTACATGAGAAACTGATGGATGAGCATATATTCCTCCATGTGAATAAATTGCCGCATAAGGTGCACCATATGATGGCATCATTGGCTGAGACAAGTACAAAGACAAAGCTTTAAGGATAATCTTCTTTGTAGTTCCATCATCGGTTTTTTAGTAAATAAAATCAATTGATAGACTAGCTAACACTAAGGGTGTCAATGGACCAAAACTAAAGCAACAAAAGCTGGTATCGAATCACAATATTTGGAAACAGAATAGGAACCAAATACCAGTAAGAACAGGAAAATAAATTTGAAGAAGATTACTAATCAAACCAGAACAGACCCATTCACACCCCTACCTTAAAAGAGAACATGAAGTAGTTAAAACAATCATTTTCAGGGAGAATTACCTGAGGACCCCACATATATGGATGGGGAGGATGACCAGATGCAACACCAGAGTTATAATATGGTGGAGGTAGGGTGACTCCACCCCCATAATATGCCTGAACATGTAAATCAACAAGCTTTTTTCCATTATTCATCAATACAACAACAAAAAATAGTCCAAGCCAACTTGCTAAATAAAAGAATACATTATTAAAGACTTAAAGCTGCTTCAGAGTTCTAAATAAGAAGGAAGAAGAGAGTATAAACCAAATAACCTGGATAGCTGCCCAATCAGGATACACGCAAACATTGGTCTGTTCCTGCCAATACATAATATTAACCATATTCTTCAGTTGAATTCAAAGTGGTAGTGGTATTAATAAAACAGAAAAATGTTAAACCATAATATCATTACAAATTGTCTAAAAATCTTTACCTGCACTGGTGAAGTGGATTTTTCAGCCTTAGTTGGGAGTGTCTCCGTTTCATCGCTTCCCATGGTTAGGCTTCAAATGTTAAAATGTCAAATTCGAAAACGAGTTATGGGATCTCTTTATCAGAAGCTACTCTGTTCATATACCCAAAAGACAATAACAAAAGTTCTTATTTTCATTCTTGTCAAATGCAAATGTATATTCAATAAATATTAAAACATTTAGTTCAGCCAGAAAAGAAGTAAATATCAAGCAAGAAAAATCACACAAGTTTTAACTTTTAACCATAAAAACTGAAAAAAAAAAAAAAAGCATGAACATAATCTGAGATCTTTCCATGCATCAAGATGATAAAAATTCATATGCAGAAAACAACTCTTTTCTTCTTTCTTTTCTATTCTTTTCTTGCTCTCTTTTTTTTTTTTTTTTTGCCAAGCCAATAAAGGGTGAAGCAAATGAGCCCTATGCTAAATCCTTTCTTAACAACATCCCAGAAATTCAAGTTTCCAAAAGCTGCTTTTCCTATGGCAATTTCTGTAAGAACCAAAACCATTTAAAAATTACAAGTTCACACACTAAAGCAACAGAACGAAATAATACCCAAAACATGAATTCTAGATCAAAAGGGCATAATCGTCTTTACAACTCCACGATTAGAAACTACAAAGTCAAGGATGCAAATCCTAGAGCATCAACAACACTGTACCCCAACGCAATCCGTCGCTAAACTACGTAAATGCCCTTACTTTCAGATAAAATTCCACATATATATATTTTTAAACAAATTCCATAAATTATTTAAAAATGTAAATTTCGTTACACAAACATCACTATTCTAAGTGAATTATTAGTTTCAAACAACAAAAAAAAGGTCCATGACTTGGATCCAAGAGCTTTACCCCTAAAATTCTGAAACCTGTTTGGATTGTCCTTTTAACGCTAAACAAAGATATGGATGGCCGATTGAGCTTTATAGAAGAAAAAATTGCAAAAGAGAAGTTCTCTTCAACTTCTCCTGTAAATCCAAAACTCAAATTTCAAGCAAAAAAACAGCGATCCAAACAGGCTCGGAAAATAAAAAGAAAATGTTGTAGAACACACCGAAAAAAAGAAGAAAAAGAATTTAAAAACAAAAAAAAATTCTCTTTGGTTAAATAAAAAACAAATTTTTCTTTACAAAAAAAAAAAAAAAAAAAAAACATATTCGAACTCAGATACGAACCAGAACAACTTCGTGAAGAAGGAAAGAAAAATTGAATTTTTCATTCGTTTTTGAAAAGAAAATCGAACATTACAAACCAAAAAAAAAAAAGAAATCAAACCAGAAAAGAACGTACCTTGGAACTATCGACTTCAAAAACCTCACAGAACAGAATTCCAGAAAATCTTCAACTCAAGCACCTAAAAACCTCAAAAAACTACTCTGGAAACCCTAAATCTCTCTTCTCTTCTCTCTCTCTCTCTAAGAGAAAGCAATACAAATAGCTCTTGTTTTATTTTATTTTTTTCTTTTTGCAGAGAGACGCGACGAAGAGAAGAGGAAGAAGAAGAGTAGAAAGAGGAGAGAGAGAAGGAGCGGAGCCAATGCAAGAGCCAGGTCATCGACACGTGTTCGTAGTTGCCAGTGGCGTATGTATGTACGTATACAAGCATCGTACCCGTATGTACATAAGAAGCCTCTTCTATTGGTATGGCGGTAGTTGAGTTGGCCCTCGAGATTCCTGCTGGCCATTAATTTATTACGCGTTACCTCCTCCGTACACGTGTCCTTTCAAAAACAAAAAAAAAGAAAAGAATAGAAAAGTGTGTTGTCCATCGACGCCCCCACCTCCGCTGTATCTGTTACTCAACTCACCTCCAGCTAATGCTGTCCACCCCCACCCCCTCCGTCGTGTGGCTGACGTGGTTCGTTTCCTTTAATTTTTTATTTTCTTAATTAACTGGAATTAATTGAGCCCTTCGCGTCCGGGAAAAAGACGACGAAATTCCAAGTTTAAAAAATCCGTCTCATTTTTTAGTTTTAAATACTCTAAAAAAAAAAAACAATTTATTCCAAAACTTTAATTAAATATCTCAGAAGTTTTGTTTTAAGAATCATTTTTGCCCCTATGATACGAGGAAATTTCATTGGGTTGTGAAATTCCTAAACTACCCTTATATTATTCTCAATTCAAAAAACGGTTGTGATGGAGGGTTGTAACGGCAACTCAGTAATGCGGGCGGGATTTTTCTATTTTGTTTTTGAAAAAAAATTAAACTGTAAATGTAAAATGTAAATCTATTGATATCAAAATAAATATTTTACTTTTTTTGTCCATTTTTCCAATATTAATATTTTTACTAGCTTTATTATAATCTTTTTTTATACAAAAATGATTTATTATGATATAAAAAAATTTGTATTTAACATTTACCCACTCTTACTCCGTTTTACATTGGCAATAATAGTTCCTTAATTTCAATTTTTTAGTCTACATTATATTTTTTTATTATTTACCCTTATGCAAGAGTTTTTTTTCCTCGTCCCCACACTATTAATCAAGTATTATGTATTTTCTCAAAATAGTAACACTAAAGTTTTTAAAATTTTGTTGATTAATAAATTATAAAGAGTACCTACAAAACCTAGGATGATGATAGTAATTCAAGTTAATAATTTTTTGAGATGCTAAAAAAAGTCAAAGGATACTGCACAAGGCCATATCTAGAGGAAACCTAAGGTCCCTTAGTAGTGCCATCAAGGCAAGCACGGTAATTGGGATATATTGGGCTAGATTAATGACTATGTAAATTAACTATTATGGTCCAACTTTTATTTTATTTATTTATTTTTTAAAAGAAACAATGTTAGTAGTTAGTTATATAATCAACTTCATCATCATACCACACTCTCGGGATGAATCAAGCTCATTTTTAACTCATTAATCTCCATTACCCTCTAAGGTGAGACAGTGGCAAGAGTTGAACCTGAAACTTTTGGGTTTCAAAGTCACACCTTAACCAACTGCACTAACTTCATATTGGCCCAACTCCCACTTTATTTAAGAAAAAAATAAACTTTCACTTATTTTACAAGAAAAGAGAAACAAAGTTCTGGCTTCAAGTTAGGGGATTTGGATACAAAATGTTAGAGTTGGCTAATATTTGCATTGAAGTTAAACTTTATCAAACAAACAAAGATACTTATTATAATTTAACATTAATGACAACTAAAAATGTAATCATTATAATTAAATGTGATGCATTTGATTAGAGTTCCTCGTGTTATAGATGAAGTGTAATACCCCCAGTTTAGATTAAAAAAAAAAAGGATGTCAGAATGTTTTGGTATGTATAAGGATGTCAAGCGACAATTCTGGTTCTCTAAAATAAAAAAGGTCATTGCAAATTTTGTTGCAAGATGTCTCATTTGTTAGCAAATAAAGGCAAAATGCAAACTCCCTTCGGACTTCTCCAGCCTTTTTGGAGAATGTAAGTGGGACAACATAGCAATGAAATTTCACTGCTCTACCCTGGAATAACAAAGGACAAGATGCTATCTGGGTTATCATCGAAAAATTTACGAAGGTTGCACACTTCATATCCATCAAGTCTACAGATGACCCTACCAAGTTAGCAGAGTTATACGAAAGAGAAATTGTACACTTTCATAGCATCCCACTTACAATCGTCTATGATCGAGACCCTCGATTCACATCCCGCTTCTGGCAAAGTTTCCAGAGCAGAATGGGCACCAGGATTACCATGAGCATAACATTTCACCCTCAAACTAATGGCCAATTAGAACGGTTGATCCAATATTTGGAGGATATGCTACAATGTTGCACATTAGACTTTCACGACTGATGAGCGAAGTATTTACACCTGGCTGAGTTTGCATACAACAACAACTACCAATCTAGTATTGGGATGGCACCATATGAGGCCCTCTATGGTCGCCTTTGCAGATTTCTGATATGTTGGTTGGACATGGCAGATCGACCTTAGCTTGGGCCAGAACTAGTTCAAGAAACCTCTAAGAAGATTGAACTAGTAAATGAGAGACTTTGTGTGACACAGAGTCGACATAAGAGTTATGTTGACATACGGAGACGACCCCTCGAGTTTCAAGTTGGGGATTATGTTTTTCTAAAAGTCCAACCTACAAGGGGTGTCAGACAGCTCAAAATAAAAGGGAAACTCTTTCCACAATATATTAGCTTGTTTGAGATCATCAAAGGCATTGGAGACTTAGCCTACCAACTATCCCTTCCCCCATCCACGTCCAAAGGTCATGATGTCTTCTATGTATTCATGCTCCGGAAGTACCATCCTGATCCTTCACATGTTGTTCTCCTAGTTGAAGTCTAGATTGAGGAAGGGAACAAATATCAGGAGAAACCGGTACAAATTATAGATAGGAAGACTCAAGAATTAAGGCGTCGTAGTATTCCATTAGTAAAAGTAATTTGGGATCACCATGAAATAGAGAAAGCAACCTGAGAACTAGAAAAAACAATCAAACAAAAATACTTTGATTTGTTTCCTAGCAGTTATTGATGATGTAATGTATTTATTATTCACTTATCAATAAATTTATCTAACTTCCTCTATAGTATGTTAATACCTTGTTTCATCTAACTAACCATGTAAACGTCTGATAACAACACAGACAGGAGTAAACCACCATCTTCTCAGTAGCCTGCTTGGCAACCTTTGGGGGATCCCCAAAACCGGGAACCCACACCCACGTATTTCATTAGATCACCCTCATCCTTACTACGTTGACTGAGGTCTCCTTAAGCCGAGCGTCCATGGATACATCATGAAGAAATCATTCCCCTGACACTAGTTCTAAACAATCCCGTCCCCTCATCCTGGCAGGACCTTCTGCCAAAACCACCAAGCCAACGAATGTAGGCAATGGCTTGAAAAAGAGTACCATCACCACCACCGTCGTTGAGATTTAATATCTCTCGGAGCCCCACACCACCATATGTCATGCAACTATCAGAACCCTCCGAGGAAGAATCATACTCAATTTGTTCTCCATTCTTCGACGATGCCGAAAATTCAACGGATCAAACCATGGTTCGGGGACCTTATCACTCTCATCTTGAGCTAATTGATGGAAACTGCAGATTAAGTAGCGGGTCTCAAGGAGTCAACAATCAGGCTATCTGACTAAATTTCGAGGACGAAATTCTTTAAAGGGGGGTAGAGTATAATACCCCGGGTTTAGAAAAAAGAAGAAGATGTCAGAACGTTTTGGTATGACAGAACGTTCTACTGCCCCACCCCTATAAAAGGGGGTTCCCCTTGTTAAGTTGAATTTTGGTTAGTGTTTTACATGCTAATTCCATAAGTTTTTAGGTGCATTTAGTTGGTCTTTAGATATATTTGCATTAATTGTTTATATTTAGTGTTTTAGGTTTATTTAGATATTTTTACGTGTTTTATAAGTTGGTTTTAGTGGTTTTCATGAATAAAATGCATTAGGCTAGCTTAGAAAAATAATAATGATTTTTAGGTATTTTTCCAAAAGTCAATTGCATCATTTACATAGTCCTATTGTCACATTTTGCATGTTAATACATATTTGCATTTAGAATTTTAATAATTGATTAGTTTAGATCGCTTATTTGTATTTTTGTGTTTTGTTTTGTAGGAGAATAAAGTGCTTTAAAGGGATGAAATGTAACGACTCACTTTTCTCATATGACTTCATGATAAGATTTGAAGTTGGAAAGTGAGGGTTTGACACTGGCATTCACTGATTGTTGGCTGCAACTATTGGAGATCAGTTTCTAGGGCCTTGGTGAGTAAATTGAGGTGAATTTCACTGATTTTTCCCATGGCTGAAATGGTGTTCCAGGCCTTGCTGGAACAGGGTTTTTGGAACCTTGTGCCTGTCGTGACGTCACTCGGGAAGAGGTCACGACATGATGAGGCATAAAAGATGGAGAAAAAGTTCCAAGGCATTGCACAAGTCCCATGGAGAAAAAGAGCAAAAAAAATGAAGAAAATGCAAAAAAGAGTGCATTTCACGCACTGAGCGCCGCGACGCTACATAAAAATTCAACAGTGTGACTTTTGTATTTTGACCATAACTTTCTCAATACAACTCAAAGTTGGATGCAGTTTTTTTTTTTTTTTACTTCTTCTAGGCTTAAAGGGTTATCATATAAGAGGGTTTGGAGTCACAAAAAAAGGTAGAGAAAGGATGACTAGGGTTTGTAATAAGGAGGAGAGAAAGGGAAGCAAGAAAGAAGAGGAGAAAGTTTGGAGGAGTTGCAGGTTTTGTAAGAAGAAGAAGAAGAATAAGAATAAGAAGATCTTCAGGGTGTTTTCATCTTTTAATTTCTATTTTTTAAGTTCTTGCAATGTTTCCTTTCCTTGTCCTTCATCTTTTCTATCTTGTATCCATGGATTGGTTTATGAATTAAATAGATAATCTAGAGTTTTGATTTAGCTATGTTGGATATTGTGATTGAGTCATTGTTTATGTGTTTTTGAGCAATCTTTTGGGTTTATTTACGATTCTCCATGTTTAATGCTTTCAAATTGTTGGCCACTCTTTGAATGAACATAGATTTGGTTTCTTACACTCGAGAGAGGTGTTATCGAATTGGAGCAAGGGATTTGTAACCTAGGTTAGTAGTATCGAGTCGAGAGACCGACGAACACCTTTGAAATCATTTAAAATGAATCATAGATCTTAATGCATTCTTAATCTATTGGTTGGCGCTCGAGAGAGGAAATCGATAACTTAAGGATAGACGTTCAAATTGAAGCTCGAGAGAGGTATTTGGATGGGTCAAGATTCATGATTTATAAATTCCAGAAATTAATTAATAATTATTAGAGATTATAAGATGCAACATAGTGAAATCTAAACTCTAGAACTATAAATCCATTGATTTCTCTCTAATTTCCATTTAATTTGCATTGTTTTGTTTGATTTTATTTATTTTACATCTTAGCAATTAAATCATCTCTTTTTATCACCTAGATAAAATCATTAATCATTGTAGTTTGGGGTATTTATATTAGTAAAATTACCTTCCCTGTGGATACGATAACCCGACTCACCTTGGTATATTATAACTTGACTATAAAATGAGGTTTCCTTCCTCCTCATTTACACCATCCCAACTCTCCATCTCTCTCCCCCCTTAAGGCATTTTCTCCCTCATCTCTTTTGAAACTCTCCCTCTATTGTGTAGTGTGAAGTTGTTATTCAAGGTGAAGAACACTGAGTTAGGAGCATGCAAATTTGAAGGTGGGAACAAAACATAGGTTTGTGTGTCTTATGACTTTTTATAAAGTTTTCATACATTTATCATTATGCTAGATATTCGTTTAGACTACATTTTTACAATCGTCATTATGTTTGTTGTTCACTTAGACTGTGCTAGTCATGGTTGTACCTTGACATATGGAATCAATAAATTATACCATTACTCTGCTGAGTTAGCAATTGATTTAATTATCCAGACTCAGTTTTTTCCTTAATAACTTTGAATAGTGAACGACTTGCTGCTCTAGAAGACATAGTATTTAA
This sequence comes from Paratinospora sagittata, assembly GCA_035771175.1. Classification (NCBI taxonomy): domain Eukaryota; kingdom Viridiplantae; phylum Streptophyta; class Magnoliopsida; order Ranunculales; family Menispermaceae; genus Paratinospora; species Paratinospora sagittata. The sequence continues at coordinate 24,743,765 of CM069596.1, read as the reverse complement.
GCGGGCCCACTGTGACCCCACCTCTCAGCCTGGGGACTAGTCTGGTTGATTTTATTAAGAGTTATTCACTTTGTGAAGGTGATACTAAATGTCCAAACAATGCACGTTGGTATGGCCGATCTTTATAGGCATCACCAGACGCTACCAAATCATGCTCGATGTAAACTCGAGACCGAACCTTCACACACACATGATTGTGCATTAGAATTATGCATAGAAGTCAGTAGACAACGTAACCACCTAGGGACGTACATAGTTTGCGGCCTATAACTTGATTAGTTGTTACGCACCGTACGTTGGTCAAACGTAAATGTTGACTTATATGTATTGTAAGCCGTATTTTATACGCGTATACATATGTTTATTGACCTTAGAATAGTGAAAATACAAGTATGGTAGGATCATTTATACACTAGGATGTTAGTTTTGTCATAAAATGTTCCATACTTAGAGAAATTTCAAATTGAATCGCAAAGAACGCGTTCCTTCAAGGAGGAATACGTTCCTTGAAGCCCGACAACATTTTTTAAAATGGTCGGTGAGGCGGTTAGTTGACTTTAAAAATAAAAACACGCTCATTTCAGCGACTGAAAAGTGGAAAATGAAGGAGGAAAGGAAACAGGAGCTAGGGATTGCGATTCCAAGGTGAGTTTTGCTCTGATTTCAATGAAAATTGTGTCAATTTGTTCGTTGCGAAAAGTTATGTAACATATATCATTTTTGTAGATTTTCGACGATTGAAATTGTGGATTTGAGAAACGGGATTGGAGCTTGGATGTGTGGATTTTAATGGGCAATTGATAGGTAAATGATTTGTGGGTAGAGTAGATGTTATTACTTTTGATTTGGTGTAAAAAGAATGGATTTTTCATGGTGGAAAACCCAATCTCTGCAGCTGTAAGCAGCTGAGGTTTTGGAGGGTTTTTCGTATATTTTTCTTGGCAATCTGAATGTGTTTGAGCAGGAAATGACTTGGGGAATGATTGTTTGTTGCTTGTTTGCAATTTACAGCAAGAAATATGAACTGAATTGGTGATTTGGACGAGTTGTATGTGAGCATCTAGCGTGTTGAGCATTAGGCATTGCGTTGTCTATGAGTATTTATTGACTTTGGTTCCTTGTATTTGACATTGTATGATATAAATTGTATTTCAAATCACGAATATGTATATGTATTTGCATTGTTTTAAATTCATGAAAATGTTTGACTTGGGAGAATGTTTTGGACTTGCTAGAGCAAGTTAAAACATGACATCATTTTCAGAAGACAGTCCCGCATGAAGATCGAATAATTTCATGGAACGAGTGATAGTTTTTTAATAGAATTGGGATTAAGTCTTAATTTGAAATTATCTATAACAGAGAATTGGGTAATAAGAGGTCCGTTGCGTAGACTCCTTATAAATGCATAATAAGGAGTGAATACCCATTCTATTATTAGCAGGAGGGAGATGGTATGATTTTATTGTAATCCTGCATGTTTTTTGAATTATATTACGCACATGTATGTATTGTGAAATGTTTCATACGTGTTTTGAACGAGATTTAAATGTATTAATTCATGTGTTTCTTTAAGTACATATATGATGTCATAGTTAGGAGTATTCACTGAGTTGTGGTTGCTCACCCAATTCTCAAACATTTCAGGTTCGGATCCCAAGGGTAAAGGAAAGGTGCGTGAAAGATAGAGAATCCTTCTCCTTTTAATATATATGTAATGTTTGAGAATAGAATGTTTAATTATTATTTTGTGTTATGGTTATGTATATAACACTATTTAAGTATATGTATCACATAGATGAGATGTGAGAATGGGTTTTGAATGGTTACATGGATGTGTATATATGAAATGTGAGGTTTAGATGATGAATGAAAATGAATGATTATATATATACTGTGATGTGTTTGACTTTGTGATAATTAGGTTGTGATATGACCAATAAACAAAGGAGACTGTCGAAATTTCGAAAAAAATTTGGATGTGATTTTGGATAAGGCTAACAGGGTATTATATACGCCATCACATGACATATATCGTATCACGTGCCGGTCGTGACATCACTCATACGAAGTGGGTTGCGACAATGTTGGTATCAGAGCGTAACGTTAGGATTAAAAGCCTTGAAAGATAAAAACCCTATTACATTATATTTGTATGTATGGGTAAATTATATAGGTAGGTAGATTATGAATAAATATCTTGATCATTTGACTAATTGTCTCTTGTATCTGTAATTTTCAGATTTGAAAGGGAACAATCAATGTGATCATGGATCCTAGTGATCGAGAAAGGATCAGAAAACTAGAAGAAGCATTAGCTGTCCAACAACAACAAAATGCTCAGATCATCAAGATGATGGAAAAGATGCAGGAAGACAGGTAGAGGCCTGCAACATTAGTGATCCCTGATGCTGGAGCCAGCAGTGTTGGCGCACCTGCAGCTGAACAAGTAGTTGAAGTCCATATAATTGATTTGGAAGTTGAGAAGAATAAAGAAAAAGAAAGATACGAAGAGGTGATGAAAGCCTTTAAAAGGCGAGATCCACCCTATTTTCCTGGTAGTTTGGCATTAGAAGTAGTTGAGAATTGGCTTCTGAAGATGGAGATCATTTTTGATGATATTCAATTCTCAGATAGTGATAAAGTGAGACTGGCAAAATTTAAGTTGTCTGATGAAGCTGTGAGATGGTGGCAGACTACAGAGAGAATCCAGGGGGTTGTTGACACATGGAAAAAGTTTAAAGCAGTGTTTCATGCAGCCTATGCCCCAAAGGCTGAACGTGACAGAAGAAGAGTAAAAGTTATGGCATTGAAACAGGGGAATATGACTGTGAGATAGTACGAGCATGCGTTTAATCGACTGTCAGTATTTGCACCAGAGTTGGTACAGACAGAGAGATGGATTTAAAGATCCTATCCGGTAGGGCTTGGCAGTGTCTGGTGTACAGACATATGATCAGGCAGTACGACAAGCCTTAGATTTCGAGACTACAGAGGCAGCCGTAGCTAGGCCCGTTGTTTAGACAACACCGCCGGTACAACCTACACAGTCAGCAGTCCCAGAATTACATTTGCCATTCATGGGAAAGAAGAAAGGCAAATGGGGTAGGAAACAATGGACAAATGACAAGAAAGCTTAGACGACAGAGGCAACCAATGGAAGCGAGCCATTTGTGACTCCTATGGCACCATTTGCAGCATTGCCACCACCATCGACAGGCAGAGGTGCATCGGCAGTAGGGAGACCTTCGAGTCAAAGCTCTTTCGTGAAACCGTCATGGCCTCAGCAGAAAAGATTAGGACAGAGTTGGTTTCTAGTTTCGGGCACAGAGTCTCAGACTGCATCTTCCACTCCAAAGGTCATTCAGTGTCCTTTTCAGTCGGTTCCCAAGACCCCGACTATTTCAGCTACTACAACACCTTCTGGCACACAAGAGCAAGCAAGAGCTGTGATCGAACCAAATCCAAATGCCATCAAAACTCTTATCGAAGGTATGATCAGTATTTGTGATGTTATGATGTATATCATGATTGATGCTGGGTCTACTTTATCTTTTATTGCTGGTCATATGGTAGATAAATTATATTTGACTCCTTTTAGGGCTAGTACACTGTTGATTTTGAGTACAACAGCAGGAGAAATAATCTATCCAAACATGGTCTGTCAGAATTGTGTTATCAAATATGAGGGACACGAAATGACAGTTGACCTTAGGGTGTTATAATTTCTAGAATTTGATGCCATCCTGGGTATGGATTGGCTAGCAACTTATCATGCCTTAGTGGACTGTTTTTCCAAAAATATGATATTCTAGATACCTGGTCAGCAATAATTTACAGATAGAGGTATGGTTACCTCTAAACCTCCTACTAGAGGTAGGATTGTGACTAATGAGGAGATAGAAATATTGGCTGGTCTAAGGCCTCAGAGAGATAAATAACAAGGTATATAGTTGTTTGAGATTCCTGTGGTATGTGATTACCCAGATGTGTTCCCTAATGATTTACTAGGATTGCCACCTGGATGGGAGATAGACTTTATTAAAGAACTGATGCCTAGTACAAAACCTATCTTCATTCCTCCATACAGAATGACACCTAAAGAGTTACAAGAACTCAAAGTACAACTTGATGAGTTGATGAAAAAAAGGTTTATTAACCCCAACATGTCACCTTGGGGTGCACCTATATTATTTGTTAAAAAGAAAGACAGAAGTCTATGTTTGTGTATAAACTACCATCAGTTAAACAAGGTGACAATGAAGAATAAGTATCCTCTCCCAAGGATCGATGATTTGTTTAATCAATTGAATGAGGCCAAATTCTTTTCAAAGATCGATTTGCGATCTGGATATCATCAGTTGAGAATCCGAGAAGAGGATGTACCAAAGACAACCTTCAGAACAAGATATGGACATTATGAATTTCTAGTAATGCCCTCCGGTTTAACCAATGCACTTGAGATGTTCATGGAATTGATGCAGAGGGTATTTAAACCATATCTTGACCAGTTCATCATTGTATTCATTAATGATATTCTCATTTATTCCAAGACTCGGGAGGAACATGAGCAACACCTCCATATTACTCTATAGACACTAAGAGAGCATAGGTTGTATGCCAAGTTTAGTAAATGTGAGTTTTGGATAAATGAAGTTAAATTTCTTGGTCATGTGGTCAGTGCAGTGGGAATATCTGTTGATTTGGCTAAGGTTAAGGCTATTATCAAATGGCCAAGACCAACCACAGTGACAGAGATACGTAGTTTTCTGGGATTAGCTGATTATTACAGAAAATTTGTGGAAGGTTTTTCTAAATTGGCAACTCCACTTAACAAACTAACTCAGAAAAACGTGTCATTTGTGTGGATTGTAGCATGTGAAGAAGTTTTCACTGAATTGAAAAGAAAGTTGACTACTGCACCAGTATTGATACTTCTAGAGCCTGGTAGAGAGTTGGTGACTTATAGAGATGCGTCGCATTTAGGTCTGGGTTGTGTATTGAAGCAGGAGGGTAGAGTTGTAGCTTATGCATCTAGACAGTTAAAGATGCATGAGAAGAATTACCCTGTGCATGACTTAGAGTTGGCTACAGTTGTCTTTACTTTGAAATTATGGAGGCATTACCTGTATGGAGAAAAGTTCACACTGTATTCAGACCATAAGAGACTGAAGTATCTATTTAATAAAAAAGAACTAAATATGAGACAGAGAAGATGGCTTGAATTCCTGAAGGATTATGACTTCACACTGGAGTATCATCCTGGGAAAGCCAATGTAGTTGCCGATGCACTGAGCAGAAAGCCGATAAAAACTAGTGTAGTGGCCTGTCAGATGGCCCATGAGTGACGTTTATTAGAGAGAATTACTATGATGAGTGTACTACCTATAGCCCCACATGTTGATATATGTGCCCTGATGCATGTGCAGCTTACCGACACTCATATTCAAAAAGTCAAGGATCTGTAGCAACATGATCCTGACTTTAACATGTATAATTCTTGGGCTGATAGAGCAGACAAAGTTTATTGACATAGAGGTCCGGGTGGTGTTTTGCGTTTTCAGGGGAGATTATGGGTTCCTGTAGATCGTGATATGAGAACGAAGTTACTCCAGACAGCACACAGATCTCAGTATACTATCCACCTAAGGTCAACCAAAATGTATCATAATATGAAAAGATCTCAACCACACACATTCATGACTTGCTTCATGAATTGTGAGAATCTCAAAGTGATTTGAAAAAGTAGCAACCATTGTTTGCTTCACGGATCACCATGATATCGCAATATCACCATAAGTACAAATATATCCCTTTGCGACCTTGCTTTATGAGGGTCTGATAAGAATCCAACATCCGCATATTCAAGAAAATTTGATTTTGCTTTTCTTGAGTAAAATAGACTCATATCACTTGTTCCTCGAAGATAACGTAATATATGCTTAACATCATTTTAATGTCTTCGAGTTCATGCATAATTGTATCTTACAAGCAAATTAACAGGGAAAGAAATATTTGGTCTTATACAATATGCGAGACACATAAGTACACCTATTGCACTAAGATACGATACTTCAGGATTAAGAACTTCTTCATCATTTTTATGAGAGTGAAAAGGGTCTTTATCCACTTCAAACGACCTAACAACCATTGGAGAACTTAATGGTCGTGCCTTGTCCATACAAAATCGCTTTAAAACTTTTTCAATATAATTTGACTGACGGACAAGAACTCCACTTGGAAAACTTTGGATCTGCAGGCCGAGAAAAAAATTTGGTTTTTCAAGATCTTTTATCTCAAACTCTTTTTTCAAGTAATTAGATGTTTTTTTTTCAATTTCTTTATGAGTTTCCATAATATTTAAACCATCAACAAATATGACAACAATCACAAACCCAATTGATGATTTCTTGATAAAAACACGGGCAAATTTCATTAGTCATTTAACCTTCTTTAAGTAGATATTCACTAAGGCGATTGCAAGACATACGACCAGACTGCTTTAATCCATGTAAAGCCCATTGTAATTTTATTGAATACATATTATGAGGTTTCACATTATTTGCTTTGGGCATTTTAAATCATGTAGGGATTTATATATAGACCCATACAAATATGTAGTAACAACATCCATTAGGCGTTTTACATTTCAAGTCCTTTTGATGTTGCAAGACTAATTAAGAAATGAAATGTAACTGCGTTAATAACATAAGAATAAGTTTTCTCGTAATCGATACCAAGTCTTTGTAAAAAAACCTTGGGCGACAAGTCGTGTTTTATATTGTGTAATATCATTTTTTTCATTTCTCTTTCGCACAAATACTCATTTAAAGCCAACAACATTTACATTATTCAGTGTTTGAACAATTGGTCTAAATACTTCTCATTTTCTCAACGTGTTTAGTTTTATTTCAATTGGCCCTTTTCACTTTTGCTAATTATGTCTCTATTAGCATTCATCCACAATTAGTGGGATCATCATTACAAATATCAAAGGATACATCAAAGAAAAATATATTATTTGGAACAATACTATTTTGGTCCCATGTTTTTTCCTATATACACATAACTTATTAAGATCTCTTTAGACATTTTGTCCACTTCATGGAACAATTGTTTCATATCATGTTCAGTGGGCACTTCTTCTTTTTACTGATCCTTTTCAATAGATACTTGTTTATATAGTACTACTTCTGGAATACTTTTATATTCGTTTACTTGTTTCTTCCTCTTTCACGGGGTTGTATCTTTTGAGCCAATAGGCCTTCCACGTTTCAAGCATTTCATTGATTCATGTGCTATTGAATTAGTAGTTTGTCCTTCAAGGACATCAACTCTTACTGGAACATTTGCAGATGGTGTACGTGATTTGATCACTTTCTTTATATTAGTAAATGCATCTAATAATTCATTTGCAAATGAATAATCTTTTAAACTTTTAGCTAACATTGATTTGTATGTTGATCATAATGAGACAAAGTTGTTGCATTCCAAGCAATTTTATGTCATTCTTCTGAAATTGGTTCTTCTTCTCCTCCTTAATGGTGGAAAAATTGCTTCATCAAAGTGAAAATCTGCAAAGCAGGCAGTAAAAAATCACCCATCAAAGGTTGAAGGTATTGTATAATGGAAAGGGAATTAAAACCAAAATAAATTTCAAGTCTTCATTGAGGACCCGTTTTAGTTTTATGTGTAGGTGTTATAGGGACATATACTGCACAACCAAAAGTTCTTAAGTGTGAAATATTTAGTTGTTAACATAATACAAGTTGTAAAAGACAATACTCGTGATAATCAGTTGGTTGAATGTGAATCAAAGTGAGCATGAAAAACAAGAAGTCCTCGAGCAGAAGTTGGTAATTTAGTTCTCATTAGTAATAGTAAGGGACGGGTAATCAATTGAATGGGTTTGATTAGAGATTTTGCCTAACAATTTTGAGCATGAGTATGAGGAATAGAAACTCAATATCAATCCAATTGACATGCAATAATCAATAAAAGTTTGGGTTAAAAACTCACAAGTATTATCAAGACGAATTGTCTTAATCGAATTATCTATGAACTGAACCCTTAATCGAATTATTTGTGTAAGAAGCCCAATTGTTGGTGGGTTCAACTCTAATGATTAGTCCCACATCGATTATTTGTTCTTCTAAGCTAAGACACATAAGAAGTCTCACCCCCTCACACTAGCAAGAGGTTTTTTCCTAAGGAGAAAAACAAAACCCCGCGGAAATTGCCTTTATAGGACGCTTTACATGGGCGCCCAAAGGCTCGATGGCCAACTTAGGGGCCGGCTAAACTTGGGGGCCCGTAGGAGGGAGAATATCATGCGACATGTGGGGGCGGGCTAAAATTGCCTTCAACAGTTGGAGTCGTCTATGGGGACCGACGCATCCGTGTGAGGTGCTGAGACTGAGGGCCTATTGTTGATGGGTTCAACTCTAGTGATTAGTCTCACATCGACTATGTGTTCTTTCAAGCTAAGACACATAAGAAGTCTCACTTGTTGACCTAAGTGGTTTTCCACTTAGAATTCTCCTAATTGTTTTGATGCTAACAAATAATATAACTATGGTGCTAATGGCTTAATTGAGTATGTTTCAGCACCAAAAATCAAAGGTAAAAGGCCAATACAAGATTTAAGTGATCTCAAGTTAACTCAAGTGGATCAAACAAAATCAAAAGCAAAAGATTGGACGTGTTGACTTGAAGGCAAAAGGATGAGAACGTACAAGTACTTAGAACTAGGTTGTAATCTTTCTTGCCTCTATATTGCTCATTTATTTTCAAATCATTCCATGGATGCATTCATAATTTCATTAAGTCAAAATCTATTCAAAATCATCTATGTTTTCTTTAGCAATCGGTTTGATCGAAAGTCAACTTTTTACATGTTTGATCAAAATGCTTTTGATTTATGTTTTGATCACAAAATTATCTCAATTTTTATGTTTTAAAGTATTTTTCCAAATTACTTGGTTTTTGTTGACCTAAGTAGTTTTCTACTAAGTATTCTCCTAAGTATTTTGAATTTAATAAATAATATAATCACAGTACTAATATCTTTGACTGGGTTGTTTCAGTACTAACTAACTATATCAAATAGATTCATCTATCATGTCAAAGCGTGTGGATGGAATAATAAAGCGCGGAAATTCAAAAACTTCAAGTCTATAATCTTTTGTTTAGAATCTTAGTGCTATAGAGTAATCTTTACTTGTTTCAACCACAATATTAATTTGCATCTTTTAAAAATCTTGCACACATCATTATTATACTTGCATATAGGTTATTAGATAATCATGCATGTATTATATCATTTATATTGATCATGCATGCACGTACATTATCTTGTTTATCATGCAATCATATAGATTAGGTTGTTGTTCATGCATATCTATATTATTGTTGTAATACCCTAGGTTTGCACAAAAAAAAAAAAAGAACTTCGGGCGTGTGCTCGAAGCTTCGGGCACCCTTTTTTTCCTATTTAAGGAACCCCCTCATTTCTCACACCAAGATCATTTCTCCTTGTGATTTTTCTTCTCTCTCTCTCACTCATTTTGAGTCTTTATCTTCTCTTTTGAGACTCTCTTTTCAAGACTCTCTTCTCGATGCAACGCGGTTCTGCTCGAGGGAAGACGTCAGTTCTCCAATGAGTTTTTATCTGGAGGTGGGGAACGAAATAGGTTTGAGTGTCTTATAACTGTTATTAAAGTTTACATTCATTTATCATTATGTCTACTATTCATTTACACTGCATTATTGCGTATAATGTTTATACTTGTCATACTTATGGCTGTATATTTGGAGTTCATGTATTACACTGTTGCTATACCGGATTAGTGGTCAATCTTGCTCAACGAGACTCAGTCTTGTCCTCAATAACTTTAAATAGTGAACGGGAGGCAGTGTGCTGCTCTAGAAGATTGGTATTTAAGTAGATCTCGTGTCTCACCTCCCAACTGGAGACTGATCTGGTTGGTCTTATTTGAAAGCTATCAGCTTATACAAGTAATACTGAATGTCCTAACCTTGCACGTGGTGATACCGACCCTGAAAAGGATCACCAGACGTTGCCAAATTCTGTCTACTGTTAAGTAAAGATCAGACTAGTTCATGTATTGGCATCATACATAAGCACCACCTAGGGACGTATGTGGTTTATGATCCATAGAATAGTTAGAAGCAATGCTCACTATTAATTATATTTCTCTGGAGAGGGACGTACAATGAGAACTCGACTACTCCTGGGAGGGAGATCTGTACGTGAATCCAGAGCATTTTTCCTGAGGAGGGACGTACAATGAGAACCCGGCTACTCCTAGGGAGGGACATCTGTACGTGAACTCAAGCGACGTACAATCATGAAACCAATACGAGACAGTGTCATGCATACATACATGTTGGATTGATTATGATGGTCTGATGTGTATTTATGATATTTGATTATGAAGCTTGTTTTATTAATTGTTATATTCATGAACTATTTTACCCATTGAGCGGGTAACTCACCCCGTTGTTATCCAATTCTTCACAGGAGATTAGGGTGGACTGGGTGCAGGTTTTTGGGCCCACATTTTTGTACCTTTTGTATTATTCATTGGGGATTTTGGGAGGATGTTCCCTTAACTATTTCATGTACAAATATATTCTGAAATTAATGAAATCAGACTTGTACTTAATCGTGTTTCCGCGCACTCGGTTACTGTTATAATGCATTCGCGCCCCATCCGTGAGTGTCCCGCCGGTTTAGGCGCGTCTGGGTGGGGTGTGACAATTGTTTATCATGCACTTACGTTACCAACTTTGCAAGGATTTCATCCAGTTCACATGTGTTTCATCGTATGCTTTGATCATTTTGTTTTATCTATATTTATCGAGTGTTTTACACGTGGTTCCTCTTCATTCACTGTGTTTTAAACATGTTCAAAATGTCTTTAAAGTTGGTTTAAGTGTTTAAACTTGTTCTGAACGGTCCTGAACCTAAAATTAATGTTTCTATCACTTTGAATGTCAAGGAACGCACTCATGTGGCCAAAGAACACGCTCTTGTATTCAAATGTGAGAAATTCATTGAACTGTGCACAGGAACACACTTCTAGGTTTTTCACCCGAGAATGAAACAGTGAAATAGGAACGTGCTCCTTATTGAAGGAACGCGCTCCTGGGCCTTTGTCTTGAAACCCAGATTTTAGATCAGGGCTTAAGGAACACGCTCATATTGCTATGAACACGCTCTTGCAGAAAAGGGAAAAAGAGAAATTGCCATAGAAACCGAGTTTTTTAATGAAAAACCTCACTCATATGTCCAACAGAAAAATGGAGGAACGAGCTTTTCAAATAAAGAGCACGCTCCTGCATTGGAGGGAAACTAGAAAATTTTCAAGTTTTAAATCAGAAACGCACTCCTCATGTTATTTTAAGGAACCCCATGATAAGAATGTTTTGATGATTCCAAATAACTCAAGTTTGTGTATCTAATGATCTTGTTAAGTGTTTCATATTTATCAAGAATCAAGATCAAGGAACAGAGCTCACAAGCCTATTGTATGTCATGATCGAAGTTCCAAAATTTTTAGCCCTTAGAATGTAAAAAATATTGATCAAACTACTCCTAGCAAGATTTAATTAATTGCATGTTTTGATCGATGTGTTTTAAAGGTTTTAAAATGATTTTTAAGTATTTAATTTGGTTAAATTTTTAGCCGATTTAACTGAGTTTTGAAAATTAAAGTTTATATCAACTTTCATTTTTAAGTGCTCGATCAGGACGTTAATGTCTCAGCAGCGCCCTCCTAGACTTGATAAGCCAGGTTGCTAATGAAACATTAGGACGATGATTGCATTTATGGTTGAAACGCATTTATTCACCAGGATGCCTACTTCATTAGTAGCGGCCTCATTTAAGTCAACCTGTGAAGTCAGGACGCTGATCTGGTATCAGCTCACTTATTGTCTTTCAAAGTTTTAAATTGTTTTTAAAACATCATGACGCTTACTTGTTAGTTGCGCTCTCGTAAGTTTAAATGTTTTAACGTTTTAAAGTCAGCAGGATGCTAACAGTTGTTTAGCGCCCTCATAAAGTTTAGTCACTTTAATCGCTAAGTAAGTCAAGACGCTTGCGACTGAGTAGTGCCCTCACTTCACAATTCAACAGGATGCTTATGGTCCATGAGTGCTCTCAAAGGAACAAAACGACAAAGTTGATATTATGCGTCAGGACGCTAATTCAACATTGTCATGGTTCTAACATGCACACCTTTTCAGACTACTTTTCGCACAAAACTCTTCTTTTCAGATTTATCAGAGATATCTTCTGATTCATGAACTACGTATTTGAGACTTTCCTTATTTGTGAATCTGAAGAGAATCATAATGTTCATACAAAGTGCAATTGCCATTTTTGTGAAACATTCTAGCTGTTGTGTGTCAACATTCATATTTGAAATTCAAATTCAAATGAACAATAGTTTCATCTCTGCTAATCTATAAATAGCAGCACATAAGAATTTTTGACCTATAGAACTGAATAGAAAAATTCATTGAGCCAAATACTTTTGAAAGTTAGTCAAATTTTCAATTTAATTTCAGAGCTCAAACTGTTTTAGTTTTTCAAAGCATTTTCTTTGAAAATTTAGCTTATTCAAAAGATTTTCATATTGAGCTTAATTTCTATCTTTCTTTAAAAATCTATTTGAAAGTTACTGAACTGTTTTAACTCAAATTTTCAGCATTGTTTTAATCATATATCATTCTTGCTGAACAAGAAATTTGAGAGATAGTTCACAAGATACAGTTGCACTTCATTTCACATCTTGTAAACTGTATCTAGTTGTAACAGTAGTTATACAAATTACTGAGTATCATACATTATTTTTGTGTATACTTATAGGTTGTTTTCAAGCCTGCAAGTTGAGTGATTAGGTTAGTTTCACACCTGAAAGTTGAGATAGGTAGTTCTCTAGCTTGTAAGTCGAGAGGTTTAGGTTGGTCTCAAGCCTGCAAATTGAGCAGTGTATCAGTTGTTCTCACACTCGAAAGTTGAGAAAAGGTGTAACGGTTTGATTCTCATAAGTAAGAGAATCTCTTAGTGAAGAGGTTTAAAATCCTAACTGAGGAGGTTAGGTAGTGGAGGTAGGCAAGTAGCCGAACCATTATAAATCGACTGTGTAAAATTTGTTTATATTTTCGCATTTACTTATTGCCATTGCTTTAATTTTAATTGTCTAAGTATCCAATTCACCCCCCTCCCCTTGGACATACCTGGGCCAACAATTGGTATCAGAGCGGTGTTGCTCTTTAAAGAAATCTCACAATTTCTTTGACATCAATGACAATGTCCAGAGATACAGTCATGGGAATAGGTCAACCCCTAGACAGACCACCCTTGTTTAATAGAGATTGTTTTGAAGATTGTATGAATAACATGATATCTTTTCAACGATCTAAGGATATCAGTCTATGGGAAATGGTTGTAAATGGTTACACCATGCCCAACAAGCCTATTGAGCTATGGACAGACAATGAGAGACTCAGTGATAAATATAACTCTCAAGTTGTCTATGCCTTATACTGTTGTCTACCTGAGGAAGAAGTAGAGAGGGTAGTTCATCTTGACAGTGCTAAGGAGATTTGGGAAACTCTCAAATCACTTCATGGTGAAAAGCTAAACAATCGAGATGAAAAGCTAAAAGAGCTTGAAAGATTGTTTGATGCCTTCAAAATATCTGAGAATGAATATCTTGTTATGACATGTTGTAGTTATCAATCCATTCTTGATGGAATGAAGGAACTTAATCAAGAAATACCTACAGAAATAGCCTTAGTATGCTTCAGTGATAAGCTTCCAAAGAAATGGAATGATAAGCTAATCACATTAGCTGAAACAATTAATCCATGGGAAATGAGTTTGAAAGAGTTCTGTAATCTCTTAAAAACCATGAAAGGAAAAGATGAAACTAGGAACCAAGTTAGAAGGTTAGAAGAGTCACTCATCCACTTTAGGATTTTAGAAAGTGAATCAGTTCATGATAATATTCAACGATTTAAACTTCTGGTAAATGAACATGAACATTTTGGAAAATTCATCTCTCATTCTACTTTAGTGCAATATTTTCTGAACAGTTTTCTTGAAAATTGGAACTACAAAGTAGAATTTCTAAAAGAGTTTTCAAATCCATTTGAAATCAGTTTTCAAGAAATTGATTATGTTTTGAGTGGGTTAGAAACATAATCCGAGATAAAGGACATTCTCGCAAATGTGTCAAGCAGGAACATAAGTGAAATTGCTGATGAACCAAGTATAATGAGTAAATAATCCTCAGCAAGCACAACAAGAACACATAATGAAAGATCTCTTGAGGAAATACCAAGAAGGAAGTCGGCATGGAAAATGAAGATAATGAAATATCTCAGCTGCTTTTATAAGAAACAATGCACATAAGTATAGGATTTTGCAGTACCTTGAGGTAAAAGTCAAAATATATGCAAAGGTATAAAAATTACTCTATCACTGCCATTGTCATTTGAATACATTTATCAATGATTGTTAAAGCTGAATAATTATCTTTAATCATGAAATGCTTAGAATGTTTAAATTGTTGATGAAATAAATTTTTTGGTATTGACTGTTCAACCATATAATATTTGAGACTGCTTAATCGCATTTGATTGATATTAGTGTATAAGTGTCCGTAAGGACGCTGACTGTGAATGAGGACGCTAATGTGCCCAATGGCATTAGTTGTTCATAAACGTTCGTCATAAGGAGGACGTTGATTGATCACAATAATAAATTTATTAAAACGCCATTAGACACTAGGTTGTAACATATGAGTGTGTCATGAGCACGTATATCGTTTTGGAAAAGTATAAATTCGAACCTTAGATGACTAAACTGTCACTTTTACTATTTGATGCCCTAGGACGCTCCTTCAAGAACTTACTAGGAACCACTCCAAAACCATTGTTGCACCTTTATCTTCAACCGATTTTTTTTTCGTGTCAGCTCTTCAAACCTTTAGTAAAATCTTGATCTCTGTTCGATTTCGAGTCTTTTGATTCTTATTTTATCGATTTTCACCAAGTTGCTTCAGTTCGTTACCTCTGTCCTTTCGACTTTTAATGATACCCAAGTCTTCACCCTTTCTCTGCCAGAAAGAAAGCAGCTTCAGCTTCACCACCTCCAGATAGAATTGTGAGACCAAGAACTGAGCCTACACAGACCGAACTAGCTGAGGTACCCACCGTCTCGGTAACTACACCTCCAGTCGAAACCTCAACTGAACCATCACACTCACCTCCTTCAACCAAGAAAAATAAGAAGAGAGACAAAATATAAAAGTTTGTCAACCGAGCTGTGATTGATGGATGTTTTGTCGACTTTGAGTGTTTCACGAACTCCCACCTAGACATTTTGTCTTTGTTTGAGTTCCAAGGTTGCACCAATCTGCTTTCTTTCAATTCCAAATGGTATCCCAGTCTTGTTAGCCAATTCTATTTGAATATGGATGACAAACCCGGATCAAGACTTATAAAACAGTCCAAGGTAAAAGGAAAATCTATTGAGATTTGTCCCAGATTCTTTTCTGATACCTTTTCTCTGCCTAGTGATGACATGTGAGTGTCGACAAGAAACTCACTAACCAATCCTTTGAACTCATACCCAGAATAATCCTTAACATCATTACCCATATCATTCAGCCCAAGACTGGCAGTAGGGGTAATGTGAACAATTTAGATATATTTTTAGTTTGGTGATTCCGGAGAAAAAGAAAGTGAATCTGTCTCACATTCTCATGCACGTTATGGATATTGTGGTCAGCAGTGAATCTGAGATAGTGGAATCCTAGAAAGATTTTCTCTAGGCGTGGACGTAGGAAATTAGATTTTCAAACCACATAAAAATCTCGTGTCTTAGCATTTTAATTTCTACGCTTTACCTTTGTACATGTTCTATTTGATTAAATGTCTGAATTAATTTAAGGATCACACAAGATCAACATATGAAAAATTAAAATCGACCAAATTGGCTAAGACACCCAATTCACCCCCTTCTTGGGTGACCAATACCACTTCCTCACACTAGCAAGAGGTTTTTTTCCTAAGGAGAAAAACAAAACCCCCCAAGGCTTGCCTTTATGGCACGCATTATGTGGGCGCCTATAGGCCCAATGGCCCAACTTAAGGGTTAGCCAAACTTGGAGGCTCGTGGGAGGGAGAATATTTTATGACATGTGAGGTAGGCCAAAATTGGCTTCAACAACAAAGGCAACATTTCTAGTGAAAAGTAAACAAACTTGTAAGCATCCAGTTGATGCATCAATTAAGACCATTAAATAATGAAACAGTTCACAAGGTGGATGAAGAGGGCCACATACATCCCTTTGAATTTGCTCTAAAAAAGCTAGGGACTCAATAATGAGCTTAGTTGGAGATGATTTAACAATCAATTTTTCTTATAAGCTAGCAACACAATTATATTCATATGACAAAGGAATCTTTTGATTATTTAGTGGATGCCCATGCAAATTTTTTATTATTCATCTCATCATTGAGGATCCTGGATAACCCAATCTATCATATCAAATTATAAATGTTTTTTGATCACATAATTTCTTATTCATGACAACATTTATTCAATTTGCCTTATAGTATTGAAACATAATCTAAATGATAAAGCTAGGGGTTTCTCCAATATTTTTTTATTCCCAGTAGCGAAATAATATATAAATATTCTTCATTATCTTTATTCATAGTCTCAATAAGATATCCATTTCTACAAATACCATTAAAATTGATCAAATTTCTTCTTGATTCAGAAGAATATAAGGCACCATCAATATTAAATGTTGTTCCACCCAAAAATGTTATACTTACTCTTCTAGAGCCATCAATCAACTTTGTAGTGCCTAATATTGTATTCAAATTAGCTTTATCTAATTTTAGGTTTGGAAAATATCCTTTAGCTCGAAGGATTGTATGAGTTGTTGCACAATCAATGAGACACACATCTCCTTCATTTAATTTAGAATTTAGGCATTCTTCATGAAGATCTATTCATCCATAGTATAAACAAAGGGATATATATATATATATATAAGTCATACGATTAAGATGAAAAACAAAGACATTTTATTCAAAGAAAAAGAAATTATATTAAAAGAAAAGATATCTTATTACATAATGTTATTATTACTTTATTTAAAAAACATCATACTATTCAATTGATGTTAGCATTCCCATCATTGATAAAGTTCTCATATTGCCCACTAGGATCTTTAAGAAAACCTAAAATATCAAAATTTGTTATGTCCACATGTTATCTCCATGATAAAAGTTCTTGTCTAAAGTTTTCACTCCATCAACCAAATTCATTTCAACTTATTTGCATTTATCTTTAATTGAGACTTGATAAAGGTCAACCAAATGCTTAGATGTACGGGAAGTACGATGTCAATGCCCTTTCATTCCACATCTATAGTAGGTATTCACATGGTCTTTTGTAGGTTGATTCTACAAACTTTTTCCTTTATCTTGCCTTGCATCATATTTATTCTAATTCTTGTGAAAATTATGGCTACCATAATATTGAGGATTATTTCTTGCTCAGCTTTAATATGTCATATCCTCTTCCTCGTTTATAATGATGATTATGTCCATGATGACGATTATTTCATATCCACGTTTATAATCATTAACTAAAGAAGCATTCACTTTAGGGAATGATGCAGAACCAGATGGACGGAAATGATGATTTTTCATCAATTGCTTATTGTTTTGCTCAGCTACCAAGGGGCATGAAATTAATTTAGAACATTTAGTGAATCAATACTCTCAATATTGTTGCTACAAGAGCACATTCGAGGCATAAGATGTAGTAAAAAAAATTTAACATATCTTCTTCAATTATTTTCTCTCCACATAACTTCAAATGGGAGCTAATTTTGAACAACGCAGAGTTATATTCACTAACTGTTTTGAAGTTTTGTATCCTCCAATGCATCCACTCAAAACAAGCTTTTTACAAAATGACGATGATCAAACCTTTTTTTGGATTATTTAAAAGGATGAAATGGTCTTTTAATCATAATATATTCTACTTTCAAGCCTTCATGAAGATAGAGCCAGAAGAATATTAAAGCCTTTGCACAATCTTGTGTGAATGCTTGATTTTCTTCTTTAATCGTTTCTCCCAAATTTTTAGCATCCAAGTGAATCTCAGCATCAAAGATTCTTGATAGATAATTGTTGCCCAAAATGTCAAGTGCAACAATTCAAATTTCATAATATTCAACATATCTGAACAAGAAAAAAAAAATATTAGTAAGTTCTAATCAAAATATGTTACTTATAATTATATCCATAACGATCTATTTTTTCATAAAATAAGTAAGATGAATATTAGTATGCGAAGAAATTATAATATATATATAAACCCTTGTTTTAAAAAAATATTAAAATAGATAATTAAATAGAATTTTAACAAAGTGGCATACACGTATGTATTCAAGAATAAACATATTTTCAAATCATAACAGAAACATTATAGACATATATTGCTTTAGTCTCTAGAATTTGTATGCTATAATTTACAAATAGTTATATCATATATAACTGCAACATAATAATAACAAAAACCAATACAAAGTTATTCAATAAGAAAAATAATAGTCTAATAATGTATTTAAGATCTATTATAAAATTTATTCAATCATCAAAGCAATCCAATGAAGTTACATATTTAAAACTCAAAACTAGATCCAAAACATTTTTTTTTTAAACTGCCAAAAAATTTTCAATGGAATGCAATCTAAGGGCAGAAAAGAAAAAAAAAAACCCAATGCAATAATTATAAAATTTTTCAATGCTAAAAAAAGATCTTTCAATGAAATAATTATAAAATTTTATCGAGTAATAAAGAAATCAACAAAATCATCTTCCATAACTTGATTACTAAAGTAGTTACGTGCTTTCCAAGCTCGAAGTTGCAAAGCAGAATTTGCAACTAAAATAAATATACTGCAAACAATAGAAAAATCTGTGTTTAAATTTCTAAATAAATATTAGTAAATATTTCAACAAGAAAAATAGTGAACAAAGGGAAAATAAAAGAGAGGGGAAAAAAAATTCTACATAGCCTTTAACTTTGTGATTGAAGAATAATATCATAAAATTTTGATATGAATAAGTAAAAGAATAACACAAATAAAATAAAAACCTTACAACATCATATACCTTTTTCAATGAGATATGGTTCTCTTCTTAATCAATTCGAGTAATCGTGTTGATAACGTATTGTGAAATAAAGCAAAAACTCAAAGAAGGAAAATTATACTAAACTAAAGCTCACAAATAAAAAGAGAATCTTGAGAGAAAATAAAAAGACTAG
The DNA here is from genome assembly GCA_035771175.1 of Paratinospora sagittata. Classification (NCBI taxonomy): domain Eukaryota; kingdom Viridiplantae; phylum Streptophyta; class Magnoliopsida; order Ranunculales; family Menispermaceae; genus Paratinospora; species Paratinospora sagittata. The sequence goes on along the minus strand of CM069596.1, from coordinate 24,724,369 downwards.
AATTGGAATACAAGACTCTTTTACATAGGCTCTTTGGCATAAGGGGTCACAATGATCATTTATACTAAAAATTAAAATACATTGAATAGTTATCAAATAGAATTTCATAATTTTGGAGGTTATAAAATTTGAAATATAGAGGTTACAAAATCTGAAATGAAGGTTATGAAATTTGAAATGGGTATACAATACATTATAACAATTTCAAGTTTTTCCAATTTTTCTTTTTGGCCCATGAACAAATATTTTTTTCTTTTTTTTCAAAAATAACATATTGAGGAATATCTTGTAAGTATTTGAGTTATGGGGCCTCTTTATTGTAAAAGTTATATTTCCCTTTAAATATATTCACTTCTATTTTTGTTGGAACAATGCATCTTTTAAAAGCTTTGATCACGATTAATCAATAGCAGTTAATATTGTTCTTAATTAAAGTAAAGGTTTATTCTGATATACCACCAATGACTCAAATTCTTAAGCTATTATTTATATCTACATAATGAAAAGACAAAATATTTTTAAATACATCGATTACCTATTTTTGTCAAACTTCCAATATCAATCATCCAGTCAAGTTTTGTTATTTTGAAATCAAGTGTCTCATGCAATCAACATCCAAAAATAATATAAAAGGTTTAAGAGTTATAGGACTAAAAATAATACGTTAAATGTAATTTTAGTGAAAGTAGAAATACAAATGAAAAAATAGTGAAGATTAGAAGTCTAAAGATACAAGAAAGGAAAATTTTAGGTATTTGAGATCCACTGTACATAAAAAGGAGAAATAGGTGAGAATGTGAACCATAGAGTTAAGTAGGAAGGGTCAAGTGGTGGAGTGCTTCTGCAATATTATATAAGATGTGCATCCTATTAAAGTTAAAAGGAGAATTTATAAAATAGTTATTGGGTCAGTCATGTTATATAGTACACAATGTTGGGCAATTAAAAAACAACATGTAAACAAACTAAGTGTAAAAGAAATACAAATGCTAAGATGGATGTACGATAAAACGTTTACAAGACAAAATTAAAAATGAGCATATTCGGAAAATGGTAAGAGTAGTATCAATCGGAAATAAAATGAGAGAGAATCAACTAAAGTGGTTTGTACACATACAATGTAAGTCTTTAGATGCACCAGTTAAGAAAATTGACCAATTAACACTAGATGGATGGTAACAATAGAGATAGAGGTAAATCTAAAATAACATGGACAAAGACAAATAAGGAAAACTTAACTTCTTGTAATTTTAATGCTGACTTAGCCATTGATACAGTAGAGTGGAGGAGCAAACATTGGCTAGCTCCAACGATGTACATTTAGACCCCTTAACTCGAAGTCAAGAGTTCGATTCTTTCCCCTTGCAAATAAGTTGGAGCTTTTCCTCCCCTAATAAAAGTGGGAGTGGGACCATGGTAGATGGTTTGCATGGTCCCCATCCAAGCCCCTTATGCCCTTCGTCGTTGTGCTCGCCTTCTTGGCCCTACTGAGGGGTCCTGACTTCCTGTAATACCTCTGGTTTACACAAAAAAAAAGATCGGGCTCACTCGAACCTTCGGGCATTCCTTTTTCTATAAACCCCCTCCTGCCTTTCATTTTTCACACAACTCTCTTTTCTCTCTTGCTCTCCTTGTTGGTTCATCACTCTTATTGTGATTTTCTTTCTCCTCTTTTTGAGACTCTCTTCATGGTACAAGGCGGTTCTGCTTGGGAAGAAGCGTCAGTTCTAGAAAGAAGTTTTATCTGAAGGTGGGGAATGAAACATAGGTTTGCGTGTATTATGACTTTTATTAAAATTTTCATTCATTTATCATTATGTCTATTATTCATTTACACTACATTATTGCGTATGATGCTCATACCTGTCATACTTATGCCTTTATATTTGGAGTTCATGTATTATACTGTTACTACGCCAGATTAGTGGTCAATTTGACTCAACCAGATGTACTCTTGTCCTCAGTAACTTTGAATAGTAAACGAGAAGCAGCTTGCTGTTCTAGAAGATTGGTATTTAAACGGACCTCGTGTCCCACCTCTCGACTGGAGACTGGTCTGGTTGGTCTTCTTTGAAAGCTATCTGCTTGTACAAGTGATACTAAACATCCGCACGTGGTGATGCTGACCTTGATAAGTATCACCAGACGTTGTCAAAGCCTGTCTAATATTAGTAAAGACCGGACCTGCTCATGCATAGTCATCATACATAATTACCTAAGGACATAAGTGGTTCGTGATCCACAAAATAGTTATTGGAGCAATGCTCACTATTTTGATTTATGGAATAGTTATTGGAGCGATCCTCACTATTCATGATGTTTCCCCTGAAGAGGGACGTACAATGAGAACCAGGGATTACCTGAGGATGGACATCTGTACGTGAATCCAGGGCTATGTATGATCACAGAACCATTACGAGACGGTGTCATACATTCATACATGTTGTATTGTTTATGACGCTATGTTGTGCATATGTGATGTTTGATTATGAAGTCTTTTTTATTAATTGTCGTATTCACGAACTATTTTACCCACTAGGCAATAGCTCACCCCGTTGTTAACCATTTTTACAGGAGACTAGGGTGGATTGGGTGGAGGTTTTTGCGCCCACATTTTGTACCTCTTGTTTATTTATAGGGAGATTTTAGGAGGATGTTCCCTCAATTATATTTTGTATAAAAATACATTATGAAATTAATGAAATCATATTTGTACTCAATTGTGTATCTGAACACTCGGTAACTGTTATAATGCATTCGCGCCCCGCCTGTGAGTATTCCGCTGGTTTAGGCGCATCCGGGCGGGGTATGACATTTAATGGTATCAAAGCAAAAGGTCCACTTAAGAGAAAAAAGTTTTTATAACTATATAAATATATATATATATAACCTGTTGCTAATGAAAAAAAATTTGGATTCATTGATGACATAGACATCAAGAGGAAAATAAAAAATATTATCCAACGGACAAGTCATAAATCTTAAAAATGTTAGGAATATATTTTGTGTATTTCACAAGTTTTATCTTCCTTTCAGCAAGATAATGGCCTCTAGTGAAGGAACGACTTCCAATAGTGGAATAAGTTTTCACAAGACTTACGGAACTTTACCAACGGAGGGTTGTATTAATGAGAAGTATCGACATGAAGAATACTCACCTAGGTCCTTCCCTTCACGACAAACTCATAAAGCTGAGGTGGTTGAATATAACAAATGTTGGGGGTGTTGTCTCCCTCAACTTGGTGAAGTTATTCTACAAATACATGAATATTGTGGGACTCCAGGAAGAAGGAATCTGCCCTGTCTTGGAGACATTGATCGAGGGAGTAAAAATTTCATTTAGCGTCGAAACTATCTTGCGACTAATGGAAATCCCAATTGGAGACAAGATCATTGATCCACACAAACCCCGGACTGTGGCAGAAATTGCTAAATCCAAGGAAAAGCTATTCAATTCCCTCACCGAGAATGCATACACCCAAAAGACGTACGCCCACCTTCCAAAAAATCTCCTTAAACCACTTATTGTAGGCCTTGGGAAGATTGTAGTTGACAACATCTTGCCGAAAATAGTGACTAGAGGTTCAATGTCAAAGGCTCAGCTCCTTATCCTACACTGCTTAGAAGAGGGAATTTCAGTCTCCCTGCCTCACGTCATTGTCCAACAGATGTCAAGGGTAATCCAAAACCCTACAAAAAAGGAATACCTTGGCTATGGAGCCTTAATCATGAAGATACTAGACGAGGCAAACATCAATACCTTTGATGAATCTTCAACAAAGATTACTAAAGCCATTGCACTATCCTCCTTTTTCCAAAACCTTCATCACAAAAGGAGGGGTGACGGACGGGGAGTTATTTGGCGCTACTTCAGAGGAAAATAGCGGAAGGGCTTGCGATAACACTGAAGGTTATTGACGAAAAAGTCGTCGCAAGATTCCTGTCAAAGAATCGCCAAATAATGAACCAGGTCAGAACACCAAAACGAACCCAGACCCAACCAATGATCAACACAACCATCATTTCACTGAGGAAGAACTCTTTGGAAACCTAGAAGGAAACTTTGATCAACCCCAACCAAATCAGGATGGACAGGGAGTTCCGGCAAATCCACCTTCCTGGAACCTCCCAACCCAAGGCAATACGACATCTCAAGGGTTTCCAACTCCTGAGGTACCCTACCAGCCGAATCCACAATTCCCTGTGAACCAACCACAACAAAATTGTGCGGCACCAAATTTCGAAAGACAGGATGTCCCGATGAGTCCATTTTTTCAAAAATTTTCAACTCAAGCACGTTCAACCATCCAAGAAATCCCAATTAGGAAATCCTCATAAAATCAAACCAACTACCCTCCACCAATGAGTCAACCATACGGCCAATATTTTCAACCAATGCCTACAGCCTACCCTCCACCTATGGGACGAACAGCTTACCAACCATCAATGGGACGACCGACTAACCCATTTGACCAGTTACAGTTTTTAGTGTCTGGTTTTACTGAAATGCGTAAGGACCATAGAGCTTTGATAATGCATGTGCAAAACTTAAAAGAACGGCAAAACACCTCTCAACGTTCTTTTAGTAGTCGCTCTGCATCTACCAGGAGATCTAGGCAGAGTAGTAGGCAGGGAAATTAGAAAAATTACTAGCATTGTAAATATTTTCTTTTTATGAATGAAATGTTTTATTTAGACTATGTTTAGTGGGCAGACTTACAACCATTTTTTCTTTTGTATCACTAACTTTGGAGTGGTATGGGACAACAAAATTGGAAGATACTAAATAAAACATGGAAGTAAGAAAACCCATGACCTTGTGTGAAAAAACATCTGGGGAAAGCTGAATTACTAACATTATCACTAAGTTTACACGGTATGGGATGAGTAAACTTCGACGATACTATTAGTGAACTCCTCTCCAACCGATGTTTTGTAAAGAACGTGTTCATACAATTTAAATTGGTTGAACCCCTTATTACCAAATTCATGTGGTATGGGATACATGAATTTGGATAATAGTCGAAAAAATTAAGGAAAAGAGTTTGAACACATAAGAATACAATAGAACGTTAGACCAGGATAATTATCGAGGTTAATCTTAGAATCTCTATGACTCGTATGGATTTTTAAAAACACATGTATGTTTACAAAACCACAACCAAAACATTTGAAATACTTGCAAAATTTTATTCTTAGTACATAAACACTCTAACCTTGCTTTATACCACGGTCAAACATATGAGGCACATAAGATTCTTTGGTTCCTCACCAAAACCTTACACCATACCTAGAAAAATAGGTGGTTTTATATTGCAGAACTCTCGAACTTATTGCTGAGAATATCATATCATTATCCTTGGCTATGGTTCCTAAAGCAGAGTTTTGTTTTTCTTCTTGCTAATGAGAAAATGCAAACAAGAAAGAGAGGAAGGCCATGCACAGTCCGTCCAGCAGATGAGGCACCTCCTGAGATACAAAATCAGGAACCACCGCCTCCGAGGACAGAACTGGTCACACCCGACACTACCATTACTTTTGGGCAGGCAGTGCCACCTCAGCCCACACCCTTCGCCATGTCTCCGGGCATGGAACACTTTTTCGTCGAATTAATTGAGGCGGTGAAAGTGATTGTTCAAACGGCCGTCCGTGAGACCGCTGCCAACCAGGTGATCACCATACAGACACTTGTACGATCTGGGTTGGAGAGCCAAACCGACCAGATCACAAAGTATAAGAGGCTACAACCCCTTACCTTTGATGGCACCATTGATGCAGATGAAGCGCAAAAATGGCTAGATGAGTCGAAGAAAGCTCTCGAGGCTATGGGAGTCGACGAAGGTCGAAAAATTCCACTAGCTTCCTACCAACTTGTTGGTGGAGCTAACACTTGGTGGATAACAGTGAACGCAACGGACATGACTTGGCTAGAGTTCGAGTCATTTTTCATCGATGAATACTTCCCTGGCGCAGTGAAGAGGGAGAGGCGTCAGGAGTTTGTCAGACTCTACCAGGGCAGCATGACAGTCCGTGAGTACGCTGCCAAGTTCAAGGAATTGTCGGTCTTCTCTCTCTCCACCATCTTAACGGAGCAAGATAAGGCCGAGAAATTCTATAATAGCCTACATCCAGACATTCGACAAGCCCTGTCTATCTTGGATCTCAAGAATTACAAGGAGCTTGTCAATATGGCCATGAACTTTGCGCAGGAGAAAACTGAGCAGGAGCAGAGGAAGAATAGGAGAAAATGGCTTGCAATGTTTTCCCAACAGGGCACTCAGCAGGGCAACAAGAAGAAGCCCTACTTTAATCAAAACCCAGCCCTCCCAGCCCCTATACAAAAACATGAGCCCACGACATCTTTGGCTGAAACTTCTAACCCTAGCAATTAAGGTTTTCACAATCATAACCGAGGAGGTCACAATGGCAGGGTGGCCGTCGAAATGGCAATGGCAGAGGTGGTGGCCAGCAACACCATAATCGACACGATCAACAGAACCAGCAACAAGCGCCTCAGTAGCAGAGGCTAACTTGTTTCAACTGCAGCCAACAGGGCCATGTAAAAAGTGTCTGCCCCCACTCTCCATAGCCGCGGCAGCCTGTTCCAACAGTCCAAGTCCAACAAGTCCCACCTGCTACTAACTCCCAGCCCAGGCAGAATCAGGGGCAAAGGCAACAAGGCAGAGCGATTGCCATCGCTCAACAACCCCTCCCAAAAAACAATGTAGTCGAAAGAACATTTTATTTGTTTAATACAATGGTACATGTCTTATTTGATTTAGGTACTACGCACTCCTTTATGTCTTCCGTATTAGTAAGACATTTAGGGTTGCAACCTGAATCCACAGACATCACAATCTATGTCTCAACACCATTAGGATCTGGTACTGACGTGAAATTGAAGTGTTCTAGATGTGAATTTGAATGTCAGAACAAATAATTTATGCATATTTTTTAGTTATAGACATTGAAGACTTCGACATCATCCTCGTCCTCGTCATGGATTGGCTTGCACCACTGAATGCAAATATTGATTGTTTGAATAAGCAAGTTCAATTAACCTTGCCCACTGGGGAGTTTGTCAAAATTCAGGGAACACGAAAGTGGATACACAACTCGACTGTTGCACTCCTCAAGGCACAACTCCGAGCCCTAACCCTTGGTAATGATAATGAATCATCATCACTGTACCCTCTCGAAGTACACGATATCCCTGTTATATTTGAATTCCCAACGATATTTCTAAATGACCTTCCTGGTCTACCTCCAGTTCGGGAATTCAATTTTGAGATCAAACTCATACCAAGGACTGGACCCATCTCAATTCCACCATACAGAATATCCAATGTCGAGCCGGTTGAGTTGGATAAACAACTGAAGGAATTGGAGAGTAATGGCTTCATCAGAAAAAGTTCATCACCCTGGGGCACTCCAGTCCTGTTTGTTTGCAAAAAGGATGGTTCGTTATGACTTTGCATCGACTATTGCAAGTTGAATAACGTCATCATCAAGAACAGATACCCATTACGCAAGATCGATGACTTGTTCTACCAACTTAGAGATGCCAAATACTTTTCTAAGATTGATTTACGATTCAGCTATCATCAACTCCAGATCAGAGAGTCGGACATAAATAAAACAGCTTTTAGAACTCGGTACGGTCATTACGAGTTCTTAGTCATGCCATTCGGTCTAACAAATGCACCTGCAGCGTTCATCTATTTGATGAACCGCATCTTCAAACTATATTTAGACGGACTCATGGTGGTCTTTGTAGATGATATCTTGATATATTCTTCAACTGAGGAAGACCATAAGATACATCTGAGGATTGTCCTCCAGACCTTAATAAGCCATCAGTTGTATGCAAAGTTGAGCACGTGAAAATTTTGGGTGAAGCAAGTTCAATTCCTAGGTCATGTGGTTTCAGGCAATGGCATTAAAGTGGATCCTTCAAAGGTAGAAGTAGTTTTAAACTGGAAGCAGCCTACCACAGTTACTCAAATCTGGAGCTTTCTTGGTTTGTCTGGCTACTACAGACGCTTTATCAAGGACTTCTCAAAGATTGTTGAACCTATGACCAAGCTCACTCGGAAAGACGTACGATTCATCTGGAATCCCGCCTATGAATTGTCATTTCAGGAATTGAAGAAGTGCCTCACGACAACACCAGTACTAATCACTCCAAGAAATGGAGTTGGATTTTCACTATACACCGATGCCTCTCTCCAAGGCTTAGGTGCAGTACTAATGCAAGAAGGCCAGGTTATTGCATATGCTTCTAGGCAACTAAAGATTCATGAGGGTAATTACCCAATGCATGACCTGGAACTTGCAGCTGTCGTATTCGCATTGAAGTTATGGCATCACTACCTATACAGTGAAGGGTTTGAGGTCTTCTCGGATTACAAGAGTTTCAAGTACATCTACACTCAGAGAGAACTAAACCTCCGCCAAAGACGATGGTTGGAATTTTTGAAAGATTATAACTTTCAACTCCAATACCATCCCGAAAAAGCCAATGTTGTGGCTGATGCCCTGAGTAAAAAATCTTATGTTGTTTGTACTCTTAATTTTGAAATGGGGAAGTTGGCTACAAAAATGGACAATTTTAACTTACAGCCCATCGAAGAGGGAGAAAGATCACGACTCTCTCAATTATCAGCCAACTCTGAGCTTATTCAAAAAATTTTAGCAGCTCAAGCCAACGACCCCATGTTAATGGAGAAAATAGAACTTCTACTCAGCGAACAGGACCTTCCTCACTGGTCAGTCTCTGATGACGGGCAGCCTTCTACAAAAAACATCTCTGCCTACAAAACGATCCTGAAGTTCGAAAAGAAGTGCTCATTGAAATGCATTCCTCAAGGTTTGCTATGCATCCTGGGGGAGACAAGAGTACAAAGATGTCGAGCGACAATTTTGGTTCTCTGGTATAAAGAAGGCTATTGCAGACTTCGTTGCTTGATGTCTCGTTTGCCAACAAGTTAAGGTAGAACACAAAGTTCCTTCCAAGCTTCTCCAGCCTTTACCTATTGGAGAATAGAAGTGGGAGAACATTGTATTGAATTTTTTTACGGCCTTGCCTCGAAATAATAAAGGGCAAGATGCAATCTGGGTTATCATTGACACACTTACAAAGTCTGCATTTACCAATAAAGTTCACGGATAACCCCGCCAAGCTAGCCGAATTGTATGAAAGAGAGATCGTTTACCACTCGCGATTGTCTCTGATCGAGACCCTCGATTCACATCAAGATTTTGGCAAAGCTTCCAGAGTAGAATGGGCTCCAGGATTACCATGAGCACAACTTTTCACCCACAAACTGACGAGCAGTTAGAACGTTTAATCTAAATCTTGGAGGCCATGTTACAATGTTGCATTTTGGACTTTCATGACAGATGAGCAAAGCACTTACATTTGGCTGAGTTTGCATACAACAACAGCTACCAAACCAGTATCGGCATGGCACCATACGAGGCTCTCTATGGTCGCCCTTGCAGATCTTTGGTATGCTGGTTAGATATGGTAGATCGACCGCTATTGGGAATAGAACTAGTTCAAGAGACTTCTGAGAAGATCACACTAGTAAATGAGCAACTTCGTGTAGCACAAAGTCGACAGAAGAGCTATGCCGTCAAGCAGAGACAACCTTTAGAATTTGATAAGGGGAACTTTGTTTTTCTAAAAGTTTAGCCTACAAGAGGTGTCAAACGCTTCGGGATCAAAGGAAAACTCTCTCCACAATATATTGGCCCATTTCACATCGTCAAACGTATTGGCAAACTAGCCTATCGACTATCCCTTCCCTCATCCATGTCCAAGGTTCATGACGTTTCCATGTATCCATGCTTCGAAAGTATCGTCCTGATCCTTCACATATCATCCCTCTAGTTGAAGTCCGGGTTGAAGAAGGAATCAAATATCAGGAAAGAGCGATACAAATTCTTAATAAGAAAACTCAAGAACTGGGGCGACCTAGCATTCCACTTGTAAAGGTACTTTGGGATCACCACGGAGTAGAGGAAACAACTTGGGAATAAGAAGAAACAATTAAACTGAAATACCCCGAATTATTTTCTAGTAATAGTTGATGATGTAATGCATTGTACTATTTCACTAATCAATGAAATTATGGAACTTCCTTTATAATATCTTAATATATTGTTTCATTTAATTAACCCATACAAATGTCTGAAAACTACACAGACGGGAGTAATGAATCATACACTCCATGGCTTGCATGGCAACCAGTGGAGGCTCCTTCAAGTTCTAAGACAAACCATAATTTTTTTACATCACCAACTTCCTCGCCTCAGTAGCGGCAATCCTTATCACCATAGTGCATTTGGCTATATCGTAACAATATTGCCCGAGATAATCCAGTGCCCTCATCCTGGCAAGATCTCTTACCAAAATTACCAGGCGGCCTAATTCAAGCAACTGCACGAAAAAACATTTCGTCGCTCAACCTACCTCTCCTGAAACGCTGCAACTTGCAATGTCCTCTACTACCATCTGTGAGGCCAATGTCGGAACCTTCTAAGGACAAATCCGATTCAATTTGCTCTCAATTGTTTGATGATGTTGATGATTCCACCGACCACAGTATTATTCAGGGACCTTTCCAGCATTACCCTGATCTTGGGAATAATGACGAAGGTGGTAAATCTCACGAAGATAACAATCATCACTACATGAACTGAAATTTCGAGGGCGAAATTCTTTTAAGGGGGGTAGAGTGTAATAACCCCGGTTTACACAAAAAAGAAAAAAAAAGATCGAGCTCGCCCGAAGGTTCGGGCATTCCTTTTTCTATAAAAAGCTCTCCCCCCTTTCATTTTTCACACAACTCTCTCTTCTCTCTTGCACTTCTTGTTGGTTCATTACTCTCATTGTGATTTTCTTTCTCCTCTTTTTGAGACTCTCTTCGCGGTGCAAGGCAGTTTTGCTTGGGACGAAGTGCCAGTTCTAGAAAGAAGTTTTATCTGAAGGTGGGGAACGAAACATAGGTTTAAGTGTCTTATGACTTTTATTAAAGTTTTCATTCATTTATCATTATGTCTATTATTCATTTACACTGTATTATTGCGTATAATGCTCATACTTGTCATACTTATGCCTGTATATTTGGAGTTCATGTATTACACTATTACTACACCGGATTAGTGGTCAATTTGACTCAACCAGATGTACTCTTGTCCTCAGTAACTTTGAATAGTGAACAGAAAGCAGCTTGTTGTTCCAGAAGATTGGTATTTAAGTGGACCTCGTGTCCCACCTCTCGACTGGAGACTGGTTTGGTTGGTCTTATTTGAAAGTTATCTGCTTGTACAAGTGATACTGGAAATCCTAGCAACGCATGTGGTGATCCTGACCTTGATAAGTATCACCAGACGTTGCTAAAGCCTGTCTAATATCAGTAAAGACCGGACTTGCTCATGCATAGTCATCATACATAATCACCTAGGGACGTAAGTGGTTCGTGATCCACAAAATAGTTATTGGAGCAATGCTCACTATTTTGATTTATGGAATAGTTATTGGAGCGATGCTCACTATTCATAATGTTTCCCCTGAAGAGGGACGTACAATGAGAACCCAGGGTGAATTCAGGGCTATGTACGATCACAAAACCATTACGAGACGGTGTCATGCATTCATACATGTTGTATTGTTTATGACGCTATGTTGTGCATATGTGATGTTTGATTATGAAGTTTTTTTTATTAATTGTCGTATTCACGAACTATTTTACCCACTGGGCAATAGCTCACCCCGTTGTTAACCATTTTACAGGAAACTAGGGTGGATTCGGTTGAGTTTTTTGGGCCCACATTTTGTACCCCATGTATAAGGAGATTTTGGGAGGATGTTCCCTCAATTATATTTTGTACAAAAATACATTTTGAAATTAATAAAATCAAATTTTTACTCAATTGTGTACCTGCGCACTCGGTAACTGTTATAATGCATTTGCGCCCCGCCTGTGAGTGTTCTGCCGATTTAGGCATGTTCGGGCAAGGTATAACACTTCCTCTAGTCCAGTGCCAGCATCCTCTGACCTTGGGTCAGCACTCAAAAAAAAAAAAAGTAGAGTAAAGGAAGCAAATTCATATAGCTAACCCATGTAGTTGGAGAAATGTTTAATTGAGTTGAGTTGAGTATCTCATACAATCAACATATTATTGGCTAGCTGGACAATCATATGGCTTATAAATACTAGGTTATTATTATTTTTTTCTTGTCTTTAATTTTCTATTTTTTGTTGACCGGTTTTTCGGTATTCGGGAGGTGTCATCTTTCGCTTCGCAGCGGCACTAATCCTCCCGAACTAGATTCAATATAGTTAGGACTAGATTTAGTTTAAAAATATAAAAGTAAATAAAATAGAATTATTTATATATAATAGATTAATATATATATATATATATAATAATAATAATAATCTCATTAACATTTGTTTTCAAATTTTATTATCAAATCTTTTCTTATATGAAATTTAATGATCTTCATAAGTAAATACATATTTTAGATGTGAAATTAATTTTGTGGCTAATGATACCATAGATGACAACTATAAACCCCAAATTTTACTGGTACATTGACTTTTAACAATGAAATCAGCTTCGTAGTTAATAGGGTGTCAATAATTTGATCAAAATTGTGAAACTAAATCAAACTGATAGTTTTAGTTCGGTTTAGTTTGGTTGTTCACATATTTAGTTCGAGTACATGTTGAAAATTTAAAAATAGTATTAACATGAACTCAACCGACCAAGGTTAATACCATAATTTATATTAAATATGGTGTAATATGTTCTTATTACATAATTAAAAGTATAATTTTTTTTGTAAAGCTTTTTTTTTTAATTACTTTATATTTAAAATGAATATTACTATAGGATTACATGTATAAACCAATTAACCCAAACTAAATTAAACCAATCTTGATTGATTCACTTTGATTTGGTCAAATGGTTGATTTGATTTCGGTTTAACACTAAATCGACCAAATCAAAACCAATGATAGCCCTAATAGCTAAAGATTCTATAGTTAACAGTTACACACCCTTAATTTTTTACCAAATATATTGTTAGCAATGAAATCGATTTTGGAACTAAAGATTTCATAACAAACAATTATGCAACTTAATTTTTGTAATAAATGTGTTTAGATATATATATATATATATATATAATCAATTTCACAGCTAATTTTAGATAAATAACAAAAAATATTATTATTATTTATCTTAATAATTTAATCTCTTTTTTTGAGAGACTTAATAATTTAATTTTAACTTATACTTTTTTAGACTAAATGCTATTAAAATTCCCTTTGAGCGTGCCAAAAAAAGGGGAAGATTTACTCGCATAATGCATAAAAACAACAAAACAGGCATGGCCATCAACCAATCAACCAATCCAAACACTCATTACTAGTTGTGATTAATCATATGACTAATCTAATTAATCACGCGTCTTGTTATATATTATAATATTATAAAAAGTTTTCAATAGTATAACTATGTTTCTAGTTCTCTATGATATTCTTACCTTTCTCAATACTACAAACTAAATTACGTATTCATGTTACTATAGGATTGATAATATTCTTCTATGATTCACCCATAATTAAAATATTAATGTTGATCACAACAAAATGGTTGAAATAGATTCCAATGTATTTCAATTTATAATTTTGTAATTATATAAGTTGTATAACTAAATTAAGCTGAAATATTAATCAAAAGTTTTTCTCTTACCTATACTACAAACAAGGGATTTTCTTAATTATGTTTTTGAGCTATGTATAATTTCTTTGGATATCCCATGTATATATATATATATATTTATTTATTTATTTAATATCAATAATCCAACATTTTTTTAAGCTATTAATCAATAAATGACATGTAATATTTATTTATTTTTCAAAATATTAATTTACTACGTGTAAAATTTTGTATGCATATGTCTAGATAATATATGTGATGTCAACTATATAGGCTTGATATTGACAAATGTAGACTATATCAATTTCTTATTTTCCAACATTATATGTATAAATCATCTATATATGTCACGGCTATATAAGAAATATTATGAAAATTTATTCTAATGTAGATAAGCCTGGATAAAACTTTTAGGTCGCTGTTAATATAAGATAGCAAGAGAAAATACATAAGAATTGAAGTAACATTATATAATAATTTTACTCTTAAACAGTAGATCTTTGAATCAAAATCTATAAACATGTCAACTAATCATTTTTCTTAAATATTATCCTAATAATAGATGTGACAGGTGGTCATATCTTAGATGAGCTGTCCATGTCTCATTATAATTGTAATAATCAGCTTGATCTTTCAAATCCAAAATAAATGATTTGTTCATCAATCTTTCTTTTTGCATATCTATATAATTAATTATCATGTCTGTCAAAAAATACTAATTAATCATCATGTTACCAAATGGTAAAACAATTACTACAATCATAATAGATTCAAGAAGTGTAATCAAAGATAATATAAAACTAGATTTAGAGATAAATTCTCAATATATAGTCTCCCTTTTCTCCTTAAAGCCCGTTAGGTACACACTAATCTTATCTCACATTATGAGCTAGTTAATTTTGTCATTTAATTGATATGATTTGTATATATATATATATATATATATATTAAGTCTAATACATATAACTTATTGAAAGGAAAAGAATATCATTGATGTTTTCTTTATATACGCCATTTGTAACAATGGCGTATATAAATCAGTGTTTTCCTCATTCCAAATTAGTGTAAGGTATTGACTTTAGTATGAGTCATTATATGGTGTTTTGTATGTGTGGATAGGTGTCTTCTATGTGTATACGACGTGTGTTAAATGAGTGAAATGGCTGGAAAGAAAAGAAGAGAAAACACAAGAACGGGCAAACCAGTCGACTGGAGTAGTGTTGGGCCCCACCACTTGGGTGAGGCGGTGGCTCACATTTTTAATCAATTTTTTCGGCCATTTTTGACCAAAATAGACCAAAGAAAGCAGAGAACGATCGGAGGAAGGGGGGAAAGTGTTTCACGGCCAAATCGAGGTTTCGGTAAGCCATTTTCGCATTTTTTCATTACAAAATTGTTATTTAAGCTACGTGTAACAATTCCACCTGTATAAATTTTACTATAGGAGTTATTTTACGGTATTTTCAAAGATGAATTTTAACCCACTTAGATTGGGAACATGTACAAATGATTGATAATCACTCTTATAGTAGTAAAAACCCCAAATATGTAGTTTATTTATGCTCAATAGTATTATTGGCGCCAGTACAGCTACCGGAAGCCAAATTGAACACTAGAGACCTTTAGAACCATGTTAAAGTTCGATAAAAACCTAGTTTGAGACTTTTGAATCGTAGAAGAATCAATTTCGGGTGTTTCGATATCAAGATCATGATTTTGGATATCGATTACTATTTTTAGGAATTGGTTGAATGGTTCCAGTGTATAAGTTGGACTTGGAAACTACTGAAATATGGCTGGGAAGCCTATTTCTACTGTTTATTTCCTTAGGAATATTTTGGATGGGTGTAGAAATTATTTGGATTGATCTCAATTGTATGTGAATGTTTTGATGATTCCAAACTACTCATGTTTGTGTATCTAATGATTTTGTTAAGTGTTTCGGAACTATCAAGAATCAAGATCAAAGAGAAGAGCGTACAAGTTCATTGAATGTCAATAATCAAAGCTTCAAGTTTTCAGTACTTAGAATGTAAATCTATCGATCAAATTATTCTAGGCAAGATCTACTTAATTGCAAGTTTTGATCGATATGTTTGAAAGGTTTTTCAAATGATTTAAATTCTTAATCCTTTAATGTTTGATTTGATCAAATCTTTAACTGATTTGACTAAGTTTTTGAAAAACAAAAATCTCTTTTAAAATCAATCTTTAAATATTCGAACAGGACGCTAATGTCTCAGCAGCGCCCTCATGCACTTGCATTTTAGGACGCTAATGATACATTAGGACGCTGATGAAGTTCAAGGTTGAAAAAGTTATTATCCATCAGGACGCTTACTTTATCAGTAGCGCCCTCATTATGTCAACTATTGAACTTATCAGGACGCTGATTCTACATCAGCTCGTTGATCGTCTTAAGCATCAGGATGCTTACGTTTCAGTAACGCCCTTATGTTTTTTGTACTTTAAAGATAGGATGCTTACGTTGTAAGTAGTACCCTTATATTTCTAAGTGTTTTTAAAAGTATGTTAAGACGCTTACCTTTCAATAGCGCCCTCATAGCTTAAGTAGTTTTTAACATTAAGTAAGTCAGGACGCTTACATTCTTGTAGCGCCCCCCCCTTCTTAGATCAATAGGACACTTATGGTCCATGAGGGCCGTCAAGGAACAAAACGACAAAGTTGAGATTATGCGTAAGGACGTTGATTGACCAATTAGGACGCTAATCCAACATTGTCATAAAGTTGTGTCTGTGCACTGTTTCAGTTCGCTTTTTCAGAAGTTTTTATGCACAAAAACCTTTTCAGATTTGTCAGAGATTTCTTTTGATGTACGAAATCACGATTCCTGAAACCTTCCTTATTCGTGTAATCTAAAAAGAACCAGTATGTTCGTGAAGATTGTCTTACCATCTTCGTGAAAGATTCTAGCTGTTGTGAGTAAACTTTCTTTCTGAAATTCAAATTCAAATGACCAACATCTTCATTTCTACTAAGTCAATAAATACCAGTACTTAGAAAATCCACACCACCGAAAATTCATCAAGCAAATAATTTTGAAAGTTAGTCGAATTTTCAATTTGATTTCAGAGCTTAAACTGTTTTAGTTTTTCAAAGTGTCTTCTTTGAAACTCTGTTTATTCAAAAGCTTTTCATACTGAGTTTAATCTCTATCTTTCTTTGAAAATCCTTTTGAAGGTTACCGAATTGTTTTTTTTTTTCACTCAAATTTCCAGCACTATTTTAATCATATATCATTCTTGCCGAAAGAGATATTTGAGAGATAGTTCATAGGATATCTTGTATACTGTATCGAGTTGTAATAGTAGTTATATAAACTCTTGAGTACCCAACTTCATTTTTCGAAACAAGTGGTTGTTCTCAAGCCTGTAAGTTGAGAAAGCATGAGGCTAGTCTCACACCCAGAAGTTGAGATAAGTAGTTCTCTAGCCTATAAGCTGAGAGGTATAGGTAGTTCTCTAGCCTATAAGTCGAGAGGTTTTGGTTGGTCTCACACCCAAAAGTTGAGAAAATGTGTAATGGTTTGATTCTCACCTGTAAGAGAATCCCTTAGTAAAGAAGTTTCAAATCCTAACTTATGAGGTTAGGTAGTGGATGTAGGCAAGTAACCGAACCAATCTAAATTGATTGTGTAAATTGATTTACTTTTTTGCACTTATTTAGTTGTCATTGTATTAATTTTAATTGTCTAAGTGTCCAATCCACCCCCCTTTTGGACATACCTGGGCCAACAATTGGTATCAGAGTGGAGTTGCTCATTAAAGAAATCTAACAATTTCTTTGATATCAATGGCAATATCTAGAAGTTTTATCATGAAAGTAGGTCAATCCCTAGGCAGATCATCGGTATTCAATTGATGATTGGATGAATAGAATGAAGTCCTTTCTTCGATCTAAAGACATCAGTCTATGGGAAATGGTTGCATAGGGCTACACCATGCCCAACAAGCCTATTGAGCTATGGACAGATAAGAAGAGACTCAATGATAAATACAACTCTCAAGTTGTTTATGCGTTATATTGTTGTTTACCTGAGGAAGAAGTAGAAAGGGTAGTTCATCTTGAAAGTGCTAAAGAGATTCAGAAAACTCTCAAATCAATTCATGGTGAAAAGATAGCGAATCGAGATGAAAAGCTTAAGGAATATGAAAGGTTATTTGATAACTATGAAGTATCTGAGAATGAATCTCTAGATACGACCTGCTGTAGGTACTAGTCCATCCTTGATGGAATGAAAAAACATAATCATGAGATACCTATAGGAATAGCCTTAGTGTGTTTTAATGATAAGCTTCCAAAGAAATAGAATGATAAGCTAATCACCATTGCTGAAACACTTGATCCATGGGAAATGACTTTGAAAGAGTTTTGTGATTTATTGAAATCCATGGAAGCAAATGAGAAAACTAGAAATCAGGTTAAGCCTTAGAAGAATCACTCACAAACTTCAGATTTCTAGAGTCTGAGTCAGCTCATGATGGTATACAAAGATTTCAACAATTATGTCATGAATTTGGAAGGTTTGGGAAACTAATCTCTCACTCTACTTTTGCATAACACTTTCTTAATGGTTTTCCTAAAAAATGAAAATACAAAGTAGAATTTCTAAAAGAGTTTTCGAGTCCAATTGAAATCAGTTTTCAAGAAATTGATTATATTTTGAGTGGATTAGAAACAACATTTGAGAGAGAAGACATGCTTGCAAATGTGCCAAGCAGAAACAAAAGTGAGATTGCAGATGAGGAAGATCCAAGAATGATAAGTCATCAATCTTCAACAAGCACAGCAAGAACACTTGTACAAAATGAAAGATCCTTTGATGAAATCCCAAGAAGGAAGTCAGCATGGAGAATGAACATCATGAAATATCTTGGCTGCTTCAACAAAAGGCACAGTGCACAAATCGAGGACTTTGTAGTATCTTGAGGTAAAAACCAAAAAATTGTGCAAAGATATAAAAGTTACTTTATCACTGCTATGATTATTTGAATACATTTATCAGTGATTATTGAAATTAACTGATTATTTTTAATCATGTATTGCTTGAAATGATCGAATACCTTGTTCACATGATTAATTTATTGATGATTGATCTATGGAATTTAATTATTGATATTGATTATTCGTCCATGAGATCTTTAAGAATGATTAATTGCATCTGATTAAAATTATTGCACAAGTGTCCATGAGGACGCTGATAGCGTTTCAGGATGCTACCACTGCATTTGAGCAGGACGCTCATTGCACTAGCGGGATGCTAACAACATATGAGGACGCTAATACGCCCAAAGGTTTAGTTGTTCAAGGATGTTTGTCGCAGGGAGGACGCTGATCAGTGTATGTGATAAATAAACTAGGACGCTAATAGTTACTAGGTTGTGGCACGTGAGTGTGTCAGGTGCACGCTTATTGATAGGGGTAAAGTATAAATCCAATTGAGGGTGACTTAGTCTTCACTTTCACATCTTGATGCCCTAGGACGCTCATTCTGAAACTTATGCGGAACCCGTTCAGAACCACTGCTACTCCTACTATCAACCGATTTCTTCGTGTCAGCTCTTGAAATCTTTAGGTAAGAAATTGATCTTTACTTGATTATGAATCTTTTGATCCCCATTTCACAAGTTTTCACCGAGACTTTTTAGTTTTCTACCATTGTTATTCTGGTTTTTTCAATGGCTCCCAAGACAAAGAAGCTTCACACTTTCTCAGTCAGAAAGAGAGTTTCATCATCCTCACCACCTCCACCTAAGAGAGTAAGACAAATAACTGAACCAACCCAAGCTAAACCAGCTGAGGCATGCATCGCCTCTATACCCACAAGTCCAGTTGAGACCTCAACTGAAGTTCCACACCCATCTTCTTCAACCCAAAAATCCAAAAAGGGAGATAAAGCTGAAAAGCTTGCTAACCGTGCTGTGATTGACGGTTGTTTTGTTGATTTTGAGTTTTTTACCAGTTCACACCTAGATATTTTATCCTTGTTTGAGTTCCAAGGCGGGACCAAACTGCTTACCTACCATTCTAAATGGTATCCCAGTCTTGTCAGCCAATTCTATCAAAATCTTGAAGAGAAACCCAAATCTGGACTTGTAAGACAATCCAAAGTCAAAGGAAAATCTATAAAGATTTCTCCTAATTTTTTTTCATATACCTTTTCTCTGCCCAGTGATGAGAGTGCTCATATTCTTTCTTTTACCAAAGGAAAATTCCATTACCCAGGCTATGATAGCCTTTCTGCCCTGAATTTAATATCCATAAAGAAGGACCATGTGAGTGTTGATAAGAAACTCACTAATCAATCCTTTGAACTTATTCCCAGAATAATTCACAACATCATTACCCATATCATTCAGCCCAAGTCAGGCATTAGGGGCAATACAAATGAACTTGACTTGTTCCTAGTATGGTGCATTCTGGAGAAGAAAATTAATCTCGCCCACATTCTCTTACACGTCATGGATACTATGGTAAGTAGAGGAGAAGGTCTTCCATTTGGAATGTACCTTACCCCATTATTTGAGAAGAATGGAGTTAACTTCAGTGATGAAGATGCTAAGGAAACCAGCAGATATCACTGCATTGGTCAGACCACTGTGAAGTTGATGAGAAATGTGTATGTCCTTGCATTGGAAAAATGGTTTCCAATGGCAGAAGTTCCACAATAAGGTGAACCTAATGGAAAGAGGGATGTTCAGACTGAAGCAAGAGAAGAAGTTGTTCCTGAAGTAGAAGGAGAAATTGTTCAACCTTTGGAAAAACAAGTTGATCTTATTGTTGAAACTGAACATGTTGCAACTCAAGCTGTGGAAGTTGAACATGTTGAACCAGCTGTTGAAGAAGTATGTATGGTCGAAGCTTAAACAACTGATATTCAGACTGAGGTACATGATGAACAGATCATGGAAGAGGCTCATATAGAGCAGGCTGCTCAAACTGTTCAAGACATTCAAGCTGAGCAGTTTGATAAAGCTGAAGATGATGTCATGGAGGAAGTTAGCCAAATTGCACAAACTGTTGTTGAAGAACAGTTAACTGCAAAAGAGGTTGTTGATGCAATCATGGAGGACATCATTGATGAGGTTGTTTAGGATAAAGTCAATAATGACTTAGAGAGGCATTTTTTTTATCCACCATCTCCTATGGATGTTCCTTTATCAGAGGAACCCCATGTTCCCAGAGAAAAAAGATATGTTGATAAGCAGATTCAAGAAGAAGAAGAATCTCATACTGATGGCTAGATATCTCATGAGGAAAAGGGTTATGAACTTGCTATCATACCCTACAGTGGAGTTGAGACAAGAATGGATGCTGACAAAGAAGTTCAGAGTGAAGAATATCATGAGGCTGTTGCTGATCTTCAAGAAAAGGAATATGGTGTAGAAGATACTCTGGAAGTGAGTTCATCATCACATGATCAATCTGATCACCATTAACCATCCTATCCTTCTTCCAGCATGCCTGCAGATCATTTCTTCAAAGAGGAATATTTTCTAAGGAAAGTCAGAGAATATCAGATTTTTGTTATGTCTCAGCAGATGAACAAGTTGGAACAAAATCAATTGCAGCGGAAGAATGAGATTTTAACATAAATTAGGAATTCTTTGAAGGTTTAGGAAAATGATGAGATTAAGGACATTAAAGAATACACCACTCACTTGATCCAAACAACATAAATGTTGGGAAAAGTGACACAACAAATGAATAGTTAGTTGAGTGTTATGCAATCTCTACCTTCATCGAGTTCCACTTCCTCACATACTTATGGTCTGATGAAAGATATTCAAGAAAGTTTGCAACAAATCAAAGCATTCATGAAGGCTTTTGCTGCTTCTGTTCAAACAAGACCACAATTAGTTTAAATCCAAACCAGTTCACTGCCATCTCATGCCCAAAGTCAAGCCCCATCAAGTCAACAAGGAGTAAGACCACCAAGACCTGCTCAAAAGTGATTCAAGTGCAGAAATTCTGAAGAAGATTTCTGAGGATATTAATAATTTAAAGAGCAAGGTTGCTGAGTCATCTCAAAATACATCTAGCACAGATGCTCTGCAATCAGTGTTGGATGTTATCTTGGACCAAGCATCTAATCAAGTAGATCTTGATCCAGTGTTGAAGGCCATTTCAAGTTTGATGGATAGTATACACACTGCTAGGCCAGCACCATCTGAAGATAGCAGACTGACCAAGATTCTAGACTTGGTCACTCAAGCTTATGAGAAGATGTCCACAATAGAAAATAAGATGCCATTCCTTACCACTTCAATAATGGATCTGTCTTACACTGTTACAATTGTTGCAAATCGTGTTGAAGGTGTAGTAGGTTTCTTTGAATACCCTTTCAGGGCAATGAACAGTCGATTACACTCATCTGTTTGATACATTGCCTCCTGCATGAAACTTTTTGGCATGCTCTTTCATTTGTTGGAGAAGAATGATGCAAATGTTCCACCTGCACCAAGAGCTCCAGTATTCACAAGGCCACAAGAACCTAAGGAGTCTGATACACTTCTTGGTATTCTAGAGTGTGAAGATGAAAATGAGGCAGATGAAAAGCCTTTGCATAGAGTCTCAAAAAGAGTGTCTCCACCTCCTAGTGTTGCATCTGAACAATTTCCAGATCCAAAACGCAAGCACCTAGTCAGGTCAAAATTCGAAGGTCATACCATTTCACCTGAATTTGCTAAGGGTCTTGCTAAAAGAAAAGAAAAAGGATTCAAACCTAGTCCACCTATAGATCCATTCAGATTTGTTGTTTCCAAGCAAGCTCACGAAAAATTTGTAAAGAAGTCCAAGCAAGTTGTTTTTGTTGAAAAGTTTCTTAAGAGCTTATCCAAAGAGAAAGATAGCTCCAGTGGTTCCAAGACACCACGAGCACCGACACAACGAGCACCAAGAAAACCCAAAAATGACTCTAAGAAGAAGGATGCCAGTTCTAGTGGATCTAAGAAGAAGAAAGAGGAGGATGATAGAATGATAAAAGGCAAGGGTCCCAGTTTGAGCTAAACCTACCCATTTTTTGATATTTTCAAAAGGGGGAGAAGAGAATGTACACATTAGTACACATTAGGCTAAGTTAGTCAAATGGGAAGCTATACTATAGGGGGAGTTTATCTTGCACTATAATGTATTGAATTGTATTATACTTGTATATGTTTTATTCGATCAAAACTTGATGTTATAGCTATACTCGTCTGACATTTTAAATGAATATAAATTGATATGTTTGCTCTTAATTTGATATGTGTTTTGCATTGAGCATTAAATGTCTGATTAAATGAATGAAATCATTTGTACCATGCTAATGTGAATTGTAAGAAACTATATGCATCTATATGTCACTTAGCCCAATGATATTTGAGTGTTTGAAATCATCAAAAAAGGAGAGATTATTATCTCAAGGAACCCCATAATGAGAATGTTTTGATGATTCCAAACTACTCATGTTTGTGTATCTAATGATCTTGTTAAGTGTTTCGGAACTATCAAGAATCAAGATAAAAAAGAAGAGCTTACAAGTCCATTGAATGTCAATGATCAAACCCTCAAGTTTTCAGTATTTAGAATGTAAATCTATCAATCAAATTACTCTAGGCAAAATCTACTTATTTGAATGTTTTGATCGATATGTTTGAAAGGTTTTTCAAATAATTAAAATTCTTAATCCTTTAATGTTTGATTCGATCGTATATTTAACAGATTTAACTAAGTTTTTGAAACACAAAAATCATTTTTAAAATCAGTCTTTAAATATTCGAACAGGACGCTAATGTCTCAGCAGCGCCCTCCTGCACTTGCATATTAGGACGCTGATAAAGTTTAAGGTTGAAAAAGTTATTATCCATCAGGACGCTTACTTTATCAATAATGCCCTCATTGTATCAACTATTGAACTTATCAGGATGTTGATTCAACATCAGCTCTCTGATTGTTTTAAGCATCAGGACGCTTACGTTTCAATAACTCCCTTATGTTTTTCGTACTTTAAAGGTAGGACGCTTACGTATTAATTAACGCCCTTATATTTCTAAGTGTTTTTAAAAGTATGTCAAGACGCTAACCTTTCAATAGCGCACTCACAACTTAAGTAGTTTTTAACGTTAAGTAAGTCAGGACGCTTACATTCTTGTAGCGCCCTTACTTCTTAGTTCAACAGGACACTTATGGTTCATAAGCGCCCTTGAGGAACAAAACGACAAAGTTGAGATTATGCGTCAGGACGCTGATTGACCAATTAGGATGCTAATCCAACATTGTCATAAAGTTATGTCTGTGCACTTTTTCAATTCATTTTTTCAGAACTTTTTATGCACAAAAACCTTTTTAGATTTGTCAGAGATTTCCTCTGATGCATGAAATCACAATTTTCGAAACCTTCCTTATTCGTGTAATCTGGAAAAAACCAGAATGTTTGTGAAGATCGTCTTACCATCTTCGTGAAAGATTCTAGTTGTTGCAAGTAAATGTTCTTTTTGAAATTCAAATTCAAATGACCAACAACTTCATCTTTACTAAGTCTACAAATACCAGTACTTAGAAAATCCACACCACCAAAAACTCATCAAGCAAATACTTTTGAAAGTTAGTCGAATTTTTTTGATTTCAGAGCTTAAACTGTTTTAGTTTTTCAAAGTGTCTTCTTTGAAACTCTGTTTATTCAAAATGTTTTCATACTAAGCTTAATCTCTATCTTTCTTTGAAAATCCTTTTGAAGGTTACTGAACTATTTTTTTTCACTCAAATTTCCAGCACTGTTTTAATCATATATCATTCTTGCTGAAAGAGAAATTTGAGAGATAATTCATAGGATACAATTGTACTTCATTTCATATCTTGTATATTGTATCGAGTTGTAACAGTAGTTATATAAACTGCTGAGTACCCAACTTCGTTTTTCGAACAAGTGGTTGTTCTCAAGCCTGTAAGTTGAGAAGGCAATAGGTTAGTCTCACACTCGGAAGTTGAGATAGGTAGTTCTCTAGCCTGTAAGTCGAGAGGTATAGGTAGTTCTCTAGCCTGTAAGTCGAGAGGTTTAGGTTGGTCTTAAGCCTGCTAGTGGAGCATTGTAATGGTTGTTCTCACACCCGGAAGTTGAGAAAAGGTATAATGGTTTGGCTCTCACCCGTAAGAGAATCCCTTAGTGAAGAGGTTTCAAATCCTAACTGAGGAGGTAAAGTAGTGGATGTAGGTAAGTAGCCAAGCCACTCTAAATTGATTGTGTAAATTGATTTACTTTTCTGCACTTATTTAGTTGTCATTATATTAATTTTAATTGTCCATGTGTCCAATTTACCCCCCTCTTGGACATACCTGGGCCAATAGTGAGACCCGAATAACATTATGAAATTAGTTGAATGAATTGGAAAGTTGAAAATTGGTATGAAATGAAAGGAAAGGATGTTAATATGAATTAAATGATGTATGCAGATACTAGAAGAGGAGTCTAGTGCAGGTTGTTGGGTGGAAAATTATTTCTGGCAATTGTTGTAAGTAGAATTTTATTTATATCATCATATTATATATATATATATATATATATATATATATATATATGTGTGTGTGTGTGTGTGTGAATGTTGTCCATGTGTATGAATGTTTGTAGCATGAAAAAAAGGCAGAGATCTTCTATATGGCCCAATGAATCCATTGGAGCTAGACTTTTGGATATAATCGAGTAGGTCAAGTTTACTCCCTACAAAGATAATCATTTCTAGTGATCCTAGTTAGATTTAAAGGACTATGTAAAATTCTATTTAGTTGGAAAGTGTGACAACACTCTAGTATTAATTTACAAGGAAAGCTAATTAAGTTCTACAAGGGGGATGCTTTCTCGGAATCAATTACGGTTTAAAAAATATATCGCATTATATACTTGCAAGTGCACAATGTAAGTTGTAGCACTTGATAAGGTCGATCCACAACGATTGGAGAAAATACCTTTTTTTAAAAAAATAAATTTAATTATTTATTTATCATATAAGTCAAAGCAGATAAAATGTGATTTCTAACAACCTAAGTTCATTATAAAGCAACTACGTAAATAAACTAAATTGCAAAAATTTAAATCTAACCTATGAATAAACAAATGAACAAACAAAAACAAATAAAATAAATTTTGAAACCTAAAACAAAATGAAATAAAATAAAATAAAACAAAAACCTAAACACTAAAAACACGTTTAAGCCTAAAAAAAATATTGACGTTAAAACTTAAATGAAAAGAAAGAAAGACTTACAAAGATTCAAGGCCTAAGGTATTGTCACTTACCTTAACCTTGAATCACCGAACTTCCAGATTACTTCAAGCTCCAAAAAGTAACAACACAAAAATAAAAGAGAAAGAGAATTAAGAGAGGATGGGATGCTCATTCTCTTAAAATTTAACCATATTTATAGTTGTGCCCACCTCTTGATTTTCAAAAACAAAAATACATCCACCACCTATTATTCTCTAAAAAACATCCTCTAAAATTGGTCATTTTCTAAATTACATAAACATTTTTTCAATCAAGAAAATAAGAAGAAGATTGTGCCCATATGTGGAGAATTTTTTTTTTCTTCTTTTTGACATGTGTGACATCCTTTTCTTCCATAAATGGGTTGATATGAGCTCAATTAGATCTTCATCAAAGATTGCAACCATGTAAACCCCTTCTTTCAAAATCTTTAAGTTGATTAGAATCCAATCAAACAGACTCGAATTGATCATTTAAGCCTTGTTGGATCTAACGCCTCGGCTTCTCCACATCTGGTCCATGTAGATATGTGGTGTGGACCTTTCAGAAATATGCAATCTCATCCTTTAATCCTGAAAATATCTAAGAAATACTTGAAAACCAAATGAGACATCAACATACCCAAAAATAAATAAAAGTTCAATGACCTTATTAAAAGAAAATTAAAATAAAAAACAAATAAATGAAAAATGCATTATTAAAGTAGCCCAAAATGTCCTAAAAATTCTAAAATGTGACCTAAAGAGTTTTTTTTCTTTATTTTTTTTTCTTATTGTTTTTTTTTTAACCTAAAATCATTAAAAATTGGGATAAAAAAAATACAAAATTGTGATTTCATCACATTTCCTCTTGAGAATACTAGTTGAAAAGTACTGGATAGTATACAGAACATGTTCATGAGTACTCTTGGCTGAATTATTCAAGTAAAGCTGAAATGTGACTTTAGGTTGTAAAACTAGTACCTATTGACTATATGCATTCATATACGTCTTGGGAAAGTTTGTCACATACTTGAATAAGGTTGAATGATGTGTGTTGCATATGGAATTGAATTGCATTGTATATTGAATGTTGTTATGACATGTATCTAAATGCAAATTAATTTGGCATAACATGCTCATGTATACATGATGATGTAGATGTATAGATTATGGTATATATAAATTCTATTCATTGGGCACCGCTTGCTCACTCTATTTCTATTTTTCAGTCCTTCAGCTATTGATAAGGGCAAGCGAATAGCACTACAATGAGATATTAGTGCCTTGCCAGAAGATAAATTTTGAGGTGGGTTTGATGTTATGGATATATATATATATATCTGTGTGTGTGTGTGTGTGTGTGCGTGTGTGTGTGTGTGTGTATGTGTGTGTGTGTGTGTGTGCGCGCGCGTGTGCGCGTGTGCGTGTGTCTTGTGTGTGTGTGTGTGTGTGTGTGTGCGCGTGTGCGTGTGTCTTGTGTGTGTGTGTGTGTGTGTGTGTGTGTGTGCGCGTGTGCGTGTGTCTTGTGTGTGTGTGTGTGTGTGTGTGTGTGTGTGTGTGTGTGTGTGTGTGTGTGTGTGCGTGCGTGTGCGTGTGTCTGTCTATATGTATGTCTGTATGTATGTATTTTGATATTTTAGATTATGTAAATATATGTACATAACACCCCACACTTGAAATATGAATAGACGGATGTTATATGATATAAATTTGTGATAGATGGATGTTATTAATAGATGTTGTTTAATTTGGATTTGAGGTAGTTGTGGATAGTAGAAACTTGTGAATGGATTATCAGGTTTTGATTTGTGATAGATGACTCAATTACATATGAGACTTTGTCGGAGTCTAGTTAAGGCTTAACATGAATCTAATGGTCCTATGGTGGGTAGGATGATTAAATTTTTGTGCTGGTCAAGATACCCTTGGAGTTTGTTAAAAGGGGTTTTGTTTATGTAATGTTAGGGGTGTTCATTGGTTGGGTGGTTCCAGTTTTTAGTCAAATATCAACCTAACCCAATCAAGTTCAGGTTGAAAATATCCTAAAGCAACCCAACCCAATAAGATCCTAAACCCAACCTAACCCATTGACTTCAAGTTGGTTCAGGTCGGGTTGGTTGGATCGATTTACTTCAATATGTCGATTCTAAACTCTCATTTCATAAACTAATTTTTAAGTCAAATTTGAATATCACTATAGTTTTATATAATGTTTTCTTTCATATCATTTTATTTATGAGATTTTATGTAATTTAATTAGAATAGGCAACTCTAATAAGAATGCTAATTAAAACAACCATTAATATTCTTAATGAGTTCTAGTTGGGTCATGTTGATCGAGATTTATTTTGTAAAACCTTGACCTAACCTGAACATAATTGAGTTGCTAATTTCTAACCTAACCCAACCAATATACTTTGGGTCGAGTTGTTCGAGTTACTCAGGTTGGTTGGTCAAATGAGGGTCAGATGAACACCTCTATGTGATGTACTTGACAATGTGCTTGTGTATTGCTTGTATTTTGAAAATATGTAATTTTTTTATGAAATAATTTCTTAAGTTTTTCTTGAGAATTTTTGTCATAATTGTTTGATGAATCATCCATATAATACAAAAAGAAACAAAAATAAGTTTTATTGAACATGACTATGAACTTTTTTTTTTTTTTTTGAAAACATAATCTACAACATTAGAAGTTTTCTAATGAGAAATAAATGGGAAAATAAGAGATCTATAATTTCTCAATAAAATCTCATAAAGTCTCCAACTTTCTTATTTTCTTATAAATGTTAAATAGTAATTTTCTCACCTAACTATATATGAAAGACATCCACAGCTAGGCTTTCATGTTCATTCCCAAGTTTTACCTCCCATCTTTAAACCATTGCCATTTTATAATATCTCCGCATATTCTATCTAGTGATGCATTTTTTTTATTTTTATTTTTTATCAAAATCTCAGCAAATTAAAACTACCCTTAAAAGCATTTTTTTTATAATATTATCTCTTACTCAAAATTCAATTTAAAATTCTTACATATTAGGGGGAGTTATGAAAGTCTAACCTCTTCAAGATAGTGATCAAGGATTAGAATACCTCTAATCTATTATCTAAGGATAGTGAGCTTCATCAAACAACATATTCCTATTCCTTTTCAAAAACAAATATCTAGCTATCCATCTAGCTACTTTCTAGCTAATTCATTATTTTTCTCTTTCTATAAATTAGGCAATCATTTATTCTCTTCTATGTATTTTATGTAATACCCTGTATTTCACAAAAAAAAAAAAAAATTACTATTTGGGCAACGCCCGAACGTTCAGGCGCATGCCAGAACGTTCAGACGCATGACAGAACGTTCAGGCGCATGACAGAACGTTCAGGCGCATGCCAGAACGTTCAGGCGCAATGCATGCCCAAACGTTCAGGCGCATGACAGAACGTTCAGGAGCATGCCAGAACGTTCAGGCGCATGCCAAAACGTTCAGGCGCATGCCAGACGTTCAGGCGCATGACAGAACGTTCAGGCGCATGCCAGAACGTTCAGGCGCATGCCAGAACGTTCAGGCGCAAGGCATGCCAGAACGTTCAGGCGCATGCCAGAACGTACAGGCGCAAAAATCTCTATATAAGAAACCTCCTCATTTCTCATTCCTCACACCAAATCACCTTCTCTTGTGAATTTCTTCTCCTTTCCACGCATTCTAAGTTTTTGAGACTCTCTATCCGAGACTCTCGGTGCGGTGCAACAAAGTTTTGTCCGGAGGAAAGCGCCACATCTGAAAGCGGTGCAACGAAGTTCTGTCCGGAGGAAAGCGCCAGATCTGAAAGATGAAGTTTTATCTGAAGGTGGGGGACGCGCCTAAACCGGCGGTACACTCTCGGACGGGGCGCGCATTTGGAACAATTACAATGGTAACAACAGAGTGCGCAGCGGAAATACGGTACACACAGTACAAATCTGATTTCATTTAATTCAGAATACTTTTGTACATAAAATGGTCAAGGGAACATACTCCCAAAATCCCCAATGAATTAAACAAAGGGTATAAAATGTAGGCCCCATAACCTGCACCCAGTCCACCCTAATTTCCTGTGAAAAATTGGATAATAATGGAGTGAGCTTAACGCGCTCAGTGGGTAAATAGTGCATGAGTATAACAATTAATAAAGCATACTTCAATATCAATTATCTTAAATACACATGTGAGCATCATAATCAATCAATACGTATGTATGCATGACACCGTCTCGTAATGGTTTGATGAACGTACATCGCCTGAATTCACGTACAGGAACGATGCTCTGAATTCACGTACTGATGTCCCTTCCCGGGTGTAGCTGGGTTCTCATGTACGTCCCTCTCCAGAGAAATATAATGAATAGCGAGCAATGCTCCTAACTATTCTATGAGTCATAAACCATATACGTCCCTAGGTGGTGATATGTATGATGCCAATGCATGAACTGGTCTAGTCTTTTGGTCTAGTCTTTTCTTTGAAATTTATACTGACTTTGGCAACGTCTGGTGATCCTTATCAAGGTCGGTATCACGACGTGCAAGAATAGGACATTCAGTATTACTGTATAAGCTGATAGCTTTCAATAAGACC
The DNA here is from genome assembly GCA_035771175.1 of Paratinospora sagittata. NCBI lineage: Eukaryota > Viridiplantae > Streptophyta > Magnoliopsida > Ranunculales > Menispermaceae > Paratinospora > Paratinospora sagittata. The sequence continues at coordinate 24,693,774 of CM069596.1, read as the reverse complement.
AACTAGATTAATCCTTAGTTGAGAGGTAAGACACAAGGTCTGCTTAAATACCAATCGCCTAGAGCAGCCCGCTGCCTCCCGTTCACTATTTAAAGTTACTGAGGACAAGACCGAGTCTAGTTGAGTCGGATTGACTACAAATCTGGCATTATAACAGTGCAATACATGAATTCCAAATATACAGGCATATGTGCGGCAGTATAAATAGTATATGACATAATGCAGTGTAAATGAATAGTAGACATAATAATAATTGAATGTAAACTTTAATAAAAGTTATGAAACACGCAAACCTATGTTTCGTTCCCCACCTTCAGATAAAACTTCATCTTTCAGATCTGGCGCTTTCCTCCAGACAGAACTTCGTTGCACCGCTTTCAGATCTGGCGCTTTCCTCCGGACAGAACTTTGTTGCACCGCACTGAGAGTCTCGGATAGAGAGTCTCAAAAACTTAGAATGCGTGGAAAGGAGAAGAAATTCACAAGAGAAGGTGATTTGGTGTGAGGAATGAGAAATGAGGAGGTTTCTTATATAGAGATTTTTTTCGCCTGAACGTTCGGGCATGCGCCTGTACGTTCTGGCATGCGCCTATACGTTCTGGCATGCACCTGAACGTTCTGGCATGTGCCTGAACGTTCTGGCATGCCTTGCGCCTGAACGTTCTGTCATGCGCCTGAACGTTCTGGCATGCGACTGAACGTTCTGGCATGCGCCTGAACGTTTGGGCATGCATTGCGCCTGAACGTTCTGGCATGCGCCTGAACGCTCTGTCATGCGCCTGAACGTTCTGTCATGCGCCTGAACGTTCTAGCATGAGCCTGAACGTTCGGGCGTTGCCCAAATAGTAATTTTTTTTTTTTGTGAAATACAGGGTATTACACTCTACCCCCCTTAAAGGGATTTCGCCCTCAAAATCAAGTCAAGTAGTGATGAGGGTTATCGGCTTGAGAAGTAGCCACAGGTGGATAAGGAGGCCACTGCATGTGTGCATCACTATATCTATTGATATTATTTTCAAACATCTGCGTAGTTATTGAAGTGAAACAATGGATCAAGATAGGTGTAAACAATGTTTCATCTTGTGATTGATAAGTGAAAATAATACAATGTATCACATCATCAGTTGGTACTAGAAAACAATTCAGGGTATTTATGTTTAATTGTTGCTTCTAGTTCCCATGTTGCTTCCTCTACGCCGTGGTGATCCCAGAGCACTTTCACAAGTGGTATGCTACGTCGCCGTAGTTCTTGAGTTTTTCGATCTAAAATCTGGATTGTTTTCTCCTGATACGTATTTCCTTCCTCAACCCGAACCTCAACTAAAGGGATGATATGCGAAGGATCAGGACGATACTTGCGAAGCATAGATACGTGAAAAACGTCATGAACCTTAGGCATGGACGATGGAAGGGACAGACGATAAGTAAGTTTGCCAATACGTTCAATGATCTGAAATGGACCGATATATCGCGGGGAGAGCTTGCCTTTGATTCCAAAGAGTTTGACACCTCTTGTGGGCTGGACTTTCAAAAAAACAAAGTCCCCCTTATCAAATTCTAGAGGTTGTCTCCACTTGTCAGCATAGCTCTTCTGTCGACTTTGTGCAACGAGGAGTCGTTCCTTTACTAGTGTGATCTTCTCAGAAGTCTCTTGAACTAGTTCAGGGCCTAACTGCGGTCGATCTGCCATATCTAACCAGCATACCGGAGATCTGCAAGGCCGACCATAGAGAGCCTCGTATGGTGCCATGCCGATACTAGTTTGGTAGCTGTTGTTGTATGCAAACTCAGCTAGATGCAAATACTTTGCCCATCCGTCATTAAAGTCCAAAATGCAGCATCGTAACATGTCTTCTAAGATTTGGATAAGCCGCTCTGACTGCCCATCAGTCTGAGGGTGGAAGGCTGTGCTCATAGTCATCTTAGAACCCATTCTACTCTGGAAGCTTTTCCAAAAGTTTTATGTGAATCGAGGGTCTCGATCAGAGACAATCGTGAGTGGTATGCCATGAAGGCGTACGATCTCTCTTTCATATAGTTCTGCAAGTTTGGCGGGATTATCCGTGAACTTTATTGGCAAGAAGTGTGCAGACTTTGTAAGTCGGTCAATGATAACCCAGATAGCATCTTGCCCTTTATTGTTTCGAGGTAAGGCCGTGACAAAATCCATTGCGATGTTCTCCCATTTCCATTCTCCAATAGGTAACGGCTGAAGAAGTTCAGAGGGAAGTCTTCGTTCTGCCTTGACTTTCTGGCAAACGAGACATCGAGTAACGAAGTCTGCAATTTCCTTCTTCATTCCAGAAAACCAGAATTGTCGCTTGACATCCTTGTACATCTTGTCACCCCCAGGATGCATAGCGTACCTCGAACAGTGCATCTCAGTAAGCACTTCTTTACGAACCTCAAGATCGTTCGGTAGGCAGAGACGTTTTTTATAAAAAATGCTGTCGTCTCCAGAGACCGACCAATGAGGAAGGTCCTGGCCGCTGAGTAGACGGTCTCGTTTCTCCATTAACATAGGGTCATTGGCTTGAGCGGCTGAAATCTTTCTAACGAGCTCAGAGTTGACTGATAATTGAGAGAGTCGTGGTCTTGATCCTTCGACGTTCAGCTGTAGGTTAAAGTTCTCCAACTCTGTAGCCAACTTTCCCATTTCGTAGTTAAGAGTGCAAGCAACATAAGATTTTCTACTCAGGGCATCGGCCACAACATTAGCCTTTCTGGGATGGTACTGGAGTTGAAAGTCATAATCTTTCAAGAATTCCAACCATCGTCTTTGGCGGAGGTTAAGGTCTCTCTGAGTGTATGTGTACTTAAGACTCTTGTGATCCGAGAAGACCTCAAACCGTTCGCCGTATAGGTAATGACGCCATAACTTCAGTGCAAATACGACAGCTGCAAGTTCCAAGTCATGCGTTAGATAATTAAACTCATGAATCTTCAGTTGTCTGGTAGGGATGTTGAGCGATGACGAATGCTCGGCCCTGATTCTGTTGACCCTGGTTTTGCTGGTTCTGCCTGGGTTGGGCATTAGCAACAGGTGGTGCTTGTTGGACTGGAATAGTCGGAATAGGTTGCTGAAGGTGCGGACAAAGATGTTTTACATGGCCTTTCTGGCCGCAGTTGAAACATGTCGGATGATACTGCGAATGGTTCTGTTGGCCATGCTGATTATTCTACTGGCCATGCTGAATGTGGTGTCGACCACCACCTCTGCCATTGACGTTTCGACTGCCACTTCTTCCATAACGACCTCCGCGGCCATGATTTCGGAAACCCTGATGGTTAGGGTTAGAAGGTTCAGCCGCAGGTGTTGTGGCCTCATTCTTCGAAACCGGGGCTGGGAGGGCTGGGTTTTGATTGTAGTAGGGCTTTTTCTTGTTGCCCTGTTGCAAGCCTTGTTGGGAAAACGTTGCAAGCCGTTTTCCCTTATTCAGTCGTTGTTCCTGTAAGAGCTTCTCTTGTTCAAAGCTCATGGCTTTGTCAACAACCTCTTTGTAAATCTTGAGATCCAAGATTGATAAGGCTTGCTGAATGTCATGGCGAAGGCCATTATAAAATTTCTCAGTCTCATCTCGCTCCGTTGAGATGGTGGAGAGAGAGTAGACGGATAATTCTTTAAATTTTCCAGCGTATTCTCTGATGGTCATGGTGCCTTGGTATAACTTAGCGAATTCCTGTCGCTTCTGCTTCGTCACCGCACTGGGAAAATATTCATCAATAAACATTGACTCGAACTGTTGCCAAGTCATGTCTGCTATGTTGACCCTTGGGTCTTCTTTCACTGTGAGCCACCATTTTTTTGCTCCACCAACAAGTTGGTAGGTCGTTAGTGGAATTTTGCGAGTCTCATCGACTTCCATTGCATCAAGAGCCTTCTTTGACTCATCCAGCCACTTTTGCACCTCATCAGGATCAATGGTGCCATCGAAAGTAAGAGGTTGTAGCCGCTTGTATTTAGTAATCTGATCGGTTTGAGCTTCTGACCCAAATTTTACAGGTGCTTGAACCGTGGCAACCTGACTGGCTGCAGTCTCACGAACGGCAGTTTGAACAGTGGCCTTCATCGCCTCAATAAATCCAGCGAAGAAGGTTTCAATGCTTGAAGGCATGGCAAAGGGTGCGGGTGGGGGTGGGATTGCCTGCCCAGATGGAGTGGCAGTGTCGGGTGTGGCCTGTGCTGTTGTCGGAGGCGGCGGTTCCTGAATCTTAGGAGGTGCCTCAACTGCGGGACGAACAGTACGTGGCCTTCCTCTCTTTCTTGTTTGCATTTTCTCACTGGCAAGGAGAAAATAAAACCAAGATTAAGAAACTGTAGGCAAGTATAATGTTATAGTATGCTCAGCAACAATTTCGAGAGTACTGTAATATTAAAATCACCTATTTTTCTAAGTAGAGTGTAAAGTTGTTGTTGAGGAATCAAAGAATCTTATATATCTCGTATGTGTGGCCATGGTGTAAAAACAAACAAGGTTAGAATGTTTATATAATAAGTAGAAAACTTTGCAAGTATTTAAAATGATTTGGTTCTGGTTTTTGTGAACATACATATATTTCATTGAAAATCCATACGAGTCATAAGAATTCTAAGATTTGCCTAGGTAAATAGCCTGAGCTAACGTTCTATCGCAATCTTATGCATTCAGACGCTTACTCTTAGTCTTTTCGATTATTATCCAAGTTCATGTGTCCCATACCACATGAATTTAGTAATAAGGGTATCAACCAAGTTAAGTTGTATGAACACGGTCTCTAAACACATTGGCTGAATAGAAGTTCACTAATAGTATCGTCCAAAGTTACCCGTCCCATACCGTGTAAACTTAGTGATAATATTAGTAATACAACTTTCTCCAAATGTTTCTTTTCACACAAGGTCATGGGTTTTCTTACTTCCACATTTTATTTAGTATCCTCCAATTTTGTTGTGTCCCATTCCACTCCAAAGTTAGTGATACAAAAGAAAAAATGGTTGTAAGTCGGCCCACCAAAGATAGTCTTTAAACAAAACAATTTCATTCATATATATCAAAGGAAAGTTTACAATGCCAGTAATTAATTGTGACTTTCTTGTCTACTACCGCTCCTTCGAGATCTACTGCTACGTACAGAACGACTACTAACGGAAGGTTGAGAGTGTGCACGCTCTGCGTCAGAGTTTTGCAACCGGGTTAATATATTATTGTGGCTCTCTCTCAGTGTAGCAATATTGGATGCCATTTCATCTAACCGTTCAAGTAGGTTAGTCGGTTGTCCCATTGGTGTTGATGGGTCGTTTGTCCCGTAGGAGAAGGGTAGGCCATAGACATTGGGGAAAGTATTGGTTCATAGGTGGAAGGTAGTTGTTTTGATTGTACGGGGATCCCCTAACTGGAACCCCATGGATATTTGGATTTGTTTGTGGTGAAAAAGTTTGAAACAATGGGCTTATCGGGATGTTTTGTCCTCCAAGATTTGGTAACGCCCAATATTGTTGTTGTTGGTTCACAGCAACTTGTGGAACTGGCTGATACTGTACAGTAGGAGTTGGAAATCTTTGGTACGAAGTGGTGCCTGGAGTGGGCACGTTCCACGTTGGTGGATTTGCTTGCGTACCTTGTCTATCATGACTTTGTGTAGGTTGATTTAGTGTGGCATATAATTCTTTGTCAGTAAATGGTCGATCGGTTGGATCACTATTCAGGGATGGGTCTGATGTAGGATTTGGATGTGAATCATTATTTGGCCCTTCTTGGACGGGCATCTTGCGTCGACTTTTGCGAAGGCAACGCCCATGCTGATCTCTCATTCTTTCGGCATTTCTTATTGTCGTGCCGAATACCTCTTCGTCAGTTACCCCTCCACTTGTGCCATATGTCTTGAAGATAGAGGATGTTGTAACTGGTTCAGTGATGAGCTTTGACGTTCCATCGAAAGTGGCGACGTTTGCCTCGTATAGTATCCTTATAATCAAGACTCCATAGCCGAGGAATTCTTTTCTCAAAGGGTTTTGTATCACTCTCAACATTTGTTGGATGATGATGTGTGGTAGGGAGACCTTTATTTTCTGCTCTATGCAATACAACACATGGAGTTGAGCCCTTGACATAGTGCCTCTAGTCCCCCTTTCTGGCAAGATGTTGCCGTATACAATCTTTCTGAGGCCGGCAAGAGATGGCTTAAGATGATTGGTTGGGAGGTTGGTGCATGTTGATTGAGTGTATGGCTCTTTGACGAGGGAATTGAACAATTGTTCATTAGATTTTGCGATCTCTGCAACTGTCTGGGGTTCATGTGGATCAATAATCCTTTCCTCAATCGGAATCTCCAAAAGTCGAGCAATAAGTTCGACGTTGATAGAAATTTTTATCCCCATAACTGTTGTCTCCAATACAGAGCTGTTTCCCTCTTCTGGAAGTCCTACGTAATTCATGGCTTCGTAGAAGGATCTGACCAAGTTGTAAGAGACTTGTCCCTCGACTTTGGTTATATTTAACCAATCCAATGTTGCGAGTTTGTCGTGAAGGATTGGGCGGAGGCGGAGATCGCTATTATCGATGCTCCTCATAGTCATAACCTCTCTTTTGGACAATTCTTTAAGTCTAGTGGGAATTGGTTCTCTGCTAGTGGATGTTGGTCCTTCCCTTGAGGCCATTCTTTTGCTGAAAGGAAAATAAATTTGTGTGAAAGACACAAAATATATTCCTAATATTTTTAAGTTTTATGCCTTGTTTGCTAGACATTATTTTCGAGTTTTCTTTTGATGGTTATGCCATCATGAAATTTTCTTCATTAGTGATTTGATGTATATATGTCGTATTCACATATGAATGTATAGACATATTTAATGATAACTATAGTTCCCATAAATCAACTATATATATATATATATATATATATATATATATATATATATATATATATATATATATATTTGAAATTAAACTATATAAAAATCATATATAGTTGTTTTTAATCCAAATCTTAACTATATATATATATATATAGTTTTAGATATATCAAATAAAATTTTTTTCAAATTTTTTTTTTTGAATAAATTGTTTTCGAAAAAAAAAAAAAATTCGAATTTTTTTTTTTTTGAATAAATATTTTCGAAAAATAAATTTTTTTTTAAATTTTTTATTTTTTTCGAATAAATATTTTTCAAAAAATAAAATTTTTTCGATTTTTTTTTTTTTGTGAAATACAGGGTATTACATTTTAGGCACTAGAAAATTAGAAGAAAAGAACGACAGAAGAGAAAGAGGAAAAAAAAAAAGGTTAGAGAAAATGGGTTGAAAGGCCAAGGCAATATTAATACTGAAAATTGGTAAATTGTATTATTCTCTTTTGTTTAGTAAACGTGTCATTGATGTTTTCCTTGTTCATTGATTTATATATTTAGCAATCATCAATTTCTTGCAAAAATAGTTGCTATTTAATTTTTTATATAACTGTGCTCAAATCAAGTTTTTGGTATAGATCAAGGTTTGATATATACTGAAAAACTTGATCTATATATAAATAATACATGAGAATTTTCTCGTGATCTTTTGATTGTACATGAGAAATTTGTATTTATATATATATAATACAAAATAATGAGAAATAATATTAATATGTATTTTAAAGATTACAAACAACATTGACATGTAACTAATCACTTTGACTAAGTTGTTTTAGTTTAACTTGAACATTTCTTAAAGTCAACTTTGAAGTCAAGTCAAGGCAAAAGAGCTTCAAGATATATTTTTCCTTTGATGTAATTTGCTTAGATCACTTTGGGACTGTCGAATCCTTACTAAATAAGTCAGTTAAAGTTCGACATGCATTCAAATAATTTTAAGTTAAAATACTTTTAAAGTAAAACCGTGTTTAGAAAAGTCAATGTTTTGACAAAAGATTTAAAATTGTTTTGAATTATTTTTTAACTTCAATTTTGCTCACTTTGATTCATTTCAAATGCATTTGAGTTTGTGTTTTCAAGAAAGTATGTTTTGAACTTAAATTTCAAATGAAAACAACATTTTTTTTAAGTTATGTACATCAAAAATGTGCTCCTATAGAGAGAAACACGTTCGTGCAAGCCACAAGGAGAAAAGCGCTCCTGCATTTTTTACCAGAATGATTGTTTTTGTCACTAAAAGCTTGAAATGTGTTTCCTCCTAAGGAACGTATTTCCTACTTTTTTGGCATAATCCACATAAAAATGCATAAAAACATGTTTCCTCTATTTTAAATGCGTTTCTTGCTTTTTTGTAGAATAGACATTTTGTGCATTAGATAACATGGAACACTTTTTTGTTGGTGAAAATGCATCTCTCTTTTTAAGGGCAAAATTGTCCTTGTGAGTAGGGTTTTAAAAAATGATATGTGGCAATCATTAATTCAAACATTAGATTCATTGAACCTGGTCTTAATAGGAGATCAGGTTTCCTAACCCGAATATAAAAACCAAATATTTAGCTCATTTTGAGCAACTTTTGAGAAAATTTTTGGAGAAATTTTTGAATTTCACTTTGATCATTCTCTAAGCTTTCAACTTAGTAAAATCTCTTGTGCTTCTTCACTTTCACTCTTAAAAAAAAGAGTTTTCCAAAATTTTAAGCTTTTAAAAAGGTCACATACTCATATTTGATTTCAAGCTTCATTTTCAATTCTTTTAAATCAAAGATCGTAAAGAGCCTTTAGTTTTTAGCTAGGTTTTCATATTCATCATCTTTGGTTGATCTTCTAAGAAGGCATTCGGTTTAAATTGTATTTATTTTTTAGAGTAGTTTGGTAAGAACAACTTCTCTTTTATCAACATTAATTTCATCTATTGTAATTATATGATTGACATGTTTGTCAATCGGAGAATTTCCCTGATTGGGAAATAGTATTTGTAACGGTTTTTATCCACACCTGTAAGTTGGATCAGGTTTAATGGATTTGAGAGAATCTTGATCGAAGAGATCAAGTAGTGGATGTAACCTTGGACAAACCGAACCACTATAAATTGTTGCATTCATCTTTTACTTTCCTGCACTCTTTATTTAACTTGTTTTACATTTATTTGAGTAAGGTATAAAAACAAAAATTTGTAAAGTCCAATTCACCTCCCTCGCCCCTCTTAGACTATAATCTGGGCCGACAATAATAGGTTTATTGAATATGAATATAAACACAATTTCTAATATTAAAAAATTCTCATGAGAAAGGTAAATCTTCGAAAATAAGGACCGAGGAAGCTTTTCTCAATAAAATGTTGCAAATGGCCCCAACTTTGTTATTTTTATTTTTTTTAACTTTATTATTTTCTTAGAAAATATGTTATGTTCTCAAGAAATAATAATGTCACACCCCGCCCAGACGCGTCTAAACTGACGGAATGCTCACAGACGGGGTCTGAATGCATTATAACAATAATCGAGTGCGCAGGAACATAATAATGTACAAGTCTGATTTTATTAATTTCAGAATATATTTTTGTACATGAAATTAAAAAGGGAACATCCTCTTAAAATTCCCAATGAACAAACAAAGGGTTACAAAATGTGGGCTCAAAAACCTTCACCAGTCTACCCTAATCTCCTGAGAAAAATTAGATAACAACGGGGTGAGCTACTCGCCCAGTGGGTAAAATAGTTCATGAATATAACAATTAATAAAGGAAACTTCATAATCAAGTATCACATAAACACATCATAGCATCATAATCAATACAACATGTATGTATGCATGGCATCGTTTCGTAATGGTTCCACGATTGTACATCGTCTGAGTTCACGTACAGATGTCCTTCCCCAGGTAAACCCGGGTTCTCATTGTACGTCCCTCTCTAGAAAATATCAATAATAGTGAGCATTGCTTCTAACTATTTTGTGGATCACAAACCACTTACGTTCCTAGGTAGTGTTTATGTATGATGTCAATGCATGAACAGGTTCGGTCTTTACTAACATTAGACAGGATTTGGTACATCTGGTGATTCTTATCAGGTCAGTATCACCACGTGTAAAGTTAGGATGTTCAGTATCACTTGTACAAGCTGATAGCTTTCAAATAAGACCAACCAGATCAGTCTCTAGTTTGAGAGGTGAGACACGAGGTCAACTAAAGTATCAATCATCTAGAACAGCACGTCGCCTCTCGTTCACTATTTAAAGTTACTGAGGATAAGACAATGTCTGGTTGAGTCAGCTTGACCACTAATCCGGCATAATAACAATGCAATACATGAACTCTAAATATACAGGCATAAGTATGACAGGTATGAACATTATACGCAATAATGCAGTGTAAATGAATAATAGACAAAATGATAAATGAATGTAAACTTTAATAAAAGTTATAAGACACGCAAACCTATAATTCGTTTCCTACCTTCAGATAAAAACTCCTTCTACAACTGACGCCTTTTCCCGAGCAGAATCGCATTGCACCGCGAAGGTAGTCTCAGAGATAGAGAGATAGAGAAATTTTTCAACAAGAAGAAAGAGTTGGATTGGTGTGAAAATGAGGGGCACAAGCCCTCCTTTTATAGAAAAAAAGAATGTCCGAACCTTTTGGTTGGCTGCCCGAAGTTCAATATATATATATTGTGCAATCCTAAGGTATCACAAATAATTTTTCCACAATTTTTCCACTTAGCTATATATCAAACACATCTAAAGCTTCTCTATTGATTCAACGGATGCAGGACTTTCATGTTCACTCCCACGTTTTGCTTACCCTCTTTAAAAAACAATCTTTGTATCTCAATACTCAAATTTTTTTTTGATTTTAAATTTATGAGTAATATATACATGTACTTTAAAAATTTAATCAATTTGTATCTCAATACTCAAATTAATGATCATTAATTTGTTACTAAGTATGTACCTGTATTGTAAGTTATTTGATTAATTAGCTAGAGTGAAGAAAATAATGTAATTCTTATAGTGTGTATTCAATTATGTTAAGAACCTTTTCTTATTACTTGACCCACATCCACGAGTAACTATACCAATATACATACATATATATATATATGAAAGATACCTACTTGGAATCAATTTATATTCATTTTTATAAGAAGTTGAATTGAAATAAATGAAACTTACAAAAAGAAATAAACTACGTATACTGTACTTGCAAGTACCATGTAATATTTTAAGAAATGATTATTTTGAAAACTAATATATTCAAAATTAAGGATAATATGGACTAAAAGCAAAAAAATATTTAACTATAATATAATTAACTTGGGATAAGATATATGTTTAATTAGAGAGCTAATTATGGATAATTAATGTAAAGATTATATAAACACCTTAGCTCATTTTATGATATTATGTCCATGCCTAAATTTGAGATGTCGGTGCTATACCTTAAACTGGAAAATTAATAAAAATGCTCTTTGATTTTATTTAATGATTATGCCTGAGGTAGGCCCGTGAGTGGATTTATACCTTTGACCTAAATTGATTTTTGCATGAATTTTAGGGTGGATGCGCTTTCCCTCGAAGACTCAATAGCAATTCCATCTTGTCTTTCCGATATATGACGAAGACTTATCAACAAGTACATATACAACATGACAGGGTCTCCTGTTAAGAATTAAAAGACAAAAATAAAATAATAATATCTATATGATTATAATAAAAATACTTGGGTAGTTGATAATAAAACCTTTTTCTTTCTCAAAATACCTTTGAAAAGTATAATTTTATTGTTAATAAGGCTAAAATAGTATTTTATAATTAACTAATTTTTAATTTTTTCCTATACCCTATATTTTAGGGAGTGTGGCTAGTTGCACTAACCATTTTTTCTCAACGCACCAACATTTAATAATTTTTGTAATTATATAAAATTATAAAAATGACTTTAAAAAAGTAACTTTTTAAGGTGTTTACAATAAGTATATATGCAAAAATTTCTATTCCTGCTCATCAATTGTTTCAAATTATTATCCTATTTTAAAAATTCAAAAATCCTTGGCCACTGCTTGACTGAAAATAATAGCACCCTGGTTCACATCCCGAACGATGGCGTACCCCCTAACGTTGTTGTGAAGGTAGCTCAGCTCGGGTTAGGAGCTTTAGGGCAAGTCAAGGCAGTTGTAGTCATGCAGCTTTGGCAATTGTTGTAGTTGCGTTTAGCCCTTACCCAACATAGAATCTTTATCTAAAATGTTGGAGAAGAAAGAGTGGCAACAACAAGCTCAGTGAATATTTCTAACTATAATATCATATATACATTAATTTATAACCATTCAGTGCATTCATTTCAAAACATGCAATATGCAGTGAAAACCATAGTCATCTCCCTCATTCTCAATAATAGAGTGAGTCTGACCCCTCATTATGTACCGATAAGGGTAACAACAACGTCTCATTACTCATTTTAATTTAATCAATCTTGGGTTTTTATTCATAACTAGGACAACACCAATGTGCATAAGTACTTTCAGGTCACTCATGCGAGTCTGATTCTTAAAGATTTCCCCCAAAGTAATTGATCTCATGCTTTAACCTACTCTAGTGAGTCTAAAGAGTCTAAAGCATGCTCTATTTTAATGAATTTAAATCAAAACATATATCATAGCATGTATATCATTCCAAATCATTTTTAAAGAATACAATGTCATATAAGAAGTCCAAGTTAAGAAATACTCATTATACAAGATTTCCAAACCTAAGTCTTATCACCATAACTACGAATCCATATCCAAATCCCACAGTTTCAACCTACTACATTCATTCCATACATGCCATATATTAAATTCATATATTCTTATTCATTTCACACATAAGTGTTAATTTCCCATTTATTTATCTCATTTTTTAGATCAATTCGGGTCTCAAACATAAGTGAGGACTCTCCAATTTCATTCCTATAGTCAACTTAGGTATTTCCATGGTAAAGAACGGTGAAAATAAGCTTTCTAGCCATATTCCTAAAATCACACTTTCCACGCCAAAATATGTAAAATCAGTCCTATTATCATTTTACAGCCATAAACAGGTATTTTATCGAGGATTTACATATTTTCGGAGGTTCCCAATGTCAAATTTAACCTTTGGCAACTATATAAATTCTCATTTAACATATCAACACAAACTAACCATAGTTTCGGGGTTTCTACAACTGAGGAAGTGTTATTCACCATTCCCAGCTAGATTCTAGCCAAATTAAGTCAAAACCCTATTTTTGAAATGCTGAAAACGGCTCTCATAGCATAAAATAATCTGAGGGAAACGTCACACATGATTCCAATAGCAATTTTATAAAGAAATACATTGAAAAACACTTACCAAAGTGTCGATTTGGCCTAAGAACGATGATTTCCTCTTCTTGGTTCTTCCTTTCCTCGTTCTTTGAAATTTTGGTGAGAAATGAATAAAAAAATGGCCCAAAAATCAGCTTTAAACGATTCTCCACCGCCTCATTGGCTTGTGGGGCCCACTGGAATCTAGTCGACTAGTTCGACTGCTTTCTCTTTTCTTTATTTTCTTCATTCTTTCATGCACACAAACTCAACACACATGACATACATACACATACATACATACACATGACTTCCACATACTTAATTATATGTGTATTATACACCTTAATATATGTATAAGTCAACGTAAAACTTTGACCAAAAGTACTGGGTGTTACCTTGTTGTCTGGATAGTAACAGGCTTCATAGAAAATAGCTTTTTAAATAATTAACCAAACTAGTTTTCAAACTGAGTAGTGAAATTACAATGATCTCGCTTAAAAATCACTCTTTTAGAGCAACAAGCTACCTCTCGTTCACTATTCAAAGGTACTAGATAAGGATAAGACTTTGTCTAACTAAACTAGATCAATCATTATTTCAGCAAAGTAACTATATAACAACAATAGATTGGGACTAGAGTTTAACTTTATGTCCTTAAAATAATTTTGTCTCGCACTAGTGTTCACAATGTATGACAATTATCTTCTAAGATACAACGATCTCTTTCTTGTGACTTCTTGTGACAGCAACACTTCAAATCACAAGAATAATCAAACTAATAGAGGTTGTAATCTCTCACAAAATAATGTTAAAATAGAAAAGAAAAAAAGAGGAGACAATACTGAAAAATCAAATATTTTGAAATGAATTTTCTAAGTTTTGGAGGGCCCTATTTCTAGGCAATTCGTGGTTGTGCGTAATGTCTTTTTGTGCACCATCGGATCGAGTTCGATCGCATCTATTGGCGATCTGACGACTGTGATCATCGCACTTAATCATACACTATCAAATTGCACTCAATCGGCGTAGGCGAGATCTAACGGCTCTGATTGGTGTAAGCGATCCCGCATCATTGGATCACGATCGATCCAAGCGATCACGATCGAACGGTCTCGATTAGTGCATCCGATCTCTCACCGTCGGAGTGTTGTGCGCCCCAGGTCACCCAATCTCCCTTGCGCGCTCGTGGTGGGTAGCAGGGGGTTTGCATCAGCCCTAAGCCTTTTTTTGTGTGTGTGTGTAGTAAACTCAAATTCAAGTGAAGAGTTCTACCTACACTTATAAGTAAACATATAGTTTTTTAACTTTCTCACATGAGACTCAACTTTGTTTATCAAATTTTACTACTTTACACTTGTTAAGTAGGCTACTTTAAACTTAATTTTTCATTCATATGAAAATGGGTATAGTTAAACTATTATATATTCCTAATCTTCACATATTAGAGATTAATATTCAACTTGGTCCCACCCAAAATTACATATGAGTCTCACTTAAATATTTAGCTCAAAATGAACAAAAATCATATTTATTACTCATTTTTCCAAAAGAACTCACCCCCTTGGATCTTGCCTAAAATTAAGTGAAATGCTTGTCTTGTTAATCATATTTTTAGAACGAAAATCAATCTCGTATATACTAATATATATAATTAGATATATCTAGTACTTTATTAATGTTTATGTATACCCTTATGATTTTCATTTACCCACTTATATAACCAAAGAAATCAAGTTTATGTATTTTCGGGTTCGTACTTACATGGCCAAGACCAAGGAAAAATTGTCTTTGGAGAAATGTTTTTGTACAGTGGTACTTGTGCTTTGGGTGATGCCTTGTTATTGGATTTTATGTGTTATTTCATATGATTTGGTTCCTTAATAATAAATGTGTAAATTTGCACAAGGTTAAAAAGTTTCAACCTTGTGACTACCTAGTGATGAGTTTGAGTTATATAAACAATCTCTTGTAATATAAGATAAGATTACATATAATAGATTTAATGTGGTCTAATCCTTCTCTTGAATCTCTCATAGACAAAAGCTATACGTATCGAGCTACTTTCTTTAATTTTTATAAATACTTAATCTATTGAAATTTTTGTTTACCTAGCTAGCCATTTTCTATTTCTAAGTGAAATTAAAGGCGATGGAGGAAGAGAACGATTCCCTAATCCCAAAGGGAAAGGAGAGGAGTGTGACATTAGGTTTCTCTTAAGAATTGACTACCACATGTATTTGTCAAAACTTATAATAGTAGTATACCTTCTTCTTCTTTTTTTTGAATCCGTAGTATATTTATTTTAAAATAAGAATGTTAGGGGGGTAAATTATAAAAGGTAATGTTAAATGAACATTAAAAAAAAAAACATACCCTCGAAAGTACACAAACTCGTTGATTATTTTTAATATTTGGCGTTGTACATTGTCCCATGTATATGATGCTACTTCGGCCTACGTTGTCTTTTGAGTTTTTATATTATGTTCATTTAGCATTACCCACTTATAAATCATCAATAATAATTTTGAATATGTAGTAATTCTTTTTTAATATTTTTTTTACAAAATATATATTTTGAGAAATTGAGTTCATGTGTTTCTCTTTAGCTCATTCATTGTTCTTTGTCTACATTTTAATAGTATAAGGTGGGACAATAGTAGTAGTTTTTCTTTTTTTTTTAAGATGGGATAATAGTAACTTTTAGTAATTATTTATTTTTTTCACGTTATATCATTTTACCTGACATACTATATATAGATATATAAAAAAACCAATCATTTTTTTTTTTTGAAAATTTGGTTTTATTCTAATTCTTCAAAAAGTTTATATTTTAGTTTTAACCATATATAAACTAAAGACATAATTTAACTTTACAATGATAATATATATGGCTAAGTCAAGTAATCTCCAATATTGGGAGGATGGTCACACTTTTTCTGTGCACATTTATATCAATAGCACGGAGTGTTGGGAAAAACACCCTAAAAAAAATTTTAATCTCTTATATTCAATAAAGAAAAGAACAACAAAGATCAACGCTTATAACTTGAAGATATACATGAAAAAATTAAGAAAAAAAATATGAGAAAAAATAATTTAATTCATTATCAATTTACAAGTACCTCAGAGGAATTAAACATCTCAAGAACTTACTTCTATATCAAATATTAACACAAGTATGGAACTTTGGTACATAAATCCAGAATAATACAAAGAATATACCCAAGATAAAATTAGAACTAAATTGCGTCACAAGGTCTACACAATACTTCTCCCTTTCATAAAGATTTCAAAGACATCCAAGTCTTCCATTGACACAAGTTTCACTTTCTTTTATGATTTCTTACATGTTGGGATTAATCTATAAACAATAAAGAACCTCTTTTACATAGATCGATCAACTACCATAATATTAGAAACTGTGACTAATAAATATTCCTCATTCCAATACAAGCTACAGCAATATAATTTTTTTTTTCAAATATAACTAGATCATAAGACAATCATCTATATTTAGTAAGTCCAAATTACTTTTTAAATATAATTGTTCACGTTCCAATACAACTAGAAATTCATATTTAAACAAAAAAAAATCAACATGGGGTTAAAGGATCTAATTTTAGACACAGCTTTAACTACATGGATATCTAATTTTTAAAAGGTATATAAACAAATATAAACTTTTACCTAATACGAGATTTTACTAAGGATTTAGTCTTAAATATATATTGTTGCAGTTAATTTATAGTCTTAACATTAATAATTATTAGTGCAAGATTTGACCAACACCAGTAGACGATGAGGTGGAGGGAAGATGTTGATCTGGAACTCGGCAGGGTACTGGGGAAATCTCTGAAGGTTGGTGATCTGAGAGAGAAAAAATAAGAGAGAATAGGCTATTGTGAGGAACACCGGTGTGGTGTCGGCCAAAGACTCTCCGATGCCTGAGTTAGTTCAAAACTGCGTAATACTGAACTTAGTCGAGAATGCCTTAGAGTTGCTTACCTTCCCCTTACGGGTTCAGGTCTTTTTATAAAGAAGGCTTGAGGTCTTTGGCCTTGTCATGGTGTTGTTGTAGAATTAGGAATCTAACTCGTGCTAGGAAAGCATATTTGATTCCTAATAAGATTTGGTCTGATCCTCATGGGATCCGGATGACTTATCAGTATCCTAGTCGAACTGGTAAAGTGTCTGGCTTTATCAGAATCGGACTAAGAGTGAATCCCGAACTTGTCGCAATGGATCACACCCTATTCCTATCCGACCAAGGATTCCGTCATCATTCGTCCCGAAGTTGGAGATCATTAGTGATCGGTATGCCGATCTGTGGTCTTTCCTTGTGGCTACATGATACTAAAGATTCAGTCTGTCGTGAGGTCGGTATATAGTGGTCGGTGAACCCCTATAATTGATGTTAATCAGGCAACTCAGATGTTCCTTGGCCAACCTCCCATAGTGACTGTGATATTCAACTGGTTGGTAGGATAGGCCATGGCTTCTGCTGCGTGCTCGGTTAGGAAAATTTGTCACGCTTGTCCGGAACAGAGCAGATCTGTATAACTACTTGATATGTGTTATGTCTCACTGGACTATACTAATATGGCTAATATGTCTTATGCTCGATATATGGTCCAACAGTTACCCCCCAAGCTCCGAGCAAGACTAATTGCTTGGAGGTTAGACGAAACGACAAATACCGAGCCATTTAATGCAGGTGACAGTTGTGCTCCGAAAACTGTGCGAATGTGCGCCGTCTGACAGCACGACTAGGGATTCGTGCTCATAATTACGCCTTACAGGTTGTTTTCCTTTAAATAGAAAATTGCTCATTTGCTCTTCATTCATCAACAACGCTCTAAGAGATCGATAATCGCTTGCTCGGCTATTTTGGTCTTCCACTCTTGCGCGGTAACTCCTTACTCCGAGCTTTTCCTTTGTTTATCTGCTAGGTAGTCTGTAGTCCGTAGGCATATCCCCCAGGTTGTTTAGATGGCCAATTCTAGCTTAGATCCTCCTGCCGACTAGAGGGCTTCCTCTTCTTCTTCTATGGAGGTCTCCTACGAGGACCTCTTCTCAGAAGAGAGATGCAAGGTCGACCCTTAGGTCGGAGGGAGTGTAGTAGTCTTATCCTCTTCTGAGGATAACGAAGAGGTGTTTGATGTCGCACCACTTTTAGTTGATAAATCCCAGAGTAGGCTCGATACTGCCGAGCCTAGTACATTAGGTTAGGTACACGTATCCCCTGTGCCTGAAGACGCCGGGGTGGGTGAGATCTTTTATTTAGTAGATCGTGTCCCGTCCAAAATAAAGGAGCATCACCTTGCTCAGTTGAGAAAAGAGATTGGTATACTTAATCTTATTGGGTTGAGGGCACCTGCTCCTGGGGACCGGGCCAGTCACCCTAACAAATGAGAGGTTGCTCTATATACCAACCTGTTTGAGGACGGATTGATGTTGCTTCTCGATATATCCATATGTCGCCTGCTCGGCCATATAAGGGTTGCCCCTGCTCAGCTCAATCCCAATGTGTGGAGGGCTATTTTGAGCTGCTTTGTGCTCTGAAAGGAGAGAAAATGGCCAGAATTTAACTTTCAAGACTTCGCCCTCGTATACCGATTAAAATCTCACCCGAAGTGTAGCAGGTGGTATTACGCGTCGGCTCATTAAGGTACCGAGGAAGGGCAGCCCCTGATCACAAAGAACCCAACCTCAAATAAATCATGGAAAGATAAATAATTTTTTGCCTCGGGACCTTGGGCGGAGGAAGCTTGCGTACCTATCACTTTTGGGAAGCCAAGTACCGAGCTTCCCTCCATAACTTGTCTTTATTTGTTATCTTTGTTCTGCTCGGTAGGGCTGACATGTTTTTCTTCTCTTGTCAGGTACTGGAGAGACCAAGCAGAGACGAAGCATTCGACTTCTCTCGCATCAACGAAATCTACCGGCTTCCCTTTGCAAATCGGCGGTACAAGGATATACTCACTCCAGAGAGATTGTACAGATCCAGTATAATTAACGAGAAGAAAGTTTTCTCAGGATGTAAGTTTAGCCTATCGCGTTTTGCTCTCGTATCGACTAGTTTTATAGCTTCCGAGCTGAGACATTTGTGTCTATAATGTAGGTTTTTATGCTCCCGGCTCTTCCACCAAGAAAGGGAAGAAAAAGAAAACAAATAGATCTGAAGGGATGACGCTCAAAAGAATTGTTGTTGGTCGGTATACCATCAACCCATCTATGCTGAAGGAACTCTCTGCTGAGCGAGCAGCTGCCGCTCAGGGGTCGGCAGAGAGATCGCCTGGCAACGGCCCAAAGAATACTTTGGCTTCGAAGGAAAAAGCTCCAACATCCTTCTCTGAGCAGGTGAAGAGTCCTGCTCGAGAGACAAGGTCAGTGGGGGCCAAGTTGAAGTCCCCTGCTCTTACCAACCAGTGGGCTGCTAAGAAGGCAAGATTTGGAGAAGTCGAGCGCCTTGTAACCAAGATTGGGGATATCAACGTGAACATTGACAACTATCAGGTCGGTGTTCCCAATGCCTTCTCGATTGTGATGAAGGACAATGACATGTTTGAAAGCATGGTTGATGCCTATATGAAGTCGATGGAGGTGAGTTCATTTATTTAATCCATTTTGTCGCCTATGTGCTCTTCTTTTGTGGTCCCTAACTTATTCTTTTTGGCTTTTGTAGGCTGCTGCTCATAATGTATACAACCTCCGGCGCTTCAAGAGTCATTATGACAAATTTCAAGATGCTGTGAAGGATGCCCAGACAACCTCGGTAATCTAGGAGTCTAAGGTTGTAGCTCTGGATGCCGAGATCAAGAAGCTCCAGGAGCAGCTGAAGCTTAAAGATATCGAACTGGAGTCGATCTAGGACAAGCGGACTAGGTACTGGGTACAGTTCCGAGATACTGTCGAGACCTAGGCTGAGGAACTCTGCCAGGCCCGAGTTAATAAATCTTGCGTAAAGGCGATAACATTCTACCGAGTTGATTTAGAGGAGTTTTTTGGCAACTCGGTAAACTGGAAGGGCATTGAAAGGTGGGCTAGCTCGGCAACTGGAGAGGTTTTGGAAGAGGAGGTCGTGGCTGAAGACTAGGCTGTTATACCCGTGATTCCGGGGGCATCATCTGAGCAGTCACCGGTTGGGGCTATTTCCAGGGTTCCGGGGACATCGTCCGAGCAGCCTCAGACTGTCGACTTCAAAGAATAGACTTGTCGAGCCGACGACGACAATGAGCCAATCAGTCTGACTGAGATCCTGCACCGTTCCACTGGTCCGGAATCATAGATGATCTTTTTTACTTGGCCGTGTTTTTTGTAAGGGGCCTGCATGCCCCAGTAGTCCTCTATTCCTCTTTGTACTCTACTTCAGTATTTAATGAAATGTCCATTTTTGCTTAGACCTGATCTTGCTCTTGTTTGTTTTGTGTCGGTCTCTTTACTTAATTTTTTTTAAGTATTTGCTAGATCACGTGGTCGGTAGGAAACGTATAACTTTCTTTTTCGCTCTGAACAATTAAGTTCTCTTCTTGGTAGCGGTTTGATCGCCACTCCAAGGTACTTTAAAGGTCATTGACCCTTCTTCTCGGTAGTATCTGCCTTTATGGGGCAATACCCCAATACATTTTCGACCGTGGTCATCTTCTCGGTAACTACATAGCTAGAGCTTGGTACCTCCAAGGCATTCTAGGGTCGGGGCCCTTCTTTTCAGTGGCTTCCAATATGGTCAGTAGTCCCAAGGCACTTTTGTTTGTAGATCGTAAACGCGGATTTGTAGAAAGACAACTCTTGGTTATTATAGAAATATCTCGAACAAACACTTGTAGGAATCTAAAAATAAAACTAGAGGTAACCAACACCTCGGCAAATACTGTAACATAGCTACTGAGTTGCTACTACTACTGCTAATGCCTATTGGTAATATTTTTTGAGATGCTCTGCATTCCAAGGCTTAGGAATTCTTCTGCCAGTCAGATCTTCGAGCTCGTATACCCTTGTGTGAAGTATCACAGTGATCTTGTAAGGCCCTTCCTAGTTGAGGCCGAGGACACCTACTCCAAGTTCTCACATGTTCAGCATGACCTTCTTTAACACTAGGTCGCCAACCTTAAAGCTTTTGTGATTCACTTTGGCATTGTAGTACTTCAAGATCCGTTGTTGGTATGCAGTTAACTTGAGTTGTGCTTGTTCTCTTCTTTCTTCAAGTAGATCCAGGTCGGTGTATTAAGCTTCCATGTTCCTAGCTTTATCGAAGTAGGATTTCCTCAAGGTCAGTATCCCGACTTCAATTGGTATGACAGCCTCCATTCTGAAGGCTATGGAGAATGGTGTTTTGCATGTGGCTGTTCGAGAGGTGGTGCGGTATGACCAGAGGACTTGAGGCATATCCTTAGCCCACATTCCTTTCTTTTCCTCGAGCCTGGCCTTCAGTGCGTGCTTGATAATCTTGTTCACGGCTTCTACTTGACCATTAGCTTGAGGATGGGCTAGAGTAGAAAAGAAATGTCGAATACCGAGGTCTTCGCAGAATGATCGGAACCTTGCATTGTCGAATTGTTTGCCGTTATCGGATATGATGGCATACGGGTCACCAAAACGGCACACAATCAATTGCTAGATGAAACGTGTGGTCTTCTGCTCAATAATTATTGCTAGCGGTTCAGCCTTTGCCCACTTGGTAAAGTAGTCAACAGCTATAATTGCAAACTTGACCTGACCCTTACAGGTCGGTAAAGGTCCTATCAAGTCTACCCCCCACTGAGGAAAAGGTCATGGGCCCTACATTGGAGAAAGATTTTCCGCTGGAGCTCGGATGTTTGTTCCATGTCTTTGGCAGCTATCGTACTTCCGAGCTATTCTTATGGCGTCTTTGTGGATTTTCGGCCAATAATAGCCCTGGCGAAGGACCTTGTATACGAGAGTTCTTCCACTTGAATGGCATACGCCGGCATAGATCTCCTCCAAAACTCGTCGTGCATGCTCCTCCCGTAGGCATCTTAAATAAGGCATAGAGAAGTTACGCCTATACATCTGATCGTCTAGTAAGAAATATCTGGCAGCTGTCTTTGTACTTTCCTTGCTCTAATCTTGTTCTCATAGAGGTTGCCATTCCGTAGGAAGATTTTGATCGGGTCTATCCAAGATGGGTTATGGCTGAGTGTGTCGACCGTTTGGTCGGTACTAACTTTCCCGATGCTCCTTTCGGGTAAGAGTTCCACTGGGACCTGAATCATAAGCTCAACCTCTGAGGAAGAGGCCAGCTTGGAGAGTGCATCGGCCAAGGTATTTTCTGCCCTTGGCACCTGTGTCAGTTCATATTCCTTGAATTTTCTTAGCAGGGCTAGTGCTTCCTTCAGATATGATTGCATTCTATCATCTTTGGCTTGGTACTCTGAAGTGACCTGCCCTTCGACAAGCTGGGAGTCGCAATGGACGAGGAGCTTCTTCATCCCCAGCTAAGGGCGAGTCGCAAGCCAGCCAGAAGTGCTTCATACTCTGCTTCGTTATTGGATGCTGAAAACTCAAAGCGAAAAGCACATAGATGCTTCTCACCTCTGAAAGAGAAAATGACTATTTCAACCCCACATCCTTGCTTGCAGGAAGAACTGTAGACGAACAGCTTCCAGGCTTCTTCAGGGTCCTGATCGGTGGTCTGACATATCTGAGGGAACTCAGACAAAAAATTCATTAATGTTTGGCCCTTCATAGTTGTTTGAGGTCGATACCCGATGTCGAATTCGCTCAACTCAATGGCCCATTAAGTCAACCTTCCGGATGTTTCCGGCCTCAGGAGCACTTGCCTGAGCGGGTGTTTGGTGAGAACGACTATGGTGTGGGCCTGGAAGTAAGGTCTCAGCTTCCGAGCTGAAGTGATGAGTGCCAGTGCCATCTTCTCAATCTCTGGATACCTCGTCTCTGTTTCGACCAAAGACTTATTGGTGTAGTAGTCCGCTTTCTGGCTTCCTAGCTCTTCTCTGACCAAGGCCGAGCTAACAGCTGTTTCCAAAACTGCTAGGTATAAGAAGATTTGTTCTCCGTGAAGGGGTTTCGAGAGTAGAGGAGCCTGACCTAGATAAGCTTTTAGTTCCTAAAAGGCCTTCTCGAACTCTAGGGTCCACTCCACTGCCTTCTTCTTGATGAGCTTGAAAAAAGGAAGACATTTGTCTATGGACTTTGAGATGAACCTGCTCAGTGGGCCTACGCACCCAGTGAGCCTCTGGACTTCTTTCACTGTGCGAGGTGCTCGCATGTCGACTAGAACTTGGATTTTGTCGGGGTTGGCTTCGATTCCCCTCTGATTAATGAGGAATCCAAGAATTTGTCAGAGCTCACTCCAAATGTGCACTTTTCCAAGTTGAGCTTCATGTGATATTTCCTCAATATCGTGAATACCTCTAACAGATCAGTAGAATGAGCTGTCGATTCCACGCTTTTGACCAACATGACATCGACTTAAACTTCCATGTTTACTCCAATTTTGTTCTGCGAGCATGTTGTTGACCAGCCTCTGATAGGTAGCCCCGGCATTGTTTAGGCCGAAGGGCATCACCTTATAGCAATACAAACCTCAATTTGTAATGAAGGTTGTCCTCTCTTCATCTCTGCGACTCAACACAATCTGGTTGTACCCTGAATACGCGTTCATGAAGCTCAGCAGCTCATGACCTGCAGTTGCATCTACCAGTTGGCCGATGGGAGGTAATGGGAAACTGTTATTTGGGCAGGTTTTGTTCAGGTCAGTAAAGTCGACCCATGTTTTCCACTTCCTGTTGGATTTCTTGACCATCACTACGTTGGCCAATCAATCGGGGTATAGTACTTCTCTGATGAAGTCGACCGTCAATAACTTGTCTGCCTCCTCTCGTAGACCTTGAGCTCTGTCGGAGCTGAGAGCTCTTCTTTTCTGTCGAACCGGCCTAGCCTCCGGGTCAACGTTTCGTCGGTGCACTATCACACTAGTCGGTATTTCGGGCATATCTTCATGTGACTAGGTAGAAACGTCTTTGTGTTCTCGTAAGATTCTAACCAGGTGATCGGTGAAGGAGAGACTCATCCCCGTACTAACCTTGACAGTCCTGGCTGGATCATCCCCGATCTGCACCTCAGCCCATTCATCCTGAGGTTTAAGCCCTGACACCTCTTCCCGAGGGTCGAGGTCGGAACTAGCTGGATGCTCTAGGAGCATTAGTTGCTCCTCTGTAGACTTCAGACTTTCCTCATGTCCCATCTTCTTCTTCACAGCCATCACATAGCAGTCTCGTGACTCCTTCTGGCTACCCCGTCTACTCCGAAGCCTCGCTCTGCTGGGAACTTAAGAGTCAAATGATAGGTTGATACGACCGCTCTTAGGTTATTAAGAAGGGGTCGTCATTTGATGGCGTTATAGAGGGTAGGACACTTTACCACCAAAAAACTAGTCATAACCGTGGTTTTGTGCTCAGTTGAGCCTTGGTCAGTCCTAGTTTCTCAAACATTGACCAGTATAGGATATCTGTCGAGCTACCATTATCGACCAGCATTCGACGGATTTTGTAGTTGGCCAGGGTCATCGTGACTACTAAAGCGTCAGCATGTGGACGGATTATGTCTTGAGCTTCCTCCTCGTTGAGGTAATCGCAAAGTCGACCCGCTTTTGTTTCTCAGGTCAGTACCCAAGGTTCATGACTTCTGACCTTGATTCCCGGACGTATGCCTTCATAGCCCGGTTCGAGGTACCGATCGGATCTCCGCCGAAAATTTTTCTTATCTCGCCCACCGGCCCAGTTTGGTTGTCTTTCGGAGTCCTTCGTTGATTGTGATTTTTCACGAACTCCCTCGGATGACCTTTGCGAATTAGCGTTTCAATCTCTTGCTTGAGGTCATAGCACTGGTCGGTATCGTGACCGCGGTCTCGATGGTACCGGCAGTACTTCTTCTTATCCCGCTGTTCCGCGAGAGCTTTTAACTTTCGGGGCCATCGGATGTACTCTCTGTTCTGGATTTTGAGGAGAATCTGCTCTCGTGTAGTTGGAGTACACGTTTTGAGGTACTTTGTTACTTCTCTGATCTCGGCTGCCACCATTCGGTCTTTTCCCGCCTCTGTTGTCCTCCTTCGAGTCATATTCCCTTTTTTCTCTTGTTCTCCTTCTTCGAGCTTTTTGGGGATTCATCCACCACTTGTTTCGCATCAGTTTGCTCGTCGGCATTGATGTACTTTTCTGCTTAGTCGAGGATCTCTTCATAGGTTTTGGCCTTCTTTTTTCCAAGGAAGTATTGGAACTTCCCTGGCCTCAATCCTGCGAGGAAGGCGGTGATTGCTGTTTTATCATCGCAGTCATCTACGTCGACTCGTTCATCGTCGAAGCGATCAAGGTACTCCTTCAAGGTTGCACCTTTCTTTTGCTTGATGCTGAGCACACTGTTTATGGATTTTTCCCCTTCCTTCTTTCCAGCAAAGTGGTTCATGAACTTGTGAGCCAAGTGCCCAAAACAACATATAGAGCCGGTTTTAAGTTTTCGGTACCACTTCCGAGCAAGTCCGCCAAGGGTGATCTGGAAACCCTTGCACATAGTAGCATCGTCGTAGCCCTTGAATTCCATCCAGGACTTGTAGCTCTCAATGTGCTCTCTGGGGTCTACCTTCCCTTTGTACGGCCTGACATCTACGATCTTGACGTTCTTTGGAAGCGACGCTAAGAGTATATCCTCAATAAAAGGAGAAGGAAGCTCTTTGTACTCGTGATAATGCCGAGGTGCAAACTTAGTAGTTTCAGAGCGTTCCGACCCGTTCGTCCTTCTTGGTACCGATCTCTCTGGATCAGGTTTTCCTGGCATAGCTCATTTCTCGGATACTGACCAGTATGAGACTAGCTTTGTCGATCTCTGAAGAGCTGACCTAGTCCGGGAAGAAGACCGAGTTGTGACTTCTCCTCGCGTTCAGTGAATGACGCAAGTTTTTAGCAAACAAGGACTTACGACTAGGAAGGGGTTTTCCCAGCACTGACCTCTTCTTTGAGGTCGCACTTCGGCACTTACTCTCCTCCCTGTTCTGAGGCCGAGGGCTAGATCGTGGTAGGTGATTGTGAAGTAGTTGTAGGAGGAGTATTTTCCTCAACATCCGTTGCTGCTCCAGGACGTTTTAAGTCATTTTTTCATGGTTCTTCTTTATAGCAGTCAACCTTGATTTTTTAGAAGAATTCTTTGACTGCTTTTTCGGTGGTCTCCTCCTTTATTTTTTGGATGTCGCCGGCGTGGCAACAAACTCCACCTCAACTGATATTTCTACCTCTTGACTCATGACGGCAGAGCTGTTCTTGACTTGCAATGTCGATCCCACAGATGACGCCAAATGTTGGTGCAAAATTTGACCAACACCAGTAGACGATGAGGTGGAGGGAAGATGTTAATCTGGAACTCGGCAGGGTATTGAGGAAATCGCTGGAGGTTAGTAATCTGAGAGTGAAAAAAAATAAGAGAGAATAGGCTATCGTGAGGAACATTAGTGTGGTGTCGGCCAAAGACCCTCTGATACCTAAGTTAGTTCAGAACTGCGTAATACTGAACTTAGTCGAGAATGGCTTAGAGTTGCTTACCTTCCCCTTAAGGGTTCAGGTCTTTTTATAGAGAAGGCTTGAGGTTTTTGGCTTTGTCGTAGTGTGTTGTAGAATTAGGAATCTAACTCGTGCTAGGAAAGCATATCTGATTTCTGATAAGATTTGGTCTGATCCTCATGGGATCCGGATGACTTATCAGTCTCCTAGTGGAACTGGTAGAGTGTCTGGTTTTATCAGAGTCGGATTATGGGTAAATTCTGAACTTGTCACAATGGATCACACCCTATTCCTATCCGACCAGGGATTCCGTCATCATCCGCTCCGAAGTTAGAGATCACTAGTGGTCGGTATGCCAATCTGTGGTCTTTCCTTGTGGCTGCCTGATACTGAAGATTCAGTCTGTCATGAGGTCGATATATAGTGGTCGGTGACCCCCGATAATTGATATTGATCAGGCAACTCAGATGTTCCTTAGCCGACCTTCTATAGTGGTTGTGATATTTAACTGGTCGGTAGGACAGACCATGGCTTCTACTGCGTGCCCGATTAGGCAGATCTGTTATGCTTGTCCAGAACAGAACATGTCGGTATAACTACATGATGTGTGCTATGTTTCACTGGACTAGACTAATATAGCTGACGTGTCTTATGCTCGGTATATGGTCCAATAATAATAAATAAATATGTATATAGACGTGCACAATTGCATATATGTGACTTACATTATTTATTTATTAAAATCTTTAAAACAATTATAAATATTTTTTTAAAAACATAAATGTATTTCTTATGATAGTAAAAAGTAAATATGTCATTTTATGTTAAACTAGTAATAGAATTAAAAAAGAAACTTAAAGTAAACAAATAGGGTCCAGTTTAAAGTGTAAAGATTTATTAAAAAATAAGTCTTATTTTTACCCTTTTCTAATGATAGAACTAATTTTTAAGGATATAAGATCAAATAAATTGTTCAAATGTATTTTTGGAGCTATGACGAAAATGGTGTTCACTATAAACTACCTAATTATTTTTGTATTATATATATATAAAAAAAATTAATCACGTTTGAGAATAAAAAATTGATATTTTTTTTTTGAATGTGTTTTAAGGTTTCTGGGTAGATGTGAAAGTGTAGATAATTAATAAACTACCTTTTTTGGACGCAGAACACAAATATATGTAACACTTGTATTACTTATTATAAAAAAGTTGTCACCAAAGCCTTATTTTCTTATATTATATATACGACCATTGTGATCACTATTTAAAGATACTATATAGCAAGATTAATTAATGGTAGCAACAAAAATAATGCGTTATTTTGTACTGGTCGATGTCAAGATCTAGTTATGATATTACTTTTTTTTTAATTATTATTATTATTAATTTTTCAGCACTGGAAAGATGTTTTTTTTTTTCTTTTGAACGAAATTAATTCTTTCGAATTAGAATATGATATAAAGATATTTAAACTGATCCTTCTAATAAAAACAGATAAATAGGATACACTCATGAAATTAAGACTTTAATCTCAATTTTACTTATATTTAATTTTTCAATCAATCGAACTATCACATGTTGATATATTACTATTTTCTACAACACAATATCACTTTGAGTAAAAATTTATTTGGTAATGATATTGTTATGACCACAATATAGTGGTGGAGATAGAACCATGTTCAATTAATTATGATGGTAGAATCAAAATGCTTGTAGGTGGCACCAATATATATTTTTGTTGTCATTTTGATAATATATGGACGTGGTTGTTGTTGAGTTTTTTCCTTCATCTTAATATTGTTATATTAGTTTTTATAACAATATTTTTACGAGAACGTGTCAACATTACTACCTCAATTAATAACTATTATTTTAATTACTAATAATCAAATATATTCTAAACTCTTATTTATTATCACTTTCATAAATTATCCCACCACCCCTTGCCCAAACTTGCCAGCTTAACAGACGGCCAGAACTGACCATAGACGAGACTTGTTGTCCGAACCAAACCAGCTCCGGTCGGACCCGAACCGATCCGGTCCGGTCAAAACTCAGAACGTGGGGCCCAAAATCCATCAAAGAAAGAAACCTTCCTAATCCAACGGTTGAGATTCGTCGTGTGTACGGTCAACGCTCTGTCCGTTCAAACTCATTGGCAAGTTAACTTCTGCTGTCAGCCACGCCAGCCAGAGAAGAACGTGTCAGTAACCATATTAATAACACGTGTACTGGTCCCCCCTCCTCCGCTCTTCTTAACCAAAGCTGCACCAGGTGCCAGTGCTACACAGCGTGGTGGGCCCTACACATACGTGGCAATGGCCGGCAGTTCAACCACTAGGTAGGCCCCACCATAAGCAATGTGATGCCAACTCATGCTGCTCACACATCACACACACCCGCCTACGGACGTTTCCAGATACAAAAAAAAAAAAAAAAAAAAAAAAACCCATCATAATGAAGCACGTGTCAGCGTTCTAATCCACGTGGGGTCTATCTTCGTGTCGAGTTTTGATTGGTCCGATTCGTTGCTCGTTTCTCAAGACAAGATCTGGTACGATTTTGAAAAGCCGAAGTGACATGTGGCATCATGGGAGATCAGGTTCGGATTTCTATTTATTTATTTATTTTGGAAAAGAAAAGCTTTTCGTGGTGGGTGTGTAACGTCATCATTGAGGAAATCCACGTCATCTTAGGGATTTTCGACCGTTAGATGAGTAGGTGGCCGACGGAGCAGCTTGTCTTACGGAGGAAGGAGAAAGTGACATGCGGTGCTGTGTCTCTCTGACGTGGTGGGCCTTTCTTTTTTAATTTAATTTTATTTACATAAAAAAGAAAGAAAAATAAAAATAAAAGCGTGTGCAGTAGAAAGATGCGAGTGGTGTAGAAGGGGGTGACGTGTCGATGAGGGACAAGTGTGCTATGAGAGGTTATGGTGGTGGGTGGGCCCCACATGACTTGGACCAGAAGCGAAGGTTTTTTTTGAAATTTTTTTCACGATTCACGGGAGGGATATAGCTCTCACGTGGTCGAAATATGTTGGCCGATACCTTTTCGAATTGCCAGAAAAACCCTTGTATTTGACTTCGTATTTACGAAACTGCCACTCGTTTGTTCTACCGTCGCCGTTAGTGATGTGGGAATCTCTGCCGCTTTTGCACGGTCCATTCACATTGTCAAACTTGGCCTTTTGAAGAAAATACAAGGGAATTTTCACAACAATAAAGAAAATCAGAGGAAAAATACAATGCTCAAAGATTTTTGTTGAAAAAATTCTACAAAAGAAAAATATTTAAACTGATGTAATATTTTTTGAAGTAAGTGTATTATCTTATGCAATATTATATTATTTATTGATAGATCTATTTTTTGGCATATTGACCTGGACGACATCTCACTAACTACATCAATCAAATCAGCTATCACGTTATGACTTTAGCTCGATGGTACCTAGTATTGACTTGTCAATATAAAAGAGTTGGCTTTCTAGCGATGACATAGCATCAGAGTTCATCACGAATCATGTTAGATTCACTACGATAAATCCAAAATTTTACATGACTTTTACAATGGCATGTTAGCCAAGCCAATGACCTTATTCATTATAAATACTCCATAATTCGTCATTAATGAAGTACACAATTAATTACCAAAGCAGTGTGATTAATATTTTATGGAGCTCTGAACTGACTTCGGCATCGGAGAATTTTTGGGCGACTTCACACTGGTGTTCTTTACGATAGCCTATTTTTTCTCTTTCTTTCGCTTTTTATGTCAGAGGTCTTGGGTGATCAAGTCATCACTTAAGCGGGTTCCAGCTCAGTATATTCCCTCTACCACAACTATCTATATATAAAAGCTATTTAAAAATATTGATAAGGGTAGATAGAGTAAAAACTTAAAATTAGAAGGGTAAAATAAAGAAAAAAGAATTGAACAAAGCCAAAAATATGGGAGGGACTGATTGGTTGATTGCACCAACCAAATTTTCTTAACATACCAACAATAATATTTTTTTTATAATTATAAAAATAATTTTATAAAATGACTTCTGTTGGACCATTAACTTGGTCGGGCCAAGCTAGAGTAGATCTTAGCTGAGGTGGCAGCTGAAAAGGTACGACGAGTTTCAGTCGAACCCAAAAGTTACAGACGAAAACTCGGCTTGACCGATTGGCCACAACTAGGCATAATAAGCGAAACTCGTCCTAGCCGAGCTATCATCCGATGATGGCAATCGAAGGTCTACAAATTCCACTGGACGGTAGCTCGACTCAAATTACAATGACGAACAGAGAACAAAAATCAGCTCGGCGTAACCGAGCAACCGAGACTCGAAATCGACGACTCCTCAGTAACGACAATTCGGTATGAGATGAGTTGTCGTTTTAGTTTAGATAATAGAACGTCGAATATTTTCGTATGACGATAGCTCAGAACAACCAAACAGAAAAAGTTGTGATATCAACAGGACCGAGCTACCTAGCAAAAGAGCTATTGATCTACCTAGCTTGTCTCTACAAAAACCAAATCCCGAAATATCTGAAGAAGATATGCACACCATCGTTGGGCTTATTCCGATAAACCAGGAATGGAACGCCCATCCGAGACTATCAAAGAATATAAAGCCAATCATGTACAAACAAGTTCATCTGACTTATCCGGAGTAGATGAGCTTGCCCACTCAGCCAAAGATCTCCTCTATAAATGGTCTTTCTACTCCCCTCCAGGCATGTCAGTTACTACTCCATAAGCTAGTGCAAAGTTTAGTTTGAGTCAATTTAGCTCTGACTTAGGCATTAGAGGGTCCCTATCCTGCACCACACTGATGTTCCTCATAATAGTATGTTCTTATTTCTTTAGTTCCATATCTTGATGATGAACTTCTTGTTGAAGTTAGTTGGTTCGTGTTTCCACATCAGCTCACTTCCTTCACGTATTCATTAACTTGATATTGATCAGATTTTACACCAACAACTTCAATAAATATAACTCTTTAAAATATTACATATAAAATGTAAAATTCTCTATTCCTACTCATCTACTATTTCAATTTATTTTCATATTTTAAGAATCTTAAAAATTCGTCGGATAATTTTGTTTAGGTTCATGGATCGCAAATACTCAATATAAATTAACATTTAGATTCTCGCATTAGTTTCTTGTTTTATTATTTAATAATTCATAAATATTTAGAAAATAATAAAAATAAAAAGTGCTAAAAATAAATAAAAATTATAGAAATTAGAGGTTTGCTGATGGGATGAGAAAACTTGGTGGTGCGATCAGTATGACCCCTAAAATATGGAAAATGCGGGCAAAACTGAATAAAAATAAAATAACAAGAAACTTGGTGGTGCGATCAGTAGTTAAATATAACATCACTATTTTACCCTTATTGATAATAAAATTTAAAAATAAAAAATAAAAATAAAATAATATTTTTAGCAGAAATCTGGGTAGAATAAAAGGCTTCATTGTGAACTACTTAAGTATTTTTATTATAATAATATAGCTAGATAGATATACATTTAAAAAAAATAATTTTATAATAGAAAAGTATAGTAATGTTCACATCTTTTATTTTATTTGTGATTTCTCTACTTTGTAAAAAAACTTTCTATTATTGCTATAAAAAATATTTATTAATTAATGTTCTATTAATGAACTTTTAACAAGCATAAAGATATTTCAAATTCCTATAACTTGCATTGTACAATTGCCTATAACCAGCATGCAATCAAGTAACTTGTCCTACCTAAGTTATCAAAAAAAGAAAAAGAAAAAGTTTGTCCTATATATATATATATGTATGTATATATGTATCCTTTTGGAAGGAAATTATGAGTGAAAAAGACACTAGAAAATGTTTATATACAAACATGATCCAAATAACAGACTATATATGTATCTTTTTGGAAGAAAATCTTTTGCCCACTTCAATTTCAATGGACACTACATATTAATTGCTAAACATATCCAAACATGATCCAAACAACCAAACCATAAGACTAGGTTGAAATTAAGGCACCAACTCCAACCTACTATTATATATAAATAAAGAGATTATAAATTCCCTAACAATGAATCACAAACAACTTTTTGGATAGTCTCTTCAAAAATCATTCTATAAGGAATATATATATATATATATATATATATATATATGAAGAGTTTGAGTTCTATTCCAACTCTCTTCGTCCCTATTCAGCAAACGTAATAAACAAAAGGAAGAAGATACTTCAACTTGAACTCTTATCCAATCTTTAACGTATACAACTTTAAGATGTCCTATTCCACACACACACACACACACACACACACATATATATATAAGGCAATGCATGGATTCTCATAATCTATTCTTTTTTACTTTGAGTTAAATATGTAAGTACATTTGTCGTACCACTTGTATTTTCGTTCGTAGCAGAATATATATAAATAGTTAAAGCCCTTGATGGAGACTAATGAGTGATCTAATATATTGTATTTTTGTGTAATTCATGTTTGTTGGGAATGTTGGGCTGGGTTTCATGAACTTTAGGCCCCAAAAACCCACCTGACCCAACCCACAAGCACCACAACTTGCCTTGGACTGGATATTATACTAAACGATTCCCTCCACCCCCCAAAAAAAGGAAAAAAAATAAAAAAAAATAAAAATAGACGAAAAAAACCAAAAAAGAATGACAAAGTTGGTAGAAACTTCCCACGTAACCAAATTATTGTGGGAAATACAGAATTTTCATTAAAGAAATTATCTATTTTAATGGAAAATAGAGTTATCTTAGACTAATAAAAGGATGGTTTTTACCCATTAAAAAATAATCTGAAAGTTTTCAAAAGGTTAAGGAGAGCGAAATATTATTAAAGATTTCTGTGCAATGGAACCCAAATGTATAATTTACTTTTGTTATTTCTTGATTATTCTAAAAATTATTAATGTTTGAATGTTTACATTTGATATCAGAACCTTGTTTTTTGAACCTGTATGATGTCCATTATATTTAGAATAATGAGTTTTGTGATTAAACTCATTTAGGAAAGCATTAGTGTACGAGATTGGTGCATCTAGTATTTGATGAGATTCACAATTTGACTGTAAAATCAAAATATTGTCTAGGTGAAAGTTAGTACAATTCTTGCACTTTCTCTTATGATTATGAAAAGTCCATGTGAGTTGATAATCACACGCCTGTTCCTATGGGAAGAAAATTTAAAGAGATGTTTTTGACTTCTTTGGGATGATGACAATTTTCAAAACAGCCAAAAAACATTTAAAAAAAAAATTACAGATACCGTCAAAGATTTGTGCTGCGAGATATGGGCACGGTTAGTTGCTAGGCCGTATCTACGAAATTACACCACGACAGATTTAGAAGAAAAATTGAGGTTGTGTTTGATATTATTTTTAAATTTAATTTTCTGTATTTAAAAATAAAAAGTAAAAAAAGTTGTAAAAAACTTGTTTGGTTCATCGTGATTTAAAAACTGTTTTTGAAAAAAAAAAAACTTAAGAAAACAATTTTTTTTAAAAAAAATATAGAGAAATTATTTTTTGAGTTTTTCTTTTGGTTAATTTGTAGTTAATGAAACTCACATAAGCTTTTTTTCACTTGATTTGAATGAAATCTTAGAATAATCAAATACGTTTTCTTTGTTTTCCAAATTTCAAAAATATTTTCTAAATATAATACCAAACATATTTTCAAAAATTATAAATTAATTAAAAATAAAATATAATTTTATTTTTTTAAAACTATTTTTAAATTGTATACCAAAGGCAGCCTGAGTTTTTTATTGATAAGATTGGTATATATTGATCTCATACACCTTATGTTCATAGAGAATGATATACATCCTACTTGTGACAGCAGTTACCTATTTCATTCTTTTGGATAACTTTTATACTGATAACTTTTAAGTTGTATTACAGTACATCTCACCTTTATGAAATTTTTTATTTGCATGTTGGCAGATTAATTGTGTAATGTTAGACTATTAGTTGGGATCACCAATACATATGTAATAACAAAAGGCCCTTATATTTGGACTTTACACTAATTCTAAAAGAGACTAGAGTTATATTCGCATGAAATTTAAATACATATTGTTGGAGTTTTTTTTATGTTATGATTCAAAATTATGTTGAATACAAACATACATTAGTTTTTGATGATCTTCTCATTTGTACAGTTGGATCTATTTAATTTAGATTATATATATATATTGTTTATCACGATTATGCATGTGACAATTTTATGAATATTTGAATGCTTTAAATTATAAAAATGCAATTAATGCTTATGACATGATTATGTTAATTTTGATTTGATGTTATGAAGTTGTGTTAATGACCAAATTGATCCAACTGAATAATTTATGAATGTTTGATCATATAAATGTTTAATATTGCATTATTTGATGATAATTGCTAAAAACAGGGTTCAACCCAAAGGTGAACCATTTTCTAGTTATTTATGATTGACGTTTTAATCTATGTTAATTAAGAATAGTTTTGAATACCCAGGTGCCTTATCTTCTTAATTATCATTATTGTTTTATGATTTCCACCCAAAGGAAAATCATGATATTACTGATAAGTATGTGTCACGATTTTTATTTCTAAGCATTAATGTAGTGACCATATTTTACTTGCAGCATCATCTGTATCTATCTCACTTCATTCACATGTTTCATCTTTTACTTTGTTGAATGAAACAAATTTCTCTGACTGTCGTGAGCAAGTTCAGTTCTACTTAGGTATTTTGGATCTTAACTTGGCAACTGGCTCTAGCAACGCGGATGATATTTCATTCTATATAACATGGGAAAGGTCAAACAGATTAAGCATAATGTTTATTCGGATGACCATAGTGAGTAATATTAAGTCCACCTTTTCGTTCACTGAAAATGCTAAGGATTTTCTTAACATTGTGGCAGATCGTTTCCACACAGCTGATAAGTCTCTCATGAGAACATTAATGACTGATCTGACAACGAGAACATTTGATGGCACATGTAGAATGCATGAGCATGTGCTTGAGATGACAAATCTTGCTGCAATGCTTAAAGGGCTAAGAATGAATATTGATGAGTTTTTCTTAGTCCAGTTCATATTGAACTCTTTGCCTCCTTAGGAACAATAAATATCATTTTTGTAAGAAGCCTGGGCATTATCAAAAGGATTCTCATAAACAAAAGGCATGGTTAAAAAAAAAAAAGGTAACTATTTAACTTATGTTTGTTTCCAATCAAATCTTGCTAAAGTTCCTTCTAATACTTGGTGGATTAATTCCGGTGCAATTGTCCATATTTCCAACTTGATGCTACCATTTTTTTACTTTTAGCTTCTGATTGTGTACTTGATATGTTTCAAACTTTCTATGTACCTACAATATCTAGAAACTAGATCTCATTGTCCAAACATGATCTTGAAGGTTATTCCTTCAAATTTGAAAATAGTGGTTTTAGTTTATTAAAGAATTCTTCTTTTATTGGTTCTGGTATTCCTTATGACGGGTTATATTGATTGAACCTTGATAACCAAATTGTTGAATCTCTTTTGACTTTACATCATAATGTTGGGACCAAACGTGGTCGAATAAATAATATTTTTTTATATCTGGTGGCATAAATGTAATGCCTTGTACCCCAGGCTGACATCATCTTGGCACATAGGATACTGAAATATACGTGTTTATATGTGTATGGCTCGTAGAAACCCCACATATTTTGTTGGTTCAGAATTTCTTAGGCTTAGAAGCCAAATAGACCCGATTCGGTGACATTCTAGTTGTCGTACCTTAGGAATTAAAAAGGCCAAATTGACTATGACCTTGAGATACATGCCCCAGATAGCAACACAGACCTCACGGTTGCTTCCGGAACGTGTTTTACCTAAAAAAAAAATTCATATAAGGTATGTCTTGCTTTGATTTCGGAATAGCCAAGAGCAGAACATCGAAAATTTTAAATATACATATATATGAAGAGTAAGAAATTCCTATCACCGATTACATCAATGGATTGATCTCCTAGATTCATGGTCCAATTAAGCTGAAATTTTGGCAGTGTAACGCCCGTACCTTAGGATGAAGTCATTTTGACCCGTAGAGTACCCGTATACGTATTTGATGCTCGACGTGTGTTGGTTCGAGTGTCTTTGCATGATTTTAAGTTGTTTAATGTGTGAGTTTAGTCTCAGAATGATCGGAAACCCATTCGACATCAAAACATGTCGAAAACGGTGTTTTGGATCAGTGGAGCTCGCTCCATGGAGGAAGAAATTTTTATCATCGATTACATCAATGACATCATCTCCTAGATCCGTGGTCTGATTAAGCTGAAATTTTGTCAGATTATTCTTCTCTGATAGGTCTTCATTATGACGGTGAAGATCTTGATCGGAGTTGTCTACTGTGAGGTATAAGACTCCAAACACTGTTTCTCGGATTTTCAGATTTTCTTGCGCAATTTTGATCAAACGGTTGGATCTTGCAATCCCACCATTGGATTAAGCTGAAATTTTACCAGAATGTTGGTAACTGACTCATAAAACTTTTAACGATTAAGATGTTAAATTAGTGAGGATTTTGCAAGAAATTAATTATCTAAGTGCAGTAATTGCAACAGAAAAATTGTTCCTTTTATTTAAGTGTATTTTTTCATGTCGGCCCAAAATACTTCTATAAAAGCCACCGACACTCCAATTTCGGCTCAATTGCTCATTTTTCACTTAGAAAAGAGGAAAAAGAGCTTGGAGAAGAGAAAAAGAAGGGGAAAGGAGAAAAGGAAGGAAAAAGTTAGGGTTTTGGTGATTTTTGCTAAAAAATCCCTAAGGTTTGCATTTTTTCCTCATTCTTTCTCATTTCATTCATGCATGCAAGCTTGTTTTTGTCCTAAGGTTTCTAGGAATCCCGAATTTTTAGGGTTTTAGACCTAGGGTTTGCATGTTTAGACTAATTTATGCTTGTTTATGGTGTAAATGGCCATGCCTAACCTATATCAACACCTAATGGGTGTTTTCCACCCATGAATCCCGGAATTTAAGGAAGTGGTGGAAAACCAATGTTTTACTTAGGTCTTAAATTTGAGATATGTTAATCTAGAGGATGTTGGGAGTCCATAAATGGTAAAACCCCCAATTTCCAACAAGAAATTGGAGGGGTTATATGAATTTGACCTAAACTAGGATTTTGGGCTTAGCGTTTCCTATTCAATTTGCATGTGATTTATGTGGATTAGATGGGTAAATGTGGAGGTATGGAACTCCAATTTACTGTCTTGATTAGTGGATGACCTTAGTGTAGTGTAATTTTTGTCTAAGTCATGTAATTTGGAAAATTGCCATGTAATTTGGGGATTTGCTCAAATTGGGGCTTTTGACCTAAACCAAGTCAATTAATTAAATTGACTTAAGAATTGTCTAATTGGACCCAAATTGAATGAAATTATGGGTTTAGAATGGTTGGATATGTGTTAGAATTGAATGACCTAATTCAATTTGGCTATGTGCCAATTGTAGAGATTTTTTCCCAAATTGGGGCATAAGCTATGTATTGGTTTGAATTGGGGATTTTGACTTAGACTTAGTCAATTGATTAAATTAACATGAAATTAGTCTAATTGACCCTAAGTATGATTGAATGCCTAGTATTATAGTGGTTGGGTCATGGGGATCAACCTAATGCATTCATTTGGGTTAAATGTGGGTTAATTAAGATATTAAATGATTAAATTGAGCAACATGAAATTGGCTCATGGGTTTAACCATTCTAGAATCATTAGTTGGCTATAGATTAGGTTTAAACATGGTTGTTTAACATACTTTGGACTGATTTTAGTATTGTACGAACCACGTATTATGCAGGGATTGATATTGATCTAAGTGACCCGATTAGGCCAATTGGGGGTTGAGGTGCATAGGAGTGCTTTGGAGGCATCCTAGTGCTTTTGTGGTTGAATTTGGATTGGCTAAGGCTAGCCAATCATTTGTGAGTGTTCTTTTTACTTGGTGGTTTTCATATATGTGGCATTGTATTACATAAATTGATTTAAATTGATATATATATATATATATATATAGATTTTTCATATGCATGTTTTAATCGATTCATGAAATGAATTTGAACATAGTCTAGTTGGGTTATCAATTGGGTTGTGAGGTCTCCTAGTTGGGGTTCCCTTTGAGAATTCTCGTAAGTCTAGCAGTGATCCCCAGTTGTGTACCTTGCAAAAGATTTTATGGCTTGTGTAGATAAGATTGCTTAGACGTGGTACGTGTCTTAGTGAGTCGATCCTATGAGCTACACGACCCCAGGAATCTTATTAGATATGAGTATTGTTTGGTCGAATCAGACTTTGAGTGTCGCGAACCCAGGCCTTGATCGCCTTTTCTCAGGAGGTGTTAGGATTTGCATTGACATGTTTAGTAAATGATATGCATTGTCTTGGGTAATGACATGATTCATTATATTGACATGTATGTAATCTTATTTATCACCATGTTATTTCAAATGCTTTTATAATTTTGCCATATTTTACATAAATGCATGTATATTGCCACTTGTAGAAGACATTCACTGAGCTTGTTACAGCTCACACCTCATCCTTATCATTTCAGGTTTTGATAGGAAGGAGAAAGGGAAGGCTTAACTGCGGAGCACTCCCTTCAGTATTTTGTTGATGTAGGTGTTGTACATTTTTTTTGTATTTTGATATTATGTACATGATAACACCTATTCTATATACTTAACACATAGATGAGATGTAATTTATAGTTAGGTATGGTTTTGTATTATTTAAACTTTTGAAATTTTATACTTGGTATTTTTGAAGATATAATATTTATTTTTGTTGATCATGTTTAGATGGATGTTTATATAGGATCATTCGTATTGAGATTTGTGTTTAAGTTAGGCTGACGGGACCCTGAGTATATCGCCGTAGGGTATACTCGGGGGTTCTGTGTTGATAATGACGTCACGTATCGTGGGTCGTGACAGGCAGATTATTCTTCTCTGATAGATCTTTATTATGGACGGTGGAGATCTTGATCGTAGTTGTCTACTGTGAGGTATAAGATTCCAAACGTTGTTGTTTAGATTTGCGGATTTTCTTGTGCAGTTTTGATCAAACCGTTGGATCTCACATTCCCACCGATGGATTGAGCTAAGATTTTAGCAGAAGGTTGGTAATTGAATTATAAACCTTTGAACGGTTAAGATGTTAAATTGGTGAGTCGTTTGCAAGAAATTAATTTTCTAAGTAAAACTAATTGCAACATGGAAAATGATTTTTTTAAAGTGTGTTTTACTTAAGTGTGGGCCCAAATTGTATTTTGGCCTTTATAAAACCACTTGCACGACTCATTTGCTCATTTTTGGGTTTGAAAAGAAGGAAAATAGGTAGAGAAGAGGAGAGAAGAAAAAAACTAGAGTTTTGTGTGCTCTTACTTGATTTTCTCCTAAGGTATGCATGATTCACCTTCTTTCTTCCTAAA
Organism: Paratinospora sagittata; assembly: GCA_035771175.1. Taxonomy (NCBI): domain Eukaryota; kingdom Viridiplantae; phylum Streptophyta; class Magnoliopsida; order Ranunculales; family Menispermaceae; genus Paratinospora; species Paratinospora sagittata. The sequence goes on along the minus strand of CM069596.1, from coordinate 24,653,516 downwards.
ATCTCTTTGGTTTATGCATATGAGCTCCATTTTGATTTATGGAATGCCATGACCCAAGGTTTGGAAGTGTTCCAAACCTAGGTTTTGCTTGCATGAGCTCTTTTGAGATTGTTAATAGTAGAAATGACTTTTCTAGGCCTAGATCTACACCCATAAAGTGTTTTCCACACTCAAATCTCGGATTTGAAGGGGTGGTAGAAGAACACTTTTATGAGTTAGACCTTGCATGTTAGATATGTGAGTTTAGGTGTTGTTGGAAACCTATAGATGGTGAAACCCTCAATTTCTAACAAGAAATTGGTGGGGTTGTTTGTATTTGACATAAAACTAGAATATGGACTTAGGGTTTTCCAATTGATATGCATGTCAACTATGTTGATTCAATGGTTCATTTTAGATGAATGATGGTGTAATTTGTTGATTTTGCATGTTGGAAACCTTATGTGTAGTATAAATTTGGCTAAGACCATGATTTGAAACTTTGTCCAAATTTGGGGCTTTTGGCCTAGACTAAGTCAATTAATTAAATTGACATGTGATTAGTCTAAATAGCCTAATTTGTGATAGAATGCATTGTATTAATGAAGGTTGGATCATGGTATCAACCATAGGCATTCTCTTGGGTTGAAGGTGATCTAATTTGGGTATTATGGCTTGATTGAGCTTTATGGTTAGCTCATTAGTAAAGCCATGTTAGAATCTAATGTTGGCTAGTAAATTGGGGCTTAATCATGGTTATTATCATGTAATTGGACTGATTTTGATGAATGAATGAACCTATGATTGTGCAGGGTTTGTCGTTGATCCAATTGTCTCCAATTGTGTCAATTAAAGGTTGAAGTGCTTAATTTGGTTGGATTTGGGATTGGCTAGTCTAGCCAATCAATAGTGAGTGTTTCTTTACATTTGGTTTCTATATGTGACATTGTAGTATAAAAATAATTTAAATGATTAACTAGTGTATTATGCATGTTTTTAATGATTCATGAAAATGGATTTGAGCATAGTCTAGTTAGGTTAGCAATTGGGTGAATTTCCTAGAATGAAATTTTAGGAAATTTCATTGGGTTAGATGGTGATCCCTAATTGTGAACCTTGCGGAGGGTTTATGGCTTATGTAGATAGGATCGCCTAGGCACGGTACTTGTCTTGGTGGGTTAATCCTATGGGCTACACAACCCAGGAATCCTAATAGAATACGAGTAGGGAAGTTCAATCGGGCGCTGGATGTCGCGAATTCAGGCCTTGGTATTGCTTCTTACTCAGGAGGTGTCTAGGATTGTATATGACATGTTTGGAAAATGAAATGCATTGTCTTCAATATTGACATGACGCATTAGCATTTATATGATCTTGTATATCACCATGTTATTTAAATTGCTTTGATGAACCTTCACCATGTTTTATCTAAATGCATGTATATTGCCACTTGTAGAAAATATATATTGAGCTTGTTGTAGCTTACTCCTCATTCTTATCATTTCAGGTTGCCTAGCTGTGTAAAGCTTCTCGAGTTTTGGTGATGTAGGTGTTTAGTACATTCTTGTATTTTGGTATTATGTACTTAATAACACTTAATGTATATACTTAACACATAGATGTGATGTATTTATGGTTAGGTATGGTTTTGTATATTTTGGACTTTAAGGAATTTTATATTTGGCATTTTGAAAGATGTATTATTAATGTTGTTTAATTATGTCTATGTTTTGATGGTAGAAGTGGAATTATGTGTTTATTAGGTTGTTAGATGAGGCTAACGGGACGCTAAGTGTATCGAGGAAGGATATACCCGGGGGTTCCGTGCCGGTCATGACGTCACTGGTCATGAGTTGTGACAATAAACGATTGAGTCACATATCCAAAGAAGGATTGGGGAGATTAGTAAAGGATGAAATACTTCCACGTTTAGATTTTACTGATCTCGATGTGTGTGTGGTTTGTTTAAAGGAAAACAAACCAAACATGAGCTCCTTGATATCATACATACTGCCATATGTGGACCTTTTGATATTTCATAAATTAGTGGAGATAAGTATTTTATTACCTTTATTGACAATTCTTCACGTTATGGATATGTCTACTTATTCCATGAAAAATCTTAGGCAGCAAATGCTCTTCAAGTATACATAGCTGAGGTTGAAAGGCAATTAGATAGAAAAGTAAAAATTATAAGATCAAATAGAGGTGGTGATAGTATTATGGAAGATATGATGGTTTAGGACAATGTCCTGATCCATTTGTTAAACTCCTTGAAAAGCATGGTATTTGTGCTTAATACACAATGCAAGTACACCTCAGCAGAATGGTGTATCTGAAAGGCGTAATCGTACCCTAATGATACAGTTATGAGTATGTTAAGTAATTCTTAATTACCAGAATCATTGTGGATAGGAGCCTTACAAACTATTGTATATTTATTGAATCGAATTCCCACTAAGTTAGCTCCAAAAACTCCTTTTGAGCTATGAACTGAGAGGAAACCTAGTTTGAGACATCTCCATGTTTGGGGTTGTCGGGCAAAGGCTAGAATTTATAATCCACAAGAAAAGAAATTAGATTTTAGAATGATTAGTGGTTTCTTTATTAGTTACCCTGCAAAATCCAAAGGTTATAGATTTTACTGTCCTAATCATAGTACAAAAATGGAAACCGGTAATGCTAGGTTCATTGAAAATGGTGAAATCAGTGAGAGTAATAAACCACACAATGTGGTTATTCAAGAAGTAAGGGTACAAGTCCCTATACCTATTACTTCTACAAATGTCGTTGTTCCAACAATTGTTCCATGTTTTGACAACTCAGAACATACATTAGAAGAAACTCCCTCTATTGAGATTATCACCAATGAGTCAGTTGTAGAATAATCACATGGAACAACATTATGAAGATCTCAAAGAGAAAGAAAATTTGCCATTCTAGATGATTATGCGATATATCTTTAATAATCTGATTATGATGTAGGGACAAGTAATGACCTGGTTTCATATTTTGAAGTCATAAGTAGCATTGATTTTGATAAGTGGATTAATGCCATGAATGATGAGTCAAAATCAATGGCTTAAAATGACGTCTGGGATCTCGTTGAATTGCCTGATGGTTATAAAAAAGTGAGGGTGTAAATGAGTCTTTAAAACCAAATGTGACTCCAATGGCTATATTGAACGATATAAAACCAGACTGGTAGCCAAAAGTTTTACCTAAAAAAAGAGACATTGATTATAAATATACCTTATCTCATGTTTTTAAGGACACTTTAAGAATCATTAAGACATTGGTGGCTCATTTTGACTTAAGTAGTGTTTGACAACTCTAATCTAAAAAAATAATCACTATTTCTTTTAGCTCTAATTTATTAAGAGCTTATTTGAAACAATGGGCTTGTTTAGTAACTAATGTTTTAACATTTAATTTTAGTTTGAGAGTGTTTGATAATTAAGACTTCAATCTCTTGTTACAGGGATATTCCATGTCTTTTAGAAAATATGTTTAGTTATCCATACTATTATATTATATAAATACAACATCTAATAATTAAATACAAATTAGAAAATGTATTTATTTTTATTAATAAAATTACATTTGTCATTTTATACAAAAAAAAACTGTTTTGATTCTTCATCATCAATAACTATAAATTACTTTACTCAAATATAAATTAAAATAAAATAAAATAAAAAACTAATTTATTATTTAAAACAAAATATCATGAATTAACCCAAACCTCAAGTATTAATTCTGAAAAAAAAAAATCGTAGCTACACCTACACTCGGTTAGTTTACAACTCATTAGAATAAAATAAATTGAAGATGCCATTGGTATTTTTCAAAAAAAAAAGCCGAAATTAAATCTAAATAAAAAACGTAAAAGAAGTAAATTAATATTAACCATTTAACCCATAAAATAAATGTGTATAGATTTTGTTAACAACCAAAGAAACTATAAAATAAATCAAATTATTTATAATTTAAAGGATTAAAATATTTTTTTTTTGAAAGGGATTCTTCCAACATCATCACCACTGGTTTTCTTCTCAGAAATCCCCAACTTCATCATGACTACAACTACCTTGTGCAGAAATTTCTATGACTTATGCAGATTCAAATCAAACAACTCAATCTTCTCCTTTTCTTCTTCTTCTTTTCTCCCTAGATTACAAGACAGATGTGTTTGTCGACTTTCTAAAAGGGTCATCAATGGCGCCACTCATCTTTTTCTAGTTTAGAACAACAAGAAAATGAGGTTTTGATGCTACCCATTTCAAATGTAGAAACCTATAGTTTCCGCAAGATTGATGGGTGTTAAGGACGCATTTTCTTCTCAACAACACAACATGATCCAGTTGCGAAGAATAAAATTGTGAGGAAGAAGAATTACAGGGGAGTTCGACAAACGACTTGGGGTATGGGATGATGAGATCGGAAGAGCAAGGGTTGTTTTGAAATTTTTAAAAACACTAACCTCTACCCGAATTAGAGGATAAACGTTTAAACAGACAAGCGAGAAAATTTCACTTATTTTTTTAGAGGTTTATCCTCTACTTTTTTCAATTCCTCTACTTTTTTTAGAAGTTTTAAAATTGTTACCAAAAATATGCTAAAACTTTTCAACCTCTATTTCAATCAGAGGTTTAATTAGAGGTTTAAAATAGAGTTATCAAACGGGCCTTAGAGCTACACCAAATAAATGTGAAAACTACTTTTTTAAATAAGAGTTTAGAAGAAGAAGAAGTCTACACGGATCAGCCTGAAGGATTTACTACAGCTGGTAATGAACATCAGGTTTGCAAACGTAAGAAATAAATATATGGACTTAAGCAAGCCTCCCGACAATGGTATCTTAAGTTTAATGATACCATTACCTCTTTTGGTTTTAAAGAAAATATCGTTGACCGATATATATATCTTAAGGTTAGCAGGAGCAAGTTCATATTCTTGATACTATATGTTGATGATATTTTGCTTGCAAGTTCGATGTAACATTGTCCCCTCAACCTTTTGCAGAATCAACAAACATACCATTTGCGCTCACCACACAGCTCAGAAAATCTCACTTCATTTATCCACAACTCGCATTTACTGAGCTTGACAAATAATCTATGCTCCCTCAATGTTTGCAATGTAATTTTGAGGTGCTCTGTTCATGCTCCTCTCGAGTCTTGGAGTAAATGAGGATATTATCAATGAATATTATGATGAATTAATCACGATATGGTTTAAATACCCTCAAATCCTTAAACATGGAAGGTACATTGGTTAAACCAAAAGGCATTACCAAAAATTCATAATGGCCATATCTTGTCCTGAAAGCTGTCTTTGGCACATCCTCCTCCCGAATTCTCAACTGATGGTACGCCGATCTCAAATTGATCTTCGAAAAGAATTTGGTCTCATTCAGTTGATCAAATAAATCATTGATTCGTGGTAGAAAATATTTATTTTTCACTGTCACCCTGTTCAGCTGACGATAATCTATACATAGCCTTAGACTCCTTTTTTTTTTTTTTGCACAAATAGGACCAGTGCTCCCTAAAGTGATATACTAGGGGTAATAAACCCTTTACTCATCAATTCATCTAACTGCACCTTGAGTTCCTACAACTTCTTTGGTGTCATTCTATATAAGGTGGTATAGAAATGAGTTTAGTACCAAACATCGACTAAATAATGAAATCAATCTCCAACCTAGGTGGTAACCCTGATAGATATTCAGGAATTACATCTAAGCATTTATTTACCACGGGGATCTCAGACAATTGAATGCCTTGTTCCTTTTCCAATGGCTTTATATTAGCCATAATTTCAGCTTCCTTATCAGTGGCCATCCTACCTCGAGCAACAAATTTTGAGGTAGTCATTCCTCTATACACAAAAGATGGTTGTCTGGGTATCTGAAAAATTACTCTTTTGGAGAAACAATCCACATGGACATGATAGGCGACCAACCAATCCATACCCAATATAACATCAAATTCTAGAAATTCTAACACCCTAAGGTTAACAATCATCTCATGCCCCTCATATTTCACTACACAGTTTTCACATACCATATTTGGATAAATCTTTTCTCCCGCTATTGTGCTCAATATAGGAGAGAATCATAATCTATCTACCATACTACCAAATATAAATGATAAGGTAGACCTAGCATTAATTAAAACATACATAATAGTATCACAAATGTTGATCAAACTTTCTATTAGGGGTGAAATCGGGTAGGGTCGGGTTTTTGCCCCCTAACCCACCCGACCCAATGAGGTCAGGTGGTAACGGGTTGGACCTGATACCATCCGACCTAAGGTCGGGTCGGGTCGGTCCGGTTGGCCCCCATTAAATAGCTTAATTTTTTTAATGCTTAATAACTACTATTTAAGCTTATATTAGTAATAAAATATGTTGGATTATCATGTATCAAACTTATTAAACTACTATTTAAGCTTTAAAAGATAAGATTTCTCTTTTTTGGGAGAACTCATATATGTACAAGTCAAGCTACTCGTAAACTTGGTTTATAGAAATGAGGATGAACTCACGCTCACACACACACACACACAAACACACACACACACACACACACACACATATATATATAAATTTTAAGAGGTCAGGTTGGGTTTGGTTGAGTTGCTAAAAAATTAACCCGACCAATCCGACATATCAATCAAACCCGACCCGACCCGACTTGACTTGAAATGGTTGGGTTGGGTCGGTCGGGTTGCTTACATCCCTACTTTCTATCAGTATCTTACTGGCATCTAGATCTAGTTCTGTATTGTTTTGGCTTGTTCTCTAGGGATTGATGGAGTCACATTAACCGAATCAAAATCAAAACCCATGAATTTGGGCATTTCTAGATCTTCACCCAACTTCCAATCATCGCCCAAATCAGCTAGTTCTCGCATATGTTAAACAACTTGAAGATAAACACAAGAATTCATAAATTTTGAGCTAAAAATCACTTACTTAATTTGGCCTTCAATTCAGAAACCTTAGCTCAATTCTCCTTTTCTCCCTCGTTCCCTAGCTCCCTTTCCTTTCTCTGATGTTGAGTAGCTAAAAAATGAGCAAAAAGAATGAAAGGATTTAATTTATACTTCTCTTAAACCACCACACCGACCTTTTAAAAAACTGGCAAAATTGTGAGGAGGGCGTTTTTCCTATCTAAGAGCACACTCCTCCTTGCCCAAAAACAATTTTTGTTTTTGTCACCCGCAACTCCTCCCAGGCTAGGAGTGCACTCATCCCCTGTCTAGAATCCAAAATCAAGTTTTGTCTTAAGGGAGCTCGCTCTTCCACACTCCTAGTGCCCAAACATGAAACTTTTCATATTTCTCATCCTAATGTCCGCACCTATAGTTTTGATACTCCTACGCTCTAGGACACATCTTGAAATCCCTGAAAAATAACATAATACATACACATGCATACATATATGCGTATAAATACGTCTGACATTGCGAACAAGTCAACAATAGGGTCTGACTAAAGGTACAAGGTCTTACATGATGCTTAGTCCAACTTACAGTGGGTGATTACAAGGATTGTGTTTGGTGCAATGTTCTTCCTATGGATGTTGTCCATGTCTTGTTAGGGCGCCCTGGGCTCTATGACCTTGATATTATTCATTACGGTAGGAGAAAACACTTATGTTTTTAAGCACAAGGGAAAACTATTAAATTACTTCTTGCTAACCTTGTGGATAGTAAACCCAAGTCCAAGCCACTTACCCAACCTCATGCTTCTTAGTCTATGGCTCCTTCTCGTACTCACCCGATTAAACCACTTCATATTTTCACTCGTGGTGAATTCGAGAAAGAAAGTCAATCATAAGGTATTATGCTAGCTTTGTATAGTCGCGAAGTTCATCCCGATGACCTTCAACCAACCTTTGAGTATTCTTCTGAGATTAAGAGTTTGTTAGATAAGTATCAAGATGTAATCCTTGACAAGCTTCCCAATGAACTTCCACCGATGAGAGATATACAACATGCTATTGATATTTTCCCAGGTTCTCAATTACCTAACCTACCACTGTTGGCCCAGATGTGTCCGAGAGGGGGGGTGAATTGGACACTTAATAGATTTCAACCTTTCTTTAAAATGTATGAAACATGGAAAGCAGATTAAACAAGTATGGTAAATCAAGCACGATAACAATAAGACACACAAGAATTAGACTGGTTTGGCCTCGCCTATGTCCACTACCTAACCTCTTCAATTAGGATTTGTCCAAATTCCACTAAGGATCTTCTTACAGGTCAAGACCACACCGTTACACCTTCTCAATGCAGGCTTGAGAATAACCGTTTCTCAACTTTCGGGTGTGAGAATGACCGTTACAACTCGAGCAACACTTGTTCTAAACCAGTGACTATCCAGTCACAAAAACCAAGGTACAAGATGAGATATGATTCCCTTTACTTATAATCAAAGTGATACTTACAAAGCTTTGGATTAAACCTTCTGTTACCACAAATTCGGCAAAATATGTATGATGAAGTTCAACTGAAAACTGGTTCAAAAAGCTTTTGTCTTCTTCAATGGATTTTTGAAAAGATATAGATGAAGATCAACTAATCCAGAAGATTTAACGAATTTCAAAAAGATCGTGAGTTTAAAACAGTGATTAGAAGACTAACTTCCACGAGTTTTTGCACAAGTGAAAATTGTTAAACGTTTTGAATGGTTTTTCAGTTTTCGTATTTTATAGATGGATGTCTTTGATCTGTTCTGTCACGACCCCCTCCGTAGGGTGACATCATGACCGGCATAGAATACCATATACACTGTACCTAGACGCATATAATACCCTGTCAGCCTCTTCCTTTAAAAAACAATACAAAAATCCACAAAAAAGTTTTGCTAGAACCTCCGCATAAATATGAGGTTTCTCATACACCTAATAATCCATAAAACAAATCTGATAAACCATCACAATCAAATCTGACTTATAACAATAGCATATTCACATATTCCCTTTCTATCATTTTTCTCATTCTATCTATTTATATTCACAACTGACTCATTCATATCCATATACATGTTCACACTCATCTAAATTATAAATCCAATAGATAGTGTTATACATGTACATATATCAAAATACACATACACTACCAAACTCCACAGATACCTACATCAAGCAATGCAACAATCACTCTTCTGCGCCTTATCCTTGATGTTTTATCCTGAAAAGATTAAGAGTTGGGGTAAGCAATAACTAGCTTAGTGAATACTCTATCTATGACATTATATATAAGAAAACATGACATTTAAAACAGTATAAACATCTTGATGTAAACAAATTAATCAAACATACAAACATGATCAATATAGGTTCCATCATCTCCATGCATATCCAAAGAATGCACAATCAATAATTTATATCAAACAATTTTCAACATGTTTCACATCATGTTTTATGCTGAACCTTTCGAATCAGCCAACCACATTGGTGGCAAGCCATGTGGTCATGTCAGGATATTCCCTGACGATGATATCGAATTAGCCCTCTAGATGACATGTTTTGACATTTTTCTACCTCTTACTAGGTAGTTCTGCGCAACTTCTCCTCACTATGCATCGATGAGGAGTGCACCGTCCACAACTTCATAGTTTCCAGGAATATGAGTGCGTCTTCTCCTCATTATTCATGAAGAGTGCACTGTCCTCATCTTTCCATGGACCATAGTCACATCCTATTATTATAGGAGGCTTTCCATGTCAATGATCTACTAAATAGATCCATAGACATTTTCATTTTAAAAACCCATTTTATGCTTTCAAAACACATATGCGGAAACATCATCATGCATAGATTTCATAAATCAAGTTTATACATATAATGATCACGATAGAAATACTCACAGTGGAACCGTGTAGACCTACTCTCTACAACCACTCTACTATCCATGTCAGATCAACAATAAAGTCCTGTCATATATAACCATTCCCAAATAATTTATAATTGATTTTCAAGTCATTATATTTATTTCTATGAATTAATTATTTAATTCTAGCTCTCCAATTCACGCAATTAATTCGCATAATTCCATCTCGATGTCAAAATCATATGAGGGCGTCCCAAATAATTTTTACAATCCTATAAGATATTTCTACATTCATATAAAACATTTCTACGGCGAAGAATGGTAAAAATGGGTTCTCCAGGCATATTTCATTAATTTTCATATTCAACGTGTTCACCGGAACCATTCAACATTTTTCCAAAAATATCAATTGATACCCAAAAATTATAATTTTGGTATCGAAACGTCCGAAATTCAGACCACTACAACTCTAAGGTCTCAAACTGAAATTTCACCGGAGTTTAATATGGTTCCAAAGCCCCCCAGTATCAAATTTGGCTTATGATGGTTGTACCAGCACCAATAACTCTATTTGATACAAACCAATCACATATCTAGTATCTACACATCTATAAGAGTGATAATATATCATTTCTACGTGTTTCCACTAAAAATGGGTCCAAACCCCATTTTTGGAAACACCACAAAACACTTCCTATAGCAAAATTTATTCTGGTAGAATTGTTACACGTAGATTAAATATCTGTTTTATAGTGAAAGGGAGGAAAATGGCTTACCAGTATCATGAAACGACCATGAAATACGTTGGTTCTCTCTTTCTCCCTTTCTTTCTGAGTCCGTCCTTCTTCTGTTTCCTTCTTTCAGGGTGCGTTTGGTGTGCATCATAGGATAAAATTATTTTTATGAGATTGGATTGGATGGGATGAGATATGATGGGATGGGATGAGATTAAAAATAAAGTAATGTTGTGCTTGATGTAACCTATGGGATTAAAATAAAAATTAATTAAATAATTTTTTTAAATTACATTAAACAATAAATAAATAAAAATTCATTGGTTTTGCAAATCGCAAAACCGGCTAATATTTTTTTTTTTAATTTTATAATAATATATCAGGAAGAAGAAGAAGGAGAAGAAGAAGAAGAAGAAGAAAAAAGAAGAAGGAAGAAGAAGAAGAAGAAGACGACGAGAGAAGAAGCAGAAGAAAAAAAAAAGTGCGGGATAGATTGGTGAGGTCGGATAACTTTTATCCCATCCCACTTCACCACCAAACATAGTATAGGACTAATTTTTAGTCCTATCCTATCCAATGTTGAATGCCAAACAGTCCCTCAATGTTTTTTTTTTTTTTTCTTTTCCTTCCTTAAAAGTTAAAACATGCTTGTGTTAATGTAAAAGATGAGCATGAGGTTCATTTTGATAACATGCGTTATTAGTTAACTAGTTGGTCAACTCCACTTTTAACTTTTAAGCACCCATATAGGATGATCATATATATATATCATCTTCATTTAGTAAACCAACTTTCTCGTCATTTTTTTTTAATTAATTCTTCTCATGCAATTCACTTAATTCACAATTTAAATAAACAAACTCACTTAAGAATACTATTTAATAATACCATTCAATTTGCGTATTTCGCACGTATTCTTATACACACATATGCTTGACTTCTACGTACGTATACACATATTACACATCTCGATATACGTATAAGTCAACGTATGTATTTAATTAAAACTACGGGGTGTTACTTGCTCCAAGGCAGCATATATATAGAAACAACAATGGCACAATGCACTTGAAGTAATTTTGGCGGACAAAGTTATTTAAAAAACAACGAATACATTCTTTCCCAAAAAAGATTTGATTCAGTCTATGCAACTACGACAACAACACATGAATCTTCTGATTATTCATGAGAATAGAATGTTCTGATAAAGTATTTGAACGTTCTGAAAAGATTCAAAAAGTTTTGAAAAGTTTCTTCTAAAAAGTGCAAGTGTCAGCTTTGTGACAATATTGGATTAGTGTCATAATTGGTCAATCATCGTCCTGACGCATAATCTCATCTTTGTCGTTTTGTTCCTTGAGGGCGCTCATAGATCATAAGCGTCCTGCTAAATTGAGAAGTGAGGGCGTTACAAAGAATATAATCGTTCTGACACGTTTAAAACAAGTAAAGCATAAGGGTGCTAATAAGGTTATGAGCGTCTTGATGTTTTTAATGTGTTTGAATTTGTAAAACGATAAGTACGTTGAAGAACGTTCAGCGTCCTCAGAGTTACTAAGTTAGTTCTTTAAGTGAGGGCGCTCATGTTCAAGTAGCGTCCTGAAAGTTTTCCAACTTATAATTGTCAACGTCATTAGCGATTTAAATCATTAAAAACTCGAAAAAACAGTCAGTGACCTGATATTGAATCAACGTCCTGACAAGTTCATTGGTTGACTCAATGAGGGCGCTACTGATGAAGTAAACGTAATTCTCACACTCGGACACAAATTTCTCATTAAAATGTTTCATTTAGGTCATCTCCCATTCTTATGATTTGGTTAACTTAGGAATGAGAGAAGAACGATACTCCATTACTCAAATTAGGGCCCGTTCAGGAGAGCTTTTTCAAAGTGCTTTTAGAGCAAAAACTCTTTTGGAGGTGTCTGACACGACACTTGCTTCTAGCAAAATTGCAGTGAGATTTTTTTTCTGCTTTTAGAAAAAGCTAGGAGAGGCTTGCTTTTCCCAAAAGTGCTTTTTAGAAAATTATTTTTGGAAAAGCTCTCCTAAATAGGGCTTAGGTCGTAAAGTTCATAGATAACACCAAAATGACAGAAACACCCCCCCAAAAAAAAAAAAAAAAAGGTTTGGCCGGACAGGACCAAACCCACAATGTTAAGTTCAGTCTTGTCTGACCGAACCGATCCACTCGGTTCGACCTTGTTTGACCAAACCGACCGCAGGAAGCCTGCCATGAAAATGGTGATGGTGAGCTTCCGGTGGGTCTTTTTTTGCAAAAAATACACACAAATATCATAGAAAATGCGTACAAATAAAAAATGGTATCAAAACATGTATTTTTTTATCGAATCAATGAGATTGCATTAATGCTCAAAATCTTTCCCAAATTGAAAATGGTTCCAAGACGCGTGCTTGTTACCCAATCGGCTTGGTGTAAGAGGTGAAGAGGAAGAAGAATGTGATCGGTGGCGGTGCGAGGAGGCTTGGAGGGGGTTAGGTTTGGGAGACGAAGAAGACGATGAGAGGTAGGGGTGTTCGATAGTTATTATTTTATATTTATCAATTTTACTATAATAAAATTATTCAAAATATTATAGTGAAAAAAATATGAAAGAAATCACCTTAATAAGTAATATAATAGTAACATTTGACTTAGATATAGTTTTATAAATGACATTTTGAATTAAAAAATTGAGTAGATTACGCAATTCTATAATTTATACATTGAATATATTAACTCGACCAACCTGACCTAAATTAATCGAAATTAGTGGGTTGGTTTGGGTTAGATTTAGGAGGTCTATTAGGTTGAGTTGAGCTGACTTGATTGGGTGGGGCTGATGGTTTTTCATAACTCGAACCGATTACCCAACCCATGAACACCGAGGTGGGTAAGAGGCTAGTTTAGGTATTTAATTTGTTTTTTGTGGGTAAAGATAGCAATATAATTTTGGATAGGGGCAAAATTAGCAAGTGAGGAGGGATAGTGGTTTAGTGGGGTATATATAGATTTTCCCCAAAATTTAGAAGAGAAAATATTTAGGTTGATTTGTATCATTATTTGTTTGGGCTTTTTGGTTGTCCAGCCTTAAATCATCTTAAGAGAGCGTTTTCTTCTTCTTCTCTCCCCTCTCTGGTTGAGACCTTCACTGCAACTTTCTCCATCTAAACTCTTAAGTTTCGTTGATTGAAGATGGATTACAGGTACGATGCGCAAGTACCCATTTACAGGCAGACGTCGACGATGGCAGGACACCATGGATCTTCTCTTTACCCTAGAGTTGGACAGCCCGCTCACCCTGGAAGCCGAGCCCCTTCCTTCCATCATTCCAACCCTCCCTCCTCTTCCTCTTGTAATTCTCTAATCCTTTTATGAAGTTTTAATCAATCCTTTTTTTTTTAGTTGGTTGGTTCTGCTTATTTAATTTGCAGAAGATAAGGAGTTTTTATTTATTTATTTTTATGGGAAAATCATAATTTTACGGACTCTAATAGTCTTGGAAGACAACTGCTATTGAAATTTTTAGATTTTGATGTTTGGGTTATTGGTATTTTTTTTAAAATCAATCAGATTTAGTGGGAAAGTTTGTTGAAGGGATGGTTAATTTTGTGATTTGATTTGAATTGCAGCTGGTTTGGGCATTCGGGTTGCGATAAAACCGGAATACAGGATTACCCCACCGGTGAGTGTTTTGAATTTTTCGTCTTAGGATTTAGAAAAGCTGTTGGATTGGGTTTTTTGTGGAGTTTTCCGTTGTTTTTGCAATTCAGTTTATGGGTTTGATTGGATTGAGGTTGTATTTTAAAATGCTAAACTTGCAGCCTCAATTGTCGCCACAAGTGGGAGATATTCCGCGGAGTACCTTTCAGTTTAATTTTGATTTGGAGAGGAAAATTCTGGTTGAAGCAGAGAAGGAAAACCCGAATTGGGGCCGACTTGGGTTGGAAAACCTTCCATCAAGAACTGCAGAATCAAATTCTTCTTTGGTATGGTTCTTTCAGCCTTACGTATGTTTTTTCAAAATTTCTCTTCATTAAAAATCATGTTTAATACCAAAAACTCAGCAAAATTGGAAAACTTCTTTTTTTATTTATTTTTTTATTACACAAATATTGCAATAAGAACCTCATAAGATTTTCTTATATTTTTTAATTACTTAAAAAAATGATGCAGTTAGTGTAGTAAATTGGAATCTAGTATTTGATACATGTAATGTCTTGTTTTTGCTGTGCATCTACTGTCTGTGTTACTGTTGAGTGTAGAGGCTCGTTTACGTAGATGTAATTTGGATTCCTTTTAGTCAAGAAATTAGAAACCCATAGTTAAACTGCACTATAATGCAATTAGTTTAGTTTAAGTTGTAACTTGGGAAGAGGCTGGAAGCTGGTTGAATGATAGTCATGCCAATGTTTTTGTTGCCCCCTTAGACCCCATTGCGGTGTATAAGGTTATCTTGCAGTATGAGGCTTTCCACGATAACTCATTGAAGTACACTGATAGACTCACTTAACCTTAAATGTGGGAGTTAGATAGTTGTAAAGGAAGCTGGAAGTTTCTTTGGAATTTCAAAATATTAAATTTATGTGAAGCATCTTCTTTAATTGTTTTTCGTATGGTAATAATTTCCATCACCCCTCCCTTTCGTAATGACACAAATGTGATAATAATAATAATCGTTTGGATCAATGCATGAAATAATTGTACCATATGTTATCTCACTGAAATTGTAATATTACATTATTTGTGTTGTAGGGCTCTGTTACAGATCCTGTGGTAAATAAATACATTGCTTCAGGACTCAGTCGGGAAGCTGTTCCTTTTGCAGTTGCTAGTTATGGGGATAATCCAACCAAGGTATGCTTTTGGGCTCCTTAGTGATTCCCTTTTGTACATTGCCCAATCATTTTTGACTTCCTTTAAGATTATTTATCATGCACTTGACACAAATAAACGGTGGTTCAGATTTCAGACCATTTAGTTTTGATGGTATTATTGATAAAATTATAAGTAAGACATGCCCATTGAGTGTACAAAAACAATAATATAGAAAGAAAAATCCTGCAAATTCTAATATTTTTTTTCTTCTTATCTTTAATCTTCCTATGCATGTCATTACCCACTTGGGAACCAAAAAATTTAAAGTGAAACCCTTTGTATTTTGAATAACTAGACTAACCAAATTACTTCAATGGTTGGAGTGAGATTTTGATGAGAGTGAGATATTCTTTGTGGTAAAGGATTTAGGAAGGGCAATGTTTTAGGCATGATATATGTTTTTTTTTAAATGACTAATTGTCACAATGGAAATTACTTTGAGCTCTAAAACTTATTTATTTATTTGATTAAAGAGTTAATCTAGCAATATTATCGTTTGAAAAACTTGGTCAAATGCATATACAAAGTTTTGGGGTATAAACTTAGCTTTGGAACCAACACATATCATTCCTGAGGGGTATTTCTTCAAATCTTTGGTGATTTCTTGATTGCAGAAGATTTCATTTTTACTGCATAGACTACCTCTGCAAAGAGTTCGTTGGAAATTAGGCATGAGGAGTTTTGATCATTTTGGATCTTTTATATTGTAAGGTTGGTAGATTTTTTTGCTTTCTTTGTGTAGTGAAAAAGCTTTGTTGAGTTGAGTTGGAGACTGCCTTGGAAATATGCAGTGGAAACTGTTTTTCCATTTTATTGAAAGCTTTGTTGAGTTGAGTTGAGTTGTTGTGGAGACTATGCCTACGAAATATGCAATTGCAACTGCTTTTCCATTTTATTGAAATGGATTTTGTATAGACTTTTGATAATTTTAATATATCTACTATAAGTTTCCGGACTCTTAACTGGGATGAATTTAAAGGTGAGCCTTTAACAGACAGAAGCTGGTTAGTATAGTTCCCAAATTTTTTGGATTATTGATCTCTAAATCATTCTTGTCATTAACATGCAGCAAAATAAATTTTGTTAGAGATCCCACAAAGGTGGGAGCCTCAACTACTAGGTATGCTCTTTTTCTCTTGCTGTTTTGTTCTCAAGCAGATTCAAGGTTTCAATTTAAGCCTATCCAAAGCAAAAACCCCAATGTGAGGGAAGTATGGTTTATGCTAAAAGTTATCTAGTTTTCTTACTTACCACATATCTTTCTTTTTTTTCGTATTCTCTTCTTCATGGCTAATATCTTTGAGAAATAGCTTTGACTCCTTTCCCTCCCCCTTTTCTAGGGTATAGTCAAAGGAAACACATAGCTAATTTAATAAGTTGGAAAGGGCCGAAAGGCCATTTCTGAAGGAACATTTTGAGTGTCTAATTTTCTGCCAATTTGAACAACGTGGTTTGGATATCATTAGATTTTTGTCTTATTACTTTTCCTACAAGAGGTGGACCTTGACTACCTTATATTTGTCTACGAGGAACTTCGAAGTACAGCATATGTAGAGCCTTAAAAAAAGCATTCTTAATGCAATGATACATTTGGTGCTATAGTAAAGGAAAAAGGACTTAACAAATTTTCTTAGCTCCAGTGGGCAATATGGGTTGTCATATGGCTCTAAATAGTCAAGGCATCAAGGAGATCCCTAGGCAATAACAATTAAATTAAATATATAGTATGGATGTATAATATTTTTCATATAATCTTAAGTATTTTAAAGCTTTGAAACTTAAGACAAGTTGCATATTTCATTCAAAAACTCTTAAATTTTGTAAGACCCAGCCATTGCATATTTTAAATTTTGAAGTACAACATTAACTTTTTTTTAAGTACGAGGAACTTCAAAATATGGCATTAGGTACTTTAAAAAATTTAAAATTTTGTAATGGTTGGGTTGCTCAACCATTGCGCCTAGGCCCATTCCTCACAATGTGTGTCAAAAGTTATTGAGGTTATTCCATTGTGGCTTGGAGATCACAAATTGACTTTGGAAATTGCCTCTCCAATGTTTAAGGTAAGGTTGCGTACGTCTTCTCTTTTCCAAACCTCGCAATGGTGGAGGCATCATGCACTAGGCACCACTCTCATGTGGTCCTGCATCCCATGCTTTAGGTTTCATGTATATATTATTGACTAGGATTTTTATTTATTTTCCTCTTTTATTTAGTTTAACTAGATAAATTTCATTGATATGATTGCTAGGTGGATCCTATTCTTGTGTTTATCTTCGTGGGATATATTTTCGTTATAAAGCCATTACCTTGAGCTATTTTCTTTTATCTCATATTACACATCACAGTAAAGTAATTTCTTCTACATGGTATTATATTGTCTCTTCTGTTGTGAAGACAATCTTGAAGAAATCACATTTAGCCTTGGTAAAGGATAAATATGCTAATCCCCTCTTTTCTAAATAGAGCTTTTTCGTGATGAGGTAGGGAGATATTCTTTGCAACTTGTTGTATTTTGTTGTTTAATGGTTTGACATGAGAATTTTTGCAAGTTTGAGGTCATGAGTCCTAAACCCACTACTTGCCTATAAGAAAAGGGTTATGTTTGCATGAGGAAATTCTTTTTGGTTTCAATTCTTTTTCTCCCTTTATCCTCTTTCTCAACTATGGTCTATTTATGTTCTTATTTTTGTATGTGTCTTACAATTTAAGCTCATTGCTATAATCTCCATGTTTTCCATTATGACTTACAAAGCACATTTTGGCTTAAGCCTAGTTTGAGACCAATTAAATCTTGGTTTGATGAAGCCTTATAATTCTTGTGGATCATGCTTCATCTTAGCTTGTAGAGCCTTTAACATATTGTTGATCAAGCTCTTCGCTCCAAGTCTTTGAATTCTTTGCAAATCTTAATGGATCAAGCCTTTTGTTAGCCAGGAATGCTATTGTTTAAGCCTTCAATAGTTGTCAGCCAAGTTTCTTATTTCGATCCTTAAGTTACATTTTTATCAATATATATCATTTGAACCTTTGAAGCTTTTGTTATCAAGCTCTTAGCCCATAGATGCCTATGCATTTAGGAAAAAAGAAGAGAAAAAAGAGCTTTTGACTTGAGTAACTCATTTTTTGCGAGATTCAATAACTGACTCTTTGAAGTACTTAATGTGCATTTTTGTTCATTAGATGCTTTTTTGAAACAACTGTTCGTAAAGACATTTAAATAGTTTCATTGTATCTTCCCTAGAGGATATAGCACCCATTCTTGTGGGCATTCATGACGTGTATGGTCCGATTGGGGGCTTATTCAAATTTGAACGATTGGTGTAGGATGGGAGGATCCATTCATTGAAGGAAAAGCGGTTGATAGTCTAATTAAGGGTTTTTGAAAGGGCAAGGGTAAGTGGGTCATCCATTCCTACTAGTGGTGAAATTCTAGGTTTGGACAAATTCTGGTTCAAACAACACCTAACATAAGCAAACTTATAATATTTCTGTACCTGGCTCAGTATGAGATCTAGTTTGAGCCTAAAGCTTTTCCAACACGTCTAGCCTTGTTTAGGAAGTTCACATCTGATTGGAACAACATGGATTCAATTTAAATGATTGGCATAGGATGGGGGATCCAGTCAATGAAGGATAAGGGGTCGGTAGGAAAATTTAGATTTGGGGATGTTTATTAAAATCTATGCATTGGAAACATCATTAACTACCCAATTATAGGGTTTTCTTGGGCTTTACCCAACCTTGTTATTTCATAACAATGACCACACTCACTTTAAACCCGGCTGGAAAAAGGCAAATACATGGGTCTGGACCATTTTTTGCCAGTTCCATCCATTACCCATTGGTGCAGAAGTTATAAACTCTGGAATAGAAGTGGAAATGATTGGTGGTGGACCATGTGGCACCCTCACAGCTTTATGGAAGATCCATAAGTTTGTTACTACTGACAAAAGATTCAAAATGTTACTGTGTTTTATCCTAAGGACTGTAGACCCCTGACAAGACCCATTCAGAATCTGTCTGCCTATGAGGCAAATATAGACGACAGAAAGAATGATGCTGCCTGATAGTTCACTTGGTAAACATACTTACTGTGTCAACCCATCAGCATGTCAGAAAATCCTATCCGTCCCATATCTCTTTTCTTCCCTTTTCATCAATGCCCTCTCCTAGAGAAGCACCATATTGGCTCCTAATCCCCGAATGGCATTCTTAGCAATTGCTCTTTTATGGCCTTCACCCAGGATGCTAATTTTCCATGATAATGTTTTGGGCACTGTCATATGCCACCATATTTCTTTATACTTCTATAGCTATTGAATATTTGCCTACTTCTGCTCTCAAAGACTAGGCTGCGTCACTGGACTTCGTAACATGCTTCAACTCCTTGCTTTCCACCTCCAGCTTATGCACTTTACCATTTGCCACCCCATAGTTGGATTGGGTGCAATCCATTTCTTTTCCCATATAAGACAGAATTATTATTATTATTATTATTTATTTTTTTTGTCAAAGATACAAGACAGAATTTAATCATCACGTCTTGGATCATGTCCCTAAGAAGGTTACATGCTTGTTCCCATCTCCCAGAAATTTTAAACCCCAAAGTTGTACCTATTTCTTATGTTTCACATTAGCCATGAAACTATATCATATTATTGTTTGTCGTATCCTTTGGATGGCCTGAATAGGCAAGAGGTTAATGTGTTCAACCTCTTCTAACAATTTGGTCATTCCTAAAATGATAAAATATATCACTCGTCTCAATTAGATATTTCCTACTTCTTTCCAATCTTTCCTTTATTTTCTAAAAGGTACTTGAGGTAGAGATACTAAGCCTATAGGATTGGGTATTAGGTTAAATTGCTCCCGCTCCCATTCATGGATTAATCTTAGACTAGAGTCTGGTGTACTTAGGTTTGGGTGTCCCACTGAAAGATCTTTCATGGCAATGGACCATTCTGTGTTTCGTAATGATTGCATAGGTCTATATTGAGTGAATTTTATAGATTGTTGAATGATTTAGTTGTGACAATGATGAGCCTATGTCTGTATGCCTGTAATGCATTTCTAAATCTCCTTCGGGTACGACTTTGTCCTAATGGTAATGGTTCTAGGCTTCATTCTTCTCGACACCTCCTTAATTTTGGACACTATAATCCTCCAACTAGTGGTAGGGCTGTAAGTAATACCGAACCCGATTGATGCAATTCGGGTCGGCCGGGCATACCATCTGACTGGTAGATCAGGTCCAGCGTGTCCAAACCCGAAGGGTCGGGTTGTAAGATCGGGCGATGAAAATTTTCACCCCATTAAAACTGACCCACCTGACACCTTGTAAAATATATAGGTATGAATACATACATACATACATATATACAAACAAACATGCATGTATGTATGCATACTAATAATAATATTATAATTACTACATAAAAAAACAAAATCTTTGTAGGCACCACTCCCCCTCTTTTCACAATCAATGTGGGACTAAAGAGAGGGTTCTGCCCCTTTAGTCCCAAACAACTCTCCCAACCATTATATTGAGAATTTGTATATTGTATTGTATACTCAATGGGCTTCAATTCTTCTTTCTTTATTGACAAAAGAAACATCTTTGGACTTTGATGTTTGAGATCATTTCTTTATTTTCTTACTAAAAATGGGGAAAAATCATCAAGAAGAATTTTGATACTGTCGCTTCCATTGATGTGACTACCAGTATTCAGAACACTGCCTAGTGTGACATTACATTTTTAAGCTACAGCTTGTTTTTTTTTTTTGTTGAATTGAACATACTATATAATGAAACATCTGGTTTGTTCCCAGGTGCGCGAATTTGTTAATGGATACAATCTCCTTCGAGATATGGGATTTCCTTCCAACGGTATCGCTGAAGCATTAGTTGCATACGAGAATGATACTGAAAAGGCATTGGCACGTTTCCTCAACAGTTCTTGTTGATTCTTGATAACCAGAAACAGACGGATTTCACAGTTACATCATTAGCTGTTTGTGATATTATTTTACGTTGTATTTTAGTTTCTTACTTTCTTTCCTTTTATTTTTTTTATTTTTTTAAATAGTTCCTTAAGAAAAAGAAGAGTTGATATTTGTGACTTAATTGTTTTTTTCTGTGTGAATTTGTTAATTGTGAAATTAAATATATATATATTGAGAACTAAATTTATATTATTATGATGCAAGAAGTGGGAAAATTTTCGATGTGATTATTATAATAAAGTGATAATTATTTATTTATTTTGTTTTTGTCAAGAAATAACAAGAATTGTGTGCAATGCATGTGTCTAAATGTATATATATATATATTTATGAAGTCATGGGTGTATATATATATATATATATATATATATGTATATTTGTGTTACAAACACTCAAGATGTCGTTGTGTAAGTGAGAAGACTTGAACTCAGGATGTATTTTATATTAAAATTTTATGCCCTTCAATTTTGTCACTTACTTAACCTAATGTTAGGTATGCAATATTAGTTACCTCGAACTGTTTAGTCGTTTTTACAAGGATCACATCAAATGCCTTTTTTTTTTTTTGAGTGTTGACACAATGGCGAGGGATATAAGGGGTCTGAATAGAGATTATGCGAATAAATTATTATGGTTCTATTTTTGCCTTTTATTGGGAGAGAGAAAGCTCTCACTTATTTGTAAGGAGAAAGAATCGAATTTTCAACTTTAAATGAAGGGATCTGGATGTACACTGTTGGATTTAGCCAACGTTTACCATCAAATGCGATCCAACGTTTACCATCAAATGCGACCTTGATGCTCCATATATAAACATTTTCTTGTTTTTTTTTTCTTTTTTTTTGGAACCTTTTTCTGGAAATGTGATGGTAGAAACTTAAATCTCACATTTCTTATTTCATGCCATGATACCAAAAGAATCAATTTATAAATACATATTTATGCTATTGAGTACTATCAACAATTTATATCAAGGTTTTTTTTTGTTTTTGTTTTGCACTGTATATCAAGGTTTTCATTCTATGACATTTAAATGAAACTGATTATATGCTTTTAAACATTCAAATAATCCTTGCATACATTTCTGATTTAATTACCAAATAAAATCCCTTTACGTTGTCGGAGCATAGAGATCTTACACATAATATTATTTTTTTAGGTGGAACACACATAATAAATTTGAAAGTTCCAATACGATCTTTAATCTAAGGGTCCGGCTATTTTCACCACTCTTTTATATCTCTTAATCCACCTCATCTAAAAATTAAAAAGATAAAAAAATCCTCATGTGAAGTTATCAAAAAAGATAAATATTAAACCCCTTAAACCCTGTCACCTCTCTCTACGCCCATCAATTCTCTACTCTATACCTTTCAACCCTTCAACTCTCTAACTCTCCAACTTATCTCAATCTTCAATCTTGTCATTTTCTTATATTTTTCAAATTAAAAGCATACATTTCTACCATTTTTACCCTTTTGAAGTATTCTTTTTTTACAAAAACATACTCAAAATCGAAGAGAAAAGGGGGCCAAAAAGGGTTTCGAAACCCAAAAAAATCGCCTTCGAATTGGGTGTGTCCGACAGTGCGTGGGCGGATAGAATGAAATCCGTCCGACCCTAACAGGCCGAACATATCTTCTTTGTTAGGCCCATCAAGGTCAGACAAAAAAGAAAAGAAAAAACCAAAAAATGCATTGTCCGACCTGGGTCGAACGTTTACGATTCTTGCGCGCGGAACGAGTTTCTGGAACCCATTTTCGCCGCCTCATTCCACCATTTTTACCCATTTTTTTTTTTTGCAAAAAAATATTCCAATCCAACAATGT
Organism: Paratinospora sagittata; assembly: GCA_035771175.1. Lineage (NCBI taxonomy): Eukaryota > Viridiplantae > Streptophyta > Magnoliopsida > Ranunculales > Menispermaceae > Paratinospora > Paratinospora sagittata. The sequence goes on along the minus strand of CM069596.1, from coordinate 24,630,238 downwards.
AGCATTAAAATCAACTTAGAACATGTAATAAATTATGATTTACTTACCGATTTATGATCAAAGATTGCACTTAAATAACTTTGAGTTCGAGGCCTCCAAAATCTAAAATAACTTAATTGTTTTGCAAGATTTCGCGACGTTGTTGCTCACAAATCTTCTTATCGGTGTTCTAACCTTTTGAATGATTGAAAAACTTGAAGAAATGGTGAATCAATGGTGAAGAGAAGAGAAAAGAAGAAAAGAGAGAGAGGGAAATGGTTTAGGGCGTTGGGGTAAGAAGGTTAGAATAAGAATTTAGGTGGGTGAAGAAAGAGGAAATGATTGATTTTAAATTTTCACGTGGGTAAAAAGAGTAAATGGGTGAAGAGATAGGAAATGGTGGATAAAAATAGTCGGACCCTTTAATTAATTATGCTACAATAATCAAAATCATTTTTACAAACTTCCAATATTACTCTTTTAACCAATGTCTAAGTATTAATTTTAATATCTAAATTGATTAAGGGCATGCACAATGTTTGCCACTTATTGTGTAAGAAAATTTAATATTAGAACTTAACTTCATTCTTAACATAAATATTATTTGTATAATCATCTTCATCTCATAGTCATTTAAGATAAAACGAGATTATGATTATTATTTGAAATACAAATCATAAAATGCCCATTTTCTTCTAAATATAACTTTTAATAATTTAATTATATAATTTTTTAAAATTAATTAATAATAAAATTACATGTGCAAACCCATATATATAACTCCCTTTTGTTCTAGGGTTTTGAAAATGTGAGAAAACATTTTGATTTTTGAAAATCACTCAATGGAATCACATTAATTTGTGTCTCTCTTGTGTTTAATATGGCCTAAGTGCATGTATTTATAGTTTAAAATTGAGCAATAATTGTTAGACATAAGAAAATAGTTGTTGGGGGCTCAAAAATATATATATAGATATATATATATATATATATATATATATATATGATCAACCGTTGGAATTGTGCTTCGATAGTCATTAGTGCGTTGATATACTGTACTAGCGGGCTGGTTGAAGACCGAGAGCACAAGACCAAAAAATGACCCATTAGTACACTAACAATCCAGTTGTTTGAATTGAACTTGTCCAACAAGAAATCACTTGAATTTTGTAAATTTTTGGTTTTCTAAAATTCTAACTTGATAGACATCTTTGGGCAATGAAATATGATAGAAATCCACTAAGTTTGATGATGTACTTTAAAAATATTTGGATTTTTTTTTTTAAGTTTATGTTAAAAAACAGGACATGAAATACAATTTTTTTTCAAATTAAAACATATGCATATGTAATTTTGATAAAACTAATGCAAATGTGATTCAAACAAGTTTTAAATGTTTTAAAAACATAAACCAATCATGTTTGAACATTTAAAAATTATTTTCAAACAAAACTTGATGCAAGGATGATTTTTGAAGAAAGTGATTGAGCAATATGAACAAGGAAAACTACAACCTAATTTTAATTCTATGTCTATCGTCTTTCATCCACTTCTTTTCGCCTCGGCTCGTCCAAACTTTGATTTTTTCTTGATTTCTTCCACTTGATTGGACTTGAGGTTACTTGAGTCTTTTATTAGCCTTAGACTTAATTTTTTGTGCTGAAACATACAAAATAAATTATTAGCACCATAGGATATATTGTTCGTAGTTAGCATCAAAACACTTAAAAAAAATTTAAATGAAAAGTCACTTAAGTCAATAGAGTCATGCTCTTATTAATTATCCGCCTTACTGCTATAAGGAAGAGAAAACTTAAAATAAGATCGATAGAGATTATTAAGAAATATATAACTAACTTTTTGTAATTTAAAAAATATGGACTTATATTATAACAGAATGGAGAAAGTGAATTTACATGTCCTTGTATAGTTTTTTCTTTCTCTAATCAAAGGTCCATCTTATTTATGGAGTTGAGAAAACATTGTTAATTAAATTGTTGAATTGAGTTAGGTTGAGATGACTACCATGATTAGCCGACTTTTCATATTTGATTAATGACTTTTCTTTTCTTTGCTTACTCTCCTCTAATTTTGAAGGTATACATGCCTGGAGAAGTAGAGATTTGTTCTTGAACCAATGACAAATTGCCTTGATAGTTGCCTTAAACCTTTGTCCTAAATCATAAACTCTAGCCTAAACCCTTGTCATTCTTGTCACTAGGGCTTTGTTGGAAATGTAGTGAGCACACAAACTCTAAACAAGAAAAATATTGAAGAAGGAGAAGAAATTGAACTTGCACTTGAACTTGTGTATTTTTCTTGATTTGAAAATGAGAAATACATGAGGTATTTATAGGACCCTACCTAGGCAAATACAATAAATGCATACATGAATCTTCACATACATGAACCACTAAGTTCATGGATCACACTATCCTAGGTACATGCATGTATTCATTAACTTCTAGATACATTCATGAACCTATTAAAAATGTTCACATTAAGATACATTCACTATAAAGTTTCCAAATGAATCATGTTTACTATAAATATATGTTAATTTCTAACATCCCCCCTTAAACATGATTCATGCACTTCAAAAAATCAAACTTAATCTTTGACATGCCTTTATCTTCCAAAAACTGATACCCATTATCTTTCTTCAGTTTTGGAATTTGAACGAATGCCAACATTCGCCCCCTGAAAACTGCTTCATGCCTAGCATGTCTCTTAGCTTCATGAAAATTTCACCTAATAATGGTTTAGTGAATATATCTGCTACTTGTTCAGTAGTGTGACAATATTGGAGCTCTACAGTCTTCTGCTTCACATGATCACGAAGAAAATGAAACCGAGTATCAATGTGCTTGCTCCTTTCATGATGGACTGGATTCTTTGCAAGCTGGATAGCTGACATGTTGTCCACAAATATCACAGTTGGCTCCTTCTGTGGATGATCCAACTCCTTCAAAATATTTCGTACCCATATTGTTTCACAAACAGTAGATGAAGCTGCTATATACTCTACTTCACAAACGATAGAGCCACTATTTTTTATTTCTTGGTGGTCCAAGAAAATGCAGTTGTGCCAAGATAGAAGACATAGCCAGTGGTGCTTTTTCTCTCATCTTGGTCCCCTCCCCAATCACTATCTGAATAGCCTACTAATTTTGCATTTTCACCATAATTATAAAATTGACCAAGATTAAGTGAGCCTTTGATATACCTTAGTATTCTCTTTGTAGCTAGCCAATGTGACTCCTTTAGTGTCTCCATGTAACGACTCACAAGTCCAACGCCATACATAATATCGGGCCTTGTGATTGTCAAGTACCTCAGGCTTCCAACCAGACTCTTGAAAAAAGTTGAGTCCACAAATCCTCCATTTCCTTCTCTTGATAGTTTCATACCTATAGCAACTTTAGTGTTCACAGTGTTGCAATTACTCATCTTGAATTTCTCCAAAATTTCCTTCATGTACTTTGTTTGAGATATAAATATCCCATCTTGCTGTTGCTTCACTTCAATCCCAAAGAAGTAGGTCATCAGTCCGTTGTCTGTCATCTCAAACTCTTTAAACATTGACAACTTGAATTCCATAAGCATTTCACTGCTAGTTCCTGTGTACAGCAGGTCATCAACATATAAGCAAATAATCAAAAATTCACCTTGATGATTTTTCTTCATGTAGACTGCATGCTCATATGGACATTTGGTGAAACCATTATGTTGAAGATAGCTATCAATGCGTGCATTCCAAGCTCTTGGCGCCTGCTTTAAACCATATAATGCCTTTTTCAGGCGATATACCTTGTTTTCTTCTCCGTCAATTTCAAAACCTTCTGGCTGGTGAATATACACTTCTTCTTTGAGAATGCCATTGAGAAAGGTTGATTTGATATCAAGCTGATATATTTTCAAATTATGATGAGCGGCAAGTGCAATCAATAATTTCACCGTGTCAAGTCTTGCAACTGGTGCAAAAACCTCTTCGTAGTCGATACCGTACTTCTACTTATAGCTTTTAGCAACTAGTCTCGCTTTGTAACGAGAAACTTCACCCTCAGCAGTACGTTTGATTTTGTACACCCACTTGACGCCAATAGCCTTTTGATTTGTTGGAAGTGTTGTCATCTCCCAAGTGTCATTCTTCTGAATAGCATGAATCTCCTCCTCCATTGCCGATCGCCAACATTCTTCTTCTACAGCTTCTTGGAAGGTCAGAGGCTCGTGATCAGCATATAAACAGAAGATGTTGGTCTCTTCGTCTTATTCTCTTTGATTATAAATCTTCGCGAGACTTCTCATTTTGATGGGACTTTGGTGTATGGAAGATCTGTTTCTACTACTTTCTGCTGAAGATGGTGAGTTTCTTCTCGGAGAAGGTGTGTCATGTTGAGGAGATGGTGGTATACCTGGTGGAACTTGTGTTGGGGGTTCTTCAAGTTCTTCAAACACTTGCTGCACTTTGGCCTTCTCATCATCATTCCAGCTTCATGCTTTATCTTCATCAAAGATAACATCTCTACTAACCACTAATTTCTTTGTTAGTGGATTATAGAGCTTGTATGCTTTCGATTCTTCACTATAGCCTAGAAAGATGCATTTCTCACCACGATCATCCAATTTCTTTCTGTTGGGCTTGGGGACTTGAGAATATGCAACACACCCAAAGATTCTTAGGTGTGCAACAGTTGGTTTGTAGCCGCTCCACGCCTCTTGAGGTGTCATATGCTTTACACTTTTGGTAGGACATCGGTTTAGCACATATGATGAGCACGCCACAGCTTCCACCCAAAATTGCTTTGGCAATCCTTTCTCCTTGAGCATAGTTCTTGTCATGTTAAGAATCGTGCGATTCTTTCTTTCAGCGACCCCATTTTGCTGTGGGGTGTAAGCCGTAGTATATTGATGTTTTATGCCTTCTTCCCTGCAATACTCATCAAATACTTTTGAGGTGTATTCTCCACCTCGATCAGAGCGGAGAGTTACAATTTTGTGACCACTTTCTTTTTCTACATGGGTTTTATAGTTTTTGAGTACAACAAAAGCAGCTGACTTTTCTTTAAGAACATAAACCCATAATTTTCTGCTGAAGTCGTCAATGAAAGTAATAAAGTATCTATTACCTCCTAGCGACTCATGTTCAATAGGTCCACATATGTCAGTGTGGATCAGTTGAAGTGGTGTCGTTGCTCTCCATGATTTGCCGCTGGGAAAAGGAAGCCGTGCTTGTTTGCCAAGTATACAAACATCACAAGTGTTACTTGGCGGCTCGATCATTGGTAACCCATGCACCATGCTTGATGAAGATAGTAGTTTTAGACCGCTAAAGTGGAGATGCCCAAGGCGATGATGCCACTTCCATGACTCACTTTCTTTGACTCCATAGAAGCATTTCTCTGACTTTGTGCTAAGATGAAGTGGGAACATTCGATTTTGGGTCATCGGAACATGTGCGATGATTCTTCCACTTGTATCTCTCAAAATGAGAGAGTTGTCTCTCATTTGTATGTTATATCCCTTTTCTACAAGCTGCCCAATGCTAAGAATATTGCTTTTCATATTAGGTACATAATACACATTAGAGATATACCCATTCTTACCATCCTTCTGATAGATTTTTACTTTTCCTTTGCCTTCAACTGATAGTTTGGAGGAATCTCCCAAGTTCACTTTTCCGTGGACTTCTTCCTTGAGTTCTACAAACAATTCTTTCTCGCCACACATATGATTGCTTGCCCCAGAATCAAGATACTAATTTTTATATGAAGTATGTGAATCATCATGTGCAAGAAGTAGGATAGAATCATTACCTACATCATGTGATGTCTCTGCAACATTGGCTTGTTCATCAATTTTTAACCAACAGTCGGAGGCGTAGTGTCCAAATTTATTGCAGTTAAAACATTGGACATTCCTATTGGCTCCATGTCCATAGGATCTTCCTCTACCTCGATTACCTCCTCGTCCTCTAAAGCTTTGATTCTTGTGCTGACTTCGGCTTGATTGTTGAGTTGTTCCTCGCACTCGGCCTTTGCCTCGACCACGGTTGGAGGTAGATTTTCTTTGATCATTTAGAGTCATTTTTGACTCTAATGCTTGTTCCAATACAGCTGGATTAGATTTCTTCTGCATCCTTTGCTCATGTACTTGTAGTGAACCCAATAATTCCTCAGTTGTAAGTATCTCCAAGTCCTTAGACTCTTCGATAGCTACACCTACGTGCTCAAATTTAGAGGAAAGGGATCGGAGTACCTTCTCGACGACACAGATGCCATCTAGCTTCTCACCATTTCTCTTCAAGCCATTCACGATTATTAGCAACCGTGAAAAATAATCGGACACCGATTCACCATCCTTCATGTGGAGAGCTTCAAACTCGCCTCGCAATGCTTGAAGACGAACCCGCTTCACTCGATCATCTCCTTTGAAGATGGAAACAAGAATATCCCATGCTTCTTTGCTTGTTGTTGCTTCAGCAACCTTTTCGAAGGTAGCTTCGTCCAACCCTTGATAGAGTATAAACAAAGCTTTTTTATCCTTCTTCCTTTGCTCCCTAATAGCCTTCTTCTCATATGCTGTAGATGCAGTCTCTTGCTTGCCAGTGGGTTCCACAAAACCATCGTTAATGGTTTCCCAAAGATCTTGAGATCCAAACAAGGCTTTCATTTGGATACACCATGAACCATAGTTATCCTTTGATAACTTAGGAACTTGTTGCTGGACAGAATTCATTCAAGCTCTGATACCACTTTGTTTGAATGTAGTGAGCGCACACAAACTCTAAACAAGAAAAATATTGAAGAAGGAGAAGAAATTGAACTTGCACTTGAACTTGTGCATTTTTCTTGATTTGAAAATGAGAAATACATGAGGTATTTATAAGACCCTACCTAGACAAATACAATAAATACATACATGAATCTTCACATACATGAACCACTAAGTTCATGGATCACACTATCCTAGGTACATGCATGTATTCATTAACTTCTAGACATTCATGAACCTATTAAAAATGTTCACATTAAGATACATTCACTATAAAGTTTTCAAATGAATCATGTTTACTATAAATATTTGTTAATTTCTAACAGGCTCCACTCCTTGTATTTACAAAATTTATTAGATAAAGAGGTAATCTTTAATTGTGCGAGGGCAAAAGCCCTCTTGTATTTCAAAAATGAAAATGTAATGTAGCCTTTGCAGAAAAAAAAAAAGATAAAGAAAAGAAGAAGACGACAGACAGAGAGGTTCCTCTGTAAAGGTGGCCACACACCAATTTCAAAGCTGCAGATACGACAGCAATGGGTGCTAGACGATATGCTCATCTGACAAGTGTACATGAAATACAAATAATTCAAGTCCTTTCTGGCTAGTTAGAGCTTCTTCAATTTTGGCTAGTTAGAGTTTCTTCTATGATTTTATTCAAGAACTTATAACCAGCTACCCAATTAATTTTGAACTGCTGTGTACATCTGGGATCTCATTGTAAGTTCATGTACATATGCTCGTTTAATTTGTAAGCAATATTTGAAGAAAATGGCTGCTATATTCCAGCATATGATGATCTTGGCAGTAGTACTGTTGTGTTATTCAAGTGACATTACTGAAGCCAAATGTGATATCAAGGGTATATTCAACTTTGGTGATTCGAATTCAGATACAGGTGGCTTCTGGTCTGCTTTCCCCTCTCAGTCTCCTCCTTATGGAATGACTTTCTTCAACAAGCCTTCCGGTCGTGCTACTGATGGCAGGCTCATCCTTGATTTCTTGGGTAATGTAAATTATTAATTTTCATCAATTGCATGTTAAATTTTAATTTCTTTCCGAACGGGTGGTCATGGAATTGCTTGTATATATATCTATATATATGTTTCTAACTGTACATCTAAGCTTGTTAATTGCCATTGAAAATTATTTTGTAAATACCCACGGCCACTGCTTCAAACACAAATTAAGATTGGATACAGTTTTTGTGTTTTGTTGTTGATGTTGTCGGGTTTTTCTTTTTTTTTTTTACTAGAAATTTTCTGAAAATGATAAAAAAAGTTATTTCCTAAATTTTTATTTTTAAAGTGTATTCTTATTTTTGAAAACATAAACTTAAACACAGCTTATAATAATTACTGTGAAATTTCAAGGCCTTCAGAGTTTCCCTGAAAAAGAAAAATAAAGAATATATATATATATATATATATATATATTATATATATATGACACCTTAGCTCATGGAAAGTTAAAAAGAACATAAAGCTCGATCACTTATTATAATCTTTAGCATTTTCTTATTTGAGTGATGCTAGGTTAACATTTAATATATATATTATTAAATTATTTTAAATTATGTACTGATATATATTTCAAGAAATTTTAATAATGTGTAATGGTAAAATATATTTTAAATGTATACTTTAAATATTACTTTAAGAATTCCTATTTATAACATGTTCTTTCAAAGAAAAATTGAATTTAATGTTATAAAATTCTAAAACGGGAACATTAATGAGGAGAGATAATGAAACAAAAAAAAAGCTCTTCTTTCCATGTAAAGATTATTAATTTGTAAGATATAGGACAAATTATATTTGTCATCTTTAGAAGCAATAATAGAGGTTCGGGAAACCAGACAAGAAGCCAAGCTGGAAAAAAATGGCTCTTTTCTCACTTTACCAAAGCTAACCCACCCTGACCTGTCCGTGTCGGCTTTAAGTACATAATTCACAATGCCCCCGTCCATCCATACATATATATGTACTTATATACATACACACCTATATTGATAAATACATATCTACATATATAAAAATATACACACACAAAGACACATATATATGTATTGCAATAAAACCACTCTGCTCCGACTTCTAATGGCCCCGTTTGAAAGTACGTTTGCAGCCGAAAAACACTTTCTCTAAATGTTTACGGCAAACGCAAAAACAGAAAAAGGGTGCTTTGAAAAAATGCCCAAAACTCACGTTTCAATGCAACTATGCCAAACATCAAAAAATTGTATTTGTCAAACTTTTTCCCACAATGCCATTTTTTTCACTCTTCCAGCCAATATCTTTATCCTGTGAGCTTAATTATTTTTCATTAGCTTGTCAAGTTAATTAAAGAAAGAGAGAAAAAACATGATACTGTAATATATAAGACCAAGAAATTGAAGATTCTTATAAATCTATTTTAGATTAATTGACCTCAAATGCTTGAAACACTTATCTATTATCATTTTGAACAGTTTATTAATCTAATAATAACCCTTATGATTGTTTGAAGTGATACATAAATTAATTTGTAGATTAAATGGTATTATTCCTTGATAACAGCTCAGGCTCTCGGGCTTCCTTTCATTAGTCCTTATTTACAGTCAATTAGGTCAGATTTTAGACATGGTGCAAACTATGCAACGTTAGCTTCCACAGTGCTCTTGCCAAATACCTCTCTATTTGTAACTGGCATCAGCCCTTTCTCCTTGGCCATCCAGCTCAACCAAATGAAGGAATTCAAAGCTAGAGTTTCTGAACTTGGCCCATCAGGTAGGTAGTTTTCGGAACTAGCTATTCTCCAATGTCAAAGGTTCATCAAGATGATTTTTGTGTGTATATATTCAATTAACTGATTCAATATTAACTACCCTTAATGTTTTTATTTTAACATTGTCTTAGACCAACTTCCTTCATCCGACATTTTCGATAAGTCGCTCCATGTCATGTATATCGGCCAAAACGACTTCACCTCCAATTTAGCAACCATTGGCATAGCTGGGGTGAAAAAGTATCTTCCTCAGGTGGTCGCTCAAATTGCCGAAACTATCAAGGTTAGAATTTAATTTCCTTCATGGACGTTAATTTGCATCCCTTATGACTGGGATTGTGAGTATGCTAATTTAATTGTTTGAATGAGAAAATTAATATATTATCTCATATAATACTTAGTAATATATGCCTCTAAAACTGTAAGAAATGTGAAATTAAAGAATTTAATGTGTTACTGCTGCTGAAGATGACAAAATATATGGAATTGATATTGTTAAATCCAAGTATATATATGAAAAAAATTTCGTTTGTATTGTGTAGGAGCTACATGGCATAGGAGGACACACTTTTCTTGTGCTTAATCTTGCTCCTATTGGATGTTACCCGGCTTTCCTAGTGAGGCTTCCTCACACTAAGTCTGACTTAGATGCCTATGGTTGCATGGTCTCTTACAACAAAGCTGTGATAGACTACAACAACATGTTGAAGAAGGCACTTCGAAAGATTAGAAAGGCTCTCTCAGATGCATCTGTTATATACGTAGACATTCATTCTGTTTATCTTGAGCTTGTTCGACATCCATCTAAACATGGTAAGTTACAATTAAGATCCCTCTTGAGCTTTCTATTAGGATCTGCTTGGCCTATGAAAGCATGAAAACAATAGCTATAATAAGTCAAGTTCTCAATAATTCATATCAAGCTATCATTAACAATTTAGCTTTAAACCTATATTAAGGACCAAACCCAAAAGTTACAGTTGATAGAGGAAGATCACCTAACGATGCTTATTAAGCTATCCATTAACGCCTACCATTATGTTGAAATCATCAAATCACAAGAAAACTTGAATAGGATCGACTTTCCAAGTAATGCTACATTAAGGACACTTTAGTCGCGACGTATAGACATTACATCTGTCAGATAATAACATATATCTTTCTTAATTGAATCACCCACAAGTTTTACGGACTAGTACTCACTATAAATCTATATATGCCTACAGTTTTCACAAAGTGTACGTCACTTTAGCTTTTTAGATCTCATACGTACATACATACATACATATACTCATATGTTGTTTGTAGGCCTCATGTATGGAACAAAGGCTTGTTGTGGGCAAGGTGGGGGAGATTACAACTACAATCCTCAAGTGTTTTGTGGAAATGAAAAGGTCGTAAATGGCAGCGTTCTAAGAGCAAAAGCCTGTGCAGACCCAAATAAGTATGTGAGTTGGGATGGAATACATGCAACTGAAGCTACAAACAAGCTAGTGACAAAGGCCATTCTTGATGGCTCTCATTTTGACCCTCCCTTCTCTCTTCACAAGCTTTGTGATCTCCAACCAATTGGTTAAATCAGGGCCATACTTGAATTAATTCCTTTTTTGTGATCTCCAACCAATGAGTTTATGCGACACATTTCTTGTACTAGAAATAAAAAAATGTTATATATATATTTGCAAAAACTATTTCATTTATATATATGCGACATTATGAAATGTCACAAAAACTTTTATTTCCTGTAGTGATATTTGAAACATTTTGCTAGTTAATTAGCTTATGGAGCCTAGATAGCTAATATTTTTTCCAGATTCACTAAGAACTAATGTTGCAATCTCACTAATGCTCAAGCTTTCACCATTTAGTTGGATCTGATCTAGATTTACATGTTTTGAATCCATAAGAAAATTTAGGTTGCGTTTGGATTGTGATTCATATATAGTTTTATGTATTTGAAAATTTTAAAATGCAAAAAACGTGATTCATATACAGTTTTATGTATTTAAAAACTTTAAAATGCAAAAAACGTGTTTCCTTGTTAAAACTCAAATAGTTTTTCAAAATTTACTAAGAAAATATATTATTTTTAAAAAATGATAAAAAATAATTTTTTAAATTTTTACTTTTTGAATTGTATTACTGTTTTCAAATAATAAACCAAAAGCAAGCAACCTTAGTGTTCAAAGCTTATTATATTGTGGACCTTAGTGCAAAGTACTTTTTTTGTGTAGAAAAGATAGGTTATGTACCAAAAAAGTTACAACCTTATGTATAAATTACCAGCCATGTCGTCAACTACAAAATTAGCCAAATGTGTGGGGAATTCAGGGACCACTTCTTTGGCGACTAGGACAATTGTAGCCAATGAATTTAATCGAAAGGTACGTAAAAGCACGAGAAGGATAAACCTCGCTCTATCATATTTATTGATTAAAGAAATGCCTTTAAATAGGAAACAATACAACAATTGAACAAAGCACAACTAAGTCTACTACTAATATGAAACGTGGTGTGGAAACTTCCCACTACGATAAGACTTCTATGGACTAAGTCATATATTATGAAATAGGTCCACTACTTTAATTCAAATAGAAATAATATAATTCTTAACACCCCACCCCACCCGACCCCACCCCTCTTAAACTAATATCTGCAGAAATTAGTTTACAAACATAGAACTACAACTGATGAACAGACTCCAAGCATATTTTAAAGCATCATAAAAATTGCAGGCTTGAGAGGTTTAGTCAAAATATCTGCAATCTGATTTCACTTGAACATAACACCGAATCAGTAACACCATCCTTACATAAATCATGCAAGAAGTGATACCTTACATTGATATGTTTGCTCCTACCATGTAAAATTGAATTTTTTGAAAGCTTTATTGCAGAAATATTGTCATAGTAAGTCAAAGTAAGACCTTGTCGTCCTTGATTGTGTAATACTTCAATTAACCTCCACAACCAAATGGCTTGACATGAACTTGATGATGCAACAACAAACTCAACTTCAAGAGTTGACAAGTCACTACCTTTGCTTCTTGATGACTCTAGAATTCAACATGAATATAGATCCAGAAATACTCTTTGTTGGCCTAGATTATAGTCTAAGAAGGGGGTGAGTTGGACTTAGCAGATTTTTTGATTAATATATTTCAAAATAGAATTTAAAGAAATTCAAAGATTAAATGCACCAAAAGTAAACATGATGAACACAGGCGATTTATAGTGGTTCGACTTACCCAAGCCTACATCCACTACTTGATGCCTCCTTATAAATAGAAACCCCCTTGGAATTTTTTTTTCACACCACCACCTGTTCTCTTCTAAAAAATCTTTTCTTCCTTACTACTTTACGGCGTTTAAGTCAAAATAATGCCTAAGCGACCAAGATCTAGAGGTAAAGATAGTCGCATGATCTTTGAAGACTTCGAGCTAGTCATGGGAAGGTAACTGCAACTTCAATACAATTTTGTGTGCGGGACGAGAACGAAATTGTATAACCTGCATTGGCACTCGGTTGTCGACATCGACGTAGTTGTCGTCGGAGAATTGGTCCGAGAATTTTATGTCAATATGACCGTTGAAGGTCATGACGACATAAGAAGTGATACTGTCATCAAGGTGGACGTGCGAGGGAAGACGATCACGTTGGATCTCCCTGCGATCTCCTAGATTTTAAACATGCCCGTCATCGGCTACCGATGTGATGTTTACACCAATGAGAGCAGGCGAGCTATTGTAGGTAGCTCGAATGTTATTTTCAATACTCTTGCTCTGGGACACGCCGAGGTGCCAATGGAGACAAAATATTTTAGGTAGGAAATAAATGGGTTAATTCAGATAGTCCTATCTAATGTCCTTCCCATGACCAAGGCCTGTAATTGTTTCTTGTTTACTATTTAGATCAAGGTCTTCCTATATGTTTACCTTATATTATTTTGCGACACATAGCAAAGATTTCCTTTTATCCGGATAAGGTGGCTTATGGCGCCCCTATTATGAAAATTTTACAATATCACAGTGTGGACCTGAGTAATGTTGAGATCACCACTTTGACACAAAAAATCACTGAAGGAATGCTAGGACGAAGCGACCAAGCTGGAAGTATAAGGCGCCGAGAGCAAAGGATTGAGAGCCAGACGATTCAAGAAGAGGTCGCTGAGCTAGAAAGATATATTGATAGCGAGGAGGAGGATGAGAGGTAGAAGTCAGGGAGTCAGCCACTGCCAGACTCTCATGTCCAGATGCTAGTATACACGTTCCAAACTTCTGCTTAAGAACATGGATCGACTTCGGTACCTCCCGACTTTAGACACAACCCCATCTCAAACAAGCCACTTACACTGGAGTCCCTTAGGGATACGCTTGTATCTCTCATAAATGAGAGAAGCAATGACATCTAGGACACAATAACCAATGAAGTAAATAGGGCAAGAGGAGAATTTAATACCTGGATGGACAGACTACAAGGAGAGTTAGACACCCTTAGAAATAAATTTGACCAGGCAGTCGATGCACAGTCCTAACAGCTCGCCAATAATCCTGTTTAGCCTCAGTTGGCAGTGCATCTAACTCAACTCGAGTCAGATTTGATGGACTTCCCCAAGCCTGAGGCAGACATCATTAACCAGTTAATATTTTTTGGCATTAACCTTGACACTTTTTTTGATGACATACCACTTTTAGCCCAAAAGGGCAAGTCTAGAGGAAAGGATAAATCTCAACTGACTTCTAGAGTTGGCTGAAGTTTTGACTTGTAGATAGGTAAACATTTATGTAGAAACTTTTTGGGATAGGTAGAAATGTCTGATAACCTAGTAAGGTATAACCCTTAGGGTAGACTGGTTAGAACCCGATGGCAAGTGAGAAAGATCTTTTAGTAACTTTTTGAAAATATTTTAGACTTTAAGTCTAGCAGAACTTGAAAGAGTAAAAATCTTTTATATAATAATAATAATAATAATAATAATAATAATAATAATAATAATAATAATAATAATAATAATAATAATAATAATAATTTAAATTATTTTTACTAACTAAGTTCTTGAATTTCAAATTCTATACATAATACGATAGATTTGCGCCCCACATGACATGAATGGTCACAACATAAGATAGATTTAAAAATTGTGGTTTGTTTGTTTGCTTTGTGAGGCTTGTATGACATGTTCCCTTAAAAATGGAAGATTTCTCTTATCCGTCAGTTTGAAGGACACGACAAATTGGCAGGATAAGAATAAACCACAGGAGTAAGCAAATACTTGTGACCAATTGTGTGGTGAACTTTTGGGAATATCGGATTGAGTGATAATTATTAACCAAGTTTGCACGGTATGGGACGTGGAAACTTGAAGCGTACTTATTGTTGATGTAACGACTCTCACCCTATTATGTTTTGATGATTACAAACAACATACTTGTGATCACTAATCTCTTTGACGTAGTTGTTTCAATGCTAACTAGCTATATCAGATGGATTCAACTATACTGTCAAAGCATGAAGATGGAACAACACTGCACGAAGATTCAAGAACGTCATGTTTGTAGTTCTTGTTTATAATCTTAGTGCTGTAGAGTAACCATTACACGTTCCAACCACAATATGTCTTGCATCTTTTTGAAAATCATGCATATACACAATTATTATATTAATCATGCATGTACACACAATATTATCACACTTGAAGAATCTCTAAGCTTCATTTTTACTTAAGTAGGGTAAAATTTCTATATCTAGATTCTTGTGATTTTGTTTGAGTAAATCAGTTTTTGTGCTTGTGTTATTATCTTGAAAACTGATTTCGTCTTGAATATAGTTTGTGAAACCCTTTTTGATCTTCATATCATTTTATCTTGTTTAGTGGTTTCATAAATATCATGTGGTGTCAATTCATGTGCTAGACTTTGACTATATTTAATAGATTTCATATATCATCACCTGAGTAGGTTGATTCTTGATTTTAATTATTTATACATTTAGAATCATCAAGTCTTGATCATTGTTGCATATTGATTCTTGTGCTTTAATAATATCATTGTTAAAATAAATATTAGAATACACTTGCTTATTTGATTCTTTATTTCATATAATTTAGATTTGAATCGAATGCATGTATTTGATTTAAGCTATTTTAACACTTCACATCATTTAAATTATTGTGGTTGGAATAGTGGTGTTTACTCATTCAAGATTGTAAGCTTAATATTGTTGAGAGTTATTTTAGAACACTTCTTTTTATCATTTGTAATCTTGATGTATTGTTGACGTGTTTGTCAACTGGGTTTATATCATATCTTGTACCGCTCGTAACCACGCCTTAAGTTGGTTACTGTGCGACTTTCTAGCCAAGCCCTTGTGTAGGCAAAAATGTGGCTTTCTAACCAAGCCCTTGTGTTGGTTAGTGTGTGGCTTTCTAACCAAGCCCTTATGTTGGTTACTGTAACGCTTTTAGCCAAGCCTTTGTGTTGGCTATTGTAAGCGACTTCTAGTCATGCCTGTAAGTTGACTAGCCAATAGTGTATTGAAAAATCTTGATTGTGGTGATTGGGTAGTGGGCATAGGTTCAAGAGAAACTGAACCACTCTAAATCGTTGTGTCCATTTATTTTTCTTGCACTTGTTTATCTTGACTGTTACCTACTGCACATTTTATTTGTTTAATTATATTAACCAAAAAGTAATGCAAAAACCCGCCAAGTTCAATTCATCCCCTCTCTTGGACTATAATATTGGGCTAACAAGTAGTATTAGAGCGGGTTTTTGCATCAAAGAGATCTAACAATTTCTTTGAGTATGGTAGGACATAGTTCTAATGTTAGTTCTAAGGACACATATGATGAAGGAAACTCTGTGAATCGCCATCCTCTGTTCAAGGGTGGAAATTACTTGCATTGGAAAACAAGAATGAGATACTTTATGAGATCCCATGATTCTGATATTTGGGATATTATAAGAAATGACTATTTTGCACGAACAAAATTTGAAAATGGAGCAACTGTGCCAAAGGAAAAGAATGAATGGCTACCTGGAGAAAAGAAGTTAGAGCAATTAAATGACAAGGCTATAAACATATTTTTTTGTAGTATGTCCATCAATGAATTCAACAGAGTCAGTGCCTGCGACATTGCCAAGGAGATATGGGATAAACTAGAAGTTACTCATGAAGGCACACAGTAAGTAAAGGAAACAAAGTTGAGAATGCTAGAAGAATCCTATGAAACCTTCAGAATTAGTGAGAACAAAGACATCTCAGATGCCATAACACGTTTCACCAAGATTATTAATGAGATAAAGAATTTGGGTGAGGTTCCCATAAACAAAGATAGTTGGAAAATTTCTTAGGGGATTGCCATAAGAGTGGGACCCTAGAGTTACGGCGATCGAGGAAGCTAAGAACCTCGGTGACTACACCTTTGATGAGTTATGTGGATATCTGATGGTTCATCAAATGAAATTGAAGAACAGAATCAAGAATGAATCAAAGGATGACCACAAGGCAAAGAAAAACTTAGCTTTGAATGTGAATGATTCAAGTGACTCTTCTTCCGATGATGAGAACACGGATGACGAGGTTGCAATACTCACCAAAAGGCTAGGTTACTTAAGAAGAAAGGGAAAAAGAGGATCTAGTTCAAAGTACTTCAAAGGAAAGAGAAGCGACACCAAATCAAACAAACTTACATATTTCGAATGTAACAAGCCGGGACATATGAGGAATGAGTGTCCAAACAGAAAGAAGAAGTACTCAGATTCTAAGAAGAAGGACAAGAAAGTCTTAAAGGCCACTTGGGATGATACAAGTTCGAGTGAGAGCGACTCAGATTCTAGCAATGAAAAGGTTGTACTGTTCCTCATGGCAAGTACAAAGGTAAAATTTTTTACCTCTCTTGTTCTTGATGACTGTTTTGATTCTAATGATAAAAATTATCTTGAGTTTTTGAGACTTAAACTCACTAGAGAAATTAAAAGAACTCAAAACTCAAAAATAGCTTAAAAGAGGCCTTAGTTGAAATAGAATCATAACAGGATGCTCTAGATACTCTCCAAATAGATTATGAGATACTTTTAAAGGAGAAAGATACACTCCAAAAAAGTGTAGATGACCTAACCAGTGTGGTACACGAGTTTACAAATGGTCAAAGTTGTTTGATATGATGTTAGGAGCACAAAGGTGTGCCTTTGACAAAACTGGATTAGGTTACACACAAGAGTCAAAACAAAAATCATATAACTATTTGGTGACCAAAAGACCTCCTTGCAACTACTGTAATAGGCAAGGCCATACCTTAGGAAGATGCACTCTTAGAACAAAAAGGAAAAACCACTTCGCATGGGTCGTGAAAGATATTTTGAGTGAGGCTAACCTTGTAGGACTCAAAACCACTTGGGTACCAAAATCAAAAGTGCTCTATGTGGTGTAGGATACTTCAAAGAATGATGTATGGTACTTGGATAACGAATGCTCTAGACACATGACAGGTAACAAATCAAATTTCTTGAGCATGGTCTGCAAAGATGGAGGTGTCGTAACATTCGGTGACAACAACAAAGGAAAAATAGTCGGCTTCGACATTGTTGGTAACGACTCTCTATCTATATCTGATGTTCTTTATGTTAACGGCCTGACACATAATCTCTTGAGCATATGTCAATTATGTGACAAGGGCTTTATCATTTCGTTTGAAGCAAACCAGTGCCTTATTAAGCATGAAAATGAAAATGTTGCATTCATAGCATATAGATCTAAAAATGATTATACTACAAATTTGCATAAATTGTGTGATCAAAATGTTTCATGTTTAAGTGCTATTGAACAAAATAATGCTTGACTTTGGCATAGGAGACTAGCTCATGTAGGGATGGAAAACATTTCAAAGTTGGCAAAACTTAACCTAGCCAGAGGCCTCCCTAAAGGCACATACTTGAAAGATAGAGTATGTGAGCCATGCCACTTGGGCAAACATACAAAATCTTATTTCAAAAGTAAGACCCAAAGCTCAATCACAAGGGCCCTTAAACTTGTCCATATGGACCTATTTGGACCAACTCGAACACAAAGCTTAGGTGGAAATCTTATTGTCTTGTGATTGTTGATGATTTTACTCGTTATACGTGTGTTTACTTTCTTGCACATAAAAGTGATGTATATAATATATTTGTAAAATTTTGCTCTTGTGTTGAAAATGAAAAAGGGATACAAGATCACTATCATTAGAAGTGATCGGGGTGGGGAGTTTGTAAACAAAAGTCTTGAAGACTTTTGCAACAGAATGGAGTTGTTGAAAGGAAAAAAAGATTCCTTCAAAAATTGTGCAGAACAATGTTATGTGAATATGATGTAGCAAAATAATTTTTGGCTGAAGCTATTAATATTGCTTGTTATGTCATGAATAGAGTGATGGTTAAGAGAAAGTTGAACAAAACTCCTTATGAACTTTGGAATGGTAGATTTCCTAAAATTGATCACTTAAAAGTCTTTGGTTGCAAATATTATATTCAAAATGATAAAGACAATCTTGATAAATTTGACTCTAAGTCTAGTATTGGTATATTTCTAAGGTATGCATTTCACAGTAGAGCTTATAGGGTGTTCAACAAATCTACAAAAACTATAGAAGAATCAATACATGTAAAATTTGATGAATCTGACCATAGAATGGCTCTAGAAAAGAAAGTAGAACAGGTTAGAATAGACGACAATGATGATGATGAAATAATAACTAATCAGCCAGTTGAACATGAATCTAGTGAGCCCCAAGCTGAACCAGTTGTTGAACCACCCAAGAACACTAGGTTGCTTATAGGTCACCCTTAAGATCAAATAATAGGTGATCCAAACCTAGGTGTAGCAACTAGAGCTTCACTTAGAGATCAAGGGCATGTAACTTTTGTATCCTTGATTGAGCCTACTAAGATAGAAGAAGCTTTAGCTGATGAAAACTGAACTCTTGCTATGCAAGAAGAGTTGGAAAACTTCACTAGAAACAAAGTATGGGATCTTGTACCTAAACCAGAACACCACAGTGTTATTGGAACCAAATGGGTGTTTAGGAACAAGAAACATGAGAAAGGAATCACAGTAAAAAACAAAGCAAGATTGGTAGCAAAGGGCTACAATTAAGAAGAAGGAATTAACTATGAAGAAGTTTTTGCTCCAGTAGCAAGATTAAAAGCAATTAGATTATTACTTACTTATGTTTGCTATAATAGATTCATGTTATATCAAATGAATGTTAAAAGCACTTTCTTGAATGGTTTTATAAACGAAGAGGTTTATATGAAGCAACCACCTAGTTTTGAGGATTGTCACAAACATGATCATGTTTATAGACTTAGAAAAGATTTATATGGTTTGAAGCTGGCTCCTAAAACGTGGTATGATAGGCTTAACACATTTCTCCTAGATCA
The DNA here is from genome assembly GCA_035771175.1 of Paratinospora sagittata. Taxonomy (NCBI): domain Eukaryota; kingdom Viridiplantae; phylum Streptophyta; class Magnoliopsida; order Ranunculales; family Menispermaceae; genus Paratinospora; species Paratinospora sagittata. The sequence continues at coordinate 24,610,301 of CM069596.1, read as the reverse complement.
AAACTTCAAGAAAGGGACCCTAGATCCAACCTTATTCATCAAATGCCAAGATAATGATTGTTGAACCAATTATCCTCATGTCCCTTACAAGAATATGTCCCTTATAAGAAATATATTTTGATGATTGCAAACCACATTCTAATTATGATAATACTATATGCATTGCACATCTAATCTCACATGAAAGCTCATCCGAAGAATCTACAACGCATTGTGAAAATAGCTATCAAGATCAATTTTAAGATCATGATCCTTTGAAGTCATATTTGTGTGCTATTAGATTGTGTTAGGTTGTAGAACCTCTTTTATCATATGATTCAGCAATATGCATGATTGCATGGTTTAGTCGATTTGATTTCGAAGTATTTTTCGATCACTTATAATGAAATCTCTATAATATATTTGATTCAAACATACCAATGTTAATCCTATTTTATCAAGCTTTAAAAGTTGAAAAATATCAAAACTATTTTATAGTGTCAATCAGGATGCTGATGTGTTTTATCAGGACACTAATGTCTCAACAGCGCCCTCCTTGACTTGGTTAGTTAGGACGTTGTTGATATATTAGAGCGCTGATAATGTTCAAGGTTGAAAAGTTCATATCTATCAGGATGCTTACTTTGTCAGTAGCGCCCTCATTAAATCAACCAAGAAACTTATCAGGACGCTGATCGTTTTTAAACATCAGGACGCTAACTGATCAATAGTACCCTTATGTTTTTTGTTGTTTTTAAAAATCTTAAACATCAGGACGCTTACAACTTCAGTAGCGCAATTATGTTTTCGTGTTTTGAATGTTAGGACGCTTACGTCTTTAGTAGCGCCCTTGTGATTTTAAGTGTGTCAAAATCAAGTTAGAACGCTTATCTTCGAATAGTGCCCTCACAACTTTAGTTGATTTTATACGTTAAGTAAGTCAGGACGTTTACATTCAAGTAGCGTCCTCACTTCACAGTTCAGCAAGACGCTTACTGTAAAACTAATTTAACTGCCTGAAAACGATACAAATTTAATTTCCACAAGTGAAAGTAATCTTAAAGGGCTCTACTAGAGAAAATATAGACCCCCATAATGGACTGTCCCTTCTTGGCGTTTCTATGGGGAGCCAACCCCAAGGGCGGCCGACCCATGGGGCCACCCCTATTTTTATAGGGGTGACCCTCCTCATTCTCACCCCGCCGGCCCCCTCCCTCTCTCTCTTTCCTCGACCCTTTGCGCTCTCCTGCATCCCTACACACGTCACGAAGTTAGAATAAAACGCTACGTCATTGTAAGTGTGTTAAGGTGAGAAATGAAGGCTAGGTTTGTTTTTCTTACTTGTTTAATAATGAAGGCTAGGTTTGCTTTTCTTACTTGTTTAATATATGTTACCATGTTTTACTTCATGCATGAGTCTATCTATCATAAATGCTAAATTCATAACTATGGGTGCTATGCCATTATGCTGGACCATGGATTATCATAAATATTATAGATATTAATCATGGGCACCATGCTGTTACGCTGAAGCATGATTAAGGCAGTTGGACATTGTACCCATGAGTTGCTATGTTGTTACGATGGACCATGAGGTAGCTCTATCATTGGTTAGCACTGGAACTCATGAGATTTCTCAATTGCTTCATGTTGCATTAACACCTCGGCTCACAGGTTGCAAGTGAATTGTGTCTGGCCTGTGACACCGTGTGGTCACCATTCATTGCTTGATTGTATTGTTGTGGCATAACTATTTGATGACTGTTGTTTTGTACTTGTTATTTTACATGTAAGACTTGTTTACCCTGCTTGATCTCATTAAGTTGTTGAGTTCACCCTGTTGCCAATCTTTTCAGGGAATTAATATGGGTCAGGTTGGAATTATTCCGCGGGTTATGGCCAAACCCAGTCCATGTAGGGACTTTTTTGTATGTACTCTCCCCAGGTTTTGTCAAATCGGTCTAGCTATGGTGGTGGTGGTTTCAGGCTTCTAGACGCCTTTCTTTTGACTACTCCTCTTTTTGTTATTTTGGTACTTTTGTAGGGGCTTCGTCCTTTTTATCTTTCTTTTGTCTTTATTTATAAAGGAATGTAATAATTAACAAACTCTATGTTTTCAATGTAATAGTAATTTCCATAATAATTTTTGTTGTATTGTTATTGATGTAGGTCACTATGCTTCTGTATGTGCAACTCTGATTGAGTGGTTTGAGCACTCTACACCAAACTCTCGCATCTCGTGCCGGATCGATGAGGTAGGGTATGAAGATTATTATGGTATCAGAGCATGGTCTTGGAGACTGCCTACCCCTATTTTACAAAATAATACTAGTTTTACTAAAAAACAATTATATAATATCTACATATATACTACTTTAAAAAAAATTTAACCAGACCTGTTGCCGGCCAGGTGGGGCCGGGCCGACCCCCTTCACTCACCCTCTTCACCTCCTTTGTTTTCCTTCTCTCTTTAATAAATCTCTACACTTCTTTCTTACTCCATACTTTTTGTTTCTCTCCATAATTCAACTTCAAAAACTTGATGGAGCGAAGGCCAAAGAAGTATAAGAAGAATGTTGAAGGTAAAAGTTCTCAACCTTTTCGACTCAGACCTTTCTCTTCAATTTCAGTCTAGACTGGAAGACTAGTAGTCTTACCAAAAGATTACTACCCAATGCTCCATGAAAAAATTGCGGCCTTAGGTTGGACACCGGTTATAAATCTTGAAAGGTGTATTTTTCGGTCCTCTGTTGCCTCATTTTATGAAAATTTGACTATAAAAAACCAGGGTACTTTCACCAGCACTACAAAGGTGAATAGTAGAGATATAACCCTCACCTCCAAAATACTGTCAGAGATTTTAGAAATCCCTGAGAAAGGACTACTTTGTGCTGTTTATACATCCAAAGGCAGAGAAAGTGCGGTCCCAAGCTCTCGAAAAATGTTTAGGTGTCTTGCTTCCCAGTTTGACTTCACTGTCACCAGGATCTTTACAAAAGAAACTTAAGAGCAATATAACCCTCTTATTCAACTAATCATGTCAAACATTTTGCCCCAGCTCAGTAAAAGGTCAACCACTACTCATCCTCAATGTTTTTTGGCATACTGTTAGGTAAGGGAAATTAATGTGAATCTTCTTTTTATCATCTTACGCGATATAACACATTGCACTCAGGGACAGACCTGTCTTCCGTATGGAGCATTATTAAACAAAGTGTTCCGTCATTTTGGAGTTTTCCTAGCCTAACCGCCTGAGTGGAAACAAGGGAAGTCTCGCGGCTAAGAGTCGAGTCAATGAGCCAACTGAATGGGAAGATTTTCTGGAAATAAAGGTTGACACTCCTCCAGAAGACCTCGAAGACTTTAACTTTGATTTCTCTGATACACCGGTAGAGGAGACAGATCCTACTACAGAAGGATTCTTTTCTCCATCCTATACCAAAACCAGTACTGACACCCAACAACAGCTTGTGGACCAACTAAGAGAAATGATGCTAGAAACAGATGAGTGAATGATGAAAAGCATAAGAAAATAGTTTGAAGAATACAATCGCAGCCTCAGATAAAATAAAGAGGCTATTGACTCACTGCTCAAGTAGCGTGAGGAATGCCACGCCACAGTACCAAGGATCGCTTCTCCATTTCCAGGTGAGGGAGAACTTGGACAGTCGTCCCAATAGGCATAGGATTTGTCAGTAAATCTGAATCTCAACCTTGGAGGCTCTCAGTTTCCCAACCCAACATTTGTTGGGCAAGTTATGGAAGAAGACATCCCAAAAACAGCCTTCCGAACCAGATATGGTCATTACGAATTAACTGTAATGCTAGCCGGCCTATCTAATGCACCTGCAGTGAACCGAATTTTCAGACCATACCTGGATCATTTTGTCATTGTATTTGTCGACGACATACTGGTATACTTCCCCAACTGTGCTTAGCACCCTTCAGCAGCACCAGTTATACGCCAAACTAAATAAGTGTGAGTTCTGGATGAATAAGGTTAAGTTCCTCGGTTATGTCGTGTCTTATGATAGCATCGAAGTAGATCCAGCCAAGGTCAAAGCTGTTCTTAGTTGGAAACAACCTACTAATGTCATAGAAATTAGGAGCTTCCTCGGATTAGCTAGATATTACAAACAGTTCATCAAATTTTTTTTCAAACTTTCTGAACCACTCACTTGATTAACCAGAAAGGACACACATTTTATCTTGAGTGAAGCCTGTGAATCAACCTTTCAAGAACTCAAGAAAAGGCTGATTTCAACACCTGTTCTGACCACTCCAAAGGATGGGATTGACTTCACACTATACACGGATGTGTCGCTTCAAGGACTTGGAGCTGTACTGATGCAAAAAGATCGTGTAGTGGCCTATGCCTCCCGACAATTGAAAATTCATGAGGTCAATTATCCGACTCATTACTTAGAACTCACGGCAGTAGTGTTTTCCTTAAAAATATGGAGACATTACTTGTATGAAGAACGATTTGAAGTCTTCTCCGACCACAAAAATCTTCAGTATATCTATACTCAGAAAGACTTAAATCTTTGACAACGGCGATGACTTGAGTTCATTAAAGACTATGACTTTGAACTTAAATATCATCCGGGTAAAGCCAATGTAGTGGTTGATGCCCTTAGCAGAAAGTCACACGTCTCCGCCTGTACGATGAACTTCGACATGGGAAAACTATCATACGAGCTTGAGAAATATAATTTACAATTATGGAATGGTGAAAATACAGTTAGACTTGCCCAGTTCACTACCCACTCCGAAATTATTAGGAGAATATCCGCCGCACAAGCCAAAAATGACGAGCTTATGAAGATGAAGGAGCCCATTCTGCAAAACAAGGCTCTGCATCATTGGTCTCTTACTTCTGATGGTGTGGTGTTATATAAAGGGTGATTGTGTATAGCTCAAGACCTAGATCTTTCTAGTCTGTTACAACCACTTCCCATGGGGGAATGGAAGTGGGACAATATTGCTATGAATTTTGTATCCGTACTACCCAAAAATGTCAAGGGTTAGGACACTGCCTGGGTGATTGTTGATAGGCTAACTAAAGCTGCACATTTTATACTAGTTAAATCTACAGATACTTCGGCCAAGCTAGCCAAAATCTATGAACGAGAGATCATCAGATTACATGGGATCCTTCTCACCATCATCAGTGATCGAGAACCTAGATTCACATCCACGTTCTAGCAAAGCTTTCACGCAATACTAGGCACAAAGATTTTCAGGAGTACTGCTTTTCATCCCTAGACGGATGGATAGTCTGAGCGTCTTATACAAATTCTTACAGACATGCTACGCTGTTGTGTCTTAGATTTTAAGAATGGATGGACAAAGTACATGCATTTAGTAGAGTTTGCATATAATAACAGTTATCAGGCAAGCATCAAGATGGCTCCGTACGAAGCACTGTATAGAAGACCATGTAGATCACCCTTATGTTGGGTAGACATGTCTGATCGACTACAGCTTGGTCCTAATCTCATATGAGAAACCACCGAGAAAATAAATCTCGTAAAAGAACGACTTCGTACCACCCCGCCCAAAGCAGACACAAAAACTATGCAAATAAGCGACAGAAGCCTTTAGAATTTAAAGCTAGCGACTCCGTTCTTCTAAAAGTCCAACTGTTTAAAAGTGTGAAAAGATTTGGAGTCAAAGAAAAGTTGTCTCCAAGATTTATCGGACCATTTCCAATTATTGATCGAGTCGAAAAATTTGCTTATCGTCTGTCTTTGCCACAATCCTTGTCCAAAGTGCACAACATTTTTCATATATCCATGCTCAAGAAATATCATCACGATCCTTCACACATCATACCATCGCTTGAAGTTGATATCGAAGAAGGAAATAAGTATAAAGAATATCCTGTGCAAATCTTGGACAGAAAGACTCAAGACCTGAGAAACAAGAGCATTCTTTTAGTAAAAATCCTCTGGAACCATCACTGAGTGGAAGAAGCAACGTGGGAATTAGAACAAGAGATCAGCAAAAATACCCCCATTTTTTTGCTTAGCAACTGAGTTTTACCATAATAATAAAATATTTCATGTTCTTATTCTATGCTCTTGGGTTTCTTGTTTTGAATTTGACACAGATGTCTGATGATTCAACAAATTTCAGCTCTGAACCGTTCGAACATAGTTTTAATTCAAATCAGGATACAGATATGGGTCATGATGAAGATGATGAAATGAGCTCAATTCTTTTAGACTGGAGTCTTTCAACTGACCATTACTCTTAGTCTACCTCTCCTACGAGATCACATTTTGCTGATGTGCCACGAGTCCATACCCCAATACACAACCCAATCAGACATTACCCATCACGTTTGGGAATATCTAACCCAGAAGAAGAAGATATTATAGGTATGCGTCAAGAAGGTTTACGAGTCTGCCAGACCCCACGAAAATCAATACGTCAACCATTGCCCTCTTTCCAGAACTCCCGCACTGTGCCAACGTGGAATCCGGTTCCAGTTTTTCCTAGGCTTCCACAGGTTCCTGCACTAGATGAAGTTGGACCATCTAATTAGCAGACACGAGAATCACCAGCTCAATCAGGAAGGCTCATTAGGACACCGTCCCTGTCACGACTCCCCTGACGTAGGCTGACGTCATGACCGGCACAGTATACTATACATTGTACATATCCATATACAGTATATAATACACTGTCAGCCTCAACGGACATTCACAAAAATTCCCAAAATTTTTAAAAATTTTGACAGCACCTCCCCATAAAATGGAACATTCACATTTTTTTCCTGATATACCACAAATCAAATCAAATCAAATATATATATAGATAATCATTTCATTCATTCCACACATCTAGCCATTCTCATTTCATTTTATCGTCACAAGCATAGTATAACCCAAATTATCAAATCAAAATCCATGTTTCCTTAACACCCATCTATGTGATAATATAGATATACTATATGATAATTATATTTATTAAAATAAAGAAACATAACCCATATCCTCCAATGCATACATACACATACCAGACGAAGGCTCAGGTGATTATCACTCATGAATTTTTCCTTTTCCCTTCGACTCAATACCTAAAATATTGGAGGAAATGGAGTGAGCAATCAACAGCTCAATGAATATATTTCTTGATATGGTAATTATATGCATTTAGGAAAATATGGCATTTAAAATCATTTCAAACAAGTATTGACCACATGTATCATTCAACGAATATATCATGCATGACAACAACATAAATTTCATGGGTTTTCAAGAAAACAATGCATTCTTTTTTTCCACAAAATCCACAATCTCGGCAAGAAAGCGGGTCTAACCCTTGTATGGCCATTACAAGGTAGCCACAGCCTCTCATTACCCAATTCAAAGTCATTTCAAGGATCTTCAATCCTTGTTAGGACAGGCCTACTAACAATGAGGTTAAGCATAACACTCATCCGGGTCTAATTCCTAACGAAACGACAACATATGCGATCTGCCTTCGCACGTCTGGCATACTCCAAATGCCAAAATCATTTTGAATGATCAATAAAATACAATGCATGTACGTATATAACATGTTTACAATTAAACATTTCATATAAATAAAATGTCATACAAGAACCAAAATCAAGAAAATATACTCACAGTACAAGACTTTTCAACTTAAATACCATCATCGTCGCTTTCGAGTCCAGCTCCAATTTAAATCCATAAATCCAACTAACTCAACCTGTCACAACCACTCCATAATTCAATTTCATTTATTAATATCTATTTACATCTTCAATTTCTCAACTCACGTCAAATCACCAAAAATAAAGATCAACCTTAAAAATATTATACACATTCTGTGACTTGAAATTCCAACTCAATTTAGGACTCATAAGCAGTTGAAGAAACTATTATCTCGTTTCTGTGGTCAATCTAGATATTTCCACAAGAAAGAACAGTGAAAATAGATTTCCAATTCATATTTTCACTAGTTCTCATTTTATTTTTCTACTGGAACATATGTCAATTTTATTAAAAATCTAGAACATTCCTAAAATTATTTTGTTCACATCGACACGTGTAAAATCAGTCATTCTATCATTCTACTACCTTCAACAGGTATTTTATTGAGGTTTTACACGTTCGCGAAGGTCATGAAAGTAAATTTTACTCACAAAAATCATATATTTAGCTACTAAAAATATTAAATCATATCCAAAAATCATGTTCTTATCATCGAAAAGTTCGGGGTTCAGTTCTCTACGATTCTATGATCTCAAACTGGAGTTTCACTGGATTCCAATTCCATTTTATTTACTAGAAATAATTACAGTATTGTTCATGTCACTGTTCACGTCGTCACTATTCATTGGAAACATGTAAAGTTTTACTAAAATTGTCAAACGGTCTCCAAAAATCATGAACTTAGCATCGATGGACTCACAACAATTAATTCTACCATTCTATAGCCTTCAACTGGAGTTTCATTGGGTTTTAAATGATTCAAAAGGTTTTCAATCTAAACTCTAACTTCCAACGGCTATAAAAATTTCAAATGAACACATAATTGAAATTGAACCACATATTCGGGGTTCCTACAGTCTAGGGAGTGTTTTTCCACCTTTCGAACAAATTTTCATCCAAATTGGGTAAAAACCCCAATTTTGAAAATATTGTATAACAACTCCCATAGCTAAAATTACTCCGCTAGAATCGTTACATCTAGCTTAGTATTAATTTCAGGAAGAAATAGAGTGAAAATCATTTACCGCGAGTCCCGATTTGACGCGAATCCCGCGTTTCTTCCTCCGTTCTTTCTCTTTCTCTCGTTCTTCTTTTTCTCTTTCTCTCGTTCTTCTTTCTTCTCTACAACCTCTTTCTTTCTTTTTATTTTAATTTCTATTTTTTTTCAAACGTTGGTGAGGGGTATAGATTAGAAATGAAAGATGAGAGGTGTATATAAAAAAATGATCTTATGCACCTAGGCTCCCCTTAATAACCAACTCCTCCATCAAATTTCATTTTAATTCAACTCCATTTTTTTTAACTTGTAAGCACCCATATAAGATGATTTCATATGTATCATCTTCATTTAATAATTTTATTTATTTACTCATACCCCTTAAATCTAGCATGTATTTTCATATTTAGCTCATACATATAAAATACGTGTATTATATATCACGATATACGCGTAATTCAACGTATGTAGTTAATTAAAACTACGGGGTGTTACAATCTCTCCAACTTAAGGAATTTCGTCCTCGAAATTTAGAATCAAGGACTATTCCTCAAGTAATACTCAATACCAAAAAAAACTACTCCCGCATTTTATATTTTCGCTCCCATGTTTGCTCTTCTTGATACGTGGTATCCTCCCCAACTTAGAGTTGAGTTCTATCCATAACATATATGGAATCCGAATGACATTTCCTCAACATCAATATATAGAAAATATTACGGACACCTATCAACTGTGACAGTAGAGCAAATCGGTAAGCCAATGGACCTATCCTATCAAGGATCTCTAATGGTCCATAAAATCGCGGTGCGAGCTTTCTTTTCATCCCAATTCTCATTTGGCCTTTCTGTGGTAAGACCCTTAGAAAAACTGAGTTAGCCACACTAAATTTCAAGGCCTATAGACCAACCTTGTGTATTTAATAATATCCTCTGGCACCGATAACAATAACTCCATACTTACTATAAAACCTTTGGAGTGCCATCATTATGCTATTATCATAGCTATTTATACACACAAGTTTACACAAATAAAATATTCCTTCCAACTTCCACCAAAATTCAAGTATACCAAACCCGAGCATGCTTGCAAACATCAAAGTAACTCTCTCAGTTTGCCAACCAGTCTGAGAATAAAATATCACACCGAGAAGGAGATGAGTACCAAATCGAGTCTGCATCATATATCAGATCTCGATACAATCTTTGGATCTTAATTCGACATGACAAATATCTGAGTACTCCCATAAAAATCTTCCTATCTCACACATATACAATATGCTCAGTCTATCAATAGAATTATGGTGTTCATTGAAAGAATATATAGACTTATCAGTCCATCAATGGTCATCCAGATGGTATCATATCTACCCATAACCCATAAGATACCATTTGAATCCCATCTTCATTTAACACAATCCATATTATCAATTTCATAATCTTTCATACTGATATCATACTCGTCTCATCATAAATTTTACTCTCTGAATATGAGTATCAATCAGCTGAACATGCATTCGAGCACAAATATCAACACATGGAGTAATAAAGAGTACACCCATAATTGCAACTCTCACTCACAAACAATCTCCATTTATGGCTAACTGATAGATACTACTCCAGTTTCAGCCTGTTTCCTGCTCAATGTCTCAGCAACATATTGGCCTTTCCCAGGATAATAATTCAATGTAAAATCAAATCCTTCGGGAATTCTTGCCACATTTATTACCTCATATTCAGTTTCTTTCTGTTCAAATAATTACTTCAGACTCTTAAAATCTGAAGATAATGTGACCTTTTAATATAGAGGCAATGCTCTCATTATTTCAAAATAACTACCAACAAATTTCTATTCACTCTCAGGATAGTTATTCTCGTGCACTACCAAATATCTGAAGGCACAAGTAATTAACCTATTCTTTTGGATCAATGCAAAATCCAGATCTGGACGTGATATTCATCAATCACAATTACTTCCAGGTTATGGGAATAGTAATAACATTTAATACTGTGAGAGCTTTCCCATGTACAACGGTCCACACATTATATAACATTCATCTGGTTTAGTTTCGTGAGTGGAACAGATAGCTTCAAGGATCTTTCCACGCACTTTCTATAACATACAACTAATATCAGAAAACTTTTGATTTCCATCATTAAAATCAATTTTAACAGTACTATGATCACTTTGACCTGCCCAGCATCCTTAAGGATACTTTTAAACTAGTCATGTGATCCAAAAATTCTCATCTTAATTATATTCAAAACTCATATTCACCGAGCTTGGCACTCAATCGGTGCTCTCTCAGTGACTACAAGATAATTCCGAGGTGCTATTCGTGTTCCTCTCATTTCTTGGAACAATTGCATATATCAGCATTGAAGACTATGTAATAATCAAGATATGGTTCATATACCCACTGCATCAATCCTATAAACGAGATTGACACATTAATCAAGGTTACCAAAATTTCATAATATCCATATCTTAAAGAAAATTTGGCTCCATTTAGTTAATCGAATTCAACCATCTATCCATGGTAAAGGATATTTATTATTTATTGTTACCCTGCTCAGTTAACAGTAATTCATACTTAAACATATTTCACTATACCTTCTTTCCATCTTATCACAAATGCTCTCCAAGGTGGCATATCAAGGATAATAAATCTTTTGCTCATTAACACATTTACCTACTACACCTTAAATCCTCACAATTTCTTAGGTGCTTGGCATCAGTTTTATATGCTATCAATCTCCTGTTCAGGTAGCCATTTTAATACTTCATCAGAGAATACTCCAATATACCAGTTCACCACAGGAATTTTAATCAACTGCATGCTTTATTACATTATTCTAAATGGCTTTGTACTAGCCATATGCTCCATTTCCTCATCAATAATTATCTTATCTTAGATAGAAGATTTTGAGGGTATAAATTCCTCGAGATTCAAAATGAGAATTTTCACTTATTCAGAATAATATTTTTTTTTAGAGAGACGCTCCACCTAGCATGAGAGGTAGCCAGCCAATCATACCCATCAAAGCATCAAATTCCAAAAACCTCATATTCTAAAGTCCATAATTACTTGATGACCCTCATATTTATTCCACATATTATTTGCTAACCATATCAAGGTAGATTCTTTCTCTTGTAGGCATACTCACAATCAATGATGCATTATTATAACAGAAGATAATACAATCTGTCTACCATATCACCAGAGATAAAGGACCAGGTAGATCCAACAATACATCAGAATATACACAATAACAAAATGTTGATCATACCTATTATCAATGTCTTACAAATCTTTGGATCTGGTCTTGTATTTACTTTAATTTATTCTTTACAATCTGGTGGAGTCACATTGATAAAAATATTGGGGCATTCCATATCGACTAACTGGAGATTAACACATCCCGTGTCTCTTTTTTTCAGATTGATAATAGACAATCATAGGTCGAGATACAATTTTACTCAGTCTGTGACTCCTGCTCAGGCAATGGAAACCATTTCTGGTTTTCATAATTCTTTAACATCATTTCCCTTTTTTCCATTATTATTGGGTCAGGTACTAACAAAATTAGAGTCACTAATACTGTCAAAATCTCAACCTTACTCAATGTTTCGCTTATCTTGAATTTCATATTCTTGCCCCAACATTTTCTTACATTATTTATTTCTCCTTTTCCTAGAACTGGTGTTGATGACTCTGCTTCAAATGGCGGTACAAGTTATATCACTAGTATTGTCGGTGTTAACAATTTCACCACAGCATTAGCTGACCCGGAATTTATAGTCTGCCTAACAACCTGCGCATATATTTATAACCCAACAATGATCAAACCTGCCGTATAGGATCCTAAAATTTATTCTAGATCCTTATCATCCTCAGAGTATCCATCGTGATCATTCCAAAAATAAACTATACCAGTCTATTTAATTCATGTTTGTATTTATGGGTAGGCATGTCACTACATTTTAACAAGATAAAATTTCTCATGCCTTAAATCAATTTCAACATGATGATAGAAGCCCTCATAAAATAGCTTCTTTAATTAATCTCATGCCTTAATCATCTCAAGAGTCCTCAACCCAATTTTATATTATCTCTAATCATCAGTTAGCTTAAACTTAGCTAACTTGTTTTATCAGTTTCAGAGACTTAATCATTCTCTAAGATGGTCTCCAAGCAGAGTAGCAAATTCTTTGCTACGTTTAATATCAGATTGCCAGTTAAGAAAGGAGAGTCGCTTCTCCTAAAAGTTTTCATAACTTTTACATATCTTTTCATTTCTTCTGGCTTATCATTGAGACCTTCTATTTTTTTTATTTTTTTTACTTCAGTCTCAACTATATATGTTTTTACAGAAGTACTCACACCATTAGCACCCAAATCGGGAGCTATCAATGGTTCAAGCCTCTGTCATTCTCACATTACAACTTTGCCACAAGCTCATAAGCTGTGCATTTCGTTTTTGTTGGTTAGTTATTAGCCATATATAAGCTATGTAATTTATTATCACTGGATTACATCCAGTCATTTTTCTTTCAGCCTTCTGATCATTTCTTGATCATCAATTTTCATTGTTAATCTTGACTATTCTTTTCCAAATCTGAAATTCACCGACACAGGTGATTCTCAGTCAAGATAACATCTTGGATTCGGCTCAACATAATAGGACTACCCATACATAGACCCATAAAAACAATCATAATATCATAAAGCTTTTATCCTTTTAAGGATTTTAAACCAAATGCTCTGATACCAATATTGTCACGACGCCCCTGGCGTAGACTGACGTCATGACCGACACAGTGTACTATACACTGTACATACCCATATACAATATATAATACACTGTCAGCCTCAATGGACATTCACAAAAATTCCCAAAATTTTTAAAAATTTTAACAGCACCTCCCCATAAAATGGACAATTCACATTTTTTTCATAATATACCACAAATCAAATCAAATCAAATATATATATATATATAGATAATCATTCCATTCATTCCACACATCTAGCCATTCTCATTTCATTTTGTCGTCACAAGCATTGTATAACCCAAATTATCAAATCAAAATCCATGTTTCCTTAACACTCATCTATGTGATAATATAGATATAGTATGTGATAATTATACTTATCAAAATAAAGAAAAATAACTCATATCCTCCAATACATACATACACATACCAGACGAAGGCTCACATGATTATCACTCACGGATTTTTCCTTTTCCCTTCGACTCAATACCTGAAATATTAGAGGAAATGGAGTGAGCAATCAACAGCTCAGTGAATATATTTCTTGATATGGCAATTATATGCATTTAGGAAAATATGACATTTAAAATCATGTCAAACAAGTATTAAACACATGCATCATTCAACGAATATATCATACATGACAACAACATAAATTTCATGGGTTTTCAAGAAAACAATGCATTCTTTTTTTCCACAAAATCCACAATCTCCCTCCTTCAAGGCAAGAGAGCGGGTCTAACCCTTGTATGGCCGTTACAAGATAGCCACAGCCTCTCATTATCCAATTCACAGTCATTTCAAGGATCTCCAATCCTTGTTATGACAGGCCTACTGACAATGAGGTTATGCATAATACTCATCCAGATCTAATTCCTAACGAAACGACAACATATGCAATCTGCCTTCGCACGTCTCGCATATTCCAAATGCCAAAATCATTTTGAATGATCAATAAAATACAATGCATGTACGTATATAACATTTTTACAATTAAACATTTCATATAAATGAAATGTCATACAAGAACCAAAATCAAGAAAATATACTCACAGTACAGGACTTTTCAACTTAAATACCATCACCGTCGCTTTCGAGTCCAGCTCCAATTTAAATCCATAAATCCAACTAACTCAACCTGTCACAACCACTCCATAATTCAATTTTATTTATTAATATCTATTTACATCTTCAATTTCTCAACTCACGTCAAATCACAAATAATAAAGATCAACCTTAAAAATATTATACACATTCTGTGACTTGAAATTCCAACTCAATTTAGGACTCATAATCAGTTGAAGAAACTACTATCTCGTTTCTGTGGTCAATCTAGATATTTCCACAAGAAAGAACAGTGAAAATAGATTTCCAATTCATATTTTCACTAGTTCTCATTTTATTTTTCTACTGGAACATATATCAATTTTATTAAAAATCTAGAACATTCCTAAAATTATTCTGTCCACATCGACACGTGTAAAATCAGTCATTCTATCATTCTACTAACTTCAACAGGTATTTTATTGAGGTTTTACACGTTCGCGAAGGTCATGAAAGTAAATTTTACTCACAAAAATCATATATTTAGTTACTAAAAATATTAAATCATATCCAAAAATCATGTTCTTAACATCAAAACGTCCGAAATTCAGTTCTTTACGATTCTATGATCTCAAACCAGAGTTTCACTGGATTCCAATTCCATTTTATTCACTAGAAATAATTACAGACTGTTCACGTCACTGTTCACATCGTCACTATTCATTGGAAACATGTAAATTTTTACTAAAATTGTCAAACGGTCTCCAAAAATCATGAACTTAGCATCGATGGACTCACAATAATTAATTCTACCATTCTATAGCCTTCAACTGGAGTTTCATTGGGTTTTAAATGATTTAAATGGTTTCAATCTAAACTCTAACTTCCAACAAACTTCCAACGGCTATAAAAATTCCAAATGAACACATAATTGAAATCGAACAACATATTCGGGGTTCCTACTGTCTAGGGAGTGTTTTTCCACCTTTCGAACAAATTTTCATCCAAGTTGGGTAAAAACCTCAATTTTGAAAACACTGGAAAACAACTCCCATAGCTAAAATTACTCTGCTAGAATCGTTACATCTAGCTTAGATATTAATTTCACGAAGAAATAGAGTGAAAATCACTTGCCGCGAGTCCCGATTTGAAGCGAATCCCGCGTTTCTTCCTCCGTTCTTTCTCTTTCTCTCGTTCTTCTTTTCTCTTTCTCTTGTTCTTCTTTCTTCTCTGCAACCTCTTTCTTTCTTTTTATTTTGATTTCTATTTTTTTTTAAACATTGGTGAGGGGTATAGATTAGAAATGAAAGATGAGAGGTGTATATAAAAAATGATCCTATGCACCTAGGCTCCCCTTAATAACCAACTCCTCCATCAAATTTCATTTTAATTCAACTCCATTTTTTTTAACTTGTAAGCACCCATATAAGATGATCCCACATGTATCTTCTTCATTTAATAATTTTATTTATTTACTCATACCCCTTAAATCTAGCATGTATTTTCATATTTTGCTCATACGTATAAAATACGTGTATTATATATCACGTGTATATACGTATAAAATACATGTATTATATGTTACCATGCTTTACTTCATGCATGAAGCTATCTATCAAAAATGCTAAATTCATAACCATGGGTGTTATGTCGTTATGCTGGACCATGATTAAGGCAGTTGGACATTGTACCCATGAGTTGCTATGCCGTTACGTTGGATCATGAGGTAGCTTTATCACTGGTTAACATTGGAACTCTTGAGATCTCTCAGTCGCTTCATGTTGCATTGACGCCTTGGCTCACAGGTTGCGAGTGAATTGTGCCTAGCCTGTGACGACGTGTGGTCACCATTTATTGCTTGATTGTATTGTTGTGGCATAACTATTTGATGACTATTGTTTTGTACTTGTTATTATACATGTAAAACTTGTTTACCCTACTTGATCTCACTGAGCTGTTGAGGTCACCCCGTTGCTAATCTTTCCAAGGAATTAAGATGGGTCAGGCTAGAATTATTTCGGGGGCTATGGCCAAACCCAGTCCATGCAAGAACTTTTGTGTATATATTCTCCCCAAGTCTTGTCAGATCGGTCTAGCTATGGTGGTGGTGGTTTCAGGCTTCTAGACGCCTCTCTTTTGACTACTCCTTTTTTTGTTATTTTGGTACTTTTGTAGGGGCTTCGCCCTTCTTATCTTTCTTTTGTTTTTTGTTATAAAGGAATGTAATAATTAACAAACTCTATGTTTTCAATGTAATAGTATTTTCCTTAATAAT
Organism: Paratinospora sagittata; assembly: GCA_035771175.1. Lineage (NCBI taxonomy): Eukaryota > Viridiplantae > Streptophyta > Magnoliopsida > Ranunculales > Menispermaceae > Paratinospora > Paratinospora sagittata. The sequence goes on along the minus strand of CM069596.1, from coordinate 24,593,500 downwards.
TTCGGTTGTATTGTTATTAATGTGGGCCACTATGTTTTTGTATGTGCAACTCTAATCGAGTGGTTTGAGCACTCGACCCCCAATTGTTGCATCTCGTGCTGAATGGATGAGGCGGGGTGTGATACTTATAGTCTATAAGTGTCCTCAAGGAACAAAACGACAAAGTTGGCTTTAAGTGTTAGGACACTGATTGTCAAATCAGGACGCTAATCCAACACTGTCATAAAGTTGCTATTTGCACTTTTTTGATACACTTTTCAGAACTGTTCAATACCTTTTTTAGAACTTTTTGAATCTTTTTAGAACGTTCCAATATTTTATCAGAACATTTTATTTTCATGAATTATCAGAAGGTTCAGGTGTTGTCGTCGTAATTGCATAGACTGAATCTATCCTTTTTGGGAAAGAATGTTTTTGTTGTTTGAAATAGCTTTGTGCGCCAAAATTCTACTTGAAAAGTTCAAGTCTATTATGCCATTGCTATCTCCATATATATGCTGCCTTAGTGCAGATTAAAAAGATATGAATCAACGAGAAAACTGATAACCTATTCTCAAATCTTTAAACAGTTTTTACTTGTGCAAATACTCTTGAAAGTTATACTTCTACTTGCTACTTTAAACTCTTGATCATTTTGAAATACGTTAAGTCTCCTGGATTTGTTGATCTTCATACATATATTTTCAAAAATCCATTGAAAAAGAAGAAAGCTTTTTGAACCATCTTTCAGCTGCACTTCATCATACATATTTTGTTGAATCTGTGGTAACAGAAGGTTCAATCCAAAGCTTTGTAAGTATCACTTTGATTCTAAGTAAAGGGAATCATATATCATTTTGTACCTTGGTATTTGTGACTGGTTAGTCACTGGTTTAGAGCAAGTGTTGTTTGAGTTGTAACGGTTGTTCTAATACCCGAAAGTTGAGAGAGGTTATTTTCAATCGCGCAAGTTGAAAAGGTGTAACAGTTTGGTCTTCACCCGTAAGAAGATCCTTAGTGGAGTTTGAACAAATCCTAACTGAAAAGGTTAGGTAGTGGATGTAGGCGAGGCCGAACCACTTTAAATCTTGTGTGTCTTGTATTCATTACTGTTATTTTGTCTGACTTACCATACTTGTTTAATCCGCTTTCATTACTTCATGCGTTCTAAAGAAAGGTTAAAATCTGCTAAGTGTCCAACTCACCCCCCCTCCCACCTCTCGGACACAAATGGGCGAACAATGATATGCTTCTAGTGCAAATCTATGTTGACGACATTGTCTTTGGTGCGTCAAACAAGATCTTGTGTGATGAGTTTTCCTCTATCATGAAAAGTGAGTTTGAAATGAGCATGATGGGAGAATTAAACTACTTCCTTGGTTTACAGATCAAGCAAATGCCAAATGGGACATTCTTAAACCTATCTAAGTATGCAAGGGACATGATTAAAAAGTTTAAATTAGAGAATTTGAAATCTATTGATACTCCTTGCAGTTCATCCATCAAAAAGGCAAACCAATCGACCCTAAGTTGTATCGAGGAATGATAGGAAGTTTGTTGTATTTAATGGCGAGCAGACCTGATATTATGTTTGGCGTTGGTCTATGTGCTAGATTCCAGTCTAATCCTAAAGAGTCTCATCTAAAGTGTGATAAAAGGATATTTCGATATATCAGTGGCATAGTAGATATGGGTATCAGGTGCGTTAGAGAACTTTTTTCAATCTCAAGTTGTTGATTCCAACTATGCTGGAAGTTTAATAGATAGAAAAAGTACCTCAGGATTTTGTCACTTCATGGGCGATTCACTCATTTCTTGGTTTAGCAAGAAACAAAATTCAGTGGCATTATCCACAGTAGAGGCTCAATACATTGCAGTTGGAAGTTGTTGCACTCAAGTGATATATATGAAACAACAACTTTCAGATTATCAAATAAATATACCATGTGCAGAAATTTATTGTGAGAATGCAAGTGCTATAAACATTTTCAAAAATTCTGTAATGCACTCTTGAACGAAACACATTGAAATTCAACATCATTTTCTTCGAGATCATGTGCGACGTGAAGATGTGAAATTGATTCATATTGGAACTAAAGATCAGTTAGCTGATATCTTTACTAAGCCTTTGGGTAAAAATTAATTTTCACATATAAGGCGAGAATTGGGTATGTTTGACTTTTCAAACTTGCCAAGTGCTTAAATGATTATCTATCACACCCCCACTCCTACCTCATCTGCCGATGCCGATGTCACCTCCGTCTTAGGCACACCCTCTTTTCGATGTTTCAAAAGGGGCGGAGATTAGTATGATTGGTCTGATTGATTGGATCATTTATGTACACATACTCACGGGGAGAGTTCATATACTCAGGGGGAGTTTTGGGATGTATTTGTTTGTAACTGATATATTGTTATACATGTACATTTTGATATTGTTGTTCACACGTGCTTGAGTATATTAAGTTATCTGTGCTTACATGATCACATTTGTCTGAGTATGTTTATATTGGTATCTGATTGATTATTGTTCACATTTTATTGAATACTATTTTTTTTAAAGTGGTATAATCTTAAATGTAGCATTATATTATCACTCATTTCACTCGAAAAATCATGTTTATTGCTTCAATCAGGCCAATAGTTTATTTATTAAAAATCATCAAAAAAGGGAAGATTGTTGATGTAATGACTCTCACCCTGTTTTGTTTTGATGATTACAAATAATATAGTTGTGATCACTAATCTCTTTGACGTAGTTACTTCAGTGCTAACTAGCTATATCAGATGGATTCAAAAATATTGTCAAAGCATGTGGATGGAACAAAATTGTATGAAGATTCAAGAGCGTCATGTTTGTAATTCTTGTTTAGAATCTTAGTGTTGTAGAGTAACCATTACATGTTCCAACTACAATATGGCTTGCATCTTTTTGAAAATCATGCATATAGGTTAGCATACTCATGCATATACACAATTATTATATTGATCACGCATGCACACACAATATCATGATTATTATGCAATCACATAGTTAAAATTGTTTATCATGCATATATTTATCATTGATTATCATGCATTCGTTTTTCCAACTTTGCATGGTTTTATCCTTTTACTCGTATCGCATCGAATGTATCATTCATTTGTTTTAATCGATCATTTTACACGTGTTTATCTTTGTCAATTGTGTTTCAATCTTGTTAAAAATGTCCAAAACAAGTTCTTGAGTGATTTTAAACTTCTTTCTAAGCAAAAGTTCACCTGCATTTGGCTATTTGATTCATACTTCTGTATAGTTCGCCAAATCTTTCAAAATCTTTGAGAAACTTGTATGTTTCTCTTGAGCCATAGATCAAGACGTTTTTAAGTGTTCTCTTCATATCTTGTTGAATCTTGATCATCTTTGAGCAAAGAATCTCTCAACCATCATCACACTTGAAAAAACTCTAAAGCTTCATTTTTACCTAAGTGGGGTCAAATTTCTATATCTAGATTCTTGTGATTTTGTTTGAGTAAATCAGTTTTTGTGCTTGTGTTATTATCTTGAAAATCGATTTTGTTTTGAATATAGTTTGTGAAACCTTTTTTGATCTTCACATCATTTTATCTTGTTTAGTGGTTTCATAAATATCATGTGGTGTCGATTCATGTGCTAAACTTAGACTATATTGAATCGATTTCATAGATCATCACTTGAGTAGGTTGATTCTTGATTTTAATTATTTATACATTTAGAATCATCAAGTCTTGATCATCATTGCATATTGATTCTTGTGTTTTAATAATATCATTGTTAGAATCAATATTAGAATACACGTGTTTATTTGATTCTTGATTTCATATCATTTATATTTGAATCGATTGCCTGAATTTGATTTAAGTTATTTCAACACTTCACATCATTTAAATCATTGTGGTTGGAATAGTGGTGTTTACTCATTCAAGATTGTAAGCTTAATATTATTGAGAGTGTTTTAGAACACTTCTCTTTATCATTTGTAATCTTGATGTATTGTTGATGTGTTTGTCAACCGGGTTTATACCATATCTTGTACGTAACCACACCCTTAAGTTGGTTACCGTGCGACTTTCTAGCCAAGCCCTTGTATAGGCTAGAGTGTGGCTCTCTAACTAAACCATTGTGTTGGTTAGTGTGTGGCTTTCTAACGAACCCTTGTGTGCGTTAGTGTGGGTGGCTTTCTAACCAAGCCCTTGTGTTGGTTAGCGTAAGGCTTTTAACCAAGCCTTTGTGTTGGCTATTGTAAACGACTTCTAGCCACGCCCGTAAGTTAACTAGCCAATAGTGTATTAGAAAATCTTGATTGTGGTGATTGGGTAGTGGACGTAGGTTCAAGGGGAACCGAACCACTTTAAATTGTTGCGTCCATTTATTTTTCCTGCACTTGTTTATCTTGACTGTTACCTATTGCGCACTTTATCTGTTTAATTATATTAACTGAAAGAAAGGTAACGAGAAAATTCGCCAAGTCCAATTCACCCCCCCTTTTGGACTATAATATTGGGCTAACACTTATCATGCGTCGATATTTGGAAATGCTCACAAAAGACCACTTCTCTTGTGGACTTAACATGGCCACGTACATTATCACCTTGTTTGCACGGTATGGGACATGCAAATAAGGAGGATAATAGGAATCGTCATGAAGATAGGCAAGAAAGCATAGTGTTAAGATCATTCCTTAGATAGGAGGCACCTGACAGAGGATTTAGCAGTCTTATGGCACATGTTGCTTTTCAAAAAAAGATCATAAGTATTTGATGAAACACCCAAAATAGTTTTTAGATAAACTCTTTTAACTTATATAGTATGTATGTTTCAAAAACAAATATCCATTTGGATTTTGTTTTCAACCTAACCTAGGGCACGAATACATAAAGTCTCTAGATCATTTTTAAACCATGACAAATACCTAGAATCTATGAGGTGATGACACATAAATAGTTCTCAATCCGCTATTACTAGAAACACAACATGCGTAGGAACACATGAAAACCTTTCTAATAATAGCCATTGGATTTGCGAAAATGTCGATCCAAACAAAGAGTCGTAAAATCGTAAGTTCCTCGCAAGTACACCAAAAAGAGGAACATGTAGAAGAGATCCCTCAATCTCAACCCAAATCGACTCCACCAGCTGCAGATCAAGGAACTAATAAAGCCCCAGCTGTTGAACAAACTGAACTGATGTCACCAGTAAAAACGGCTATACCCACAGAGATGAAGGACCTCTTTAAAGGAATGCTGAAGTCCATGCAATCGACGGTTAAGGAAACAGTTCATGATGTCATCAACCAACAGATAGTTACAGTCTAACCCTCAGTCAAGCCGTTTAAGTCAGAATCAAATATCATGACTAACTAGATCACTAAGTATAAGAGGCTCCAACCTTTTACTTTTGAAGGAAAGCCCGATTTTGACAAGGGTCAAAAGTGGCTAGACGAGTCGAATAATGCACCAGAAGCCATGGGAGTTCCACCAGAAAGGAAGATTCCTTCAACAACCTATCAACTGGTAGGCAATGTTAATAGTTGACGGAAAATAGTGAAGAACGACGCAACGATTAACACTACGACCATGATGTAGATGGAGTTCGAGTACTTGTTTGTCGAAGAGTATTTTCCAAGCGTTGTCAAGCGACAGAAAAGACAAGAGTTTTTCAAGCTATACCAGGGATTGATGACCATCCAAGAATACTCGGTGAAGTTTTTTAAGCTCTCTTTTTTCTCTCTCAAAACCGTTTTTACGAAAAGAGACAAAACATAAAAGTTTTTCAATGGCCTAAGAAAAGAAATTAGGCAAGCCTATGTGACCTAAGTGGTTTTCCACTTAAGCTTTTCCTAATGTTTTGATGCTAACAAACAATATAATAGTTGGGTCTAATGGTTTAATTAAGTATGTTTCAGCATCAAAGATTAAAGGTAAAAGGCCAATACAAGATTCAAGTGATTTCAAGTGGATCAAACAAAGTCAAAGGAAAAGATTTGACATGTTAACTTGGAGACAAGGATGGGAGTTTACAAGCGTACTTAGAATTAGGTTGTAATTTTTCATGTCTCTATGTTGCTCATTTATTTTCAAATTATTCCATGCATGCATTCATAATTTCATTAAGTCAAATTATTCCATGCATGCATATCATTTCATCTATGTTTTGTTTAGTCAATTAGTTTGATTGAAAGTCAACTTTTTATATGTTTGATCAAAATGATTTCGATTTATGTTTTAATCACAAAATTATCTCAATTTTGATGTTTTAAAGTATTTTTCCAAATTATTTGCTTTTTGTATAGTCAAAATTTTGTCATTCATCAAAATCATATTAAACACTTCTATGAACATCAATCTGATCATAATTCAATGTTTTCAAGTGTATTTGAACATGGTTTTTTGAGAAATTATATTGTGGACTTAGAAAAATTTTGAAAAATCAAAAACCAAGTTTTTGTGTAAGGAGAAACGCGTTTTTTCCTTAAGAAATGTGCTTCCTTGTTGTCCGAAGAGAAGTTTCTCAACTGGACATACAGGAAAGTGCTTCCTTAGACAGAAACACACTTCTTGTATTCCCAGAATGATGAACTTTTCTAAGAAACGAGGAAACGTGCTTCTTAAAATGTCCAGAAATCGATGCTCTCCGGAATTAAATAGAAACACGATTCTCCTCTGAGAAACGCGATTCTCTCTTTTTGGGCAATTCTGGAAAGTTACACAGAAATGCACTTCTTCCAGAAAAAAAAAAAAAAAAAAAAACATTTATCTCTTTGTGGGTATTTCTAAAATTCGCACAGAAACACATTTCCTTTAACAAAAACGCGTTTCACCATATTTTCCTGGTTGCTGTTTTTCAGTGTTTTTAAAACAGAAACGCGTTTCTCTCTACAGAAGCGTGTTTCCTACTTTTTTCGAGGTATTTCTCTATAATTACACCCCTTAGCTCATTATGAGCAATTTTTGCAAAAATGTTTAGAAACTTGTTCATTTGTGTTTGTTTTTCTCCTGATTTTCAAAATCAAACAAGTTTTCACAAACTCAAGTGTTTTCATTTTTTATTTGAGAGAAAAAGGTTTTGATCTTCAAGTGTTCATCATCCTTCAAGCAATCTTTGAATTTTCTCTCTTACGTAGAAATCTCCTGAGCTCTCATCTTCAATCTTTGATAAGATTATTTTGAGAGATTTCAAGCACTTGGTGTTTTTGAAACTTGTGTTAATGTTTTTGTTCTTCTTATTTTCAAAAAGAAAATCCAAGTTTCTACAAAATCTTTTTCAACTTGGTTTTAAGAAAAATCATTCAACTGTCCAAATTATTTTCAACAAGTGTTCAAATGATTTTACAAAAATTTCAATATCTCTCTTTTAGGTTTTCTTTTCAAACTTCAATTTAAAATCTTCTTTTGAGAAAAACCTATTTTTATTCTTAGGGAAATTGTGAGTTCAAGTGTTTTGTGAGAAAATGAGAGAATGAGCCTTTATCTATATCTTCTATCTCTTCTCATTTTTTAAAACACCTAGAGAGAGAGTTTGAATGAAATTCATCTTGGCGATTTTGGAGCTTCATTTTTTAATCAATCATGCATGTTTTCCAACAACCTTCAAATGAGCAATATGGATACATGAAAGGTATATGGTTGTAAGCGCTACTCATTCCATGAGCTTTAATTTAATATCTTGTATTGAATGAAATTGTAATATCCTGCGCTTTATTGTAATTTTTCCAAGTATTTGGAACAAACATTTATGATATAGTTCACTTAGGATTCCTATGTTGGAATTTAGGTTTAGTTTCACCCTGTCTCTTGAAAAGGGTTAAGTAGTTCTTCCTTAGCACGTGAAATGGAAACCAACTTTTCCTTTACCCGTAAAGAGGAACAAGTGGTTCATCCTTAGCCCGGTAAAAGTAAATAGACTGTTCATCCTTAGCCAGTAAAAGGATAGGTTTGTCTTAAACTTGTTAAAAAATAAGCGTAACGGTTTGATTCACACCGGGTAAGTGAATCCGAGATAGTGAAATCCTAGAGAGGTTTTCTCTAGGCGTGGACGTAGGAAATTAGATTTTCGAACCACGTAAAAATCTTGTGTCTTAGCATTTTAATTTCAACACTTTACCTTTCTACATGTTCTATTTGATTAAATACCTCAATTAATTTAAGGAACACGATATCAACATAAGATAAATTTAAAATTGACCAAATTGGCTAGGACACCCAATTCACCCCCACCCCTCCTCTTGGGTGACCAACAACCTTCTTGTTCTTTGAGCTCAATAACTATCGAGACCTGGTAAACAAAGCCATGAACTATGAGCCGAAAAAGCTGAAACAGGAACAAAGAAGAAATAAAGGGAAGAAGCCAACGAAATTTGGCAATGAGGGCAACAAGAAGAATCCCTACCAATCATTTACCCTCGCTCTTCCAGCTTCAGGAAATGATAAAAAATCTTTGTCCTAGTTCACTTCTCCAACTCAGCAAGCTCAACAACATCAACCAAATTTCTTCCGTGGAGGCCATAGAGGCTGAGAAGGCCAAAGAGGTCCTCAAAATCAACGAGTCTGAGGAAATTTTCAGCCTCATCGGCAAACTCACCATCCCCAGCAGCCAACTACAAAAACTTGTTACCGACGTGGCCAACAAGGCCTTGTTAAGAAGAATTGCTCCCAACCAGCCCTAGTCCAACAACGTGCCCCAAAGGCACCTATCCAACAACCACACCACCTGGCATCCAACCCACCAAGGCAGTAGAATAATCAGGGCCAAAGGCAACAAGGCCCCGCATTCGCTGTAGCGTCACCACCTATCCCTGATAACAACATGGTGGAAAGTACCTTTACTCTTCTCAATACAAGAGTTCATATTCTATTTGATTATGGTGCTACAAACTCCTTTATAGTTGCAAAACTAGTGAAACAACTAGGGTTGAAAACAGATAAAACGTACAAAATAGTCCATATTCAAATCCCAATTGGTCAAGAACTAGAATTAAATAAAAAATGCACCGACTGTGATCTAATTATGGTCGATACGGTTATCCCAACCAACCTATTAGTCATGGATTTCCAAGACTTCGATATCATCCTCGATATAGATTGGCTGACACCACTTCATGTACATATCAACTATGAGAAGAAATGAGTGCACTTACTCCTACCGAATGGAGATAAAGTAAAGATTCAAGGGGTTAGAAGCCACACTTATAAGTCCTCAGTGGCAATGCTAAAAACAAAGCTTCAATCCCTGAACATCAACGATATCGAAGAAGAAACAGTCACAGAACCAGACATAATTGAAGACATCCCAGTTGTTAGATATTACACGGTTGTCTTCGGTGACTTACCAAGGCTTCCTCCACAATGGGAATTCAATTTCGAAATTAACTTGATTCCCAACACGGAACCCATCTTTGTTCCTCCCTATAGAATGGCCAATGTGGAACTACGTGAGCTCGACCAACAGATGAAAGAGTTGGAGCATATGGGCTTTATTAGGTAAAACACTTTGCCCTGGGGAGCTCACGTTTTATTTGTAAAGAAGAAAGACGGATCTTTGAGGCTATGCATAGATTATCAAAGTTGAACCGAGTAACCATCAAAAACAAATACCCGTTACCTCGAATTGATGACTTATTCGACCAGCTCTGGATTGCAAGATTCTTCTCTAAGATGGATCTTCGATTTGGTTATCATCAGCTCTGAATCAAGGAGTCTGACATTTAAAAAATAGCCTTCCGAACAATATATGACCACTACGAATTCCTAGTGATGCCATTCAAATTAACGAATGCGTCTGCAGCATTCATGGATCTCATGAACTGCATCTTTCGGCCCAATATTGATCGTTTTGTTGTCATCTTCGTCGATTATATCTTGATGCACTCAACATCAGAGGCAGAACACAAAGAACACCTCCGCATAGTGCTTGAAACCCTCAGGCAACATCAATTATATGTTAAGTTATCTAAGTGTGAGTTCTGGATGAAAAAGGTTAAGTTTTTAGGCCACATCGTCTCTGAGAATGGAATCAAGGTTGATCCAAAAAAAGTAGATGTAGTTCTCAACTGGAAGTAACCAACCAATGTCACGCAAATACATAATTTTCCTGGCCTGGAAGGATACTAAGGATGATTTATCCAAAACTTTTCCAAGTTGGCTGAACCTTTTACCAGACTCACGAGGAAGGATACAAGATTCATATGGAGCGAAGCATGTGAAACATTTTTTCAAGAAATCAAGAAAAGATTGACTTCTGCCCCGACTTTGGTGTCCCCTAGGAACAATGTTCCTTTCATACTATATACTGACACCTCACTCAAAAGGTTAGACACAATCCTAATGTAAGAGGGGAAGGTCGTGGCATATGCTTCCAAACAACTCAAGATCCACGAGCATAACTACCCAACTCACGACTTGGATCTCTCTGCAGTGGTCTTCGCACTTAAAATCTTGCGTCATTACCTGTATGGTGAATGATTTGACGTCTACTCTGACTACACGAGCCTCAAGTACATCTACACTCAAAAAGATTTCAACCTTCAACAATGTCGTGGTTGGAGTTTCTCAAAGACTATGACTTCGACTTACAGTACCATCCCGGCAAAGCCAACATTGTAGCCGATGCTCTTAGTTGTAAGTCATATATTTTTGCATGTGTAATTAAGTTTGAAATGGGTAAAATGCAAACAAGATAGAAAAGTACAAGTTGCAACTTGTGGAAGATTCTAGAGTTCCAAGGTTGGCACAGTTAACCACCCATTCTAAACTACTTTAGAAAATTACTCAAGCATAGGCAACTGATGCTGAATTAATGAAAAAACACCAACTTCTTCTCTAAGGTCAAAATCAACCACATTGGTTTTTATCTCCACATGGCACACTTTGCTATAAAAAGCGATTGTGCATACCAAATGATCCCGACATCATGCGGGAGGTACATCATGCAGGAGGTGTTGGTGGAATTTCACCAATCAAAGTTCATTATGCACCTAGGGGGTGACAAAGTGTACAAAGACCTGAAACGCCATTATTGGTTCCCTGGAATGAAGAAGATTGTTGCTGACTTCGTAGTAAGATGTCTCATTGATAAGTTGGGTTTTGGTTAGAGTTTTGCATGTCAATTTGTGAGATTTTTAGGTTCATTTAGTTAGTTTTTTGGTGTTTTTACATGATTAATATACTTAGTTGTTTTATATGCATTTAGGCTTTATTTTAGGTTTTTATAGGTTTTTATCATGAATAAATGAATTTTTGATACATGTTAATATCATAGAAGTCACATGTTTTGAGTACATTTCATTAGAGTAAATATTTGAATAAATTGTATAGAATTTACATTGGTTTATACTTTGTTTTGTAGGTAAATAAAGAGCTTAAAAAATGGGTTGAAACAAGGTGTCAAGAACATGTGCAAGAAGTGTGCAAAAAATGGAAAAATCGGCTAAGTTAACAAACAACCACCAGGAAAAGCAAAAACTGGGCGTTGCGGTGCTGGATCCAAGTGTCGCGGCGCTCAGTTGCGGAGTTTTTCACCATTTTGTGTATTTTGGTGATTTTTGCCCATTTTTGGTTTTTTGACCCACTTAAGTGTAAAACACATTTTAGGGTTCAATTTTTATCATTATCAAGGATTAGAATTAGGTTTAGGGTGTGAAATAGAAGGCAAGAAAGCAAGAGAAGAAAGAACATTGGGATTGGAGACTTGTAATATTCGTACCTTAGGATGACGTGATTTTGACCCGTAGATTACCCTTATACGTATGCGTATACATATGCGTATATGTATTTGATGCTCGATGCATGTTGGTTTGAGTGTCTTTGCATGCTTTTAAGTTTTTTAATGTGTGCGTAAAGTTTTGGAATGATCGGAGACCCATTTGGCTTCGAAACATGTCAAAAACGGTGTTTTGGATCAGTAGAGCTTGCGCCATGGAGAAAAATATTTTTGTCACCGATTACATGAATGACTTGATCACCTATATTCGTATTCCAATTGAGCTGAAAGTTTTTCAGCTTATTTTTCTCTGATAGATCTTCATTATGAACGGTGAAAATCTTGATCGGAGTTGTCTACTGTGAGGTATAAGACTCCAAACACTGTTTCTCAGATTTGCAAATTTTCTTGTGCAGTTGTGATCAAATGATTGGATCTCGTAATCCCACCATTGGATTGAGCTGCAATTTTACCATAAGATTGGTAACTGACTTATAACAATTTTGAACGGTTTAGATGTTAAATTGGTAAGTCGTTTGCAAGAAATTGATTATCTAAGTACAAATAAATGCAGTAGGAAAACTGTTTCTTTTATTTAAGTGGTTTTTTTTCATGTGGGCCCAAAATGCAACTTACCTTCTATAAAAGTCATTGGGACGTGTTTTTGCTCATTTTTTCACTTTCGAAAGAGGGAAGAGAGCTTGGACAAGAGGAAAAGAAGGGGAGAAGAGAAAAGTGGAGGAAAAGGCTAGAGTTTGGTGCATTTTTGCCTAGAAACCCTCTAAGGTATAACATTCTTCCTCATTTTCTTCCTTCTATCTCTTTCATTCATGTATGAAAGCTTTCTTTTGACCTAGGGTATGCTATGAATCCCATATTTGTAGGGTTCTTGACCTAGGGTTTGCATGTTTAGGCTATTTTAAGCTTGTTTATGGTGTTAATGGCCTTCCCTAACCTAAAACAATACCTAAGAAGTGTTTTCCACACATGAATCCCAAAATTTAAGGAGGGTGGTGGAAAACACATTTTGGAATTAGGTCTTGCATGTGAGATATGTGTATCTAGAGGGTGTTGGGAGTCCATTAACGGTGAAACCCCCAATTTCTAACAAGAAATTGGTAGGGTTATGTGTATTTGACCTAAACCTAGGTTTTGTACTTAGTGTTTTCCATTCAACTTGCATGTGATATATATTGAATACATGGGTAAATGTGGATGTTTAGTAGTCCAATTTACTGATTTTGATTGGTGGAAGACCTAAGTGTAATGTAATTTTGGACTAGGCCATGAAATTTGGAAAATTGCCATGAATTTGGGGATTTGCCCATATTTGGGGATTTTGACCTAGACTTGGTCAATTGATGAAATCGACTTGGAAAATAGTCTAATTGACCCTAATTATGATTGAATGCCTTGTATTATAGTGGTTGGATCGTGGGGATCAACCTATTGCATTCAATTAGGTTAAGTATGGTTTAATTTGATATTAAATGGTTGAATTGAGCAATATGGAATTAGCTCATGTGTATAACTATTCTAGAATCTTAATTGGCTATTGAATTGGGTTTAAACATGATTGTTGGGCACACTTTTGGACAGATTTTTAGTAATGTGTGAACCATGTTATATGCAGGGATTGGAATTGATCTAAGTAACCCAAATAGGCCAATTGGTGATTGAGGTACATTGGGGTGACTTGTGACATCCTAGTACTTTCTTGTGGTCGGAATTGGATTAGATAAGCCTAGCCAATCATTTGTGAGTGTTTCTTTACTTGTTGGTTTCTATATGTGGCATTGTAGTATAAATGTGTTTTAAATGCTTATCTATTGTAGTATGCATGATTTAAATGATTCATGAAATATATTTGAGCATAGTCTGGTTGGATTATCAACTGGGTTGTGAGGTCTCCTAGTTGGGGTTTCCTTTAGAAAATCTCGTAAGTCTAGCGGTGATCCCTAGTTGTGTACCTTGCAGAGGATTTTATGGCTTGTGTAGATAGGATCTCTTAGACATGGTACATGTCTTGGTGAGCCGATCCTATTAGCTACACAACCCCAGGAATCCTATTAGATACGAGTATTGTTTAGTCAGATCGGGCTCTGAGTGTCGCGAACCCAAGCCTTTGATCGCCCTTGCTCAAGAGGTGTTAGGATTGCATGGGCATGTTTAGAAAAATTGATATGCATTGTCTTGGGTAATGACATGATGCATTATATTGACATGTATGTAATCTTATTTTATCGCCATGTTATTTCAAATGCTTTTATGATCTTGCCATGTTTTATATAAATGCATATATATTGCCACTTGTAAAAAACATTCACTGAGCTTGTTGTAGCTCACACCTCTTCCTTATCATTTTAGGTTCTGATAAGAAGGAGAAGGGAAAAGCTTGACTGCGGAGCATTTTTCGTACTTTTGTTGATATAGGTGTTAGTACATTTCTTTATATTTTGTTAAATATGTACTAAATAACACCTATGGTATATACTTAACACTTAGATGGGATGTGTACGGTTTTGTATAATTGTGGACTTATGGAATTTTATACTTGGTATTTTTGGTGATGTAATATATTTGTTGTTATTGATCATGTTTAGATGGATGTTTATTTGGGATTTTGTTATTGGGAATTGTGCATATGTTAGGCTGACAGGACACTAGGTATATCGAGGGAGGGTATACCCAGGGGTTTCATGCCGATCATGACATCCCTAATCGTGGGTCGTGACAAGACTTGAATGAACCAAGGAAAAGAAGAAGATTAATCCACCGTCAAAGGGGGATTCTAACCTTTTATTTCACTTTCTTGTCTCTTGAAATGTTTTCCTCCATTGTTTTGTTTTTTTTTTCATCCTGTATCCATGAACATGAATATGCGCAAAATTATTGATCTAGAGGTTTGAATGATCTATGTTTGATTTCATGGGTTAATATTTATTTATGTGTTATTGAATTGATTTTTGAGTTTATTTGCAATTTCATATGCTTAATAATGCCTTCAATTTGTTGGCCACTAGTTCAATGTAGTTAGATTTGATTTCTTATACTCAAGAGAAGTGTTATCATATCGGATCCGAGAATTTGTGACCTAGGTTAGTAGTATTGAGTCGAGAGACCTACGAAAGCCTTTAAAATCAGATAACATGAATGAGGAATCTTAAGGCATGCTTGACTTGTTTGTTTACACTCGAGAGAGGGAATTAATAGATTAAGTATAGATTTTCAAATTACACTCGAGAGAAGGGTTTGATTGGGTTAGGATTCATGATTTATAAATTCAACATTTAATTCAATAACAAATTCTTTTAAAACTCATGAAGTAAAATATAGTTATTTTAATCCTCTAGAATTTTCATTCATTGATTTATATCCATTGTTAATTAATTTTGCATTAATTAGTTCAATTTATATTCCGACACATTAAACCATCCATTTTGATCACCTAGATAAAATTAAAATCATAGTAGTTTTGGGCATTTGTATTAGTAAAATTACTTTTCCCTGAGGGACTCATCTCGGTTTTATATCTTGACAATCCATGCACTTGCGAATCATAAATAATCATTTTCACTCATCTGCCAGCAAGTTAAGGCAGATAGACGATTACCATCTGAATTACTACAACCATTTCCCGTCAACGAGTGGAAATGAGATAATATCGCTATGGATTTTGTCACATCATTACCCAAGAATTATAAAGGACAAGATACCATATTGGTCATCATCGACCGTTTGACAAAGTCTGCCAGGTTTATTCCAATAAAATCAATAGATACTCCAACCAAACTCGCAGAGCTCTATGAGCAAGAAATTGTCCGATTGTATGGAATTCCTCTTACAATCGTCTGTGATCGAGACTCGAGGTTCATGTCTAAATTCTAGCAAAGTTTTCAATTGCGATTGGGCACTCACATCAATATGAATACAACATTCCACCCACAGATGGATGGTCAATCTAAGAGACTAATTCAAATTCTAGAGGATATGCTACGGTGTTGTGTACCTGACTTCAATGACGGTTGGATGAAGTATCTCCATCTAGCCGAGTTTGCCTACAATAACAATTACAAAACAAGTATTGGAATGGTGCCATATGAAGCTTTATATGGCAAACCCTATAAATCCACTATTTGTTAGCTCGATATGGCTGACCATCCTCAACTGTGACTTGAGCAAATTAAAGAAACTACTTACAAGATTTCCTTGATTAAGGAACGATTGCGAATAGCTCAATGTCGCCACAAAGTTATGCCAATAAGTGTAGTCGTCCTCTGGAATTTGAGGTAGGAGATGAAGTCTTCCTCAAAGTCCAACCTACGAGGGGCACAAGTCATTTTGGTGTAAAAGGAAAACTTGCGCCTAGATACACCGACCCATTCAAGATTATCAAAAAAATCGGCCTAATGGCCTATCAACTCGCGCTCCTACCATCAATGTCATAAGTTCATGATGTATTTCATGTGTCCATGCTTCGCAAATATCATCTAGACCCTTCCCATGTAATCCCAATGGTGGATTTCAAAATAGAGGAGGGTAACAGATATCAGGAGCAAGCAATACAAATTTTGGACAGGAAAACACAAGAATTAAGAAATAAGACCATACACTTGGTCAAAGTGTTTTGGAACCACCATGGTGTGGGTCAAAGTGTTTTGGAACCACCATGGTGTGAAAAAAGGTAAGTGAGAATTGGAAGATTTCGTGAAGGAAAAATATCCAGATCTGTTTGTGTGAAAAAAATTGATGTCTTGTAATTTGACTATTCTTTTGAGATCAATGAAAAATAATTCGAACTATGTCCTGATCTCAATACAAATTATTACAGATGAGTACTGACGATGAAAATATCAATGACTCTCTCGAAGACATTGCAGAATATGAAACAGATGACGAGTTAAACTCACACTTGTCTCATATGGAAAAAGACTCAACACCAATTGAGCTGAGCAGTGATGATCCGAGCATGGATGTGGACGCACTAATCAGGACACCTACAGTGTCCACACCATGGGAGATGAATCTCACTCCTATTCCACCAGTCTCCATTGCCTGACACTCAAGCACAGCAGGAGGCTCCCACTAATAGAGCCTTGACTCCAACAAATACAACACGTAGCCCCATTGAAAGGGTTGTTATTCCAGGTCCAAATGAAACAGGACCATCAAATTGGAAAACACCTACTCGGCGACTCAGAATGACCACCTGGAAGAGGGTTCCGATACCACACTAGCGGTTCCAATTCACTATACCACGCGTTCCAACACCACCCTCTCTTCCAAGTTTATATGATGAATCAATGATGGAGTCTGATTCAGTAACCTCCCCACACCTAATGGACTAGGATAACTCTACAACAGAGAGTACATTTCATGGCCCAGTGCACCCAAAGCAGAGAAGGGCCAGCTCTACAAGCACCAACATAGATGACAATGGCAATATGATCAGATATATTGTCATTTCAAATGATGAGAGTGATTACGATAAAATTTACTCTGTCAGATTATTTCGATGTTATTGACCATACATTATGATATAGGTACACACAGAACCCAAGCCTAAATCAGATTTCGAGGGAGAAATTCCTTTAAGGGGGGTAGAGTGTGATACCCCCGGAACACATAATATGCAATAAATACTGGTAACTTTTCTCTCAAGGAACTCCATGATGCAAGTGTTTTGATGATTCCAAACTACTCACCTCATTCATCTAATGATCTTGTTTAAGCATTTCAGTCAACATAAAAAAATCAAGATCAATCAATACTGAAATCATGAAAGACAGAATAATCGAGATCAAGTCTCAAGAGGATTAAGTATTTAGAATGTATAACTTTTACTCAAAATTCCTTAGCAAATTTTGATTATCATTTGCATGACCTTCAATGTTTTTCCCAACAAGAAAATGGTTTTCGATCGATTTATCTTTGAAGGATTTTTCGATTAGTTTTGTTGAATTTTTTCAATGATCAGTTTGATTCAAATCTATCATATTTTGATCAAGGTATTAAATCTCAAAAGAATTCAAGTTTCTCAGTGTTCCATCAGGACGCTGAAAGAGTATGGTTAGGTTATGTCAGGACGTTACTCGTGTACGACCGCCCTCACAAAACTAACTTGATGATGTATCAGGACACCGACTGTGCGTTAGCACGCTCAAACGTTTCTGGGTTTTTCAAAGTGTCAAGCATGTCTGGATGCTACTAGTGTATTAGCGCCCTCATTGCCTTTTGGGTTTAATATGTTCTGTTGCAGGACACTGATGTACTGTAGGCGCGCTCAAAGAACAAAGTCAGCTAAACTCACGTTTTTGATACAGTGTGCATCAGAACGCTCATGTTCCATCAGGACGCTCAAGCATTACTGTCAAAAACCTTAAAAAGTATCTGACAAACCTGTTAGCTGACATTTCAGATACATGAATCACTTTAACCTAGACTTTCTTTATTCATGTATATTGAATTAAACCAGAATGTTTTCATAAATCAAGATTACCATTTTAGTGAAAGATTATCGTTGTTTTGACTAAACGTTCAAATTCAAATTTCAAACCTAAGTGTGCAACGGCTTTAACAACAAGTCTATAAATATGTGATTTTCAAATCAATAAAACACAAAGAAAGAATCACTATGTCAAAACTTTTGAAAGTTAGTTGAATCTTGAAAGAGTTATTCAGTATCAAAAGTATTTTAAAATCACTCTCTATTCAAAAGATTTTCATTGTGCTTATACTTTATCATATTTGAAAATATGTTTGAAAAGAAATCTTTGAACTATTGTACTTGAATTTTTCAGCACGTTTAAGTCTCATATAATTCATTGTTGAAGGAGGAATTTGAGTGAAAGTTCATAGGATACAGTTGTGCTAAAATCTTGTATCTTTGTAACTGTAATTACATCAACTGCAGAAAAATCTGTTTATTCTTGAGTTAGGATAATGGTTTACTCCTACCTGTGAAAGTGGGTATTTAGGTAGTTCTCAAGCCTGAAAGTCGAGAAGCTTAGGTAGTTCTCTAGCCTATAAATCGAGAAGTTGTAGGTTCATCCTTCGCCTGAAAAAAGATAGGTTTGCCTTGAACCTATAAAAGGCCATTTGTAACAGTTTGGTTCTCACCCATAAGAAAATCAGTTAGTGGACTTTAGAAAATCCTAACTGATGAGGTTAAGTAGTGGACGTAGGCATATAGCTGAACCACTATAAATTTTTTGTGTTCTTTCCTCTATTTTATGCTTACTATTTTCCATTGTGTTGTATTTTAATTTATCCGTTGAGTCCAATTCACCCCCCCTCCCTCTTGGACACACCTGGGGCAACAGAAATAATGCATGAAATACTTGAACATAGTAAGAAGAAATTATGAATATATCACTCTACGTGATGTATATGAGTCGAAAAAATATCAAGGAAGGCTAAAATAGGACCTTCAACAAGTCCAAAGTCGGCGTCTCTAGGAGACACCAACAATAGGTTGGCGTCTCTAGGAGAAGCCAACGTAAGGTTGGCGTCTCTAGGAGAAGCCAACGTAAGGTTGGCATTGTTGGTTTGATGACCCTCGCCCTCTTTGATTTTGATGATTCCAAACGATATATCGTGTTATCTAACATATTTGTTGAGTATGTTTCAGTATAATACTGTTTGATTGATCTTAAGAATAGAGATAGAGAAAATACTCAACAAGTGTAGATCAAGACTGAAGAGATTTCTCGACAATTCTTCATGGAAACCTCCTCTTTACCCGATAATGATGATGTTCTTGTGCTCTTCTCTTCAAAAGGGAAATTCTAATTCCTTGATTACAATAGTTTAACTGCTCTAAACTTTGCCTCTAGAACTAAGAACAATTCCAATGTTGATAGAAGACTTGCCAGCACAAACTTTGAACTCGTTCCTAGAGTCATCCACAACATTATCTCCCACATCATTCAACCCAGAGCAGGAAGTAGAGGAAGCGTTAATGAGTTGGATTTGTTTCTGGTATGGAGTATTCTTCGAGAAAGGAAAATTAATTTTTCCTACATTCTCATTCATGTCATGGATATTGTAGTGAGTCGAGGAGGAGGATTCCCATTTGGAATGTATCTCACATCACTTTTTGAAAGAAGTGGTATAGACTTGAATGGAGAAGAAGTTGTTGAAGTGGACAGATACAACTGCATAGGACATACAACTGCGAATTTGATGAAGTATGTCTATGCTCTAGCACTCAAAAGATGGTTTCATATCAAAGTAATTCCTCAAGGAATTACCACAGGACCTTTTGAGTACAAGGAAAGAGATCAAGCCGGTGAGGAGGAACAGCCTCAAGAAGGAGAAGAAATAGCAGATTCTGAGATAATTGCTTCTGAGTTACCTTTCAGAGGGGACATTCCTATGGAAGAGGAACCCCATGAGCCAAGGGAAAAAGAAATGCATGAGGTAACCTCCACAGTTCCTCAGCCAGTTCAAGAAGGAGAAAATCAACTTGATCAAGGTGCTCTTTCACCTCAAAATGTTTCTGATCATGGTGGATATGCCTCACCTCATCACTTCACCAATCAATCTTCAATTCCAGTGTTTGATGAAGAGAATTTTTTGAGAAAGATCAAAGAAGCTCAAGAGCAGCAAATATCTCAACTGATGAAGTATGTAAAGAAGCTGTCGCAAGACCAAAGAGTAACAGATTCTGAAGAGATAAAGAACTGTATAGATGGTCTTATTCAAGCATCTGAAAATTTGAATGAAGTAGCAAAATCAATGGAACAACATCTTGTAGTAATGAGCTCACATGTACCATCATTTAGCTCAAGTGTTCCTGATTCCAATTACTTTAAAGAGATTGAAGAAAGCTTGAAGAGTATCAAGAATTTCATAAAGACCTTCACAAGTTCCATATCTCAGAAGCCTTCTAAACCACAGCCTCAAAAACAAGACCTACTGAAGCCAATCATTAAAGAAGTAGTTGGTTTGAAACAGCTAATCCAGTCATCTTCAAAAAGTTTTGATCAAGATGATTTGGATAGAGAAGACTTCAAGAAGATGTCCGCAGAAATTTCAAGTTTGAAAGATTTGATTACTGCATCCTCAAGCAACACAACAAGCTCAACTGATCTTCAACTTGTGTTGGATGCAATTCAAAGTCTAAATTCATTCTCTCCTGCCCCCACCGCTAGTCTTGAACCTGTTTAGAAGCTATAAAAAATCTCAAGGCTACAGTCCTTTCCGGTGCATCTGGTCCTATTAACATTGATGGTAGAAAATTGGAAAATCTTTTGTTGTCAGTTGATCAAGTAAAGGAGAAGATGACATCACTAGAAAGTAGGATTCCTTTCCTGTCTTCAACAATTTTAGATATGTCTTTCATTGTGACAAGAGCAGCAGAAAAAATGGAATGAGTGATATTCTTTATTGAGGAGATGTTCAAGATTATATCTAGAAGACTTTATTCCTTAGTCTGGTTCTTTGTCCAGCACATGAGAAGGTTCAGCATGTTGTTTGAACTTCTTAGGGAAAGAGGAATTAGAGTTCCAAGGCCACCTAGAACACCAGCTTTCACAAGGCCAAGAATGCCAAGTGAACAACCTGATGTGCCAGAAGGATTACTTCCAGAGCCTGATGACAATGCTCCAAAGCACGCACCAATTGCTCAAGCTGCTAGGTGCATGACACCTCTTGAAGAAGAAGAAGATGTTTTTGAGGTACCACCACCTAGAGCTTCTATGAGACCTGAGCATGTTGGACACAAGTTATCCTCACCTTTCATCAGTGGTTTTGCTAAAAGACACAGGAGACCCTTCTCACGGCCTGATCTACGAAACCCCTTTGACTGTGAGATGCCTTCAGAAACTTCATTTGCTAATTTCATGAGAAATTACAGAGGGCAAGAAAAAGGAAAAGGAAAAGGACAAGGGAAAAAGAAATAAGAAATGAAGAAGAAGGGCTGACTTAGCTTCTACCTTTTTATGTTTCCAAAAGGGAGAGAAGAATATGTACTTAAAAGAAGAAGACATGCATGAATTTAGAAGGAGATAGACTAGACATGTATCTATATTTGTATCTCTTTGTGTATATGAACCTTGGTTATGATTTTGTGTATTTGTTTGTCATGATGTCTATAATATGTTTGTCATGATGTCTAGAATCTATTTTTCATGATGTTTATACTGATCTTAAATGGAATACAAATCTTGTATCCTTGTTCTATAATAATGTGATCATGATGCAAATTATATAGTTAATGTGCCACTTAGCCAAAAGGTATTATGAGTGTTTGAAATCATCAAAAAGGGGGAGATTGTTATCTCAAGGAACCCCATGATGCAAGTGTTTTGATGATTCCAAAATGCTCACCTTATTCATCTAATGATCTTGTTTAAGTGTTTCAGACAACATCAAAAGATCAAGATCAATCAGTACTGAAATCATGAAATACAGATTTTCATTTTCATTTTCATGACCTTCAATGTTTTTCCCAACAAGAAAATGGTTTTTGATCGATTTATCTTTGAAGGTTTTTTTGATTGGTTTTGTTGAATTTTTTCAATGATCAGTTTGATTCAAATATGTCATGTTTTGATCAAGTTTTTATCAAGGTATTAAATCTCAAAAGAACTCAGGTTTCTCAGTGTTCCATCAGGACGCTGAAAGTGTATGGTTAGGCTATGTCAGGATGTTACTCGTGTAGCAGCGCACAGAACTGACCTGATGATGTATCAGGACGTTGACTATGCGTTAGCACGCTCACACATTTCTGGGTTTTTAAAAGTGTCAAGCATGTCAGGACGCTACTAGTGTATTAGCGCCCTCATTGCCTTTTGGGTTTAATATGTTCTGTTGAGCTTCAGGACACTGATGTACTGTCGGTGCGCTCAAAGAACAAAGTCAGCTAAACTCACGTTTTTGATACAGTGTGCATCAGAACGCTCATGTTCCATCAGGACGCTCAAGCATTACTGTCAAAAACCTTAAAAAGTATCTGACAAACCTGTTAGCTGACATTTCAGATACATGAATCACTTTAACCTAGACTTTCTTTATTCATGTATACTGAATTAAACCAGAATGTTTTCATAAATCAAGATTACCATTTTAGTGAAAGATTATAGTTGTTTTGACTAAACGTTCAAATTCAAATTTCAAACCTAAGTGTGCAACGGCTTTAACAACAAGTCTATAAATATGTGATTTTCAAATCAATAAAACACAAAGAAAGAATCACTATATCAAAACTTTTGAAAGTTAGTTGAATCTTGAAAGAGTTATTCAGTATCAAAAGTATTTTAAAATCACTCTCTATTCAAAAGATTTTCATTGTGCTTATACTCTATCATATTTGAAAATATGTTTGAAAAGAAATCTTTGAACTATTGTACTTGAATTTTTCAGCACATTTAAGTCTCATATAATTCATTGCTGAAGGAGGAACTTGAGTGAAAGTTCATAGGATACAGTTGCGCTAAAATCTTGTATATTTGTAACTGTAATTACATCAACTGCAGAAAAATCTGTTTATTCTTGAGTTAGGATAATGGTTTACTCCTACCTGTGAAAGTGGGTGTTTAGGTAGTTCTCAAGCCTGAAAGTCGAGAAGCTTAGGTAGTTCTCTAGCCTGTAAATCGAGAAGTTGTAGGTTCATCCTTCGCCTGAAAAAAGATAGGTTTGCCTTGAACCTGTAAAAGGCCATTTGTAACAGTTTGGTTCTCACCCATAAGAAAATCAGTTAGTGGACTTTAGAAAATCCTAACTGATGAGGTTAAGTAGTGGACATAGGCATATAGCTGAACCACTATAAATTTTTTGTGTTCTTTCCTCTATTTTATGCTTACTATTTTCCATTGTGTTGTATTTTAATTTATCCGTTGAGTCCAATTCACCCCCCCTCCCTCTTGGACACACCTGGGGCAACAGAAATAATGCATGAAATACTTGAACATAGTAAGAAGAAATTATGAATATATCACTCTACGTGATGTATATGAGTCGAAAAAATGTCAAGGAAGGCTAAAATAGGACCTTCAACAAGTCCAACAAAAGTCGGCGTCTCTAGGAGACACCAACAATAGGTTGGCGTCTCTAGGAGAAGCCAACGTAAGGTTGGCATTGTTGGTTTGATGACCCTCGCCCTCTTTGATTTTGATGATTCCAAACGATATATCGTGTTATCTAACATATTTGTTGAGTATGTTTCAGTATAATACTGTTTGATTGATCTTAAGAATAGAGATAGAGAAAATACTCAACAAGTGTAGATCAAGACTAGTACAAATCAAGAGAACTCAACCAGTACATGTGGCTAGAAGTCTGTTGATGTAACTACTCTCACCTACTTTTTGTTTTCATGATTACAAACAACATACTTATGATAACTAATCTCTTTGACGTAGTTGTTTCAGTGCTAACTAGATATATCAAATGGATTCAACTACACTGTCAAAACATGTGGAAGGAACAACACCTTATGAAGATTCAAGAGCTTCATAGTTGTATTTCTTATTTTAGAATCTTAGTGCTATAGAGTAACATTTACATGTTCCAACCACAACATGATTTGCATCTTTTCAAAAATCATTTATATAGTTTATCATTCTCATGCATATACAATATTATATGATTAATCATGCATGCACACATATTAGTTTGATAATTATACTATCACTAAGTTATAATTGTTTATCATGCACATATTGATCAGTTATTATCATGCATTATTTTTATCAACTTTGCATGGTTTTATCGTTTCACGTGTATTGTTCTTATTGATTTGATCACTAGTTTAATCGATCGAATCACTCGCATTTAGTTGTGTTAATTGTACCTCAATCTCGTCAAAAATGTTTTTAAACTGTTAGTCTATGTTTTTTACAATGTCCTAAACCTATTATAATCAAAAATTGAGTTTCTTTCACTTCTCAGTGAAAGAAAGCGCTATTGAGCATTTTTTCGAGACTCAGTGATTTTTTATCAGGGTTTAAGGAACGCGCTTCTTGTAAGAGGAACGTGCTCCTGTGGCTTTTCCCAAGACTCAGAATTTTTCTGATTAGGGAAAAAGAAAGCGCTCCTTAAAGAAGGAATGAGCTTCTGTTGCCAAGGGCAAAATAAAAAAAACTTTAAGAGTCAGTGGTTCTTGTTGAAGGAACATATTCCTATGCCCAACGGACATATTGAGTAACGCGCTCCTCAATTTGAGGAAAATCTGATATTTTTCATATATTAAACCAAAAACGCGCTCTTCTATTAAAGAACGTGTTCCTGTGCCTCAGTGTGGTGTTTATCTATAAATACCACACTTGCTCATTTGAAGAACAACTTTTGCAAAACTTAGAGAACTTGTGCATTTTTTGTATTAGTCTTTATACAAGCCAACAACAAGTTCTTGAGTGATTTAAACCTTCTTTGAAAGCAAAGGTTCAACAACATTTGATCTATTGATCCAATCTTCCGAATATTTCTCCATATCTTTCAAAATTGTGGGAAACTTTGGAGTTTCTCTTGTGCAAGTGTTAAAGACAATTCAAGTGCTATTTACATTTTTTATTGAGTCTTGATCATGAATTCTCTCATCCAACTTCACACAAGAAGAATCTTGGAGCTTCAACCTTACCTAGTGGGGTATACATTTCTACAACTAGATTCTTGTGATATTAGTTTATGCAAATCAATTTTGTGTTTAGATTATCATCTTTAAACTGATTTTGTATTGATTGTGTTTGTGAAACCCTATCTTGATTTTCATAACAAAATACCTTGTTTAGTGGTTTCATAAATAGTTTGAGATATCGATTCATGCGTTAACATCATATTATATTGAATCGAAGTTTTTGATCATACTTGATTTGCTTGATTCTTGATCTTAATTACATATTCATTTAGAATTATCAAGTTTTGATCATCATGGTATATTGATTCTCGAGCTTTAAACTTATCATCTTTTAGAATCAATATCTTGATAGTTGTGCATATTTGATTCACTGTTTTACATCATATATATATATATATATATATATATTTGAATCGATTGCATTTGAGAAAAACCTATTTCAACACTTTGCATCATTTAGAATCATAGTGGTTGGAATAGTATTGTTGACTCATTCAAGATTTTAAGCTTATATTGTTGAGAGTGTTATTGTGCACTTCTCTATATCTTTTGTAATCTTGATGTATTGTTGACTTGATTAATTCAACCGGGATATTTCTATACTTTGTACGACACGTAACCACACTCGTAAGTGGGTTACAAGTTGTGGTTTTCTAGCCAAGCCCTAGTGTAGGCTAGTTTGTGGCTTTCTAACCAAGCCCTGGTGTAGGTTAGTAGTTGTGGCTTTTCTAACCAAGCCTTTGAGTCGGTTAGAGTATAAACGGCTTCTAATCACACCCGCAAGTGATTAGCCAATAGTGTATTAGGAATTTTGATCGTGGTGATTGGGTAGTGGACGTAGGTTCAAGGGAAATCGAACCACTCTAAATTCTCTGTGTTCATTTATTTTTTCGCATTTGTTATTTGGATTGTTACTGATTGCGCACATTACTTGTTTAATTAAAATATCTGAAAGGTAACGTGAAAATCTGCTAAGTCCAATTCACCCCCCCCCCTCTTGGACTATAATACTGGGCCAACAAAGCCAACCTAAGTCAATCGGAGATTAAGGCATAAGAGTTCAAGGATATTCATCAGGTGTAATTGTCTAGATCTCTTAGGTTGTAGGTCTTTTCTTGATTAATCAGCCACTTGATTTCTCTCTCATGTTTTTACCGTATTGCATCATATCGTATCATTGTTTATTCCTTCGAGATATTATTGTTTTGATGCATACTTTTACAAAATCAAGATTTGAATGCTTTTATTATCATACTTAGAACAAAACAGATTTTTTTATAGAGAAACTCACTCCATGACATCTTCTTTCGAAAACTCAAGTTTTCGATTCTATATTGAGTTTCAAAATCTTGTTCCAAATGTGATTTTAATGTTTTATCGATTATGAAACTTACACATGTTCAAGAATTGTATGCTTGACATGCACACGTTTCCCAAGAACTCATGGAATGCATTCATCTCTGTAGAAACGCACTCCAACAGTCAAAACGCACCTATTTTACCTCGAACATGCTAGAACGCACTCTAGCAGGGAGAAACGCGTTTCAAGTAAGCACAAAATGGTTAAGTGTTCTCGAGTCTTGTGGAACGCATTTCAGACTGCTGAAACGCATTCTAGCAGGTCAGACCCAAAACACTATGTTTTGGGCTCGGGTCATTTGGAACGCATTTCAGCAATGTGAAACGCGTTCCAACAGGTGATATTGAAAATCTAGTTTTTCGTGGAACGCACTCCGGCATGCGAAACGCACTCCACTGAAAATTTTCTATTTTTGCGAAAATTCGAGTTTTAATCTTGAGCATTCATTGTGGGTCGTTGATTTACGTTAATACAAGTTTAAATCTTTTAATCTTGGCCATTGATGATAGGTGTAGGTTTTAGAACTTGGTTTTCTATAGAAACAATAATTAAACCCTATTTTAATAACAAAAACTTTTATTATCTTTCTTTCCAATTAATTTCTCTACAACTAAACTTAAAGAAGACAGTTGTCATTGGAGAGTTAAAATTTCTGTGATGATACACTGAGTTTTTGATCATTCATCCTTTGCAAAGTTTGTTCAATCGTTTTGATGTAATATCTTTTCGATATTGGATTTCTTACTGTGCATGAGATCTAAAATCATTGTGGCTGAGAAATATTGAAAAGATCATTTTCAAGGTTGTAATTTTTCTTTTTGGAATTTGTTCCCACATTGAGAAAAAAAAAATTTAATTGTTGATGTACTCTTGATTGCTAACAATTGTGCTAGTTGAGAAGATTCTCTAATCGAGAATCGGTGTTTGTAACCGGTTTGGTCCTCGCCCGTGAAGTAGGATCGGTTTAGTGAAGTGTTAGGAAATCCTAATCAGGGAGATCATGTAGTGGAGGTAGGCTTGTTGGGAAGCCGAACCACTCTAAATTTGTGTGCATTGTGTTATTTACTGCTTTTCTTATATTCCTACCTATATTACTGCTATTGTTCACTATTTGTTTGAAAAAAGGTCTGAAAAATCTGCAACACCCAATTCACCCCCCTCCCTTGGGTGTCTGTCAGGCAACTCTTGGAGGTGCCAACCCATGATTGGCATCTCCCAAGATCGCCTATAAATTAAGGACCCGCCATTCAATTTAGATCAAACAAATTCTGAGCTTGTAAGGTGATTTCGAGGCTCGTGATTGTACCATTCTTGGAAAAGGACATGGTGATGTTGGAATCAAAGGTGGGAACGACGACCCCAAGTGTAATTGTATCTCATATCTTCTTTAATAATTAAATTACATTTCATTATCATGCTTATTGTTCTAGGAAATTATATGATATCATGATCATGTTGATATATGGAATTGTTATATAGTGAGGCGTTTGGCCCAAGGGGCTTGGTAGCTGCCAGATTATATTGATCCGAATGAAATTGATATATTATGAGGCGTTCGGCCCAAGGGACTTGGTAGCTGCCAGATGGTGTTGTACTAGTTGGTATTGGTTCATGATGAGTTATGGCATTGTCTTGCTTGTTTTTGTAGATTAACATGTTGATGATTTGTATTACTTTTATTATTGAATATATGTGATCGTTAACTTGCTTGACCCACGGAGCATTAGCTCACTCTTGTTGATTAACATTTTTAGAAGAATAAGATGGATCCAGGTGTTGTTGGGTAGATGGCCACCACAGTTCCAGGCCCGTGTAGGGCTTCGCCTTTTTATATACCAGGTTAGGATAGATGGCCCAGTTATTTTGATATATTTTGTTAGGGACGCATGCCCTGCTTTTAATGGTCGTGTGTGCCCCTTTTGTACTAAACTTTTATAATTAGTGGAATAAATATTTAGGTTCTGTTGTATTTGATTTTCGCCCTCATTGTCACACCTCACTATGCGTCATGGTTGAGTTGTTGAAAACGTCATACGTGGCAGGGTGTGACAGTTGTAGTTTGGAAATTAGGCATGCATGTGGGTTTTGATTAAAACCCTAGTCTATTGGAAGTATAATTGTTGATTATAATCCAATTTTCGGTGGTTTAGATGTGTTTAGAGATTATTTGATGGGAATATGAATTGAGAATGGGTTTAAGGAAGTTTGGGAATTAAATTGGCTTTATGCATTTGTGTATGTGTAGACTTGAAATTGATCATGTTGTGTGAATTATTATTATTTCAGGACATTGAGATTGGATTGACCATTTTGGGAGTTTTATAGCTTGTGTTAGTGACTTTTGGATTGGTTGTGAGTATTCCTCGCTTTTATTCTCCATTTATGGCATTTTATCTATATACTTGAATTGTTCAGATGTATGCATTTATAATGTATGTCCATGTTTATTTGTACACAAATGTTTTGGACACATGGTTGCCTTGGGTATTTTGGATTGAATACCTAGGAGCGTTAATTATCCTTCTACTTACTTGTTCTTCGGAAAATGTTCTGCCAGTGTTACTTGGATTAGTATACCATGGTATGGTCTTACTTTTGTAAAGAATGTAAGGGTAGAAAGGTGGGTAATAGATGTTTTGTTCTTGTCATCCCCTATAACTCAAAATAGGGAAAAGTATAGGCAGAATCATCTAGATGTGACCTCGGTTGAGGCATGTGCATGTTTTGAGGAAAAGCTTATGCATGATTTACATAATGTAGTTTGAATCCATATATGATAAATCAAATGTTGCATTTGGGTTTGCTAATTGTTTCTTTTATAACATACATGTTTTATAAATGCATTTATAGTTATAATTGTAAGAATATTTCACTGAGCTAGTTGAAGCTTACCCTTTTTTCCCTATTTTCTCAAGTTCAAATCTAAAAGGAAAAGACAAGGTTTAGATCATTGTGCGCAACCTTCTTCTTCTTGGATGTAGGTAATCATATGGGAATTGGGTTACATTTTGATTTTTTTTGTTCTTTTGGACATGTATAAAATTACCATAATGTAAATATATATGCATATCACATAGATGGTTTGTTGTTATATGACATGTATATGACTTGTAGTTGGGATTAGACACTTGCTTATACAGGTGATAGTATATGTTGGAACCATGTGGTTGTACAAGATGATTTGATCTATGTGGTTATGTGTTGGATAGATTTCATGGCTCTTTTATACTTTTTCGTATACATGATGATTGTAATTGTACAGGTATTGTTTGTGTATTAAGTAGAGAGTGAGCAAGGCCTCAGGTTTTGTCCTAGTGTGGCATTATTTGGGGTTCTGTGCCGGTCTTGACATCACCCAGAGAGGGGTCGCGACACATTGGTTTTGTCTCATGATGTGTGTTATTGGTTCTTACCTTTTTGTACCTCATTGAGTAATTTCTTTAATCTATTCAAGTTACTTTTCAGTCCTTCCATCAATTTCCTTCAAGATCATTTTAATTGTCTTTTTGATTCGTGACTCTAGTTTCAGTCTTTCCATCAATTTTTATTATATGAGAAAATAATTGAGTGTTGATATGCAAGCATCAGTTCATCACTTTTTTATATTATTTTCATAATTTTTATTGTCATTTCATTTGTAATATCTTAGTTTCTTTAATTTGTCTAATTGAGTTTATTTTCGCTTTGACGTAGGTGTGAAGATTAAAAGGATGGAGAAGAGCTACATTGAACTTTTTGGAAGAAATGTTACAAAACTATGTTTTTAGTAACTAGTTCTTATAATTTATTGATAAATGTAAATAAACAAGTACACAATTATGATTGTGAATACAATTTCTGTTATATTATATAATTTCACACTTTGATGTATTTGTTTTCATTGAAATATAGTCTTTTTTATGAGTTAAGCAAAATTATAAAAATTTAAGCATTATTGAGTATAGAGTACTAATTAAAGTAAATTATAGTACCCTAAATCCTAATTTATTATAAAGATATCACATATTTTCCATAGCAAGCAGTGCATATTGTTAAATCATTGGAGTGACATGTATATTTATGGCATGTTAGGCAAGTTGTCAAAAGCGAATTTTACGACTCATTTGATAAGTCGTTAAAACTAAAATCTGCGTCATTAATAATGGGACCTTTACCATGATTTCTTAAACGACGGCTTGGGTACTTAAGCCGTTAAAACCATTTTACGACTTGTTTGAAAAACCGTTGAAAGTAGTTTTTCTTGTAATGAAATTTGATGAAAATACTAAGAAACGTGGTTTTTAATTAAGAAACAAGCTTTCCCTAAAAATGGAGAAAAATGATGTGAAATGGTGAAAATGTGATTTCTAGGGTTGGAAAACACTAATTTTTTATTTGAAATGTGAGAAAATGATGAAAAATGGAAGAAATTTGAAGGAAAACGATGAAGATTCGATTAAGATTTGAGGAAACGAGGTGGAGAAGCAAAGGTTCAAGGATTTTGAGAATGGGCAAATGATTCAAAAAGTTTTGATTTTTTGCCCTTAAGAAGCATGTTCGCCACTAAAGGCGGGAAAGCAATCCTGCTAATAGGAATGCATTTCTGCTTGTCTAATGGCAAAATGGGCATAAACAACCTGGAACGCGATTTAGCTCTTTCATACGCGTTTCCGCATTTATATCCAAAATACTTGATTTCTTTAAATTTTGACAAAATTTCACGATTTTGGACTGTGTTTCTTACGCATACAAACATGATTCAAACCTAATGAACACTAATCAATGATCATGAATTAAGCAAATGCAATTCTCTATTGACATGTTAAGGTCTTTAAATGTTTCTTTTAATTTACCTTGCTCTGCTTGCCTTTGGTAAAGGCAGTAAGTTTTCTTGGCAACCAAGCAAGGGTTGGCAAGATGGTCTATGATGGCCCTCGGCCCAACAAATTAAACCCAACTAAAATCAATTAGATATATAAACCCACCCAAATCAAACCAAAAGTTTCAATTTGGTCTGATTAATCGGGTTGGTTGAGTTGATGAACACCCGTAACAAAGCTCTTCATTCCACGAGATGAGCTCCTCAATCTGTTGATCCATATCCTCAAACTAATCTTTTTCATTAGCCATAATAAGCTCCACTTAGCCAACCATGTCTCTATTGACATGTTAAGGTCTCTAAATGTTTCTCTTAATTTACCCTGCTTTGCTTGCCTTTGGTAGGGGCGGTAAGTTTTCTTGGCAACCAAGCAAGGGTTGGCAAGATGGTCTATGATGGCCCTCCCAACAAATCAAGGGATGTTCTGGGATCAAAACTCCTTGCCTCTGTTTGGCCACTAGAGGTTTACTTGATTGTTAACTTCAAGGGCTAGTCAATGCGTCACTTTGCCATGTCACCGAGCTCCCACTCAATACCCTAGATTATTATTAAAAAAAAAGAAAAAAAAAAGAAGGAGATAAGTTCTCTCCGTTCCTTAAAAACAAATTCAGGAACATTCCTGATTTTTAATAGGAAAATTTACCAAAATAACATTTAGAAAATACAACTTTACAAAAATAACAAGTTTCCTGCAAAATTATATCTATAGCATGTTTGGCCTAGTCTATAATGCCCTTATCTAATTCCAAATGGTGCATCTTTAATCCACAACTCCCTTCAATCTACTTGCTCTAATTTCTAAGCGTTCTTTTTAACAAATCTCAATCTACAATGATTATAATCACACTTCTCCACTTTAAGGATGAAAAATGATCATGGAACTACAAATTTGTTGCAAGTATTTTTATGGCAACCAAAGCTAATCCGAGTGTATCTATGTCGAAATGAAACAAAGATTTGAATCCTTTTAATGTTTATAGTTTCTTTAGTTTCATTTTTTTTTGTTTTTTGTTAAAATTACATTGTGACGTCCAAAGTTAAACCCCCCCTAAACGCAACAATTAAATTTCAAAAGATAAACCTTAAACACAGTCAATAGCCATTTTCAAGTTGCAGATGCTCGACTGATATATCGGTTATGTTACTCTCAATGTATCAGTCATATCTTGCGATAGAGTTATGATTGATGTATAGGTTTTGATATCACCGATATATCGATCATATTTATATTTTGCAATAAAAACATGACTGATGTATTGGTTTCGTACTTTCTTTTTTTGTTTCAGAGAGGATGCGCTCAAATTAGCTTTGGATAATATCAAAATATTCACAAAAAAATTTGTGGTTGCAAGACTACTTTCCATTTTGAAAGTAAAGAAGTGTGATTATGGCCATTGTCGATATATCAGTCGAGTCTTTGTAAACTATCAATATATCAGTCATATTTCCAGTTACAAAGACTACAAAAATATGACCTTTTTGAGTTATAGATATATCAGTTCTGGTACTACTCATATATCAGTCATATTTCATGATAAAGACATGACCTTATAGTGTACAATAGAAATATGACCGATTCATAAGTCAAACTTTTTTTTTAATAAAATTTCAATTTGCAATGGTCAAAATTATACTTCTTTACTTTGAAAACGAAAAATAATCTTGTAACCATAAATTCTTTGTGAGTATTTTAATAGCATTTAAAGCTAATCCGAGCGCATCCACTTTAAAATGAAACGAAGGTATGAATCCCTTTAATGTTTGAAGTTCCTTTGTTTCGTCATTTTACTTGTTTTCGGTCAAAGTTACATGACATTCAAGACTAAATCTCTCCCAAACGCAACACCTAAACAGTGCAAATTATATATTAAACGTAGCTAATAACCGTTTTTAAGTTGCAAAGACCCGACTGATGTATCGATTTTGGTATCACTGATATATTAGTCATCTCTAATGATGAAGACACGACTCTATAGTGTGTGATAGAGATATGACTGATTCATCACTCAGACGTATTTTTTTTTATACAATCTCAATTTACAAGGATCGTAATTGTACTTCTATACTTTGACAATTTAAAATAATCTTGTAATCAGGAATTTTTTCTGAGTATTTTAATGGCATCAAAGCTAACTACGAGTATTTTGTAATAAGAAACACAGACGCAAACATGAAGAAGATGAAGAAGAAGAGGTAGGGAAAGGCGATGATAACAACAAAAGCAACACCAATGTTAGCATCAGTGAGACGCTAATGCCCTAAAAAGATAAAAGAAAAGGAGTCAAAGTCAATGAAGTGTTTGAAATCGTGACTTGTTCCTGAATTGGAGGAGCTTTGTGTTTAAATGAAAAGCAAAGGACATTTTGGACTTTTTACAAGTTTAGACATATTAGAGATATAATTTTAGGAAGAATGTGTTATTCTTGTAAAGTGATATTTTTGAAGTGTTATTTTGATAAATTTTCCTTTTTTATATCTTAAACCAATAATCTTATGTGGCCTTTAAATATTTTTACCCATTTAGAAATGACTAAATCAGCCTTACTTTTTTTTTAAACATAAATCAGTCTTACTTACAACAAGTGATCAGAAAGAATTACAAAAAAAATGCAAATTTTATTGAGAATTCAAAGATTACATGAATATTCACTTTTTAAGATGGAATTTCTCCTTGGTTACAAATGGACTGGGGAGAGAGTAAGAAATATTTACTTCATTTCTTACTAAAGTTTTCTAAAATCTTACTACACATTTAAAATGGGCTTAAATGCATGTGGACTTTCTTCAAGTGATTAGATTGAAGCCATGATCTTGTATTAAAATTCATGAGTCGTGACGTTATCCTCCTTTTCAAAAACAAAAATATAAATGAAAAAGGAGAGAGAAAAGAAATGAAGCTTATGCTCTTTAATTCACATTTCTCTATTTTATTTTTATTTTTTATTAGCATGGCCGTCAAATTAATAATCCATTTTATAGTTAAAAAAAATTCAAAATTCACTTTTTGTTAAAAAAAAATCCCAATAAATAATAATTATACTTTGAAACATTTGCAGCTTTGGGAAGTCAAAGCAAAGTTAAAAGTCAATTGCTTTTGACTCTGATGCTGAGCCAATTCGTACTGATCTAGTGGTTTTTAAAATGAGCTTCGAGCTACAGAGTTTTAAATCTCACAATAACGCGAAAAAGCAGGCTTCAAAAAATAAAACAAGAGTAGTGCCAAAAAGAAAAGAAAACAAGAGGTTGTGGGCCTGTCTCATAACGTGACACACGTGATTATTTTGCAAGATCCCACTTTTTGAATTAAATGAATAATTAATTTGATTACAATTCCATTTTCCCACTTTAAAATCTCAAAATCTGATTTGACGAAAGTGAGAGATTACGAACAGGTATTAGCGTAGTTCGCTTAGTTGATCGAGAAATTAAAAATAATTAAGTTTACTGTTTAGATTTTGAATTTAAACCTAGATGTGTTTTTATTTATTTGTTCTATTAAAAGGGTTAATCTCACTAAAAAAATACCTTTAAAATATTAAAAAATTAATAATAATAATAAATAAATAAATAAAAAGATATTGAAATCTTTTAAAAACTACAAAATTATAAAAATTGACTTAATTAGGGAGCTATGAAAATATATATATATATATATATATATATATATATATATATATATATATATATATGTGCATTCTCCCCCAAAAACATATTTTAAAAATAATAAATTATGAATTGAAAATTTAGAATTAGTTCTAGAGTGGGAATAAACAAACATATTATCATAAAAAGAATTTGGACAGGTATAATAAAATATCATTAAATGTAGTAGTTTTGGAAATTTTTTGATATCATAAAAATAATAATAATAACAAAAAAACTTAAAATATCATAAATATAAATAATAAAAAATATATAACCAAGAAATTATTAGTTTTGAAGTTACTTTTTCTATATTAGATGTGGACATGGGTATTTCGTAAGAAATCTTCATACTTATCTAAAACGATTTTTATAAATCAGGAATGGACCAAGCTGCCAAAAAAAGGCAACAAAACATTAGCTTTGTTTTCTTGTCCCGTTAACCACCACCGGTGGTACGACCTTATATTTCAATTATTGTTAACTTTTTCTTTTTATTCAATATTAAAAAATAACATTAACTCAAGTCCACCCAAGTCACATCTGAAGCAGCCAGCGTTGGATTCTGGTGTAGTGGGTGGGTCAACAATTATAAATGCACCATTACTCCTATGAGTTGCTTTTCTTGAAAATTAATTAATGTTGCGTGTGTGGAATTAATAACATGCCAGATGATAACGACCATATATGCTTCTATTTACACGTGGTCGACTAATAAATTTTCATGGGTCCACCAATTCGTATATTTGTAATAAATTCAACTTATAGACCTTTCAATAATTATTATCTTTCATATATATTTTTCAAGAAAAATATTTTTATGAAATAATAATAAGGATAGAAGTAATTTTGGAGAATAAATAAGGGCCTGCTTGGTATAAATTTAAAAAATTGTTTTTTTAGGAAAAGAAAACATATTTGGTTAAGTTATTTTTAAAATTTTTAAAAAAATGTTTTTTTGATGCAATTTTAAAATTTGTGAAGAAAATAACTTTTTGATGTTTTTCATGTTTTCTGAAAAAAGGTATTCTAAAAATAGTTTTCAAATATTATGTTTTAAAAATATGTTTTTAAATTCTAAATCAAACAAGCCCTAAGAAAGTGCTTTGACACCTTAAAGTTAATTAATTTGATGATTAAAGTTGGTACAAGCACAAACACATCTTTTTACGTCTGGAGACACTTAAAATTTGATAGGTTTACAACTTACTCTTTCAATAACTATGAAAGTTAATAGATTCGTACGAGAAATTACGTTATTTGGTATCCTTTTGCAGTTGTGTTGAAAGAAAATAAAAAAATTTAGAGTACAAATTAAGGTTGAAATAGATGGTGAGTAATTTGTAGACATATTGATTTTGTACGCCTCATTCTAAATGCCAAAATGCACCGAGGAACATGGCTGCCGTTGGTATCATTTTTAAATTTAATTTTCTATATTTATAAAAAAAAAAAATGTTATGAAAAACTTGTTTAGTTAGCTATGATTCAAAAAACATTTAAAAAAAAAAAGTTAAGAAAAAGAGTTCTTTTTAAAAAACATAGAAAAGTTATTTTTTGAGTTATTCTTCTGTTGATATAAATCAACAGAAGAACCAAATAAGTTTTTCTTGTTTTCTGAATTTAAAAAACATTTTTTTAAATATGATACTAAATATTTTTTTAAAAACTAAAAATCAACTAAAAATAAAATCATATTTTATTTTTTAAAAATTATTTTTAAATTACATACCAAACGCAACCTTAAGATGACGAAGTGGTTAGAGTTTTGTATTCATAATTCACAAGGACATGAGTTTGAGTCGCATTATTAAGTGGGGTAAACACTACCTTGCATGAGGAAAAAAAATCTTATACTGTAGACTACATATGGGGGTACCGACACATTTATTCGGTGATGTCACTCTTTTTCCTCATTGGAGCTTGTCCTTGGAGATTAGTTGATGCGCATAAGCTGGCCTGTATTGTTGAGTGAGCCTAAATCTCTATTAGTACCGATATTATTCTCAACTGAACCACCTTTGGGCCTAGGTGTGAAAAGTTTTTTTCTAAAAAAGTCTTAATACTAATAAGAGTTAAATCTCAATTTATATGCTTTGTGATGAACCTGTCCATATTTGAGGTGAGACTCTTATTTTGGTTTACACATACTCAATAAATCTCTAATTTACTTTATCAAGATCACCCATCGCATAATCCATACTAGATTAATTGTTACCATTATCTCGAAGAAGAACAACTCGATGAACCATATATGACCCATGAGCACACACACGTGTGCTCTACCTTGCATACGGTGTTCCAACCAAACCATTAGCTTTAATACTACTTGTTGAATGAGCTTAGATCTCTATTAGTATTGATATTATCTTCAACTTAACTATTTTGACACACTTCTCCAAAAGACTTCGATACTAATGAAGGTGAGATCCTAATTTATATTCTTTGTGATGAACTTGTTTGTATCCGATGTAAAATTATTTTTTTTATCCACACATAACCAAGACGTATGCCCTAGGTTGCCAAAAAGAGAAGAATTTTTTTTTTTTGAAAGATCTATTTTCTTAAAGATTTAGTAAATTTAAAATGTAGAAAAAGAAGAATGTAAATAAAGCGAAAGTCATTAAACATTTAAACATATATATCATTTGGTACTAGCTTACATGCACGTGTATTACGTATGATCTCTATTATTTATCATTTAAAAATTTATACTTTATTAAACATGAGGTAGGTTAAACTTTATTGTTAATAATACTTTAATTATTATTTATTTTTTTAGAATAATGAAGAAAATGAGAGGACAAAATATTTGTATTATGTAAAAATGAGATGGAGGGAATAGAGCTAATAAAACTAA
This sequence comes from Paratinospora sagittata, assembly GCA_035771175.1. Taxonomy (NCBI): domain Eukaryota; kingdom Viridiplantae; phylum Streptophyta; class Magnoliopsida; order Ranunculales; family Menispermaceae; genus Paratinospora; species Paratinospora sagittata. The sequence continues at coordinate 24,555,506 of CM069596.1, read as the reverse complement.
AATGTTATGAATGATAAAGGTCAAAGGTGAAAATTAAATGGTAAAAAAGCTAACGAAAGAGGAGTCTGAAAAACAAAAAAGTTGTATTACTCTTTGTAATTATTGGAACTAACTTTTTTAATAAAAAACAAGTAAAACTAATAAGATATAGAAAGCATTGGAAAAAAAAAAAACTTGTCATATACATCTATATTTATATTATTATTTTAAAAAATTACTTTTATTATTATCAATAGGACTAAAACTAGTATTTAATTTTGCAATTAACTAATTATAACAGAAATAGTATGCATGGCAAGTGATTTTTATTATTTATTAAATCTTTATTTAAAATTAAATTTATAAATTATGAACCTAAATATTTTTATTTATACTTAAAAGAACGGCATTATGTTTTTATATTTAAAAATAAAAAGATGATAGCCAAGATTAAAATACTAAGATTGAAAAAAGGCAAAATGAAAAACTGGTCAGAAAGTTGGTTAAAAAAATAGAAGTTAAAAGAAAAGAAGGCCTACTTAAATATTATATTAACCGTATATACAAATATAAATACAAAAAAAAAAAAACATCAATACTGACCGTCGTCTGCACACATATATACAAACCGAAAGAGTTGTGGTTAGGTCCAAGGTGACGCGCCACGTCTTCGTTCTTTAAAGTTTCACTTAAACCTTTATGGCAAAAAGAAATCATTAAACAAACAGAATAAAGAATAAAAATAATAATAAAAAAATAGGGAGAATGAGAATCCGCTTTCTTATGTGCTGGTCCAACTGTGACGCTAGAGAAGTCTTTGAGCTCGAGTTCAAGCTCGTCAGCACTAGTCGTTTCAGATACATTTCTTCTTCAGAAGCTTATTTCACACGAATGCCGCTTTCGAATGCTTGCTGAGAGACGTTTCGTTGTGGTTTTCTGTAACTTGATTTTCTTGAGGTTTGCGGTTCGTAGTTCTAAGTTTGCTATCTGTGCGATTACGATGATTAGTTTTTGATGTGGTTTTTGAGTTTTCGTTTTGGTTGATGATTGCGTTTAGGTTCTGTTCTGATGAGAGTGATTTTGGTTTGATTTTGGAAGCTTGTTAGGTTTTTTGAATGGTTTAGTTCTGTTTTATTTTTTGTTGTTGCTGTTGTTACTGTTGAGAAAGTTGCGTGGATTTGTTGTTCTCACTATGCTATTTGCGCAATGGAGATTGGTCTGTGCTTCGGTCGAAATCCAAGAAAGTAATTGCTAGCGGTTTCTTGCAATCTCAGTTCGTTGTTTTTTCTTTTTTTCTCATGGATTTGTTTTGGAATTTTTATTTATTTTTTAATCTCTAGGTTTGTTTAATCTCTTTTACTTTTTATTTTTTATTTGCCTTTGAAGAGCTGAATAAGTGATAAAATGAGCATAGAATTTGGAATCTGTGACTATGTCAATTGGAGGAAAGAATGTTTGCTTCAATTCCTGATTTAGAACTTGAATTTGATGATTTTTATTGTTCATTTTATCTTGAGCAGTAAGAATGCTGCCAATGCTATGTTTGCTTCAATTCCTGATTTAGAACTTGAATTTGATGATTTTTATTGTTCATTTTATCTTGAGCAGTAAGAATGCTGCCAATGCTAATGTTTGCTTCAATTCCTGATTTAGAACTTGAATTTGATGATTTTTATTGTTCATTTTATCTTGAGCAGTAAGAATGCTGCCAATGCTATTCCTGAAAAATTTCTAATTGCTTGAACGTGTGAGTCTGATGAATTCTTAGGTTTTCAATGGTTTCTCAGCTATTGAAATTGTTTTGCTTTTGTGCAGAATTCAGCCTTAGACAGTAAGAATTACCTCTTTTCTACGAGAGCAAAGAAAGGGAGGCCTGTCATCTGTTCGATCTCAGAAATCACGGTATGGGATTGCTGCACATGGAAATACAATTCATTCAATTTACAAGAAAGAGATCACCCTTAAGATTAGATTATTTAAATTTTATACAATGATCATGTTTCTGATATTTTAGCAAGGATGGTCTGCTTATTGTCTTTGGATTATTGTCCTTAGATTTCGCTCCTTCTTGTGACACACCAGTGAATTTTACTTATAATTGTGAGTCAATTCCTAGGGAAATAATAGCAGATTTTGAAGTCAAAGAAGGAAGGCATGATAGAACTTCTCTGGAGTGCTTTCTGTGGGGACTCCAGTCGTTCATGCAATGGTGGAAAGGAATGCAGTTACCATTTGATGGCCTTTTACGATTCTTCATCATGCATCAACCATGTCATCATAGTTTCTGTTGATGTTCTCCTTTTGTTCTTTCTATTATTCTACTATTTCCACAAGCAGTCATTAAGGAGAATTCAAATTAGGTCACACAATCAAGGCTTTAGTACTTCACAGATAATCTCTTCCATTTACAATGGTGGTCTGGGATTGTTGTACTTTGGTTTAGGTGTTTGGATCCTGGAAAATAAACTGAAAAAGGAGAATACAACTTTACCCCTGCATTTGTGGCTAATGGATCTTTTTCATGGATTTACATGGTTTTTACTGACTTTAACCTGGAGCCTTGGGCAAGGACGACGAGAGGCCTATGAAAGATTTTGCTCTGTACTCACGTGCTTGGTTTCAGGATTTCTTTGCGTTTCATCCTTGTTGGTTGTTGTTTTGCATAGAGAAATATCAATTAAAATCATCTTGGATGCCTTATCATTGCCAGGAGCGATTCTTTTGGTGCTTTGCACTTTTAGAGTCTGCAAAGATGCAGAAAGTGATCTGTCCATCAATACTGATTCTCTGTATACTCCATTAAATGGTGAAACTAATGCCAGTAGTTCAAATGGTCGTGTAACTCCTTTTGCCAGAGCTGGTTGTCTCAGTACAATGTCATTTGGGTGGTTGAATCCTTTGATGAGGAAAGGAAATATGAAAATCCTTGAAAGTGAAGATCTACCTCATTTACGTGAGGAAGATCTAGCAGGAACCTGCTACAGGAAGTTTATGGAACAATTAAACAGACAAAAGGATCCCAACCAGTCCACCTCACCTTCAATTGTCAGGAACATATTTTTGTGTCACTGGAGAGGGGTTTTAGTTTCTGGGTTCTTTGCATTGCTTAAGATAGTAAATTTATCTGCTGGTCCATTGATTCTTAAAGCCTTTATAGAACTTGCCGAAGGAAAAGAAGCTTTTAGATATGAAGGTTACGTATTGGCCATATTGCTGTTCTTAACAAAATTTGTAGAGTCCCTTTCACAAAGGCAATGGTACTTTCGAAGTAGGATAATCGGTCTACAAGTAAGGTCTTTACTTTCAGCAGCTATTTACAACAAACAACTGAGACTCTCAAATGCTGCTAAATCAATGCATTCAGCTGGTGAGATTATCAACTATGTGACACTTGATGCTTATAGAATAGGTGAATTACCTTACTGGTTTCATCAAACTTGGACAACAACCCTCCAACTCTGCATCACTCTGGGGATCCTCTACCAGGCGGTTGGACTTGCTACAATTGCAACACTTATTGTAATAATACTCACTGTGCTCTGCAACACTCCACTGGCCAAATTACATCAGAAGTCTCAAGCAAAGCTCATGGAGGCTCAAGATGAGAGACTGAAGTCTACTACAGAGGCTCTTGTGAACATGAAGGTGTTGAAACTGTATGCATGGGAGACCCATTTTAAGCATGTTATAGATTCTTTGCGGGAAAAGGAATACAAGTGCTTATCAGCAGTTCAGCTGCAAAAAGCATACTATAGCGTCCTCTTTTGGACGTCCCCTGTATTAGTCTCAGCTGCAACTTTTGGGACATGCTACTTCCTTGGGATTCCTCTCAATGCTAGTAATGTTTTCACATTTGTTGCAACTCTTCGACTTGTTCAGGATCCTATTAGATCAATACCTGATGTTATTGGAGTGATCATTCAAGCAAGGGTGGCATTAAATCGTATTATGAAATTTCTTGAGGCACCTGTGCTGCGGAAAGAAAGTGTCAGGAGAAAATGCTATACAGAGGATGCCACAAGCTCTATTTTTATAAAGTCAGCTAGTTTTTCATGGGAAGGACATCTTTCAAAGTTAATACTGCAAAACATAAATCTTGTGGTTAAACCTGGTGAAAAAGTGGCCATTTGTGGAGAGGTCGGTTCAGGTAAATCAACTCTTTTAGCAGCAATTCTTGGCGAGGTTCCAATCATCAGTGGCACAGTAAGTTTGAACTCACAATTATCTAAAAGCTATTTGAAGTTATAAGTTACGTTGTATTGAAATTTTTTGTTAAGTGCATTTACGAGTTGTTCATCACAAATCTAAGTTAGAGTCACCAATGGGAAAGTATGATATTCACTTTTGGCTTCGGATTACCTATTAAAAGAATAACAAAAGAAAACTGAAAGTTAGGAAAACAAAATGGTTTATTTAAACATGGAGATGAATCCAAATGGTATCATTTCCAGAATATGAAAAAATTTAGTTTCTATGAGGTGATCAAAAAATGAAAATTCATATTGCTTGAAAAATATACTATTTGGTTGTAACTAAATGTCTATTTTTTTTTAGAAAGTCTTATTAAGTAATGAAACTTCAAACTATTGGACATGATTGTGTTGGTAAAACATACTAAATCATAATTACTTGCTGAGTTCTCTCATACAGTTAGTTGATCACAGAGCATCTATGTGAATTTTAAATTGGAAACTTCACATCTAATGAGATACTGTAATACTGAATCAATTTGAAAGGTTTGTTTTAAGCAAGTAAACTAATTTGAATGGACTTAGCAAAATCTTTTCATTATTTCATTTTCTGGTCTGCAAGTACTTTCGATCATCAATATCTGTTGGCAATATGTGATGAAATGATATTCAGCTCCATTTTCTGTATTTCTCAGTTGCAAGTTTATGGAACTATTGCTTATGTCTCTCAAATGGCATGGATCCAGAGTGGAACAATACAAGAGAATATTTTGTTTGGATCCACCATGGATGGAGAAAAATACAGTGAAGTGGTTGGAAAGTGTTCCCTTGAAAAGGACCTTCAGATGTTACCATTTGGTGATCAAACTGAAATAGGAGAAAGAGGTATTAATCTCAGTGGTGGCCAGAAGCAGCGGGTTCAACTTGCTCGTGCACTATATCGGGATGCAGATATATATCTCTTGGATGATCCATTCAGTGCTGTGGATGCACATACTGCTAAAAGTCTATTTAATGTAGTCCTATTTCTTATTTTCTTGCAATTGATGTTGTGATGGCTACTGCATCATGGTCTATACTGACATTGGTTTTCTGCAGGAGTTCATGGGAGCTCTGTCAGGAAAGACCGTCGTACTTGTTACCCACCAAGTTGATTTTCTTCCACCATTTGATTCTGTCTTGGTTAGTTGACTTTCACTTCTTCCAATTTCTTTACTATCATTTCTATAAATTATCAATATTCTTATTATGATTGGACCTGCTTTGTCCTATCCTTGGAATGGAATTGTGTAAATCTGTCTTTTACCATTATTCTCATTAGTATTAACCATCTCATATTCATTGATTTGACATAAATAAATTGATACAAAATGGTTCAGTTTGTTCCCCTATTATTTCTGCCACCAGCAGCTTAGCTTTGTGAAATTATCATATCTTTTCAAAAAAATCGTGTAATGAAGGGCATGTAAGCCTTTTGGTCATGAATTCAAATCCTACCCCTTACCTATGCTTTAGAAAAAAGGGCATGTTATTGTATGGAAGTTTGTCAATTTTTCTTTCATTTATTTACATAGCTGGTAAGCTTATCACAAAAGAAAATCATATTCCAAGCAAGCATTTGAAATGCGTAATTTTTTTTCTGCAGTTTATGTCAGATGGAGAAATCCTATGTGCTGCTCCTTATGATCAGTTATTAGCCTCCAGTAATAATTTTCAAGACCTTGTCAATGCCCATAAGTATACAACTGGTTCTGAGAAACTTGGCCCATATGTTTCTCCCCAAAGATGCATGATGTCTGAGGAAATGACTAAGAAAAATTACACTGAAAACAGGTTGAAAGCATCTGTGGGGGACCAATTGATTAAGCAAGAAGAGAAAGAAAGAGGAGATACAGGCCTCAAGCCTTATGTACAATATTTGAGTCAGAGCAAAGGTTTCTTCTACATCTCCTTAGCAGGACAATCATACCTTGTGTTTGTGATTGGGCAGATAATTCAGAACTCCTGGATGGCTGCTAATGTTCAGAAACCTTCGTTTAGCAGATTGCGGCTAGTCATTGTGTACTTGCTGATTGGGATTACCTCAGCGTTCTTTCTGGTTCTTAGATCTCTATTTACAGTTATTATGGGTCTTGAATCGTCGAAATCTCTATATTCTCAGCTAATGAATTCTCTTTTCCGAGCACCAATGTCTTTTTATGATTCAACACCTCTTGGAAGGATACTTAGTCGGGTAAGAGTCTCTAAATTAGAAAGTTATTTTGAAATAATGATATACAAATTTTTTTGGGATTTATCTTTCTATGCTGCATATAGGTATCTTCTGATTTGAGTATCGTAGACCTTGATGTGCCATTCAGCTTAATGTTTACAGTGAGTTCTACCATGAACACATACTCCTCTCTTGGCGTATTGGCTGTTTTCACCTGGCCAATCTTATTTGTCGCTCTTCCAATGGTTTTTCTGACAATACACTTACAGGTAACTAATTCAAAATTTCTTGTTGTCCCACTGAATGGAATACTCACACAGAAGCTTGAGGATGGTGGTTGAACTCTGTAAAACTGTTGAGATGTGGCATTAAAACATCATGTCATCGCCTATAGACTTCAATCTGTAAAATTCTGCAGAGATATATGAAAGCTCTTTTGAACTGTTCTTGGTGACACAGTCACTGTGATTGTGGAAAATATGTTGATGGAGTAGGGTAATCCAAACTTCTGAGTCATTGACCATATTTTGATGCCTGGATAGATATTCAGATAAAGGCCTTGTTTGGGAGCACGTTTGAGGCTGCGGTGCGGTGTCAAACGCTGTTTTGTAGCCGTTTGGCTATACAACGATTGCGTTTGGAACGCACTTGTCTTCCGTTTCAAAAAAGCAGGGCTAGAGGTGCTTCTGCGTTCAAAAAGTGCAATTGAGAACTAATTTGTCTATTTTGACCCCATCTAATTTTTAAAATACTGACCTTATTGCTTTATTCAATAAGTTTCATACAACTATTTCTAATGTTCCTGACTTCTTATAATATTGTGCAGCAAAATATTAATTCTCAAATTTTATTATCACTGGATATATATAAGATTTATGAATTAATTCTCCTTAAATTTTAATATCATTGGATAAGCTAATATTTATGTGTTATTATAAAATATTTATATTATAATATGTAATATAACTTAACTAAAATGAATATCGATAAGTATATCCACTTTTAATTATAAAAGGGTAAAATTGACATCTTCAACTAAAAATATTACAGAAAAGCACTTTAGATGTGTTTGGTAGTGCTTTTTGCAAAAGTGTTTTTTTACGAAAAGCGTTTTCTTCAGAAGCGCTTATCGGAAAAGCACTTTTGGAAGCCAAAATTTGAATATTTATGGAGAGAATTTGTAGATCCAACATACAGAGCAATTCTTCACATCCTATTGTCTGGATGAGTATGCCTTAGCTAGTGGATTTTTCTACTTTCCTATTCCTTTCTCTACAATTGCTGAGCATGGATTTGATTTTTTTCAAACAGAGATACTACTTTGCTACTGCAAAAGAACTGATGCGGATCAGTGGGACAACCAAGTCTATGGTTGCAAACCACTTAGCTGAATCTGTTGCCGGTGCCATGACAATAAGAGCATTTGAGGAGGAAGATAGATTTTTTTCCAATAACTTGGTTCACATTGACGCAAATGCGAGTCCCTTTTTTCATAATTTTGCAGCAAATGAGTGGTTGATCCAACGTTTGGAGCTGTTTGGTGCGGTTGTCCTTTCAGCCTCTTCTCTGGCCTTGGCTTTGCTTCCGCCAGGAACTTTTGGTTCTGGTTAGTGTACACTATCTACTCTAGCTGATGTTATTGCTATACTTATTCTGTAAATGTCTCAGTTTTTACTCGAATTTGTTGAAGCATGTGAAGTGTGTAGAAGATGTATTTCTGGCTAACCATGTATAGTTTTTCCTATTAGCATTTGTATCTTAATCCCTACAGTATATGGATTAGTAACCAGTCTCAACTTGTTGGGTCTTGCATATGCTGGTTAGAAGCTTACAATCCTCCACAGCCTGCATTGTAGCAAATAGAGTTTCTGCCCAACATTGAGCAGTATTGGAAGAATCAGATATTTTAAATCACCTAATTTGTTATTTCTCTTAATCTTATATATCAACATAAAGCTTTATCACAACTATTTTGGATTCAATTATACGAGAACCTTATTTGTGATTTGACTCTTTCTAGAGCCATATAAGAGACCTGTTTTACTCCTCATTACATTAACCTTATCCCTTTTGTTTTTTTGTTATTTTTGGCCCTTTCAACACCTTCAAGTTGTACCATCTCTATTGCGAGCAACTTTTGTCTCACATAATCAAACCACAACTGTCTGTTATGGAGTCTAATAGCATGATGGCATAGAGAATGGTAGTCTGTAACTCTGGATATTTGCCAGTCCATTATGATTGTTAGTACGTATGTGTTGAGAAACCCTAATTTGTGGTAGGAACACAATTTGAGCTGCTATTGAAGGAAAAACCTTTACTTGACCTTAGTTTTCTTTGTTCTCTGATATAATGGAATCACCGAATGGATTTGTGGATGTAGGCAAACTTTCTGAGACAAATGACTTGTATATATTTGTATATATTCTTTTATTTGTTTTCTTCCTTTTTCACGAGTTTGTTTCTTACGTTTTCCTCTTGGTATTACCAATTTCTTTCTTTGGGTTACTTCCAATGACTTAATTTTGTAGTCTACCTTTTGCCACTCTTCCACACCTCAATTCGGCATAACATAACAAAGATCATTCTGGTTGTGTATTTTTTTTCATCTGCTAATACTGTGTCTTAGGTTATCGTTGATCTTTCCAAGTTAGAGTTGTATGAACGCTCACCTTCAATCTAGGATACATGCATATAGACTCTGGAAGTACTTCATTTTGTTCATCTCATCATAATTCTATGACCAACATCTTCTTCAATAACTCCATCCTTATAGATACTTGAACAAGGAAAAAAAATTGCTTTATTATACTTATATCTTGTGGTTCTCAATATCAACAATTCATGTTTCCACTTCTATCAACATATTTCAATTTGGTTCTCTTGAAATGTTCTAGTTCTAGAGAATCCATCATAAAATTTTAACTTTTCTTTCGCACCCTCTTCAAATTTTTTTTTTTCTTGAACAACAATATTATTGGCGGACCAACAATCACCATCGAATGCTTAATTAGCTCATTTATAATTGGGTTGAACAGGAAAGGTTTAGGTAGGTGTAAACCTGCCTTTTACTTCCTAACGCATTTGAAATCTTTGTCCTTTTCAAAGCTTCTTTAATTTAGACAATCTAATCCTACAATTGTACTTGTGGTTTCCAAATTCTGATCTTATTAATGCTAGTGATCTCTTTCTAGTGAATGTTGCCTACATGTTTCTCATTTAATAATTCATATGTATGGCTTTTCTGGATCTTATAGAACTACATTATATAAAAGTATGAATTAAATTCTTGAAACTAAGCAAGTAATTTCGATTGCAGCTCAGATTTATCGGGAGGTTTGCCCATCCTGGGGTTGGACGTAGAATTGATATTGGTTTCATCTTCTTAAATATGCTCTAAAATCTTGGTGTTTTGTTATTAACTTCTTAATGCTCATCTTCTCCTTCGCCTCTTTATAAAACTTTTGATGTATCAGAGATAATTTTTCATTTAAAAGAACATATTGTTATAGTTTGATGCTAGAGTGTGCCAGTGGTACTTCCACCCTCTCTTTTCTGAGACAACTTTTCCTTTTAAGTGTTGCTGAAAGCATGTTACTTACAACTTATAAGTTGGTTTGTACTAAATGGTCCATCTTAGAGCTCGTTAAAAGAATCTGACTTTGTACACAGATTAGTAGAATACAATTTACTGCAGGATTTGTTAACTGATAAACACTTTGCTTACCAACCTTATTGTGGCAGGCTTTATCGGCATGGCATTATCTTATGGTCTTTCACTAAATATTTCCCTAGTTATATCAGTTCAAAATCAGTTGACACTAGCAAGTCACTCAGTTTCTGTGGAGAGATTAAATCAGTATATGCATATAGACAGCGAAGCCCCGGAAATAATAGAAGGTAACCGATCCCTTCTTAATTGGCCTGCTACTGGTAAAGTGGAGATCTATGATTTGAAGGTAAGTTTTGCATCAATTTTTGTTTTCAATTGCAGTTTAACGATTTAGAATGATTATATATATGGAATGATTGATTTGAAGCAGATCAGATATAGGCCTGGTACTCCATTTGTTCTTTGTGGCATAAGTTGCACATTTGAAGGTGCCCATAAGATTGGAATTGTTGGTCGAACTGGCAGTGGGAAGACAACTCTTATCAGCTCTTTGTTTCGTCTGGTGGAGCCAACGGAGGGTAGAATCATGATAGATGATGTTGATATCTCAAAGATTGGGCTTCATGATTTGAGATCACACCTTGCTGTCATTCCTCAAGATCCAACTCTTTTTCGTGGTTCTGTAAGATACAATTTGGATCCCCTATCACAATTTACTGATAAACAAATATGGGAGGTAAGACTTGCTGTTGTGGTTATTTTAGGCAAAATGGGATAACCTAGCGAGCCACCATACTTAATGGTCTTGCATGTTTGTGCTTTGTAACACTATTTAAATGATATAACAGCTAGCATGAGTATATTTCCATCTCAAGTAGACAGAAAAAAATCTCTTGGCAAAAAACAAAATAGACACAATAAAACCACTGTTAGAGAAATTCAAGTAAACATTGTCTAACTCTAAGGTGATAAGCCCAGATTTTTTTACTTGTTCTTGTAGAGGTGTTATACCTCTAGTTCAGTTAGAGGTAGAAAAAAGTAAAGATATTTATCAAAAAAATAATTTTTTTTACCACCCTCTATGATTTTTAGGGGTTGCAAGTAGAGTTAACAAACACCACCTAAGCATTGAACTTGTTATAACCCGAACTGTTAGACTCCATGCCCAATCACGCCAATATTGTCCCGGTCCCGGCCTGATTTTGCTTGCCTCTGCTAAAGGCCTCGATAAGTGAGTGCGAGAGCTGCACATTTAGCCCAGGATCTCTTCTAGGATCTATTTGATGTAGGACTAATACCAACAATCTATTTGTTATTTGGTAAACATGTTTATGTCTTGTCAACATCATGTCTAGACATTTTTTTTAATAAGAAATGTTTGGGCATGGTTACTAACTAATGATGATTTTTTCATGCACGGTTAAAAGGTTCTAGGAAAATGTCAGCTTCGGGAGGCTGTTCAGGAGAAAGAAGATGGTCTTGATGCACTAGGTTGGGATTCTGGTACATTACACTTTTGTTTGGCTTCAAATCTTATGAACAACTTGGCATTGCAGTTGTGGAAGATGGATCAAATTGGAGCATGGGACAGAGACAACTATTCTGTCTAGGGCGTGCTTTGCTTAGGAGGAGCCGGATATTGGTTCTTGATGAAGCAACTGCTTCAGTTGACAATGCAACAGATTCTATTATTCAGAAAACCATAAGGACGGAGTTTGCAGACTGTACTGTTATAACAGTGGCCCACAGGATACCAACTGTGATGGATTGCACAATGGTGCTTGTAATGAGTGACGGTGAGTTCGATGCCATTCTACTCAAGTAAAGAAGTTTCCATTTTTAGTAGTGCTAGGGGTACACTCTTTTAAACTCAGATGAAAAATGTTAATCTAAGGGACACACAGGATGTTCAAGTTTTCATCCGAGTTTTAAACAGTGTATCTTTAGCTTTTTGTTCTATTCTACTCTTCCATTGTGACTCATATCCTGGAGCAATATCTTTAGCTATGTTGTATAGAAAGCTAGTGTTGAATTCTTGCATTCTTATTTTCAGGAAAAATTGCTGAATACGACGAACCAATGACGTTAATGAAAACAGAGGGATCATTGTTTGGACAACTTGTCCATGAATACTGGTCAACTGCACATAAGGAGTAATCTGTAAGTAGTTCCCCAGCCCAGCCATGCCATATATACTTTTAATGATTAACATGCTTTGGTGAGTTTTCCGTTGATTAACTTTCTTACTAATCAGAGTTTTGGTTTTCTGTCTTCCTTTCTAAATTGTATGTTCAAACCATGCATTCGAGAGGCTAATAATGTTCTTAAATCCAATCCAGTTAGATTGCTCATGAGCAAGCATTTTTCGAAAGGTTTCTGTTACTTCAGTATACTCTTGCAATTCTTCTTCTCGCTATCACGCAAATTGGTGGATCCGTGGTAAGAGAAAAAATAAAAATAAATAAATAAAAGAAACTTCGACCTTCTATTATTTAATTCTTCTTCCACCGACCAATTAGGTTTATTGATTGATTTCCCCCAAATGACTAGGATTTTAAATCTTTGATCTACTTCAATTAATATTATTAAAATTAGTATGATTATTTTTGCATTATTTATATCCCAGTTTAGGCATCATGTTACCTATATAATTGGTGAAATATTATCCTTCTCCTTCAGGCTTTCTGGTCCTCTGATTCTTTGCGGGTGGATCCCAAATATGCTCTTGATGAGGGAATTCAAGCAAATAAGACTAAAGAAGGTTCGTGTCCAATCAACTGAACATTCTTTGAAGCGATGTCATGTTCACGCCCCCATATTCTTTCATTTATGTTCCCAAAAAATGGTTGGGCCAATAAGGCACCTTTGGTAAAGTTGGTGCTAGTTGATTATACATTTCCCACACATGTAATACGTAGCCAATATTGTTACATAACTTGACCGATTATTTATAGTCCTTAAAGTGGTTTCTTAATTGATGTTGTTGAGAATTGGCGGGGTACTGTGGTGGATCATAAGATGATTGACTAATACTTACGGCTGCTATTGAATGTGGAATTGGCTTAATTTTGCAGAAGTTAACCTGTAACCGAAATTTTCTGTTTGAATGCTTATGACATCTGAGCAGAGTAGAGGTAGTAGATTTATGTAGTCGACCGATATAGTTAAAAAAAAGCTTAGTTGAGGTTTTTTTTTTTTAATTGGTAATCAACCACTTTTAACTAAGGACCAGAAAAGGAGGCCTGAGCCTCTATAGAGACAGTATGTTCAATTGCGGGAGGACAATCCTCCATCCATAAATTGGAGAAACAGAGGTTAAACCAAATTTGCTTAGAACATGCGCTGCTTGATTACGCTCTCAACAACCCGTCCGGGATAGGATCAAAGGCCATGATCTTGTTGTCTTTCTACAATTTTCAACGATCTCCCCTTCAGTCAAAGTATGCATAGAGCTTGTTGAAAGACACCCAAGGGGGGTTGAGTTGCGTGTAATGGCCGGTTTTGATTAATTTTAAGTCCTTAGTGAAAATCCTTTTATTAATTAAGTTATATACTCAATTTAATTCAAGGTGCATAAAGAAAAGTATTGAAAATAAATACAATGCACACAAGGATTTTTATGTGGTTTAAAAAATCTTTTTCTACTCCACGCCTAGAGTGACCTTCTCTAAGATTGCACTATACTTGGGTTTACTTCAAGGGTGTGAATCAAATCATTACAATGCATTTTTCAAGGTTCAAGACAAACTTATTCTTTTGCGGGCTAAGGATGAACCTACAACTTTCTTTTGTGAGATAAGAAAGAACCGAATATCTTTTTCACGGGCTAAAGATGAACCACTTGACCCTTTATTTTTTTTAAAGATAAAGGATGAAACTACCTTTGATTTAAACCTAAGAATCTTTAAGTGAATTAAATTCACTTGACTTGGTTGTTTCAATCTTGAAACAAACCAAAACTCCAATTACACAATTATAATTAAAAGATTGGTTCTATAAGAATAGAACACTTACAATAAAGCTTATACAAATTTAAATACAAGATATGAAATATTAAAGCTCAAGAGAGAGAGAGAGAGATCACTTACAACTTTTACCTTTCTATAATTCAATATTGCTCAAATAAGTTCTTTTGAAAGCATATGAGAGTTTGAAAACAGTTGAAATGCACTTCAAAAACTTTTCATCGTCCAAACACAGTTGTCAGGTACTTTGAAAATGAGAAGAGAAGGATATTAAGGATTAAGCTCATTCTCTCATTTTGATATCTCAAAGAAAAACCAGAAACCCTAGAAATCCAGAGAATGTGTTTGAATCTTTATATTTGCTCTCTCTCAAGTGTAAAATGGTTAGGGCGAGTGTATAAATAGATTGATAATAGTTACACTTAGAAATGTGGCCGTTGAAGTGCTCAGAAATTCAAAAAATTTGATCATTGGAATTTTGCTGTCCCTAAGGAGTGCGCTTCTCTAGCATAGGAGTGTGCTTCTTTGATGGATAGAAACTCAGAATTTCTGTCTGTTCGCAAGGAGCTCGCTTATCTGTTCTTAATAGAGAGGCCATTTGATCTCAGTCATGCAGAAGCTCGTTCCTAAGCATAAGGAGCGCGCTTCTCTGACATGGTTTTTTGAAAATCACTTGTTGGCCCAGATAAAGTTCAAGAGGGGGGTGAATTTGACTATTTGCAGGTTTTTAAAACCTTTTGAATAATAAAAGAAAATAGGTAATGAAAAAATAAAGAGTGCAGGAAAAAGAAAGCACACAACAATTTAGCGTGGTTCGGCTCTTAAAGCCTACCTCCACGACTTGATCTCACCGATCAAGATTTTCCAACCCAACACTACAAGATCCTACTTCAAGGATCAAAACCGGATATAACTTACTTCATAGGTGTAAGCAACCTTTTTATAATCACTGTCTCGACAAGAGAACTTCCTAGTGACTAACAAGCTACTTACATACAATAGATTTAAGAAAGAAAAATTTCCTTACCAAAAATCCTCTGAAATGCTTACAGCACAATATGGACCTTACTCAAGATTGCTCAGAAAATGATGAAGATGAAGTGCAAGAGCAGAGAGGAAATGCTTCCTTGAGACAATTCTTTGGATGAATGAAAATATGAAAGTTATGCACACTTAATCCAAATATTTGTTTTCAAAAGCCAATTTAGAACTTTTATAACACTAGAACACTTAGAAAATTTTGACTAACTTGTAAATAGTTCGTAGGTTGTCTTTCAAATAAGCACAACTTAGTTTTTATACAAAACATAACATAAACAAGATTTAGGGTTTCAATCTCCAAGACAAATTTGATTTGATTTCAAATTTCAAATGCAACGTTCAGATTCTTTCACCAAAATGAATGGAGTAAAAATTCATTCGAGAATTTGTTCAAAAGTACCAAAAATCAAAATGGAAAGATTGTGCGTAGTATCACTTTCGTTGCCCAGAAGTGACAGTGTTTCTGAGAGTTAGCAGCAACGCTTTGTTTCAGTGAGGAGTGCGTTGGGGCATGAAGAACACATCCTCAGTTGCCCAGAAAGCAGGGCGCTGCTCCGTCAAGGAGTGCGCTTCTGGCAGCAGACCAAGAGGTGTGTTTTCTCTTAGTCTCAGCGGAGTGCGCTAGTATGTTCCAAACTAGGGACTGGACAAAATCTGTGTTCGCAATAGCGCGTTACTTCAGAAGGGAGCGCGCTGGTGCCGTGGCAGATCATTAAGTGATTTGACAAAGCAAAGAGCGCACTGCCAGTTTAAGGAGGGCGCTGGTCTGACACTTGACATAAAAAAAAGATTTTTCTTTGGAAATTCATTGCACAAACTTGTAAATTGAATCAAACATTTTGAACTTTAAATTAAAAATTTGAAATCACTTGAAATCATTTTCCAACGAAGATAAAAACATGATTGAAATCATTTTTGAAATCATTTGAAGATCATGCTCATTTGAAAACTCATGACATGCACATGATCTGAGCAAATCTAGAAAAAGATCCTACAACCTAAGATCATCTAGACATAATAAAGTAAGATTACATTCATTGTCTTGATCTTTAGACTTTTCAAGCTTGAAACCCTTATATTGAATTGCAGTGGTCTTTTAAGTTGAATCACTCGAGTAAAATATTAGTACCAAAGGGACTCATGTTGTTTGTAATCATCAAAATCAAAAGCCAACATGGGGGTTATTAGATCATCAATCTCCCCCTTTTTGATGATTTCAAACACTTGATATAGGCCTAAGAAGCAAATATGACTCTATCATGTAGGCATGAAATTTTGCAAAAAATTGGCAGAGTTTTGCTTAAAAATTTGAATATGAACACAATTCAAACACACGATCACAAGATTCATAACCTGTATATATTCATGATACCAATCATAATGAAGCATCCATAAAACAATCAAATGCACACATCATATACACAAGAAATGTATCCATCCATATATAAAACATAAACAAAAATAGTACATCAAGTACATCCATCCATACATCCATATATAAAAAAGTATACATCAAGGCTCACTCATACATACATACGTTAAGGCTCACTCATACACACATACATACGCTCTACATAACTCCCTCTATCTCTAAGCACTCCCCTAAATCCTACATTTCCCCCCCCTTTTGAAATCTCAAAATGAAGGGAGGCTCAATAACTGAGAGGCATGTCAAAGGCTAGGTCTCAAAGAGTCTCTGCCACAGTTTAAGACGGAGATGATGGTCGAGAAGAACGTCCGGGAGTAGTAGTGGTCAATAGAGCCTGAGAACGGAGATATGGAGGAGTGGATGTCCATGAAGACTATGGAGGAAGAGGTGGAGGCACGAGAGGCAATTGAGCACCTGAAGCGAGAAGAACATCGATCCTCTGAAGATAATCCACACCAATTAGCATCCTGGTTGAAGTGGTCTGCATCGAGCGAGTAGCACGAACTAGCAAAGATACCATCGACTGCATCTGAATATCGAAGTTCTGCAATGTCTGCACGATTTGACCAACCACACCTCGAATAGTCCTCTCCAGGTCTGAGAACCACGGAGGAATTGAGCTCGAGGAGGTGGGGGTCTGAGACTCTCGATCTCGGATGGCCATCAAGATCTGCTCGTGAGCATCCACCCGAGTCTACATTACTGTAAGTGACACGGTGATTTGAGATAACATTGCCGCCTGGGTACTCTGTATAGTCTTGATTTGTTGAACAATGGACTCCAGAGTGGCGAATCGAATCTCTGGTGTAGCTACAAGTGGAGGAACAGGAGGAGTAGATGCAACTCGATCATGATCAGGCCCTATGGAAGGGGCAGGCTACGGAATAAAGTCATCTCGTGGAGAAAAAATGGCACCCATGTAGCCATAAGGGTCATGATCGTCAGAAGCCTGTGGTCTTATCTGAGAGCCCTTCGGTGCATGAGCATCTGAATGGGTGGCCTCAGAATCAATAGGAGCATGGTCTC
This sequence comes from Paratinospora sagittata, assembly GCA_035771175.1. NCBI lineage: Eukaryota > Viridiplantae > Streptophyta > Magnoliopsida > Ranunculales > Menispermaceae > Paratinospora > Paratinospora sagittata. The sequence goes on along the minus strand of CM069596.1, from coordinate 24,538,051 downwards.
CAGTGTGAGAACTCTTGAAAGAGTTATCCTTCAAGCCTGCGGGAAACTCAGCCTTGGGGATCCACTCTTTTTTGGCAAAATGGTACACATAATGCATGTGTTTGAGAGTGGTAGGTCTAATGTGGCTTTGAGAAGTGAGAGAACTTCACTCCTCAGTGGACAAGTCAATCCCTACTGCCTCGAAGAATTTAGTCAGGTACATGGCAAAGGGAATGTTCCTAGAGGTTGATCTGGTGGAAACCACGTAGTCCATCAGAATATGGGAGAGGTTGACCTTGGTCTTGGTCAAGACACACTAGGGCAAGAAACGATCAATGGGTTTGACAAGATCCCTACTATATTTCCTAGGCTGTATATAGTGAGAAATGACATTATGAATGACTCGAGGGACCAAATGAAAAGTAAAGTTATCAAGATCATTTGGGATACCATTTGGCCAGTCAGATTGTTTGGAGCACATAAGAAGTGTTGCCATATTGTCATATCCAGGAAAAACAATTTCATCCTCAACTATTTAGACATGAGCAGGCACATCAAGAATAGAAAAGAAAAGCTTGAACAAGGGAGGTGTGATGTTTATGTCCTTCCCTAGGACAGTGGTGGTATGGTTGAAGCTAGAATTAGAGGGCTTCCTAAGGCCATAATAATATTTTTTAACTAAAGTGGGGTACCATTTGTTTTGGTAAGTGAGGAAGGGTACCCACCCCTGATAATAAAAATGTGGAAGAATGTCAATTTTTGCCTTTTTGAAGAATTCGAAATCCATGTATGCCCCATTGGTTACGTTTCTCTTGGCGAAAGTTGGTAAAATGGCTTCATGGTTAGGATTTGAAGGAAGTAGAGCCAGAGGCAGAGTCGAGGTTGAGGCTTGGTCTTGCCTTGGTCGTGTTGGCCCAGATGTGTCCGAGAGGGGGTGGGTGAATTAGACACTTAGTAGATTTTTAACCTTTCTTTAAAACATTTAAAGTAATGAAAATAAATTAAACTAAGTAAGGTAAATCAAGCATAGTAAAAGTAATGAAGACAAGACACACAAGATTTAGAGTGGTTCAGCCTTGCCTACATCACTTCTTAACCTTCTCAGTTAGGATTTGTCCAAACTCCACTAAGGATCTTCTTTCGAGTGAAGATCAAACCGTTACACCTTCTCAATTTACGGGCTTGAGAACAACTTTTCTCAACTTCCGGATATGAGAACAACCGTTATAAATCGAGCAACACTTGCTCTAAACCAATAACTAACTAGTCCCCAATACCAAGGTACAAGATGAGATATGATTCCTTTTACTTAGAATCAAAGTGATACTTACAAAGCTTTGGATTGAACCTTCTGTTACCACAGATTCAACAAAATATGTATGATGAAGTGCAGCTGAAAATAGGTTCAAAAAGCTTTCTTCTTCTTCAATGGATTTTTGAAAAGATATGAACGAAGATAAATTAATCAAGAAGAACGTATTTCAAAATTGATCGAGAATTAAAAGCAGTGAATAGAAGTATAACTTTCAAGAGTATTTGCACAAGTGAAAACTGTTTAAAGATTTGAAAATAGGTTATCAGTTTTCTCGTTGATCGTGTGTTCAATCTGCTCTAAGGCAGCATATATATAGAGATAGCAATGGCGTAATGGACTTGAACTTTTCAAGTATGATTTTGGCGCACAAAGCTATTTCAAAATAGCAGATACATTCTTTCCCGAAAAGGATTGATTCAGTCTGTGCAAATACGGCCACAACACTTGAATCTTTTGGTCAACCATGAGAATAGAGTGTTCTGATAAAGTATTAGAATGTTCTGAAAAGATTCAAAATGTTCTGGAAAAGGTTTTGAACAGTTCTGAAAAATGTATCAGAAAAAGTGCAAATAACAGCTTTATGATAGTGTTGGATTAGCGTCCTGATTTGTCAATCAGCGTCTTGACACATAAAGCCAACTTTGTCATTTTGTTCCTTGAGGGCGCTTATAGACTATAAACATCTTGCTGAACTGTGAAGTGAGGGCGCTACTGGAACGTAAGCGTCATGACTTACTTAACTTTTAAAATCGAACAAAGCTGTGAGGGCGCTATTTGAAAATAAGCGTTTTGACTAGTTTTTGAAACACTTTAAAATCACAAGGGCGCTACAAATGACGTAAATGTCCTACATTCAAAGCACAAAAACATAAGGGCGCTACTAAAGATGTAAGCGTCCTGATGTTTAAAACGATCAACAAGCTGATGTTCAATCAACATCCTGATAAGTTCCTTGGTTGATTCAATGAGGGCGCTACTGACAAAATAAGCGTTCTGATAAATATGAACTTTTCAACCTTGAACATTTTCAGTGTCCTGACTTACCAAGTCTAGGAGGGCACTGCTAAGACATTAGTGTCCTGATAAACACATCAGCGTCTTGATGGACACTATAAAACAATTTTGATATTTTTCAACTTTTAAAGCTCGATAAAACATGATTAAAATCTAAGTATGTTTGAATCAAATCTATTATAGAAAATTCATTGTAAGTGATCGAAAAATACTTCAAAATCAAATCGACTAAACCATGCAATCATGCATATTGCTGAATTATATGATAAAAGAGGTTCTACAACCTAAACACAATCTAATAGCACACAGATATGTCTTCGAACGATCATGGTCCTCAAATTGATTTTGATAGCTCTTTCACCATGTATTATCCATTCTTCGGGTAAACTTTCATGTGAGATTAGATGTGCAATGCATATAATATTATCATAATCAGAATGTGGTTTCTAATCATCAAAATATCTTTCTTATAAGCGACATATTCTCGTAAGGGACATGAGGATAATTGGTTCAACAATCTCCCCATTTTTGATGATTTCAAGCACATACTATAGGCTTTGAAGCAAGCTAAATATTGATATGAATGTATGTTAAGAATGTTATGCAATGTAATGATAATGTTATGCATTACTAATAGTAACATTCCTTGTTTTCATATGATAAAAATTTAGCACCAAGGAATGATAATGTTTCAGTTAATCTCCCCCTGACTCTATGGATAGTTATGATGCTTCAAAGATATTGCTTCTCCCCATTTTGAAATCATCAAAACGAGTAAAGTAGCCATGAGGCACTTCTCCCCCTTACTGAGGCAGGCATCAAAATATCATAAGTCAGATGCAGAGAACGTTCCAAGCTCTTGTCGAATGTGAACAAACTAGTCCTTAGGTAAGGCTTTAGTGAAAATATCAGCCAGTTGTTCTTTCGTGCCAATGTGAGACAATGTAACTTCTCCATTTTGCACATGATCCCATAAAAAGTGATGTCTAATTTGAATATGTTTAGTCCGGGAGTGCAATACAAGATTCTTTAATATGTTAATAGCACTAGTATTGTCACACAAAATTTCAGTACATTCTACAAACACTTGATAGTCCTGAAGTTGTTGTTTCATATACAAGACTTAAGAACAACAACTTTCAGTTGAAACATATTCTGCTTTAACTGTGGATCGTGCCACTGAGTGTTGCTTCTTTCAAAACTAGGAAATTAAAGAATTTCCAAGAAAGTAACAAAATCCAGAGATACTTTTTCGATCAGTTAGACTGCCGACATAGTCGAAGTCTACATAATTTTTCAGTTTAAATGAAGTACATTTGGAATACCAAATTCCTAAGTTAGTTGTGCCATTTATGTATCTGAATATTCGTTTGATACATTTTAAATGAGATTTTTTAGGTTCTGATTGAAATCTTGCACAAAGATAGACACTGAACATAATGTTATGTCTACTTGCTGTGAGGTACAAAAGACTTCCAATCATACTTCTATAAAGTTTAGGATCAACTGGTTTTCCTTTTTCATCTTTATCTAGCTTGATTGCCAAGTTACAAGGAGTATCAATTGATTTCAAATTATTCATTTGAAACTTTTGAACCATTTCCTTAGCATACTTTGATTGGCTTATAAATGTGCCATTTGACAATTGCTTAATCTGCAAGCTGAGAAAGTATGTAAGTTCTCCCATCATACTCATTTCATGAAAACTCATTACACAACACTTTGTTTGATGCACAAAAAATGATATCGTCCACATATATTTGAACAATAAGCATATTGTCATTATGGTGTTTGATAAACAAGGTTGGATCAAGTTTTCCCTTTTGAAATTTATGATCTAAAATAAATGAACTTAGTCTATCATACCAAGCTCTTGGAGCCTGTCTTAATCCATATAAAGCTTTGTAGAGTTTGAACATATATTCCGGGTCTTGAGCATCCTCAAACCCTGGAGGTTGTTCCACATATACCTCTTCATTGATGTAACCATTGAAAAATGCACTCTTTACATCTATTTGGTATAAGGGAAAATCCTTGTAACAAGCATAGGCAAGTAGCATCCTTATTGCCTCTAATCTTGCTACTGGGGCAAAGGCTTCTTTAAAGGCTATGCCTTCTTCTTGGTTGTACCCTTGTGTAACCAGTCGAGCCTTGTTTTAGACAATGATTCCTTGTTCATTCTTTTTGTTTCTAAAGATCCATTTGGTTCCTGTGTCTATTTGATGATAAGGTTTATGAACTAATTCCCATACTTTGTTTCTCACAAAGTGTCCTAGCTCTTCTTGCATAGCAAGAATCAAGGTTTCATCTTTTAGTGCTTCTTCCACTTTGATTGGTTCAAATTGAGATATTCAACAAGCCCTAGATCACTTTGAATTGAAGCTCTAGTGGATACACCCTTTTGTGGATCTCCCAATATTTGATCTTTGGGGTGACCTTGAAGCAATCTAGAGTTTTTAGATGTTTCTAAAGACTTTTCAATCTTAGGGTTTATGACATGAGCTGTCTTGGGATCATCATCATTGAAGTTTAATTGCCTAATCCCTTCTTCAAGACATTTCTTACTTTCCTTTCATCAAAGTTTACATGAATTGATTCTTCTACAGTTTTAGTAGATTGGTTGTAAACTCTATAAGCTCTACTATGAGAAGAGTATCCTAAGAGTATTCCTATATCTGATTTAGGTGAAAACTTGTCTAAATTATCTTTATCATTTAAGATAAAACACTTACATTCGAATACTCGAAAGTAACTGATGTTGGGAGCTCTACCTTTCCATAGTTCATATAGAGTTTTGTTCAAGTTTTTCCTAATCAGTATTCTATTCATTACATAACAAGCTGTGTGTTGATGTAACTACTCTCACCCTATTTTGTTTTGATGATTGCAAACAACATACCTATATAATCTAATCTCTTTGACATAGTTGTTTCAGTGCTAAACTAGATATATCAAATGGATTCAACTACATAGTCAAAGCGTGTGGAAGGAATAACACAACTCGAAGATTCAAGAGCTTCATGGTTGTATATCTTTAGAATCTTAGTGCTGTAGAATTAACATTTACATGTTCCAACCACACATGATCTGCATCTTTTCAAAACTCATGCATATAGTTTATAATTCTCATGCATTCATATTAGTCTGATAATTATGCTATAACTTGATTAGAATTGTTCATCATGCAATTTTTCATCTGTGATCAACATGCATTATTTTCACCAACTTTGCATGGTTTTACCATTGTACGTAAAATGTTATCACTATTTTAATCGTTGGTTTAATCGATCAAATTATTCATGTTTAACTTTGATTATTATATCTCAATTGTGTCAAAATGTTTTTAAGATGTTAAACTATGTTTTTGACAGTGTCCTAAATTCATTTTGATGAAAAATCAAGTTTCTATCACTTCAGAGCGAAGGAACACGTTTCTGGTTGAAGGAACTCGCTCCTGTACATTTTTCCCGAAACTCAGAATTTTTGATCATGGTTTAAGGAATGCATTCCTTGTACGAGGAACGCGTTCTTGTGGCATTTTTCGAGACTCAAGATTTTTTTGATTAGGAAGAAGGAATGCGCTCCTGTTGCCAAGGGCAAAATGAAAACAATTTTAAGAGTCAGTGGTTCAGGTTGAAGGAACCCGTTCCTATGCCCAACGGACACATTGAGGAACGTGCTCTTTAAGTAAGGAATGCGCTCCTTCAGTGGAGGGAAATCTGAAACTTTTCAAATTTCAAACCAAAAGCGCGCTCCTACTTTGAGGAACGCGTTCCTGTACCTCCGTGTGATGTTTGTCTATAAATACCACACTTGCTCATTTGAAGACAACTTTTGCAAAACTTGAGAGAAATTGTGCGATTTTTCTCCAGTTTTTATACTCATCCAAAAATAAGTTCTTAAGCATATTTCTAACATCATTCTAGCAAAAGTTTAACACATTCGATCATTTGATCCAAGATTCTAAAAATTTCTCCACATCTTTTTTGAACCTTGAGAAACTTTGGAGTTTCTCTTGTGCAAGGGTTTAAGACGATTTTAGGGTTTCAACATCAATCTTTGAGTATTGATTGTTTTTCCGAGAAACCAACTTCACACAAGAAGAATCTCGTGCTTTAATCTTACCTTGTGGGGTATGCATTACTTTAAACTTGATTCTTGTGATTTTGGTATATGCAAATCAGTTTTTGTGCTTACATTGTTATCTTTAAATTGATTTTGTATTGAGTTGATTTTGTGAAACCCTATCTTGATCTTATTATCAATATACATTGTTTAGTGGTTTCATAGATTGTGTGTGATATCGATTCATGTGCTAACATCATATCCTATTTGAATCAAAGTTTTAATCGATACTTGATTTGTATGATTCGTGTTCTTAAACATATATTCATTTAGAATCATCAAGTCTTGATCATCGTAGTATATTGATTCTTGTGCATTAAACTTGTATTAGTTTAGAATCAATATATTGATTGATAGTGCATAGTCGATTCACTGTTTTATATTGCATATATTTGAATCGAGTGCATTTGAGAAAAATATATATTTCTTGCATCATTTAAAATCATAAGTGGTTGGAGTAGTATATGTTAATTCATTCAAGATTGCAAGCTTTCATTGTTGAGAGTGATTTTGATCACTTCTTTATATTATTGTAATCTTGATGTATTGTTGACGTGTTTAAGTCAACCGGGACTATACCTTATTTGTACGACACGTAACCACGCCCGTAAGTTGGTTGAAAGTTGTGGCTTACTAGCCAAGCCCTGGTGTAGGCTAGATTGTGGCTTTCTAACCAAGCCCTTGTATAGGTTAGCGTTGTATAGGCTTGAGCCAAGCCTTGGTGTAAGCTTAGTGTAAACGACTTCTAATCTGCCCGTAAGTGATTAGCCAATAGTGGATTGGGATATCCTGACAGGTGCGATTGGGTAGTGGACGTAGACTCGAGGGGAGTCGAACCACTCTAAATCTCTGTGTTCATATTTACTTCCTGCACTTGTCTTTATTTGTTTTGTTTTTGTTGTTACCTAGTGCGCATTATATTCTGTTTATTTAATCAACCGAAAGGTAACGCAAAAATCCGCCAAGCCCTATTCACCCCCCCTTTTGGAGGGTTATAATGGGCCAACACTGTGTTTATAGCTTCTGCCCAAAGATAGTTAGTAGAGTTATACTCCTTAAGCATTATTCTACACATTTCTTGCAGAGTCCTATTCTTCCTTTCGACTACACCATTTTGTTGAGGTGTTCTATGGGCCGATAGATGGTGAGTATAACCTTGATTATTACAGAATTCTTCAAGATTTTTATTAATAAATTCACCTCCTCTATCACTCCTAATTATGTTAATTTTGTGACTCTTTTTCATTTTCAACTCTTTTACATAATTTTATGAACAGTTCATATGCTTCAGATTTATGAGCTAAAAGGAATATTCAAGTGAATTTGGTAAAATCATTAACAATCACAAATACATAAGATTTACCACCTAAGCCTTGGGTCTTGGTTGGTTCGAAAAAATCTATGTGAATCAATTCGAGAGCTCTAGAGGTAGACTGATGCCTCTTACTCTGAAATGATGATTGGGTATGCTTGCCTAGTTGACATGGTTCACACACCTTGTCTTTTGAGTAAATTCCTTTGGGAATACTTTTGGCAAGATCATTCTTGCCAATCCTAAAGATGTTGTCCATACTAACATGAGCTAGTCTCCTATGCCAAAACCATGCATCATCACAAGAAATAGCACTCAAACAAGTTACATTTTGTTTCTCCATATCATTAAGATTTGTGCAATAAACATTTTTATGTCTAGAAGCCATGAATGCAACAATATTATCTATATGTTTAACAATGCAACTATTTGTTTCAAATGAAATGTCATAACCCTTGTCACATAATTGACTTATGCTCAAGAGAATATGCTTCAGCCTTTTAACATAAAGTACATAAAAAATGGATAGAAAGTTGTTACCAATGACTCCAATGCCTTCAATATCACCTTTGTTGTTGTCTCCGAAGGTGACCTCAAGGGTCAAAAATTTAGATTTATCTCTAGTCATATGCCTTGATCAGCCGCTGTCTAGATACCATAATTCTTCATTCTTGATCATCTACACGACATAAAATACTTTTGATTTTGGTACCCATGCTCTGTGCTTGCCATTAAGCATAGTGCATCAGTGTGATTTGAATCTGGTTAGTGCATCAGTGTGATCTGAATCTGGTTCATCCTTACTTGAGCTTGAATCATCCCATGTAGCTTTGACAACCTTCTTGTCCTTCTTCCTCGAATTGGTGTTCTTCTTATGTCTAATGGGACACTTACTCTTCAAGCGACCAGGTTTGTTATAGCCGTAAAAAATTAACTCTACAGGTTTTGACTCGGGTTTCTTCCCTTTGTGGAATTTTGAGTATGAGTCACTCTTACCCTTTCTCTTAATCAATCTGGTGAACTTCCTAGATAGCATAACTATGCCATCTTCTGAATCTGAGTCATTTTCAGAATCAGTTTCAACATTGAGGGCAATAGATTTCTTTTCTTTTTCTTCAACCTTGACTGGGCACTTCTTATCTTTTATCTTCATTCATGAACCATAATGAACAACACAGTTCATCAAAGGTATACTCGACCAAATTCTTGGCTTCTACAATAGCCGCGGCCTTGGGTTCCCAAAGTCTAGGTGGACCTCTTAAAAACTTCTTAACAGTTTCTTCTTGGTCATAGCTCCTGCCTAGGTTTTGCATTTCATTGATGTTAGTTGTAAACCGAGCAATAGCCTCAGCTATAGATTCATATTCCTCCATCCTATAGGTCTCATATTTTTCAACTAGCATTTGGAGCTTTGCCTTTTTAACTTGCAAAGTTCCTTCATGGGTGACCTCTAACTTATCTTAGATTTCCTTAACTATTTCACATGCGCTAACCCTATTAAACTCTTCAACTGATAGACAAGAAAGCAAAAAGTTTATAGCTTGGTTATTCAACAACTCTTTCTTCTTTTCTTTCGGGGTCCATTCATCTAACTCCTTAGGGATAGTAATACCTTCTACAGTCTTTGAAGGTGTTGGACATCCATTTGTCACAACGTCCCACATTTCTAAGTCTTGGGCTTTAAGATAGAATCTGATCTTGGTTTTTTAATGTGAATAGTTGTCTCCCTTAAACAAAGGTGGTCGGTTGGTGGAGTTTCCTTCACCTGAAAGATAAGCATCTCTAGCATTTTGTCCTGCCATACTTAATCAAAAATTGTTTGATACTTTGATGGTTAACATGCTCTGATACCAATTGTTGGCCCGGATGTGTTCGAGAGGGGGGGGATAAACTGGACACTTAGCAGATTTTTAACCTTTCTTTAAAATGTTTAAAGTAATGAAAGCAAATTAAACTAAGTATGATAAATCAAATAAAGACAAACCATACAAGATTCAGAGTGGTTCGGCCTTGCCTACATCCACTACCTAACCTCCTCAGTTAGGATTTGTCCAAACTCCACTAAGGATCTTTTTACGGGTGAATATGAAACCGTTACACCTTCTCAATTTACGAGCTTGAGAAAAAAATTTCTCAACTTCCGGGTGTGAGAACAACCGTTACAAATCGAGCAACACTTGCTCCAAACCAATGACTAACCAGTCACCAATACCAAGGTATAAGATGAGATATGATTCCCTTTACTTAGAATCAAAGTGATACTTACAAAGCTTTGGATTGAACCTTCTGTTACCACAAACTCAACAAAATATGTATGATGAAGTGCAGTTGAAAATAGGTTCAAAAAGCTTTCTTCTTCTTCAATGAATTTTTGAAAAGATACGAACAAAGATAAACTAATCCAAAAGACTTAACGTATTTCAAAATTGATCGAGAATTTAAAATAACGAATAGAAGTGTAACTTTCAAGAGTATTTGCACAAGTGAAAACTATTTAAAGATTTGAAAATAGGTTATCAATTTTCTCGTTGATCGTGTGTTCAATCTGCTCTAAGGCAGCATATATATAAAGATAGCAATGGCGTAATGGACTTGAATTTTTCAAGTATGATTTTGGCGCACAAAACTATTTCAAAACAACAGATACATTCTTTCTCGAAAAAGATTGATTCAGTCTGTGCAAATACGGCGACAACACCTGAACCTTTTGATCAACCATGAGAATAGAAGAGTGTTCTGATAAAGTATTAGAACATTCTGAAAAAGGTTTTGAATAGTTCTAAAAAGTTTATTAGAAAAAGTGCAAATAGCAGCTTTATGACAATGTTGGATTAGCGTCCTGATTTGTCAATTAGCGTCCTGATGCGTAAAGCCAACTTTATCGTTTTATTCTTTGAGGGCGCTTATAGACTATAAATGTCATGATGAACTGTGAAGTGAGGGTGCTACTGGAACGTAAGTGTCTTGACTTACTTAATATTTAAAATCGAACAAAGCTGTGAGGGCGCTGTTTGAAGATAAGCGTCTTGACTAGTTTTTGAAACACTTTAAAATCACAAGGGAGCTACTATTGACGTAAGCGTCCTAACATTCAAAGCACGAAAACATAAGGGCGCTACTAAAGACGTAAGCGCCCTAATGTTTAAAACGATCAGTGAGCTGATGTTCAATTAGCGTCCTGATAAGTTTCTTGGTTGATCCAATGAGGGCGCTACTGACAAAGTAAGCGTTCTGATAAATATTTACTTTTCAACCTTGAACATTATCATCGTCCTAATGTATCATCAGCGTCCTGACTTACCAAGTCCAGGAGGGCGCTGCTGAGGCATTAGCGTCCTGATAAACACATCAGTGTCCTGATGGACACTATAAAATAATTTTGAAAATTTTCAACTTTTAAAGCTCGATAAAACAAGATTATAATCTTGGTATGTTTGAATCAAATCTATTATAGAAAGTATATTGTAAGTGATCGAAAAATATGTTGAAATCAAATTGATTAAACCATGCAATCGTGCATATTACTAAATCATATGATAAAAGAGGCTCTACAACCTAAACACAATCTAATAGAACAGAAATATGTCTTCAAATGATCATGGTCTTCAAATTGATCTTGATAGCTCTTTCACCATGCATTATCGATTATTTGGGTGAACTTTCATGTGAGATTAGATGTGAAATGCATATAGTATTATCATAATCAGAATGTGGTTTGTAATCATCAAAACATCTTTCTTATATGGGACATATTCTCGTAAGGGATATGAGGATAATTGGTTCAACAGGTCAAACACGTCGTTTCCTCATCAGAGAGGGAGAGACAACTTTCTTACTCGAGGGGTGTGAGGGCAATCTCATATGGGGAGGCATTGTAGATAAACTAAGGTTTTGGGCACAAAAACGAGATTCTAGAGTATGAAAATGAAAGAAAGTTCAAGAAACAAGATTCAGATATGAAAAGATTACCTAAGACACGAAGAAGTGGCAGGAAAATCGATCAAAGATTGATAGAGAAGGTTGGAGCACGCTAGAATGGAGAACAAGAGGTCGCTGCTAGGGCACAAACAAGAGAGAAAGTAGAACGAAATGAATGTGGGGCCCTAGAGTGCAAAACATGATTCTTGGAAATGTTGATGGCACTAGTATTATCACAAAATATTTTAACACGATCAACATAGATTTGGTAATGCTCAAGTTGGTGCTTCATATATAAGATTTGTGCACAACAACTACTAGTTGCAACATATTTAGCTTCAATTGTGGATAATGCTACTGAATTTTATTTCTTGTTAAACCAAGAAATTAAAGAATTATCCAAAAGTGGGAAAAAACAGAGGTACTCTTCCTATCAATAAGACTACCAATATAGTTTGAGTCTACAAGACTCTTTAGCTCAAAGAGAGTACCTTTTGGATACCGAATCCCCAAATCAGTTGTCCCACTAATATATCTAAAAATTCTCTTAACACACTTAAGGTGGGATTCCCTAAGACTTGATTGAAAGCAAGCACATAAACGCACACTAAACATGATATCCGGTCTACTTGATGTCAAACACAACAAGTTACTTATCATGCCTTTATATAGCTTAGTGTCAACAGGTTCACCTTTCTCATCCTTATCCATCTTAATAGCTAAGTTGCATGGGGTATCAATGGTCTTAAAGTTTTCAAACTTGAACTTCTTAATCATGTCCTTAGTATACTTACTTTGGCTTAAGAATGTGCCATTTGGCATTTGCTTAATTTGAACTCTAAGGAAGTATGCAAGTTCCCTCATCATACTCATTTTGAATTCATCTTGCATAATCTTAGAGAATTTTATGCAAAGATGAGCATTTGAAGCACCAAAGATGATATCATCTACATAGATTTGAACTAAAAACATATTAGAATCTTTGTGCTTAATGAATAAGGTAAGATCCAATTTTCCTTTCTTAAACTTATGCTCTAGAAGGAAAGAACTAAGTCTATCATACCAAGCTCTAGGAGCTTGTTTCAATCCATACAAGGCTTTTTGAAGCCTTTACACATAATCTGGATTTTGAAAATCTTCAAACCCAGGTGGTTGTTCCACATATACTTCTTCATTTATGTACTCATTTAGAAATACACTTTTAGAATCTTTGTGCTTAATGAATAAGGTAAGATCCAATTTTCCTTTCTTAAACTTATGCTCTAGAAGGAAAGAACTAAGTCTATCATACCAAGCTCTAGGAGCTTGTTTCAATCCATACAAGGCTTTTTGAAGCCTTTACACATAATCTGGATTTTGAAAATCTTCAAACCCAGGTGGTTGTTCCACATATACTTCTTCATTTATGTACTCATTTAGAAATACACTTTTAACATCCATTTGGTACAGTGGAAAGTCTCTATAGCAAGCATAGGCTAGTAGCATTCTAATTGCCTCTAATCTTGCTGCTGGTGCAAAGGCTTCTTCATAGACTATTCCTTCCTCTTTATTGTATCCTTGGGCAACTAATCTTGCTTTGTTCCTAACAATCAATCCTTTCTCATCTTTCTTGTTCCTAAAGACCCATTTGGTTCCTATAATGGACTGATGTGATGGTCTTGGAACTAGCTCCCAAACTTTGTTTCTAATGAAGTGGCCTAATTCTTCTTGCATAGTAAGAATCCAGTTTTCATCACCTAGAGCTTCCTCAACCTTTGAAGGTTCAATTTGAGATACAAAGGCTACATGCCCTTGATCTTCAATTCTTGGTTTTCTTTCCCATTCTCAAACGATTATGATGCCTTTGCTTGAAATATAAACTATATATGCTTCAATTGCTTATGCTTTTAATTTCTAATGGATTCCTTGAACTTTAAAACTATATCTTGCATCTCATTAGAATCATGATAGCTAGGCCATGATTAATCATAGATTATTTTTGCCCGTGCTATGAATTTCAATGTATGCTTGTGCTTACTTTTCATACATTATAGAGCATATTTTGTATTAGATTTGGATTGATCATCAAAGTTATCTTTATGCCTAATACTGTGGGAATAATCGCTTGTGCCTTCAATATTCTTTAAGAATTCATCTCTTGGCCAATCTTTCTCATCTTTCATACTAGATGTCTCATATAAATTTAACTCTTTTTTATGCATCTACATGACCTTACTCATTGACTATGCTATGCAATACTTCACATCATATTTAGCTAGTCTATGTCTTTTGAGTTTAACTTCTTCCAATTATAAGATATGCTTGTATTTCTCCATGTGCTTATATATACCATCTTGAATCTCATGTGTGTGTCTCATGGTATGGCCTTTCTCATGCATTCATATGTGCTTAACTGTGACCTGTTGTCATGAATCTTCTTGAGTTTGAGTGCATAGATTTAGGGGGAGTCTCCATCTTTTTTTGCAAGGGGGAGCTCTTATGTTTTGATGCTATACTTTAGGATTGTCTCCATGAGAGTCTAGATAATTCCTCATTTTTTATAATGTCAAAAGGAGGAGAAATAGGAGAAATAGTTGGATGATAACATGATTGCCAGTGTGCTTTACATGTTAAATCTATGATTTCTAGTATGCTTTACACGTCAAATCTTTTTGTTCATACTGTCTTGAACCTTTTTGCTTGTTATAAGTATTGAACTTTATATTATTTGTTATCATAAAAAAAGGGAGATTGTTGGCCTAAATGATTTTCCAGTTAGCATTCTCCTAAGTGTTTTGACGCTAACAAACAATATATACCATTTGGTGCTAATATTTGAACTAAGTATGTTTCAACACCTTAAGCAAAAAGAAGAAAAAATACAAAATCAAAAATGGACTTAGAAGCTCAATTCAAGTTCAAAGACTCTTCCAAGGATAGACGTCATCTACAAAGCTTGATGATCCCAAGAAGAGTGAAACTAAGAATGAGAGAGTGTTGTAAGTCTAGAATTAGGATGTAACACCCCGTAGTTTTAATTAAATACATACGTTAAATTACTCATATATCGAGATGTATAATACACATATTTTATACGTAAGAGGCAAATATATACGTATATGAAAATACATGCTAGATTTAAGGGGTATTAGTAAATAAATAAAATTATTAAATGAAGATGATACATATGGGATCATCCTATATGGGTGCTTACAATTTAAAAAAATGAAGTTGAATTAAATTGATTAATTTATGGGGTTGAATATATGTGGATTGGAGTATGATGTAATGAATTAATGAATAGTATGATTTAATGCATGAAAGTTAAATATTATGATGGGGAAGTTGCTCTATTAAGTTAGATGAGGTGTGCATTGGATCATTTTTTATATGTAAGTATCATCTCTCTCATTTCTAATCTCATTCTCTCTCAAACGTTTAAATAAGAAAAAAAAGAACTCGTTTCTACTCTCAATCTCTCTCAAACGTTTAAAAAAAAAAAGAAGAGAAAGAGAAGAAGAAGAACCGAGAAGAAGAAGAAGAACGAAGGGAGAAACGCGGGATTTGCGTCAAATCGGGACTCGCAGTAAGTGATTTTCACTTTAGTTCTTCGTGAAATTGCTCTTTAACTTGTGTATGACGATTCTAGCGGAGTAATTTTAGCTATGAGAGTTGTTTTACAGTGTTTTCAAAATTGGGGTTTTTACCCCACTTGAATGAAAATTTGTTTGAAAGGTGAAAAAACACTCCCTAGACTATAGAAGCCCGGAGTATGTGGTTAGATTTTATTTATTTGTTCATTTGGAACTTTTATGGCTGTTGGAAGTTGGATTTGATATTTGAGACATTTCAAATCATATTAAAACCCGATGAAACTGCAGTTTAAGGCTATAGAATGGTAGAATGAACTGTTGTGAGTCCATCGATACTAATTTCATGATTTTTGGAGACCGTTTGACAATTTTAATAAAAATTTACATGTTTCCAATGAACAGTGACGTAAACAGTATCGTGAATAGTATTGTGATTATATCCGGTGAATAAAATGGACTTGGAATCCAATGAAACTCCTGCTTGAGATCATAGAATCGTAGAGAACTAAATTCCAGACGTTTTGATGTTAAGATCATGATTTTTGGATATGCTTTGATATTTTTAGTAGCTAAATATATGATTTTTGTGAGTAAAATTGGCTTAGGATGCCTCCGCGAACATGTAAAACCCCAATAAAATACCTGTTGAAGGTAGTAGAATGATAGAATGACTGATTTGACACGTGTCAATGTGAACAGAATAGTTTTAGGAATGTTCTATATTTTTAATAAAATTGACATATGTTTCCATGTGCTTATGTGAGTACTTTGGTGTTGAAATCTAGTTTAAATGTTGCATTTTCATGGTGAAATAACCCCATCTTAGCTGCTGAACCAGCTAGAAAATTAGAGTGTTAGTAATGGTGTTTCGGTGAGTTTAAATGGTGATTCTCATGATGATCTATGGCTTGAATTACCTAATTACAGTGTTTGAATTTAGAGATTAAGTGCATGGATAAGGAAGTAATTGTGATGGACGTTTGATGGTGCAAGTAACCTTGATGCTGGATTTTAGAGGGTATATTGGCTTAGAAAACTCGTGTAACCACTGTGAGTATAGTTTTCTTGATTTGGTTCTTGTATGACATTGTATACATATAAAATGTTTGATTGTATGCATGTTATATTTATATGTAATGCATTGAGTTTTTATTGATCATGCAAACTGATTTTAGCAATTGGAGCTTATAATAATTTCATTTCGTTAGGAATTAGACCCGGATGAGGTTTTGCGAAACCTCATTTTCAGTAGACCTGTCCTAACAAGGGTTACGATCCTTGAAATGACTGTGAATTGGGTAATGAGAGGTTGTTGCTACCTTGTAACGACCATACAAGGGTTAGACTCGCTCTCTTGCCTTGAAGGAGGGAGATGGTAAATTTTTGACGAAACTGTGCATTTGTTTATTGAATGAGCATAAACTATATATTGTGCGCATGTATGTTATTTTGATGAATGTTGCATATGTGCTTTTGAAATATTTTAATTTAAACGATTTGATAGGCCATGTTTCCCTAAATGAATGCGATTGTCATGTCAAGAGCTATACTCACTGAGTTGTTGTTTGCTCACCCCATTTCCTTCACCATTTCAGGCACAGAAGCAAAAGGAAAAGGAAAAATTTGAGAGTGATTAGCACGTGACTAGGACATAGCATTTTTGATGTACGTATGCTTTGGAGGAAGTGGTTACATGTTTTATTTATTTTGATATATATATATATATATATGTATATATGTATTACCATCTAGAGGGGTTATTTAGGAAAAATAAGATATCAATAGTTATTTTGGATTGTTAAGAGATTTGGCGATGATATATATACTTGGACAATGGAATGTTTGATTAATGAATGACAATGGTGGTATTTTGGATTATGGTATAGATGGATGGAATGGTTATATATGATGACTGAATTATTGACATTGTGAATGATTATATATATATATATAGATATGATTTGATTTGTGGTACATCAGGTTTTGTGAAATGTCCATTTTATGGGGAAATGCCGCTGAAATTTTTGAAAAAAAAGGGAAGGATTGTGAGACTATGAGAAGGCTGACAGTATGTTATCAACTGTATATGGGTATGTACAGTGGATAGTATACTGTGCTGGTCATGACGTCAGGGGCGTCGTGACAATATTGGTATCAGAGCTTAGGTTTAAAATCCTTAAAAAGATAAAAGCTTTATGATATTATGATTGTTTGTATGGGTATACATATGGGTAGTACTATTATGTTAAGCCTAATTCAATATGTTATCTTTGACTGAGAATCACCTGCGATGATAAATTCTAGTTTTGGGAAGGATCAATAAAGGTTAACAATGACAAATTGCTGATCAAGAAAGGATCAGAAGGCTGAAAGAAAAAGAACTGGATGTAATCGAGTGATAATAAATTACATAGCTTATATATGGCTAGCAACTACCCAACAACAAAGAAATACACAACTTATGAAGCTTGTGGAAAAGTTGCAATGTGAGAAAGACAGAGGCTTGAACCATTGATAGCTCCAGATGTGGGTGTTAATGGTGTGAGTACTTCTGTAAAAACATACATAGTTAAGACTCAAGTAAAAAAATAAATAAATAGAAGGTCTCCATGATAACCTAGATGAAAAGAAAAGATACGTGAAAGTTATGGAGACTTTCAGGAAAAAAGACTTTCCTATTTTAACTGACAGTCTGCTATTAGACGTAGTAAAGAATTTGCTACTCTGCGTGGAGACCATCTTAGAGAATGATTAAGTCTATGAAAATGATAAAGCAAGTTAGCTAAGTTTAAGCTAACTGATGATAAGAGATAATAGAAAATTGGATTATGGACTCCTGAGATGATTAAGGCATGAGATTAATTAAAAAAGCTATTTTATAAGGGCTTCTGTCATCATGCTGAAATTGATTTAAGGCATGAGAAAGTTTATTTTGTTAAAATGTAGTAACATGCCTAACCATAAATACAAACATGAATTAAATAGACTGGTATAGTTTATTTTTGGAATGATCACTATGGATGATAAGGATCTAGAATAAATTTTGGGATCCTATACGGCAGGTTTGATAATTGTTGGGTTATAAATATATGCGCAAGTTGTGAGGCAGACTATAAATTTTGGGTCAGCCAATGCTGTGGTGAAATTGTTAACACCAACAATACTAGTGATATAGCTTGCACTGCCGTTTGAAGCCGAGTCATCAACACCAGTGTTAGGTAAAAGGAGAAATAAGTAATGTAAGGAAACGTTGGGGGCAATCATATGAAATTTAAGATAAGTGAATCATTGAATACGGTTGAGATTTTGGCAGTATTCGTGACTCTAATTTTGTTAGTACCTGACCCAATAATAATGGGAAAAAGGGAAGTGATGTTAACGAATTATGAAAATCAGAAGTGATTTCTATTGCCTGAGCAGGAGTCACAGACTGAGTAAATTATATCTCGACCTACAATTGTCTATTATCAATCTGAAAAAAAAGAGACACGGGATGTGTTAATCTCCAGTTAGTAGATATGGAATGCCCCAATATTTTTATCAATGTGACTCCACCAGATTTTAGAGAATAAATTAAAGTAAATACAAGACCTAATCCAAAGATTAGTAAGACGTTGATAACATGTATAATCAACATTTTGTTATTGTGTATATTCTGATGTATTGTTGGATCTACCTGGTCCTTTATCTCTGGTGATATGGTAGACAGATTGTATTATCTTCTGTTATAATAATGCAGCATTGATTGTGAGTATGCCTACAGGATAAAGAATCTACCTTGATATGGTTAGCAAAGATTATGTGTAATAAATATGAGGGTCATCAAGTAATTTTGGACTTTAGAATATGGAATTTTTGGAATTGGATGCTTTGTTGGGTTTGATTGGCTAGCCACCTCTCATGCCAGGTGGAGCGTCTATCCGAAAAGAAGTAATATTCTGAATAAGTGAAAAATCCTCATTTTGAATCTCGAGGAATTTATACCCTCAAAATCTTCTATCTAAGAGAAGATAGTTATTGACGAGGAAATGGAGAATATGGCTAGTACAAAGCCATTTAGAGTAACGTAATAAGGCATGCAGTTGATTAAAATTCCTGTGGTGAGCTGGTATATTGGAGTATTATCTGATGAATTATTAAAATTGCTACCTGGACAGGAGATTGATAGCATATAAAACTGATGCCAAGCACCTGAGAAATTGTGAGGATTTAAGGTGTAGGTAAATGTGTTAATGAGCAAAAGATTATTATCCTTGATATGTCACCTTGGAGAGCATTTGCGATAATATGGAAAGAAGGTATAGTAAAATATGTTTAAGTATGAATTACTATTAACTGAGCAAGGTAACAATAAAGAATGAATATCCTTTACTATGGATAGATGGTCGAATTCGATTAACTAAATGGAGCTAAATCTTTAAGATCATTTTGAGATCTAGGCACCATCAGTTAAGAATTCGAGAAAAGGATGTAATGCAAACTATTTTAAGACAAGATATGGATATTATGAAATTTTGGTAACCTTGATTAATGTGTCAATCACGTTTATAGGATTGATGCAGTGGGTATATGAACCATATCTTGATTATTACATAGTCTTCGATGATGATATATGCAATTGTCCCAAGAAATGAGAGGAACATGAATAGCACCTCGAAATTATCTTGTAGTCACTGAGAGAGCATCGATTGAGTGCCAAGCTCGGTGAATATGAGTTTTGAATATAATTAAGATGAGAATCTTTGGATCACATGACTAGTTTAAATAGTATCTTTAAGGATGCTGGGAAGGTCAAAGTGATTATAGAACTGTTAAAATTGATGTCAATGATGGAAATCAGAAGTTCTCTGGTATTAGTTGTATGTTATAGAAAGTGCGTGGAAAGATCCTTGAAGCTATCTGTTCCACTCACGAAACTAAACCAGATGAATGCTATATAATGTGTGGACCGTTGTGCATGGGAAAGCTCTCACAGTATTAAATGTTATTACTATTTCCAGAACTTGGAAGTAATTGTGATTGATGAATATCACGTCTGGATCTAGGTTGTGCATTGATACAAAAGGATAGGTTAATTACTTGTGTCTCCAAATATTTGGTAGTGCACGAGAATAACTATCCTGAGAGTGAATAAAAATTAGTTGGTAGTTATTTTGAATTGATGAGAGCATTGCCTCTATAATCAAAAGGTCACACTATCTTCAGATTTTAAGAGTCTGAAGTAATTATTTGAATGGAAAGAAACTGAATATGAGGTAATAAATGTGGCAAGAATTCCCGAAGGATTTGATTTTATATTGAATTATTATCCTGGGAAAGGCCAATATGTTGCTGAGGCATTGAGCAGGAAATAGGCTGAAACTGGAGTAGTAACTATCAGTTAGCCATAAATGGAGATTGTTTGTGAGTGAGAGTTACAGTTATGAGTGTACTCTCTATTACTCCATGTGTTGATATTTGTGCTCGAATGCATGTTCAGCTGATTGAAACTCATATTCAGAGAGTAAAATTTTTGATGAGACGAGTATGATATCAATATGAAAGATTATGGAATTGGTAATATGGATTGTGTTAAATGAAGATGGGATTCAAATGATCTCTTATGGGCTATGGGCAGATATGGGACCATTTGGATGACCATTGATGGATTGATAAGTATATGTATTCTTCCAGTGAACACCAGAATTCTATTGATAGATTGAGCAAATTGTATATGTGTGAGATAGGGAGATTTTATGGGAGTGCTCAGATATTTGTCATGTCGGATTAAGATCCAAAGATTTTGTCGAGACCTGATATATGATGCAGACTCGATTTGGTACTCATCTCCTTCTCAGTGTGATATTTTATTCTCAAACTGGCTGACAGACTGAGAGAGTGACTTTGATGCTTGTGAGCATGCTCGGGTCTGGTATACTTGAATTTTGGTGGAAGTTGGAAGGAATACTTTATTTGTGTAAACTTGTGTGTATAAACAACTATTATAATAACATAATGATGGCACTCTAAAAGTTTGATAGCAAGCCTTATAGATCTCCAACTTGTTGATTTGAAAGTATGGAGTTATTGTTATTGGTGCCACAGGATATTATTAAATACACAGGGTTGGTATATAGGCCTGAAATTTATTGTGGCTGACTCAGTTTTGCTAAGCGTCTTACCACAGAAAGGCCAAATGAGATTTGGGATAAAAGAAAAACGTGCACTGCAATCTGTTGGACCATTTGAGATTTTTAAGAGAGTAGGCCCATTGGCTTACCGATTTGCTCTACTGTCACAGTTGATAGGTGTCCGTAATATTTTCTATATATTGATGTTGAGGAAATATCATTCGAATTCCATATATGTTATTGATATAACTCAACTATAAGTTGGGGAGGATACCACGTATCAAGAAGAGCAAACATGGGAGCGGAAATATAAAATGCGGGAGCAATTTTCTGGGATTGAGTATCACTTGAGGAATAGTCCTTGATTCTAAATTTCGAGGACGAAATTCCTTAAGTTGGGGAGATTGTAACACCCCGTAGTTTTAATTAAATACATACGTTAAATTCTGCATATATCGAGATGTATAATACACATATTTTATACGTAAGAGGCAAATATATGCGTATATGAAAATACATGCTAGATTTAAGGGGTATTAGTAAATAAATAAAATTATTAAATGAAGATGATACATATGGGATCATCCTATATGGGTGCTTACAATTTTAAAAAATGAAGTTGAATTAAATTGATTAATTTATGGGGTTGAAAAATATGTGGATTGGAGTATGATGTAATGAATTAATGAATAGTATGATTTAATGCATGAAAGTTAAATATTAAGATGGGGAAGTTGCTTTATTAAGTTAGATGAGGTGCATTGGATCATTTTTTATATGTAAGTATCATCTCTCTCATTTCTAATCTCAATCTCTCTCAAACGTTTAAAAAAAAAAAAGAAGAAGAGAAAGAGAAGAAGAAGAACCGAGAAGAAGGAAGAAGAACGAAGGGAGAAACGCGGGATTCGCGTCAAATCGGGACTTGCGGTAAGTGATTTTCACTTTAGTTCTTCGTGAAATTGCTCTTTGACTAGTGTATGACGATTCTAGCGGAGTAATTTTAGCTATGAGAGTTGTTTTACAGTGTTTTCAAAATTGGGATTTTTACCCCACTTGAATGAAAATTTGTTTGAAAGGTGGAAAAACACTCCCTAGACTATAGAAGCCACGAATATGTGGTTAGATTTTATTTATTTGTTCATTTGAAACTTTTATGGCTGTTGGAAGTTAGATTTGATATTTGTGACATTTCGAATCATATTAAAACCTGATGAAACTGCAGTTTAAGGCTATAGAATGGTAGAATGAACTGTTGTGAGTCCATCGATACTAATTTCATGATTTTTGGAGACCGTTTGACAATTTTAGTAAAAACTTTACATGTTTCCAATGAACAGTGACGTGAACAACATCATGAATAGTACTGTGATCATATCCAGTGAATAAAAGTGACTTGGAATCCAATGAAACTCCGGTTTGAGATCATAGAATCGTAGAGAACTGAATTCCGGACGTTTTGATGTTAAGATCATGATTTTTGGATATGCTTTGATATTTTTAGTAGCTAAATATATGATTTTTGTGAGTAAAATTGACTTAGGATGCCTCCGCGAACATGTAAAACCCCAATAAAATACCTGTTGAAGGTAGTAGAATGATAGAATGACTGATTTGACAAGTGTCGATGTGAACATAATAGTTTTAGGAATGTTCTATATTTTTAATAAAATTAACATATGTTTTCATGTGCTTATGTGAGTACTTTGGTGTTGAAATCTAGTTTAAATGTTGCATTTTCATGGTGAAATAACCCCATCTTAGCTGCTGAACCAGCTAGGAAATTTGAGTGTTAGTAATGGTGTTTTGGTGAGTTTAAATGGTGATTCTCATGATGATTTATGGCTTGAATTACCTAATTGCAGTGTTTGAATTTAGAGATGAAGTGCATGAATAAGGAAGCAATTATGATGGACGTTTGATGATGCAAGTAACCTTGATGCTTATTGTTGCTGGATTTTAGAGGGTATATTGGCTTAGAAACCTCGTATAACCACTGTGAGTATAGTTTTCTTGATTTGGTTCTTGTATGACATTGTATACATATAAAATGTTTGATTGTATGCATGTTATATTTATATGTAATGCATTGAGTTTTTATTGATCATGCAAACTGATTTTAGCAATTGGAGCTTATAATAACGTCATTTCGTTAGGAATTAGACCTGGATGAGGTTTTGCGAAACCTCATTGTCAGTAGGCCTGTCCTAACAAGGGTTACGATCCTTGAAATGACTGTGAATTGGGTAATGAGAGACTGTGACTACCTTGTAACGGCCATAAGAGGGTTAGACTCGCTCTCTTGCCTTGAAGGAGGGAGATGGTAAATTTTTGACGAAACTGTGCACTTGTTTATTGAATGAGCATAAATTATATATTGTGTGCATGTATGTTATTTTGATGAATGTTGCATATGTGCTTTTGAAATATTTTAATTTAAATGATTTGATATGCCATGTTTCCCTAAATGCATGCGATTGTCATGTCAAGAGCTATACTCACCGAGCTGTTGTTTGCTCACCCCATTTCCTTCACCATTTCAGGCACAGAAGCAAAAGGAAAAGGAAAAATTTGAGAGTGATTAGCACGTGACTAGGACATAGCGTTGTTGATGTACGTATGCTTTGGAGAAAGTGGTTACATGTTTTATTTATTTTGATATATATATAAGTATCACACATATTATATATGTATTACCATCTGGAGGGGTTATTTAGGAAAAATAAGATATCAATAGTTATTTTGGATTGTTAAGAGATTTGGGGATGATATATATACTTGGACAATGGAATGTTTGATTAATGAATGACAGTGGTGGTATTTTGGATTATGGTATAGATGGATGGAATGATTATATATGATGACTGAATGATTGACATTGTGAATGATTATATATATATATATATATATATATATATATATAGATATGATTTGATTTGTGGTATATCAGGTTTTGTGAAATGTCCATTTTATGGGGAAATGCCGCCGAAATTTCTGAAAAAAAAGGAAAGGATTGTGAGACTATGTGAAGGCTGACAATATGTTATCTACTGTATATGGGTATGTACAGTGGATAGTATACTGTGCAGGTCATGACGTCAGGGGTGTCGTGACATACGATGTACTTTATTTATTCTCTATTGCTCAATCTTTTCAAATAATGCATGCGTATGATTTTATAAGATTTCTCTTTGCAAGTGTTTTCTCTTGGTTGTATTTGTTTTTGCAACCATCTGACATCTCTTCGGAACGAATTGACATTGCTTTTTTGGTGAGCCAACTGAAATTCATTAAGGAGCAGTAAGGCTTTCATAACTTTCCTCCTACCTCTGGTTTTTTCTCTCCATCCACAAACGTCAATTAGAGATCAACGAATCCTCCACACCTGCAACCAGGCCTACACGGTGACGTGTATAGGTCGGGGAGTCCCCCACACCCACTTTACTTTCTTCGAGGTGACCCTGTGCCTCACAACCACCTCCTCGTGAGCCCTCGCCCTCGCCCTCATCACCATCATCTTCATCCTCATCGGATGATGATGTCACACTTTCCGCACCTGCGGCTTCACCTACCTCTCGACCTCTACTTCTGGAGGCTGTTGTTCGACCTTACGACACTCGGTGTCTCGCTCCGAGCATCTGAGTTGATTTTGGCGACTTGATGAGGATACATATGCCTCTTTTTACCCACTTTACCGAGATGAGATGGGAGCGGTTTCTTTCTCATGGTGACACTATTATTACTGAGTTAGTCTTAGTTTTCTACACCAGGCTTACTCATGTTCCTGGCGATGACCCACTTCACTATCGCTCCAGGATTTTGGGTATCGATATTGATATATCTCCATCCATTCTGGATGAGATATTTAGTTTTTCTTCTGATGATCCCACATACTGTTATTCTGGGGAGGACGACGAGATCGTCTTTCCTAACTATGATCAGATCACTGCATTAAGGACCATGTCAGGAGTGGAGCCTGGACATGGGTTGTTGACGGTGTCCAACACCATATTCGGAATGTGGCTCAAGATCTTCCTTAACATCATTTCAAGAGTGATCATTCCTCAGTTGAGCTCGCGTGTGAAGGTAAATCCTTTAGATGTTTTTCTTCTTTGGTGCATGCATAGTCCCACCAGTATTCGTCTGTCCCACGTTATCATTAATCACATCACCAGGACACGACATTACACTAGGGCACTGCCCTACGGTACTTTAGTGCCATTGCTAGCTAAGCGATAAGAATTGATTTTACGGGCTTCAAGGTTTTGACAAAGCCAAACAAGAAGAATTTCATCAGAGAGAACACCATCCGATCACTCGAATATCAGTGGGTAGGACACATCCATGATTGGGTGCATATCTCCAGGAGACGTCAGGGCGAGGGCACCAGATTTATATAGTTTGATCTCCAAATGGAGTAGGGGGTACAACTCCAGTAGCTCGTCCGCGTAGATGAGGAGCAGCTTCAGTACAACCCCAGGCTGTGGCACCATCTCGAAGTGGCCGTGGTAGAGTGAGATTCTCAGATGTCGGTGCTTCATCTTCAGGCATCACGCCACCAGTAGATATACCAGGCCTCCTTCAGATCCAGTTCTACAGTTGCTGACAGAGATTTGGGATTAGCAGCAGACATTGCTCACTTCTTTCTTTGTCGTGGAAAAGAAGTACGACGATCTAGCCTCAGACGTTCGAGCTCATGGAGTCTTGCTCCATATGGTTCTTGATTGACTACCGGCTGAGGAGCCACATGAGTTCAGTTTTAGTCAGAAGGATATATTTGGCGACAGGACGCAATCTGTACCTTCATCAAGTTTTTGGCAGCCAGCTTCGCTTGTCTGAGCAGCTTCTAATCCCTCTTCCAGTTCTCCTCCAGTATCTATTGTCTTAGCTTTGATCCCTTTATCGGCAGCACCTTCGAGGATTCCAACTCCTAGGTTGCATACTTTTTTGGCTATGGTAGACTTTTCTTTGGATCTGATGCTATCTCTTCCACTCATCTCTCCACCATCTTCGGGCTGTGATTTAGTTATCCACCCTAGCTCCACCTCTGCTACCTCATCTGCTGCTACCGCTGTCATACCTGATGCAGATGCTGGTACCACCCTTGCAGAGGACGATGCCTTGACTTCACCAGTTGGCGACATATTTGCTAAGCTAGGATCTCTTGATCCACGATCGTCACCTCTGTCCTAGGCACACCCTCTTTTTTATGTTTCAAAAGAGGGAGAGATTAGTATAATTGGTTTGATTGACTAGATCATTTTGTGCACATACTCAGGGGGAGAGTTTATACACTCAGGGGGAGGATTTGGAGTTTGGACATACATTTTGGAGATGTTTTGTATTTTTTGTTTACACTTTTTTACTCTTTGTGTACTTGTGTTATTTGTGCTTTATCTTTTGATGTACACATCTATGATGACCACATGTATATGTCTGATTTGATTATATTGATATACATGTACAATTTGTTCTTATTGACCATACTTTTTAGTATGATTTTATTGGTATCTGATTGCTTATTCTTCACATGGTCTTAAATGTTAAATCGTTTATTAAGTGTTATTTTCTTAAAAGTGGCATGATAAAATTATTCACTTAACTCATTCATTCACTTGAAAAATCATGCTTCTTTCTTCAATCAGGCCAATAGTGAATTTGTTTGAATTATCAAAAAAGGGGAGATTGTTGATGTAACTACTCTCACCCAATTTTATTTTGTGATTACAAACAACATACTTGTGATAACTAATCTCTTTGACATAGTTCTTTAAGTGCTAACTACATATATCAAATGGATTCAACTGCATTGTCAAAGCATGTGGAAGGAACAACACCTTACGAAGACTCAAGTGCTTCATGGTTGTATTTCTCATTTTAAAATCTTAGTGCTATAGAGTAACATTTACATGTTCCAACCACAACATGATTTGCATCTTTTCAAAAATCATTTATATAGTTTATCATTCTCATGCATATACATTATTATATGATTAATCATGCATGCACACATATTAGTTTGATAATTATGCTATCACTTAGTTATAATTGTTTATCATGCACATATTGATCAGTGTTTAACATGCATTTATCTTATCAACTTTGCATGATTTTATCGTTTCACGTGTATTGTTCTTATTTCTTTGATTAGTCGTTTAATCGATCGAATTACTTGTGTTTAACTTTGTTAATTGTACCTCAATCTTGTCAAAAATTGTTTTTAAATGATAATCTATGTTTTTGACAAAGTCCTAAAGCTATTATGATAAAAAATCGAGTTTCCTTTACTTCTGAGTGAAGGAACGCGCTCCTCTAGTAAGGAACACGCTCGTGAGCATTATCCTGACACTCAATAATTTTTTATCAAGGTTTAAGGAATGCGCTCCTGTGGCTTTTTCCGAGAGTCAAAAATTTTTGATTAGGGAAAAAGGAACGTGCTCCTTCCATTAGGAATGCGATCCTGTTGCCAAGGGCAAAATATGAAAAACTTGTAGAGTAAGTGGTTCTTGTTGAAGGAACCCGTTCCTATGCCCAACGGACATATTGAGGAACACGCTCCTTAAGTATGGATCGCGCTCCTTGATTGGAGGGAAATTTTAGATTTTTCAGATTTAAAACCAGAAACGCGCTCCTGTGTTAAGGAACGTGTTCCTGTGCCTCGGTGTGGTGTTTTTTTATAAACACCACACTTGCTCATTTGTTGAGCAATTTTTGCAAAACTTAGAGAACTTGTGCATTTTTCATGTCAGTCTTTATACAAGCCAAAAACAAGTTCATGAGTGATTTAAATCTTTTTTCGAAGCAAAAGTTCAACCACATTTGATCTATTGATTCATACTTCCAAAAAGTTCTCCAAATCTGTCAAAAACTTTGAGAAGCTTGGGAGTTTCTCTTGTGCAAGTGTTCAAGACGTTGTGAGTGTTATCTACATCTTCTATTGAGTCTTGATCGTTGTTGATCATGATTTCTTTCATCCAGCATCACACAAGAAGAATCTCGGAGCTTCAACCTTACCTAGTAGGGTATACATTTCTATATCTAGATTCTTGTGATTTTGGTTTATGCAAATCAGCTTTGTACTTATATTATCATCTTTAAAACTGATTTTTTTTAGTATTGTTTGTGACACCCTATTTTGATATTCATATCATAATATCTTGTTTAGTGGTTTCATAAATAGTTTGTGGTATCGATTCATGTGTTAATGTTATATTATATTGAATTGAAGTTATAGATCAATACTTGATTTGTTTGATTCTCGATCTTAATCACATATTCATTTAGAATCATCAAGTTTTGATCATCATAGTATATTGATTCTCGTGCTTTAAACTTATCATTGTAAGAATCAATATCTAGATAAATGTGCATATTTGATTCTTGATTTTATATCTAGAGGTCAAGAACATGTGAAAAAAGTGGAGAAAGAATGGTTCAAGAATGAGGAAAAAATGGCTAAGTCCACAAGCCGAAACAAGGCCACCACCATCCAAAACCCGAAACTGGGCACGTGGCACCCAGATATGTGTGTGAGTGCTGTAGAAACAACAACTCAGCGCCGCGGCACTAGGGAATGGGCGCTGGGTTGTGCGAGTTGGCGGGAATTTGATTTTTTGTCTGAGTTTTTGTACCCTTTTTTGTCTTTTCACCCATGGATGTGTATAACTTCGTTTTAGGGTTTTATTAGAGGAGATCTCTCATTCTATGGCAGATTAGATAGATTAGAATTTGGTTTAGAGCGAAGAAAAAGGAGGCAAGAGAAGGATTGAAGAGGATAAGAGTTGTAGGTTTAGAGAAGAAGGAGTTCTTACTTATAAAAAAGGGTTTTCCTCAATTCCTCTTCTATTCTAGCTTGTTTTTATGTTTTTTTCTCTAAATCTCTATCTTGTATCTTTGAATATGAACATGAGCTAATTGTTAAATCTAGAAGTTTGATTGAACTATGTTTGATCTTATGGGTTGATGTTTATATATCGCGAATATTTTGATTCAAAAGTGTACGAATATCAAGTTATATTATACCGAGGTGAGTCGGGTTATCATCCTCGAGAAAAGTTAATTTTACTAATATAATGCCCAAAACTACTAAGACTTTAATTTTATTTAGGCGGTCAAAATTGATGAATTAATGTGTTGGAATATAAATTGAACAAATTAAAACTAATTAGTGCAAAATTAATTGAAAATGGATATAAATCAATAAATAGAGATTCTAGAGGATTGAAATCACTATGTTTTACTTTATGGGTGTCAAAAGATTGTGTTATTTAATTAAATATTGAGTTTATAAATCATGAATCCTAATCCAATCAAACCTCTCTCTCGAGTGTAATTTGAAAATCTATACTTAACCTATTAATTCCCTCTCTCGAGTGTAAACTAACAAATCAAGCATGCCTTAAGGTTTGTGATTCATGCTATCCGATTTCAAGGGTTTTCGTAGGTCTTTCGACTCAATACTACTAACTTAAGTCACAAATTCCCGGATTCGATTTGATAACACCTCTCTCGAGTGTAAGAAATCAAATATAACTAAATTCAATTAGTGGTCAGAAAATTGAAGGCATTAAGAGTATGAAATTGCAAATAAACTCAGAAATTAATTCAATAACACATAAATAAACATTAACCCATGAAATCAAACATAGATCATTCAAACTTCTAGATTAAGAATTTAGCTCATATTCATGTTCATGGATACAAGATGAAAAAGAAATAAAACAATGGAGGAAAGCATTTCAAGATACAAGAAATGGAAATCAAAGGTTATAATCCCCCTTCAATGGAGGGTTAATCTTCTTCTCCTCCTTGGTTCCTTCAAGCCTCCAACCCAAAGTTCTTTCTCCTCTTGCTTTCTTGCCTCCTTTTTCACACCCTAAACCTTATTCTAATCTCTAATAATCATAAAAGAAACCCTAAAACGTGTTTTAAGCTTAAATGGGTCAAAAGACCAAAAAGGGTATGAAAAATCGCTAAAAAAAACACAAATTCGCAATTCTACAAACACCCACTCACTGTTCATCACCATCACCTTATCACATCTAGGCATCGTGGCGTCTAGTCACGGGTTTTACATGGTGGTGGCTTGTGGACTTAGTCGATTTTCTCCACTTTTTGCACACTTCTTGCACATGTTTTGCACATGTTCTTGACTTCTTTGAACACCATTTGAACCTTGTTTCAACCCACTTTTAAGCTCTTTATTTACCTACAAAACAAAGTATAAACAAGTGTAAATTCTATGCAATTAATCAAAGTATTAACTATAATGAAATGTACTCAAAACATATGACTTCTATGATATTAACATGTATCAAAAAGGTCATTTATTCATGATAAAAACCTATAAAAACCTAAGATAAAACCTAAATGCATCTAAAACAACTAAGTATACTAATCATGCAAAACCACCTAAAAACTCACTAAATGAACCTAAAAGTCTCACAAATTGACATGCAAAACTCTAACTAAAACTCAACTTATGAAATTCCCCCAAACTTAGACTTTGATCGTCCTGAGCAAAAGGAGAAATGAAATTGGACAAACAAACTTCTTACATATTCCAGAATGAATAAAGATTTAACTTGCAAAAATGGGTTCTCATGATCTCAAAGACAACATACATTCCATACTGTACTCAAGGAAAACTTTGAAAGTTTAAACTTGTTGTCTAGAATTTCAATCTGCAAAGCAATGCATTCTCTTCTATCCTCATTCA
The DNA here is from genome assembly GCA_035771175.1 of Paratinospora sagittata. Lineage (NCBI taxonomy): Eukaryota > Viridiplantae > Streptophyta > Magnoliopsida > Ranunculales > Menispermaceae > Paratinospora > Paratinospora sagittata. The sequence goes on along the minus strand of CM069596.1, from coordinate 24,506,991 downwards.
CAAACAAGCATAAGAAATCATTCACATGACCACTCATAAATTATACAGACCAATGCAAGCAAGATAAGAATATAATCTCAACAAAACAAAACATGATATTCATATGCTTGCTTTTCACACTTCTCTCCACTATTGTAGGACTCACACCAATTAAGATCAATAGGACTTTGTTAGTTTGTAATGTAAGGCTAAGGTTAAGGGTTTGATAACATGGATAAAATGAAGCTCAATACACCCAAAACATCTTTTATACATAACACTTTTAAACATATCTTGCCTTACAAAATGAATCATCTCATCACCCTTTACATACCCCCAAACTTATTCAATTCACTCATTGATGAAAAACTATACTTTTTCTTTTCATTATTTTTCTTATTTTTCTTCTTCATCTTTCTTTTTCTTCTATTTACACATTTTGAACCTTTTCTCATCACCTTCACATACATTCTCATTCCATAGCACATTTACACATAAATTCCCATGAAAATGACCTTGGTTAATCATTTTAGGTGACAAAGAACAGTATATAAAGCTCAAAATAGGGTAACTAGGGGTAATACACAGCTAGGTGGTTTTATATCTCAACCTGTCCAAAAATGGCCTAAATCATATTTCTCATGGTGTGATTCTTAGGATTTCCCCTTAAGAAGGGGTCAAGCAAGTTCTAGAGTTCAGTTTGAAAAGTGAGATTTAATGAAGCTTAACTTGCAAAATCTCAATTTAAATAACAAGTGGAACTCATGATCATAATTTCGTACTCAAAAGTCAACAAAAATTTTCAATAAACATGGCAAAGCAGATCAAGCACACAGACTTAAGAGTACTTTCTAATTTTCCGAAGATCATGTTCAAAACCAAGTGCTAATCTTTTCATAGACCATCCATACAAGATCAAATCAAATCAAAGTTCATAAGGGAATATGGACTTACTCATGATCAAAACCCAAAATTTTAAATTTTCACAAAAAAAATGCAATCAACATTTTCACTAAGACATAGAATTCAAACTCTTCCCCAAACTTAAATTGAGCATTGTCCTCAATGTAAAACACGCACAAAACAAGATAAAGAGATAAAGGATCTCCTGAACCACATGGGTAGAGGCTTCCACAATGATTTTCCTTCTCTTATTGTTGATGAGGACTTCCAAATTTGAATGAGTACCTGGGGAATGACACAAACTTCTTTACTACAATGACTATTATAAACAAAAGCATAAACAAAACCAGTTGGGTTGCCTCCCAACAAGTGCTTTTTTATAGTCATTAGCTAGACTTTCTCTTCTCTCTTCACATTGGTTCGCAAAAGAATAACACGTCCTCGTTCCAGTGGTCTTGGCCATAGTAGTGCTTGACTCTTTGGCAATTGACCCAAAATTTGCTCCCATCCTTATGGCTTTGCAACTCCACCACTCCATAAGAAAAGATGTTGAGAACTTGGAACAGACCCGACCATCTTGACTTAAGCTTCCTGGGAAATAATTTCAACCGGGAGTTGTAATGAAGTACTTGTTGGCCCTGTAGGAAGTCTCTTTTCAAAATCATCTTGTTATGCGATGACTTAGTCTTCTCTTTGTAAATTTTTGCATTCTCATAGGCTTCATTTCTGAATTCCTCCATTTCATTCAATTGAAGCAATCTTTGAGTACCCGAAGCCTTCAAGTCAAAGTTCAACTTCTTCACTGCCCAAAAAGCTCTATGTTCAAGCTCAATGGGAAGATGACATAGCTTTCCAAACACCAAACAGTAGTGGGACATCCCAATAGGAGTTTTGTAGGTCGTACGATACGCTCACAATGCATCATCTAACTTTGTGGCCCAATCCTTCCTATTGATGTTTACTGTCTTCTCCACAATTTGCTTCACCTCCTTATTTGAGATTTCTGCTTGGCCATTTGACTTTGGATGGTAGGGAAGGGTAGTCTTGTGCTTGACTCCATACTTGGTAAGGAGTGAATTGAACAATTTGTTGCAGAAGTGTGAGCCTTCATAACTAATGATTCCTTTAGGGGTACCAAATCTAGTAAATATGTTCTTCTGAAGAAACTTGAGTACCACCCTAGCATCATTAGTCTTTTTAGCTATGGCTTCCACCCATTTTGACATGTAGTTCACTGCCAACAAAATGTAGGTCTAGCCAAAAGAAGATGGGAATGGTCCGATGAAATCGACGCCCCACACATCAAAGAACTCGACCTCCATGATAGGAGTCATGGGAAGTTCGTGTCGCCTAGAGATGTTGCCAAGCCTTTAGCACCTATCACAAGTCTTCAGGAAAGTGTAGCAATCTCGAAAGATAGTAGGCCAGTAGAATCTACTTTGTAACACCTTGAATGTTGTTCGTGTAGCCCCGAAATGACCACCATATGGAGATGAATGGCACTCATGAATTATGACTTGAATCTCTATCTTTGGAATGCATCTCCTTACATGCTGATCATTGCATTGTTTGAACAATAAGGGATCATCCCACATGTAGAACTTCACGTCATGCAAGAACTTTTTCTTTTTGGCGTAAGACAAATATGGAGGTAACACTCCATTAACTTTGTAATTGACCAAATCTGCAAACCATGGAAGATTGGCCTCCACTCCATAGAGTTGTTCGTTCGGGAAGAGTTCATGAATTGGATATTCATCTTCTCTTTCTTCATGTTGCAGCCTTGATAAGTGATCTGCAACCACATTTTCACTCCCATTCTTATCCTTGATCTCAAGATCAAACTCTTGGTGTAATAATATCCATCTGATCAATCTGGGCTTGGCATCTTTCTTGGCAAACAAGTACCGTACAGCCGCATGGTCAGTATAAACAATCAACTTCGACCCAATTATGTAGGACCGGAACTTGTCACAAGCAAACACAATTGCAAGTAGTTTCTTTTCCGTTGTTGTGTAGTTTTGTTGGGCATCATCAAGATTACGACATGCATAGTAGATTTTCCAAAACAACTTCTCTCTTCTTTGGCCTAGCAACGCCCCAATAGCATAGTCGCTCGCATCGCCCATGATCTCAAATGGCTCCTCCTAATTAGGCACCACCATGATAGGAGCCGAAATAAGGGCTTGCTTGAGATGATCAAACGCCTTCACACATTCTTCACTGAATACAAATGGTGCATCCTTCACAAGTAGGTTGCATAACGACCTGGTTATCTTAGAGAAGTCCTTGATAAACCATATGTAGAAACCCGCATGACCCAAGAAGCTTCGAATCCCTTTGACATTGATTGGGTGAGTGAGCTTTACAATGGCCACAATCTTGGCTCTATCAACTTCCAACCCCTGTGAAGACACTCTATGGCCAAGTACAATCCCCTCTTGGACCATAAAATGGCATTTCTCCCAATTAAGTACCAAATTTTTATCTTCACATCTTTTCAACACTAAAGCCAGATTCTTCAAACAATGATCAAATAAAGAGCCAAAGATTGAAAAGTCATCCATAAACACCTCCATAATATCCTCCACCATGTCAGCAAAAATTGCCATCATACACCTCTGAAAGGTTGCTGGAGCATTGCACAAACCAAATGGCATACATCTGAACGCAAACGTACCATAGGAACAAGTGAATATTGTCTTTTCTTGATCTTATGGAGCTATGGAAATCTGATTGTAGCCAGAATATCCATAAAGAAAACAATAGTATTGGAACCCTGCAAGTCTGTCTAACATCTGATCAATGAAAGGAAAGGGAAAATGATCCTTCCTTGTAGCCTTGTTCAACTTCTTGTAGTCAATACAAACTCTCCACCCGGTTACTGCCTTTGTAGAGATTAACTCATCATTCTCATTTTTGACCATTATGATGCCAACCTTCTTTGGTACAACCTGAACTGGGCTCACCCATGAGCTTTCAGAGATGGCATAGATGATCTCTACCTTGAGCCATTTGAGGATTTCTGCCTTCATAACTTCCTTCATGGATGGGTTCAATCTTCTTTGGTGCTCCATTGTAGGCGTGTATAATTCTTCCATCAGAATCTAGTGCATGCAGATGGTAGGACTGATACCCTTGATATCTACAATGGACCATCCAATGGCAGACTTGTGTTCTCTCAAGATTCTCAATAGCTTTTCCTCTTGCATCTTGGATAGGGATGATGAAATGATCACTGGAAGTGTAGACTCAACTGTTAGCCCAGGTAAGTCCAAGAGGGGGAGGGTGAATTGGACACTTAGACAATTTAAGATTAATTACAATGGCAAAATTAAAGTGCAAAATATAAATAAATATGCATAGTTGATTTATAGTGGTTAGTCTACTTGCCTACGTCCACTACCTAACCTCCTCGGTTAGGATTTTAAACCTTATCGCTAAGGGATTTTCTTACGGGTGAGAATCAAACCGTTACACCTTTTCTCAACTTGCGGGTGTGAGAACAACCGTTACACTGCTCAACTTGCTGGCTTGAGACTAACCTATCCCAACTTACGGGTGTGAGACAGATCTAAGCTTTCTCAACTTACGGGTGTGAAAACTACCGTTTCTTAACTTACGGGTGTGAGAAGACCGTTTCTCAACTTACGGGCGTGAGAAGACCTGACCTTGTTGAATATAAGAATATCAACTCAGTAGTTTATCTAACTACTATTACAACCTCGATACAATATACAAGATGTGAAATTGAGTACAATTGTATCCTATGAACTATCTCTCAAATTTCTCTTTCAGCAAGAATGATATAAGTTAAAGCAGTGCTGAAAAGTTTGAGTAAAAACAGTTCAAATTCTCAAATGAATTTTCAGATAAAAATAAAAATTTAGCTTAGTATGAAAATCATTTGAATACATAAAGTTTCAAAGAAAACTCTTTGAAAGCAAAATAACTTAAACTTTTTAAACCAGATGAAAATTCAACTAATTTTCAAAATTGTTTTGGCTCAGAGAATTTTGGTGTCTAACAGATTGTTAAGTGTTGGTATTCATAGACTCATAGAGATGAAGCTGTTGTTCATTTGAATTTGAATTTCAAATATGAACGTGTACTCACAATAGCTAGAATGTATTATGAAAATGGCAACTGCACATTTCATGAACCTTATGATTTTCTCCAGATTCACTAATAAGGAAAGTTTAAGAGATGTGGTTCATGAATTTGAGAATATCTCTTACAAATACAAAAAGTTGATTTTTGTACGAAAAGTTGTTCTGAAAAGGTGGCTAACAGGATGTACGTGTCAGAACAACAAAAGTATAAATTTTGTCATTTTGTTTCTTTGAGGGCGCTCATAAAGCATCAGCGTCCCACTGAACGATGAAGATAGGGTGCTATTGATTCGTAAGTGTCCTGACTTACTTTGACAATTAAAACGGCTTTAATCGTGAGGGCGCTAATCGATAGTTAGCGTCCTGCTTTGTTTTAAAACACTTAAACAAAGAGGGCGCTACTTTTCGAGTAAGCGTTCTACCTTTTAAAACATAAAATATAAGGGCACTACAACTGTGTAAGTGTCCTGTCATTTCGGAATATTTGAAGACAAAACCAAGTGCGCTGAAGGACAATCAACGTCCTAAAAGTTATTAAGTTGATTCACAAGGATGAGGGTGTTCCTATCCAGGTAGCGTCCTGATAGTTTATTCAACTTGTTGGTGCACCCAAGAGGGGGGTGAATTGGGTGTGATGGTCAATTAAAAACTTTTCCAATGACTAACTGATATATGTTGGTACATTGGAATTAAATGCACCAACTAACCGTAAAGTAAAATGCATAACTTAAAGCACACTCGAATTTATAGTGGTTCGGCCAAGCTTACGTCCACTACCTAATCTCCTGATTAGGATTTTCTCAATCCACTAACTGATTCTCTTACCGGTGAGAACCAAATCGTTATATATACCCTTTTACAAGTTCAAGGAAAACCTATCCTTTTGCAGGCTAGGGATGAACTGCATTTCCTTTTTCCGAGATGAGGAAAAACCAATGTTCCTTTTACGGGATAAGGAAGAACCATTTTCCTTTTATGCTATAAGGAAGAACCGTTTCTCTTTTACAGGTTCAGAGATAACCTATCCTTTTACAGGTTAAGGACGAACCTATCCTTTTACAGGGTAAGGACGCACCGGTTTTTCTATTTACAGGTGAGAATGAACCTTAATATGATTTCACCTTGAAAATCATCAAGTGAACTACATTCACTTGTCCTAGTTGTTTTAATCAAGAAAAACACTAGCATTACAACACAAAATAATAATGTTGGTTCTAACTTAGTAGAACACTTTATAATTAAGCTCATATGCATAACATTACAAAAATGTATAAATTTGAATACGTAATGCTGAGAGACACACTTACAGTCCTTTACCTTTCAATGTTCGATATAGCTCAAGTGCAATTTTGAAAAGCGTGAATGGTATGTAATTCAATTAAGTGCTTCATAAAAAATTATATGATACAATTAACACATTGAAGTTGAAAATGCAGGACCAGTGTAAAACATAGACTCAGATAGTTTTCAAAATAGATAAAGTATATAGCGTCAAAACTTCTGGTTCTTTATTCAGTAGTTAACACAACTACTGATATAGTTCAATACAGTACTTAAGATATGAAATCAAGTACAACTGTATCTCTCATGAACTATTTCTCAAATTCCTTCTTCAACATGATTGATGTTAAGTATAAATCTAGGCTAAGAATTTGAGTAGAAACCAGTTCAAACAAATTTTCAAGGTTAGAATATAATTGAAGCTCAATATGAAAATCTTTTGACTAAGTAAAGTATCAGTGAAGAATACTTTGAAAACTTAGAACATTTGAAAACTTTTGAAAGATTGAACAACGACTAACGTTCAAAAAGTTTTTGGCACAATAAAAAATTATCGGCGAGTTGTTTGATTCAAAGTATTGGTATATAAAGACCTAGGAGAAAATAACCGTTAGACAATTGAAGTTCAAATACAAATGTGAACATTTACACACAACGACTAGAATGTATCACAAAAATGGCAACTGCAATTTTCATGACAATTCTGATTCCTTTCAGATTACATGAATAAGGAATACCTTAGAAAACATAAATCACGCATCAGAGAAAATCTCTGATAAATCTGAACAGGATTCTATGCAAAGATCCGTTCTGAAAACGTAGACTAATATAACATATTTGTCAGAACAGTGACGGTTGTTGAATTAGCGTCCTGATTCCTTAATCAGCGTCCTAACGCATAATATCAACTTTGTCGTTTTGTTCCTTGAGGGCGCTCATTATGTATAAGCGTCCTGCTGAACAATGAAGTGAAGGCGCTACTAACTCGTAAGTGTCTTGACTTTCTTTACGACATAAGTGACTAAACCCTGAGGGCGTTGAGGCACAGTTAGCGTCCTGCTTTATTTTAAAACAATTAAGTACATGAGGGCACTACATTCCGAGTAAGCGTCATATCTTTTAAAACATAAAACACAAGGGCGCTACAACCATGTAAGCGTCCTATCATTTCAAAATATTTGAAAACATAACCAAGTGCGCGTAAGGACAATCAGGGTCCTTAACGTTATTGAGTTGGCTACCAAAGATTAGGGCGTTCCTATCTAGGTAGCGTCCTGATAGTTTATCCAACTTATAATTATCAGCGTCCTTAAAGATAAATTCTTTGAGGAACTTAAAAATCTTTCAGTAAGCTGATGCAGAGTCAGCGTCCTGACAACTTCAGAGGTTGACTAAAGGGAGACAGCTACTTACAAGTAAGCGTCCTGATGAATCAGTTCAATTCAACCTTGAATGTTATCAGTGTCTTAATGAATCATCAACGTCCTGACTTATCAAGTTCAAGAGAGCACTGATAAATCATTAGCGTCCTGAAAGACTCTTGAAAAGTAGTTTTGACTCGTGATTAAGAATACGATTAATGCCAATAAAAACTTATGGTAAATTTCAAATTAAACATAGAAAATTAAATCATTTGAAATAATGTAAAGCGTATGATCAAAATTTGAAACTGATTAAATCTTGTTGAGATCAAATTTGGTAGGTAGTCCTTACATTCTAAGTACTAAAGGACTCGGAACTTTAACCGATATTCAATAAACTTGTGAGTATAGCTCCTTGATCTTGATTCTTGATAAATCTGAAACACTTGACAAGATCATTAGATACACAAATTGGAGATATTTGGAATCATCAAAACATTCACGTCATGGGGTTCAGTTAGATAACAATCTCCTCCTTTTTGATGATTTCAAATACTCATAGATCATGCAGATAATTATATTTATGTACTCAAACATATAACGAATTTAGAGTAGCAAGTATGTCAAGAATATCTGCAAGCATGTCAGGTATATCTGATTTCAAGATGTAAATTACAAGACGAGTACAATCACAATATACAAGAGCATGATAATTATACAGTCAACAAATTGTACAAAAACTCAGATGAACTCCCTGACTTGTAGCTTCCCTCTTGAGCTAACTTAGCCTCAATATCTTCATTCACTTCTCCCCATTTTGAAAACATTGAAAAATGGGTAGGCTTAGCTCGTACTGGGACCCTTCCCCTTCATTTTTCTTTTGGCTTCCTCATCCTTCTTGGATCCACTGGAACTAGGTTCAGAATCCTTGTGACAGTTGCATATTTAGATAGGTTTTAGAGCATGTTTTAGGTGTGTTTTAGGACATTTCATGCATTAGTTTTATGTATTTGTGTTAGTTCTAATACATTTATCAGTTTAGGAATTAATTGGGTTTTTATTCATTATTTTAGTTTATTAGTTATAATTTGACTTAATTTATATTTAAATGTGTTATTAACTTGCTTTGCTTGGTTTTGTAGGTGTTTGAAGGCATTAGTCATGGCTTTGGATGATAAAAACATGTACAAGAAAATGCAAGGAGAGACATAAAGAACCAAGTGAAGGACGAATGGAAAAAAAGGCAAAAAAATGGCTAAGTCCCAAGACTGTGCGGAAAATTCCTATCGGAGCGCTGCGGCGCTGAGTGATTCCCAAGTTGCGGTTTTAGCAACTTGGGCGATTTTTGGAGAAGGGATTTTTCTAATTGAAATTGGACAACTTGGGTGACATATAAGATATAAAAAATTAGGGTTTTCGAAAGAGAACGTACTGGAGAAGAAAAGAAGACAGTTGGGACGAAAGGAACGCGAAGGTTCAACTTGGAAACCAGAGAGAAGATTCAAGTTCTAGGATTCCTAGTTTTGATATTCATGTTTACTATTGAGTTTTTCTCTGTGTTTTATGTTTTGATCATTCAAGCTATGAACTAATCTTTTGTTTTAGAGAGGAGATGGATCCTAAACTAGAGATTATGTTTTAATTTTGGGTTTTGTTTATTATTAAAGATATTTTCTTAGTTTATTTGTAATTTTCCGTGCTCAATGTCTTTGATCTCTTGGCCAAGGATTAGTTGATCTTAAACTTAGGAGGCAACACTCGAGAGAGGGTTTCTTAAGTTAGAACAAGGGAATTATGACATGAAATGGTTGTAGAATCGAGAGGTTTGTAAGGTTTCATGAAGTTGTAGGAAAATCACAAAGCTTAATTGGTTGCTAGGAATTTGGGTTTTATCGAGAGATCGAATCTTATTCTTAGTGATCCGTTCTAGTTCGGCCCTCGAGAGAGGGAATTAGAAACTCTAGAATAGAAAGTGGAATTAATAATAAACACATCTAAAATACATAATTGATAGTTAGGTGAAGTTGATTCTCTAGATTTTCACGTATATTGATATTCCACACACTTTACTCGTTTGATTACATTAACTTGCTGTTTACTTTAATTAAAATTCTACAATTTGATTCACTAGGTAAAGTTGAAGATTAGTGAAAATGGTATTTGGTGAGTGAAACAATCCCTGTAGATACGATAACTCGACTCACCTCGGATTTATTATAACTTGACTATTCGTACACTTGCGAATCTGAATTTACACCATCAAGTTTTTGGTGCCGTTTCCGGGGATTGTTTCACTTTAGTTTCATCAATATCATTAGTAATTGATTTTTATTTTAATATAGTATTTTTTTTGAATTTTTTTTGAGTTTTTTTCTTTGTTTTTGTTTTGAAGGATTGATTGAAGTTTATGCGGCGATCCAAAAGTGCTAAATTAGTACCATTGGATCCCGAGATTGAGCGCACTTTGGGACAGAGGCGAAGAGAAAAAAGAGTGGAGCAAGAGGCAATGGAGCCTGAAAATAATGAACGTCTTCTTCGGGACTACTTCAAGCCCGTCATCACTGATAATTACTCCGGGATAGTGGGAGAACCCATTTCTGCAAATAACTTTGAGTTGAAGTCGACATTAATCACAATGGTTCAGCAACATCGGTACGGGGGCTCTCCAATAGAAGATCCAATGACCCATATACAATCATTCTTGGAGAAGTGCGATACAATCAAGTTCAATGGTGTGGCTGAAGATGTGATTCGACTAAGATTATTCCCATTCTCTTTGAGGGACAAAGCCAAGTCATGGTCGTAAGGCGTGCAACCTGGGAGTGTTGCCACATGGGAAGAATTGATACAAAAATTCCTCCAAAAGTTTTTCCCGCCAGCATAGACAACTCAAATACGAGTAGAGATTGGTCAGTTTAAGCAGTTGGACACTGAATCACTTTATGAGGCATGGGAACGGTTTAAGGAGTTGTTGAGGAAGTGTCCACTACATGGCTTTGAAGTATGGATGCAACTTCAGATTTTTTATAATGAGATGATAGTGGCCACCCGTACTTTGGTAGATGCCGCAGCTGATGGCACTATAATGAGCAAGACAGCTGAGGGAGCTCTCAACCTATTGGAAGAAATGGCTTCCAATACATATGAAGCTCCTAGTGAGAGATCTTTGGTGAGAAGAGTTGCTGGAGTGCTTGAGCTCGATCTATGACTGCACTTTCATCACAGTTAGCCACATTGTCTAACCAAATTGCATCAATGCAAAGTGCACAACAACCATCCATTGAGAGTGCAGCGGCATCAAGCATGGGATATTTGAGTGGAGGAACCATTGAAGAGCAAGTGAATTACGTGAATAACAGGGGGTACAACTATAAGGACAATGCTCAAGTCCCAAACCAATATCACCAGGGAATAAGGAATGATGAAAATTTCTCATATTCTAACACTAAGAATGTTCTGAATCCTCCACCACCGGGTATATCTATGCCATCACAAGAGAAGAAATCTTCCTTGGAGGATCTTTTAAGTGGGTATATCGCAAAATCTGATTCAAGGATAGAAAGCTTGGAAGCTTCGATGAAGAATAGGGAGTTGCAAATTGGGGAACTTGCTTCAGCCATAAATGTACAACAACAAGGGTCATTTCCTAGCAACACTCAAGTCAACCCCAAGGAGCAATGTAAAGCTATCACTCTCCGGAGTGGAAAGGAAGTTTAACGGGCTGAAAAGAATAACAAGGATGAGAAGGCCACATCATTACTTTCAAGCAATTTAGATAGTGAAGCACATTATGATGAGCAAAAGCAAGAAATACCAAAGGAAAGGCCATACCGACCGGGTTCCATCATTTTTTCGGATAATCCTCCCATATTAAAGCCTTCTCTACCTTATCCTCAGAGATTCCAAAAGAAGAGATTGGATGAGCAATTTGCCAAGTTCCTAGAGATATTCAAAAAGATTCACATCAACATCCCATTTGCCGATGCTTTGGTGCAAATGCCTAATTACGTCAAATTTTTGAAGGATGTGATGACAAAGAAGAGAAAGTTGGAAGCCTATGAGACAGTGAAGCTTACCGAGAAGTGTAGCGCGATATTGTGAAAAAAGGTCCCCCAAAAGCTCAAAGATCCAGAGAGTTTTACTATCCCTTGCACTATTGGTCCTTTAAATTTTAACAAAGTTTTATGTGATTTAGGTGCAAGTATTAATCTTATGCCTCTTTCTATTTTCAAGAGATTGGGACTTGGAGAAGTAAAGCCTACCACCATTTCACTTCAATTAGCGGACCGGTCAATGAAATTCTCGAGGAGTGATTGAAGATGTTCTAGTAAAGGTGGACAAGTTCATCTTTCCAGTGGACTTTGTGGTTTTGGATATGGAAGAGGATGGAGACATACCTTTGATACTTGGGAGACCTTTTCTAGCTACTGGACGTGCATTGATATATGTGCAACGAGGGGAACTCACCTTGATAGTTAATGATGAAGAAGTCTTGTTTAACATCTATAAGACTCTCAAGTTTCCAGCGGAGGAGAGTACATGCCATCGGATAGATGTTGTGGAAATTGTTGAGGAATGTGTGAAAGAAATTCATGAGGTGCCTACATTAGAGGATGCACTAGAACTTTGTCTTGTACATTCAGTCAGTATAGATGTGGGTGAGAATGAAGAAATTAAGCAATGTGTTTTGGCTCTTGGAGCACCACCGACTGATTCTTCACAAGCGAAAAAGAAGATTTAGAAGAAACTTCACCAAGTAAAGTGGATGGACCGACACCGGAGTTGAAACCTTTACCGGATCACCTTCGACATGCTTTCTTGGGTGAAAAGTCTACCTACCCGGTCATCATATCTTCAGCTTTGTCTTGTGTAGAGGAAGAAAAGCTATTGAGAATTCTACGAGAGCACAAATCAGCGTTGGGATGGTCTATATCAGATATTAAGGGAATAAGCCCTTCATTTTGCATGCATAAGATCTTGATGGAGGACTCTTACAAGCCTTCCATTGAACATCAACGAAGGCTCAATCTGGCAATGAAAGAAGAAGTGTGAGGTGAAGTTTTGAAGTGGTTGAAGGTCGGTTTCATCTATGCCATATCGGATAGTTCTTGGGTGAGTCCAGTACAAGTTGTACCCAAGAAAGGTGGGATGACAGTGGTCAATAATGAAAATAATGAGTCGATTTCCACAAGAATAGTCACGGGATGGCGTGTTTGCATAGATTATAGGAAGTTGAATAAGGCCACAAGGAATGACCATTTTCCCTTTCCGTTTATTGATCAAATTTTGGATAAATTGGCGGGTTTTGAATACTATTGCTTCCTAGACGGTTATTTGGGCTATAATCAAATAGCCATTGCACCGGAAGACCAAGAGAAGACAACTTTCACTTGCCCATATGGCACATTTGCCTTCCGTAGAATGCCATTTGGCTTATGCAATGCCCCAACGACTTTTTAACGGTGTATGATGGCCCTTTTTGCTGATACGATTGAGGAGATAATGGAGGTATTTATGGATGAATTTTCAGACTTTGGAACCTCATTTGACCATTGCCTTCATAATTTATCTCTTGTGCTTCAAAGATGTGAAGAAACTAACTTAGTGCTAAATTGGGAGAAGTGTCGTTTCATGGTACAAGAAGGCATCATTTTAGGCCATAGGGTTTCTTCCAAGGGTCTTGAGGTGGATAGGGCAAATATAGTAGCCATTGAGAAGCTTCCTCATCTTAAGAACATGGAAGGCATCCGTAGATTCTTGGGGCATGTCTGTTTTTATCGACGGTTTATTAAAGACTTTTCAAAAATTGCTAAGCCACTTAGCAACTTGCTTGAGAAAGATGCACCGTTTGATTTTGATGTTCCTTGTGTGGAGGCCTTTGAGTTGATAAAAAAAACATTGATCTCAGCCCCCATCATGATTGTACCAGATTAGAAAGAACCATTTGAGATTATGTGCGATGCTAGCGACTTTGCTATTGGGGCGGTGTTAGGCCAACGGAAAGAAAAGATGTTTCGGGCTATCTACTATGCTAGTCGTACTTTAGATGGAGCCCAACCGAATTACACTAAGATCGAGAAAGAATTATTAGCGGTTGTATTTTCATGCGACAAGTTCCGATCTTATATCATTGGGTCCAAGGTCATTGTGTATACTAATCATGTGGCTATTCGTTACTTGTTTGAGAAGAAGGACGCCAACCTCTGGTTGATTCGATGGATTCTTTTGTTGCAAGAATTTGATTTGGAGATCAAAGATAAGAAAGGAAGTGAGAATGTTGTAGCTGACCATCTTTCCCGGATGCAATATGAGGTTAAGGATGGTTGCATACCAATTCTTGAAACTTTTCCAGATGAACAACTATATGGTGTAGGCGTGAAAGTGCCAATGTATGCTGATTTTGTAAATTTCTTAGCACGTGGAACATTGCCTCCGAATATCTCTTATGCTAAGAAAAAGAAATTTCTACATGATATCAAGTCCTATATGTGGGATGAGCCACTACTCTTCAAGAGATGCAATGATCAATTGATTTGACGTTGTGTACCGGGGGAAGACATCCAAGCCATTCTTCATGAGTGCCATTCCTCCCTTTATGGCAGTCATTTTGGACCCACAAGAATGACGGCTAAGGTCTTGCAAAGTGGATTTTACTGGCCCACCTTATGCAGAGATAGCTACACCTTTGTGAAGACATGTGATAGGTGCCAACGTCTTGGCAATATTTCGAGGTGTCCTGAGTTACCTTTGACTAATATATAGGAGGTTGAGCTTTTTGATGTATGGGGTGTTGATTATATGGGACCTTTTCCCTCCTCTTTTGGCAAGATATACATACTTTTGGCGGTAGACTATGTGTCCAAGTGGGTTGAAGCCATAGCTACAGAAACGAATGATGCCAAGGCCGTGTTGAAGGTCTTACACAAGCATATCTTTATAAGATTCGGCACTCCTAGGGCTATCATTAGTGATGAGGGCACTCATTTTTGTAACAAGCTATTTAATGCTTTTCTTGCCAAGTATGGAGTGAAACATAAGGTTGCACTTGCATACCACCCACAAACGAATGGCCAAGCCGAATTAAGCAATCGAGAAGTCAAGCAAGTCTTGGAGAAGACTGTAAATATTAATAGGAAGGATTGGGCACTGAAATTGGATGATGCTTTGTGGGCATACCGGACTGCATTGAAGACACCTATTGGGATGTCACCATACCGACTTGTGTTTGGGAAGTCATGTCACCTACTGGTAGAGTTGGAGCATAAAGCTTATTGGGCGATTATGAAATTAAACTATGACTTGAAGGCCTCTAGCGATCAAAGATTGCTCCAGCTCATGGAGATGGAAGAGTTTCGAAATGATGCTTATGTGAATTCCAAGATCTACAAGGAGCGGACCAAGAAATGGCATGACAAGCACATTGTGAGAAAGACTTCAAACCAGGGCAACAAGTTCTCTTATTCAACTCCAGGCTAAAGTTGTTTCCGGGCAAGCTTAAATCTAGATGGAGTGGACAGTTTACTATTGCTAATGTCTTTCCTTACTGTGCGGTGGAGCTACAAAGTGGAGATGGTTCGTGTTTTTGAGTAAATGGTCAACGGTTGAAGTATTATTTTAGCCAAGCAGAGCAGTATGAAGAACACATCACACTTGGCGAACCATGAAGAGGCATTATGAAGCAAAGTTGGCCTGACGACTCTAAACCAAGCGCTTGATGGGAGGCAACCCATCAGTTTATGCTTTGTTTATTTATTTATTCAATTATTTTTTTTAGTCATTGTAGTATAGGCTTTGAATTCATACCTTGACAGATTTTTTTTTTCCTTACCCTTTTCAGGTTCTAAAGCAAGTTTGGGGGTCGTTTTGGAGCATTTTGGAGGGACGAATGGCGTGCATCATGTGCCATCTTCACCCATTTGGGTTCAGGGTTTTTTTTTTAAACTCTTTTCTCTCCTCTATGCCTTTGTTTTTCCTACAACTTCTTTGATAATTTTTTGTATTGAGGACAATGCTTGCTTTAAGTTTGGGGGGAGAGTTTTGAATTTTTGGTCATGGTATGTTTGTTGATTATGCATTAGTTTAGGCTAGATAGTCACATTCTTTTACAACTTTAGACTTACTTATGGAAGGCCAATGACAAGAGAACACGTTAGAGATATGAAACTATAGGAGAATGTAGAGAGTTACATCTATGTTTGTGTGCTTGATCCACTTTTGCTGGGAATTGTTGGAGAGACTTAATCATCTGTACATGATTTTGATCATTAGATTAAGATTGTTTGAAATGGACCTTTGCTTGCTAAGTCATATCTTTAGGGATTCTAGAACAAGTTTGATCACCACTCGAGGCAAAATCCTAGAAAACACGCTATGAGAAAAATGATTTAGGCCATGTTTGGAAAAGCTTGAACCAAATAGCCTACCCTACTTTTTATTGTATCCATAGTTCCCATTTTGAGCTAAATATCTTTTTCTTTGTTCCTATGTATCAGGAATTTTGAGCTTGTCATGTTTAAATTCCCTATTTTTCAACCTATGTACCTTATACACTTTGATCATGTTGGAGTGTTATTATTTGGAAGGAAGAACAATGAGGAATGAAAAAGAAGAAAAAAGGGTGATAAAAAAGAAATTTTTATTAAATTTTCCTATGAATTGTATTGAAAGAAAAAGAAGAAAAAGAAAAGAAGATGAAAAAGAGAAGAAAAGGGTGTTACATCTATGTGTGAAAAGAAGCAAGTTTGGGGGTGTAGCATTCTATAAAAGAAAAGTAAATGATGATAAAAAGCAAACAAAAGAATGAGAATATTTGAGAGATATATGTGTTGAAAAGAGGTTTTGGTTTCAAATGCAATGTAGTAGATGTTAGTAATTGATCAAAGTGTTTAGGGTGTTTTGGGCTATAATGTTTCTATTTTTCCTACATTTGAACCTAAGCCCTACATTTAAACCTATGAAAGACTGTGTGTTCTATATTAGTGGAGAGTGGTGTGAAAGACTTGCCTACGGAGTTCCAACGTAAATTATATAGTTTGAGATCTTACATTTAACACTTGCTTGCACTTGTTCATGACTTGCATGATTAGTTTGATGAGATTAGCTGTGTACTTATGTGTGAAAGAATCAAAGTGAAACTTGGTGAGAGTTGGGTTGACATTCTAGATGATTTTATACTCTTGAAATTCTTCCTAGAAGTGAATATTCTTTTGGTGTGATCTTCAAGGCCATGTATATGTTTATAACGTTGAGTTAAGTCATTAACTGTGCAAGATTGTGGTTGTAGAAGGGTTGTGATAATCTTTAGTTTTAGTTTTGTTTTCCTTTTGATCGGGACGATCAAAGTCTTAAGTTTGGGGGTATTTAATAGTTGCATATTTAGATAGGTTTTAGAGCATGTTTTAGGACATTTCATTTATTAGTTTTATGTGTTTGTGTTAGTTCTAATACATTTATTAGTTTAGGAATTAATTGGGTTTTTGTTCATTATTTTAGTTTATTAGTTATAATTTGATTTAATTTATATTTAAGTGTGTTATTAACTTGCTTTTCTTTGTTTTGTAGGTGTTTGAAGGCATTAATCATGGCTTTGGATGATAACAACATGTACAAAAAAATGCAAGGAAAGGCATAAAGAACCAAGTGAAGGACGAATGGAAAAAAAGGCAAAAAAATGGCTAAGTCTCAAGACTGTGCGAAAAAGTTCCTCTTGGAGCGCCGCGGCTCTGAGTGATTCCCAAGTTGCGGTTTTAGCAACTTGGGCGATTTTTGGAGAAGGGATTTTTTCTAATTGAAATTGGACGACTTGGGAGGCATATAAGATATAAAAAATTAGGGTTTTCGAAAGAGAACGTACTGGAAAAGAAAAGAAGACGGTTGGAACGTAAGGAACGCGAATATTCAACTTGGAAACGAGAGAGAAGATTCAAGTTCCAAGATTCCTAGTTTTGATATTCATGTTTACTATTGAGTTTTTCTCCGTGTTTTATGTTTTGATCATTCAAGCTATGAACTAATCTTTTGTTCTAGAGAGGAGATGGATTCTAAACTAGAGATTATGTTTTAATTTTGGGTTTTGTTTATTATTAAAGATATTTTCTTAGTTTATTCGTAATTTTCTGTGCTCAATGCCTTTGATCTCTTAGCCAAGGATTAGTTGATCTTAAACTTAGGAGGCGGCACTCGAGAGAGGGTTTTCTAAGTTAGAACAAGGGAATTATGACATGAAATGGTTGTAGAATCGAGAGGTTTGGAAGGTTTCATGAAGTTGTAGGAAAATCACAAAGCTTAATGGGTTGCTAGGAATTAGGGTTTTATCGAGAGATCGAATCTTATTCTTAGTGATACGTTCTAGTTCGGCACTCGAGAGAGGAAATTAGAAACTCCAGGATTTTGACTTATAGACTAGAAAGTGGAATTAATAATAAACACGTCTAAAATACATAATTGATAGTTAGGTGAAGTTGATTCTCTAGATTTTCACGTATATTGACATTCTCCACACTTTACTCATTTGATTACATTAACTTGTTGTTTACTTTAATTAAAATTCTACAATTTGATTCACTAGATAAAGTTGAAGATTAGTGAAAATAGTATTTGGTGAGTGAAACAATCCATGTGGATATGATAACTAGACTCACATCAGATTTATTATAACTTGACTATTCGTACCCTTGCGAATCTGAATTTACACTATCACCTTGGGTTTCCTTGGCACTCGTGGCTTTAAGGAACCACTCAAGCTTTGACAAATTTGTCAATTATAACAGTCTGCCTAGATTTTTTAATAGATTTTTCGTGGGCATGTTTGGAAGCACCATATTTAAATGGATCAAGAGGTGGACTAGGTTTGAAACCTTTAGCTTTTCGCTCTGTAAGACCTTGAGCAAAATCAGGAGAAAGTGTATGACCTTCAAATTTTGGCCTGATTGGTCGCTTGAGTCTGGGATCAGGGAAAGTCTCTGATGAGGGATCCAGGGGTGGAGACACTCTTCTTCTGATTTTATGGAGTGGCTCTTCATCGGATGCTTCTTCTTCTTCACATTATAAAATTCCAAGAAGTCTGTCATACTCCTTAGGTCCTTGTGGACGAGTGAAGGCTGGAGCTCTTGGTGCTGGTGAAACTTTTACACCTTTTTTCTACAATAGATGAAAGAGCATTGCAAAACGTTACATGCTTGAGGCAATATACCAAACAGTAGAATGCAGCCTACTGTTCATTGCCTTGAAGAGGTCTTCAAAGAAGCCTACTACTCCTTCCACTCAATCTACAACTGTGATGACATATCCATAAGGCTTGTGGCAAGAAAAGGCATCTTATTCTCCAAGTTGTGAAGCTTTTCAGCAGCATGAGTAACCAAGTCGAGAATCTTGGTTAGTCTGTTATCCTTTGTTTGCGTTGGCCTTGCAGTATCTAAATTCTCTTTCAGACTAAAGATGACCTGCAACACTGGATCAAATGTTGTATTGCTAGTTACTTGATCCAAGATAGCATCCAAAACTGATTGCAAAGTGTTGGAAATGAACTTATCTTTAAAGGTCTCAACCACTTTTCCTCGTAAGCTTTGAAGTTCTTCAAAAATCTTCTGCAAAGCTTCTGCAGTCACAACACTCGAAGTATGGCTTGATGCAGCTTGGTTGAGAGCTTGATGATCTTGGTTGACCTGATGCAATGAAGGCTTTCATGAATGCCCTTATCTGTTGCATGTTGTCTATAATATCCTTAACTAGATCATTATTGATTGATGAAGTAGGCAAAGATTGCATGATACTTAATTGGTGGTTCATTTGTTGTGTCACTTTCTCGAGCAATGCGGTTGCCAGGATTAGGTGAGAGGAGTATTCTTTTATCTCATTAAGCTTAACTCACTCCTGAGATTTCAGAGATTCTCGAACTTCTGCCAATATATCATTTTTCAATTGAACTTGATTTTGTTCTAAACTAGTCATTAGCTGAGACATGACAAAAACCTGATTTTCTCTTACTCTTCTCAGGAAATCTTCCTCTTTGAAGAATTCATCTATTGGCTCGCTGGTAGAAGGATAAGAAGGCGGCTCATGATCAGATAAGCTTTCCTCATGAGTATTTTCCATTTCATCTTCTGCTTGGAACTTAGAATTGGCCTCATGAAAATCTTCAATATGATATTCTTCATCATCCTTTACATTCATGTCATATCCCTGATAGGGTATGATAACCAGATTATCACCCTTTGAATCATGGCATTTTTCCCCATCAGACTCTGTCTTTTTCGAGTCTTGGGATTTCATTGATACAGGGATATCAAATGGAGATGGTGTCCTGGAGATGGTTTTATTTGAGTCCTCACTGACTTTCTCTCTGATGATTTCCTCCAAGATTGCATCAGCATTTTATGATTCATTCAGATGTTCTTCAACAACGACCTGAGCAATCTGGTTCACCATTTCCATTAGATGTTCTTCAGCATGAACAACTTACTCTGCATATTCAATTTCCACATCGTCAGTTGAAACATGCACAATGTCAATTGTGGTAACAGCTTGCTCTTGCACAGCTTGTTTATCTTGAGTAGTCGAAGCTTGGGCAACTTCTTTCTCCATTTCAGAGACATCTTCTTCTCTTGTTTTATCTTTTCCACTGGATTCTCTCTCAAGTGGAACGTTTGTCATTGGAAGCCATTTTTCCAATGCAGGGACATAAGTGTATCTCATCAATTTCACACTGGTTTGACCAATGCAGTTGTATCTGCTGGTCTCCTTGAAGCTTTCTTTACTGAAATCAATACCACACATTTCGAACAGAGTGGTGAGGTACATACCAAATGGTAGACCTCGTCCTCTTCTAACCACTATATTCATCACATGCATGAGGATGTGAAAGAGCTTCACTTTCTTCTTTTCCAAAATACACCAAATCAAGAATAAATCTAAGTCATTTACAGTACCCCTGCTGCCAGTTTTAGGCTGAATGATGTTGTGGATTATTCTGGGGATTAATTCAAAGGACTGATTTGTGAGTTTCTTGTCGACACTCGAGTGGTAATTTTTCTTCGAAACATGATTAAGAGCAGAGAGACTATTGTAGCTTGGATACTGGACTTTATTTTTAGTGAATGAAAGTATGTGGGCACTTTCATCACTTGGCAAAGAAAATGCTTCAGAAAAGAATCTGGGAGAAATCTCAACAGATTTTCCCTTTACCATAGATTGTTTTGTAAATCCAAAGCAGGGTTTATTGACCAAATTAATACAGAATTGGCTGACGAGACTGGGGTACCATTTAGAATTGAAGGTATGTAAATTTGTCCAGCTTTGGAACTCGAATAAAGATAGAATGTCTAGGTGAGAGTTAAAGAAGAACTCAAAATCGACAAAACATCCATCGATTACAGCCTGTTTAACGAGCTTCTCTGTTTTGTCTCCCTTTCTTCTTATCTGGGTAGAAGAAGGTGGGTGAGATGGTCCAGATGCGGCTTCAATAGGAGGTGTGAGTATAGATGGAGTGAGTTCCTTAGCCAGTTTGGCCTGAGTTGGTTCAGTTCTTTTTTCCTTATCTGGAGATGATGATGGAGAAGCAACTCTCTTTCTTGCAGAAAAGGGGCGAAGCTTTTTCGGGTTTGGGTGCCATTGAAAATCAAACGAAAAAAGATAAAGAACTGAGGCAACAAGGCAGAAACTGATACAATAGGAATCAAAGGATTAAAAAATGAACAGAGATCAAGATTTACTAAAGGTTAAAAATGAAGGTTCAGAAGTAAATCCTAAAACGATTCCTAGTAAGTTCTCCTCAAAGAGTCCTAGGGCATCAACAGGGAAAGTGACTGCTAGGTCACTGAAGGTTTGATTTTATGATGCTAAAGTGATAAGCTCGCTCCTGACACTCGCTCACAATTGTCGCAACCTAGTATCTAAAGGTGGTTTAATTTATCTAACGTTTGCGACAGATCAACGTCCTCCTTATGACGAGTAGTTTTTGAACAACTAGTAGCTTCGGGCACATTAGCGTCCTCAAACACAGTCAACATCCTCATTGATACATAAACTCTATTATTAATCAAATTTGACCAATTAAACTTAAGAATCGTATGGTTGACTAAACAATATCACAAATTATATTTCATCAACCAACCATCAATACTTTAATCATGAGCGAAAATATTTAAGCATTCTAAGCATCACATGATTAAAGATAATCATTTATTTCTAATAATCACTAATAAATATATATTCTAATAATAACAACAGTAATGAGAGTGGCTTTTATACCTTTTCATATTTTTTATTTTTACCTCAAGGTACTGCAAAGTCCTCGACTTGTGCACTCTGTCACTTTTTGAAGCAACTGAGATAATTCATTATCTTCGTTCTTCATGCTGACTTCTTTCTCGACATTCTACTAGGAGATCTTTCATTGAACGTCCTCGATGTGCTTGCTAAGGATTGTTGACTCATTGTGTGCATATCATCAACAACTTCATTTCCGTTCCTGCTTGGTGCATTTGCAAGAATGTCTTCTCTCTCGGATCAACTCAAAATATAATCAATTTCCTGAAAACTGATTTCAAATGGATTTGAAAACTCGTTTCAAAAATCTACTTTATATTTCCAATTTTCAGAAAACTGTTTAGAAAATATTGCACTAAAGTAGAATGAAAGATGGTTTTTCCAAAGTGTTCAAGTTCATTTACTAGACGTCTAAATCGTTGAATGTTATCATGAACTGACTCACTATCTAAAACTCTAAAGTGGACGAGTGACTCTTCTAACGTTCTAACTAGGTCTTTAGTTTCATCCCTTCCTTTCATGGTTTGCAAGAGATCACAAAACTCTTTTAAACTCATTTCCCATGGTTCAAAAGATTCAGCTAACATAGTTAGCTTATAATTTCATTTCTTTGGAAGCTTATCACAGAAATATAGAGATATTTTTGCAAGTATTTCCTGCTTCAGTTCTTGCATTCCAACAAGAATGGATTGATATATGTTGCATGCCGTATCGAGAAATTCATTCTTAGATATCTCAAAGGCATCAAATAGTCTATCAAACTCTTTGAGCTTTTCGTCTCAATTGTTAATCTTTTCACAGTGAAATGATTTGAGTGTTTCCCAAATCTCTTTGGCACTCTCGAGATGAACTGCCCTTTCTATTTCTTCCTCGGGTAGAGAGCAGTACAAGGCATAGATAGCTTGAGCATTATGCTTATCATTTAGTCTTTCCTTGTCTGTCCATAGCTCAATAGGTTTGTTGGGCATGGTGTAATCATTTACAACCATTTCCCATAGACCGGTATCCTTAGATCATAGAAAGGATTTCATCCTTATCATCCAATCTTCAAACCAATCTCTATTGAACAGTCATTGCCATTTATATTAAAGAAATTGTGAAGTTTTTTTGAAGAGCAACACTGCTCTGATACCAATTGTTGGCCCAGGTAAGTCCAAGAGGGGGGGTGAATTAGACACTTAGAAAATTTAAGATTAATTACAATGGCAAAATTAAAGTGCAAAAATATAAATAAATATGCACATACGATTTATAGTGGTTCGGCTACTTGCCTATGTCCACTACCTAACTTTCTCAGTTAGGATTTTAAACCTTATCACTAAGGGATTCTCTTACGGGTGAGAATCAAACCGTTACAACTTTTCTCAACTTGCGGGTGTGAGAACAATCGTTACACTGCTAAACTTGTAGGCTTGAGACCAACCTATCCCAACTTACGGATGTGAGACAGACCTAAGCTTTCTCAACTTACGGGTGTGAGAACTACCATTTTTCAACTTACGGGTATGAGAAGACCGTTTCTCAACTTACGGGGGTGAGAAGACCTGACCTTGTTGAATATAAGAATATCAACTCAGTAGTTTATCTAACTACTGTTACAACCTCGATACAATATACAAGATATGAAATTGAGTACAACTGTATCCTATGAACTATCTCTCAAATTTCTCTTTCAGCAAGAATGATATAAGTTAAAGCCGTGCTGAAAAATTTGAGTGAAAACGGTTCAAATTCTCAAATGGATTATCAAATAAAGATATAAAGTTAGCTCAGTATGAAAATCATTTGAATACGTAAAGTTTCAAAGAAAACTCTTTCAAAGCAAAATAAATTAAACTTTTTCAACCAGATGAAAATTCGAGCAACTTTCAAAAGTGTTTTGGCTCAGAGAATTTTTGGTGTCTAACAGATTGTTAAGTACTGGTATTTATAGACTCATAGAGATGAAGTTGTTGTTCATTTGAAATTGAATTTCAAATATGAACATTTACTCACAACAACTAGAATGTATTACGAAAATGGCAACTGCACATTTCATGAACATTATGATTTTCTCCAGATTCACGAATAAGGAAAGTTTAAGAGACGTGGTTCATGAATCTGACAATATCTCTTACAAATAAAAAAAGTTGTTCTGAAAAGGTGGCTAAAAGGATGTACCTGTCAAAAACAGCAAAAATATCATTTTTGTTGTTTTGTTCCTTTGAGGGGGCTCATAGAGCATCAGCGTCCCACTGAACGATGAAGAGAGGACACTACTGATTCGTAAGCGTCCTGACTTACTTTGACAATTAAAACGACTTAAATCCTGAGGGCGCTAATCGATAGTTAGCATCCTGCTTTGTTTTAAAATACTTAAATGCACGAGGGCGCTACTTTTCGAGTAAGCGTCCTATCTTTTAAAACATAAAATACAAGGGCACTACAACTGTGTAAGTGTCCTGTCATTTCAAAATATTTGAAAACAAAACCAAATGCGTTGAAGGACAATCAACATTCTGAAAGTTATTAAGTTGATTCACAAGGATGAGGGCACTCCTATCCAGGTAGCGTCCTGATAGTTTATTCAACTTGTTGGTGCACCCAAGAGGGGGGTGAATTGAGTGTGATGGTTAATTAAAAACTTTTCCAATGACTTAGTGATATACGTTGGTACATTGGAATTAAATGCACATACTAACCGTAAAGTAAAATGCATAACTTAAAGCACGTTAGAATTTATAGTGGTTCGGCCAAGCTTATGTCCACTACCTAATCTCTCGATTAGGATTTTCTCAATCCACTAACTGATTCTCTTATGGGTGATAACCAAACCGTTATACATGCCCTTTTACAGGTTCAAGGCAAACCTATCCTTTTGCAGGCTAAGGATGAACCGCATTTCCTTTTTTCAGGATGAGGAAAAGCCAATGTTCCTTTTACGGGATAAGGAAGAACCATTTCTCTTTTACAGGTTCAGAGATAACCTATCCTTTTACAGGTGAAGGTCGAACCTATCTTTTTACGGGGTAAGGACGAATAAGTTTTCCTACTTACAGGTGAGGATAAACCTTAATATGATTTCACCTTGAAATCATCAAGTGAACTACATTTACTTGTCCTGGTTGTTTCAATCCAAAAACACACCAGCATTACAACACAAAATAATAATGTTGGTTCTAACTTAGTAGAACACTTTATAATTAAGCTCATATGCATAGCATTACAAAAATGTATAAATTTGAATACATAATGCTGAGAGACATACACTTACAGTCCTTTACCTTTCAATGTTCGGTATAACTCAAGTGCAATTTCGAAAAGCGGGAATGATATGTAAACCAATTAAGTGGTTCTTCGAAAACAATATGATACCATTAACACATTGAAGTTGAAAATGTAGGACTAGTGTAAAACATAGACTCAGATAGTTTTCAAAATAGATAAAGTATATAGCGTGAAAACTTCTGGTTCTTTATTCAGTAGTTAACACAACTGTTGATATAGTTCGATACAATACTTAATATATAAAATCAAATACAACTGTATCTCTTATTAACTATTTCTAAAATTCCTTCATCAGCATGATTGTTGTTAAGTACAAATTCAGGCTGAGAATTTGAGTAGAAACCAGTTCAAACAGATTTTCAAAGATAGAATATAATTGAAGCTCAATATGAAAATCTTTTGACTAAGTAAAGTATTAGTGAAAAATACTTTGAAAACTTAGAACATTTGAAAACTTTTGAAAGATTGAACAACGACTAACATTCAAAAAGTTTTCGGCACAATAAAAATTATCGGCGAGTTGTTTGATTCAAAGTATTGGTATATATAGACCTAGTAGAAAATAGTCATTAGACATTTGAAGTCCAAAATACAAATGTGAACATTTACACATAACGGCTAGAATGTATCACAAAAATGGCAACTGCAATTTTCATGACAATTCTTATTCCTTTTAGATTGCATGAATAAGGAATACCTTAGAAAGCATGATTCATGCATCAGAGAAAATATCTGATAAATCTGAACATGATTCTATGCAAAGAGCTGTTATGAAAACATAAACTGATATAACGTATTTGTCAGAACAGTGACCATTGTTGAATTAGCTCCTGATTCCTTAATCAACATCTTGAAACATAATATCAACTTTGTCGTTTTGTTCCTTGAGGGCGCTCATTATGTATAAGCGTCTTGCTAAACAATGAAGTGAGGGCGCTACTAACTCGTAAGCGTCTTGACTTTCTTTGGGACATAAGTGACTAAACGCTGAGGGCGCTAAGACACAGTTAGCGTCCTGCTTTGTTTTAAAACAATTGAGTACATGAGGGCGCTACATTCTGAGTAAGCGTCGTATATTTTAAAACATAAAACACAAGGGTGCTACAACCATGTAAGCGTCTTGTCATTTCAAAATATTTGAAAACAAAACCAAGTGCGCTGAAGGACAATCAACATCCTGAACGTTATTAAGTTGGTTCCCAAAGATGAGGGCGTTCCTATCCAGACAGTGTCCTGATAGTTTATCCAACTTATAACTATCAACGTCTTCAAAGATAAATTCTTTGAAGACCTTAGAAATCTTTAAGTAAGCTGATGCTGAGTCAGCGTCTTGACAACTTCAGAGGTTGACTAAAGGAAGGCGGGCTACTTACAAGTAAGCATCCTGATGAATCAGTTCAATTCAACCTTGAATGTTATCAGCGTCCTAATGAATCATTAGCGTCTTGAGTTATCAAGTTCAGGAGAACGCTATTAATCATTAGCGTCCTGAAAGACTCTTTAAAATTACTTTTGACTCGCGATTAAAAATACGATGAATGCGAATAAAAACTTGGTAAATTTCAAATTAAACGTAAAAATTATATCATTTGAAATACCGTAAAGCGTATGATTAAAACATGCAAATATGCAAGTGATTTGGGCATGGTTTTGAAAAATGTTTGAGCAATATCGATTAGAAAGGATATACCTTAAATGTTGTATATTTCTCATAATTCTCATGATCTTTTAAATCCAACTCTTCATTATGAGATCTTCGATGTGAACTTCGAGCTTGAGTTGAATTTCGTGAATGTTGATAGAATGTTGTAGTCTTGAAGCACTTGATCGAATTGTTCGTGTGGTGTGATCTTGAAATCATGATATGATCTTTGAGGTCTTTTGATTGAAACGATCTTGAACGTCTGATATGACCTTGAGTTCCTGGATCGAATCATTCTTTGGCTTTTTGCTTTCCTGAGGTGCTGAGATAGGTTCTCGATTAAAACTCATTAGCACCGAAAGAGATTTTGTTTGTGATCATCAAAATATACTTTATCAAGTATACTTAGGGACGTGCTAAGTGGTGAACCGCTTAGGTTAACACAACTTATAACTCACAGCGTCCTCAAAGATAAATTCTTTGAATAACTTAGAAATATTTTAGTAAGCTAATGTTGAGTCAGCGCCCTGACAACTTCAGAGGTTGACTAAAGGGAGGTAGCTACTTACAAGTAAACGTCCTGATGAATCAGTTCAATTCAACCTTGAATTTTATCAGCGTCCTAATGAATCATTAGCGTCCTGACTTATCAAGTTCAGGATAACGATGTTAAATCATTAGCGTCTTGAAAGACTCTTGAAAAGTAGTTTTGACTCGCGATTAAAAATACAATGAATGCGAATAAAAACTCGGTAAATTTCAAATTAAACATAGAAAATTAAATCAGTTGAAATACTGTAAAGCATATGATCAAAATACGAAAAATGATTAAATCTTGTTGAAATCAAATTTGGTAGGTAGTCCTTACATTCTAAGTACTGAAGGACTCGAAACTTTAACTAATATTCAATAGACTTGTGAGTATAGCTTCTTGATCTTGATTCTTGATAAATCTGAAACACTTGACAAGATCATTAGATACACATATTGGAGATATTTGGAATCATCAAAACATTCATGTCATGGGGTTCATTGAGATAACATCAACTCCCAAAAATGCATATCTCAGATGATTTAGCAGTGGCTTCAATTCTGGTACTGGAACACTAAACTCTTGTGAAGAAGCCACATCTTCAATATTCTCAATCTTCACTCGAGAGGATTTTTCAACAGATGCCTCTAGAGCCTATAGATAGTGCTTGTCTTCTTCATTTGTCACCACATTTTTAGAAATTGAATGGACAAGACACCTCTCTAATGGATCCACTGGACTCATCTCCATCTTTATTTCATGCATGCAACTCCCCACCACATCAACTCTGTGACAGGAACTCTTTTCTTCTAGGAACTTCAGGGTTTTGTAGATGTTAAACATGACTTTCTCATCATTGACCCTCAGTGTGAGCTCTCCTTTGTAAACATCGATCAAGGCACGACCTATGGTAAGGAATGGTCTCCCCAAGATAAGAGGTATCTCATTGTCCTCTTTTATGTTTAGCACCACGAAGTCCACAAGAAAAATGAACTTATCCACCTTGACTAGCACATCTTCTATGATCCCTCTTGGATATGTGATGGACCTATCTGCCAGTTGAAGGGATATAGTTGTTGGCTTCACCTCTTCAAGTCCAAGCTTCCTGAAAATAGACAAGGGCATTAAATTTATCCTAGCACCCAAATCACATAATACTTTATCAAATGAAGAAGTACCCATAACACAAGGGATAGTAAAACTCCTTGGATCTTTGAGCTTTTGGGGCAACTAGTAAAACTCCCTGGATCTTTGAGCTTCTGGGAAAACTTCTTCTGCAGGATGGCACTGCACTCCTCAATGAGCTTGAAAGTTTCAAACTCCTCCAACTTCCTCTTCTTAGACACCACATCTTTCATGAACTTGACATAGTTGGGCATCTACTCCAAAGCATCTGCAAAAGAATGTTGATGTGAATTTTTTTTAATTTATCCAAAAATTTTGCAAACTGATCATCAAGCCTTTTCTTTGCAAAAAGTTGAGGATACGGAATGGGGTTCTTAAGAATAGGCGGATTGTCTGAAAATGTGATACGACCCGGTACATAGTCATCTTTCTTCGCCTTTTTTCCTTTCTCATTGGCAACTCTTTTGCCTTTTTGTAGACTTTCCTCTTGAACTTCTTCTTGAACATCTTCTTGGGCATGTGAGGATGATGATGGAGTGGATGATGAAGAAGTAGTAGGCTTTACACTGCTTGGTAAAAGATCATTTTCTACTTCTTTTCTACTCCTCAATTTGATAGCCTTGTACTGCTCCTTTGGGTTCACCTCTGTGTTGCTTGGGAAGGAGCTTCTTTGTTAGCCATTGATTGAAGACGCAATCTGCCCAATTTGTACTTCCAAGTTCTTGATTGAAGCAGACATGTTGCCCATATGAGTCTCAATGTTGTAAACTCTAGACTCAGTCTTCTCAAACTTGTTGGATGTCTCTCTAATGAACTTGGCCAAAATGTCTTCAAGTGGAGACTTCTTCTCTGGTACTTGTGAATTGAACCCCGATGATTGCAACACATTTCTACTATTAGAGTAGGAAAATTTTTTATGATTCCTAAACCTTGAATGGTACTAATTTGGCACTTGAGTGCTACCTTGGTTCCCTTTGTAATTGTCTTGGTTTCCTCTATAGTTATACAATCTGTTGTTCACAAACTGTACTTGTTCTTCTTGACCACCAAAAACTTGAGGAACTAAACTTGCTACTGCAATGGATGCTATGGAAGATGAAAAGATTCATTGTAGAGTGGAAACCTTGTTAGATAAAGCTGCCATGTGATGCAACATACTAGCCATCTGTGCAGACAATGAGTTCATTTGATCAACCTCATGTAAACCGACCACTTTCTTGATTGGTGTCTTCTCACTTGCATGCTCATATGTATTGAAAGTCGTCTCTTCAATCAACATCAAGGCTTCATTTGCTGTCTTCCCCAATAATGTACCTCCTGCTGCAGCATCAACTAATGACCTTGTAGATAAGGTCATGGCATTGTAAAACATCTGAATCTGCAACCACTCTTGGTACCCATGTTGAGGACATCATCTCAGTAGGTCTTTAAATCTCTCCCACGCCTTATATAAGGATTCAGACTCCAATTGTCTAAATTGACTGATCTCTGCTCTCAATTGTGATATCCTTACAGGTGTGAAGAATTTCTAAAGGAACTTTTGGAGCATCTTTTCCCATTTAGTAATGCTCCCTGGTAATAGAGATTGGAGCCATGATCTTGCTTTGTCCCTTAATGAAAATGGGAACAACCTTAACCAAATTTGTCCTTCTGGGACCCCGTTTATTTTCACTGTGTCACACATCTCTAAGAAAGTGTTGATGTGGACCATTGGCTCTTCTTGAGGTACTCCACCAAACTGGTGTTGATGTGCCATTGTGATTAAGGAAGGATTCAACTCAAAGTTGTTAGCATTGATTGGCAGCCTAGCAATTTAAGAGTAGTTATTGTTAACCACTAGCTTTAAGTAATCTGTCAAAGGCAACTGGTTATTCCCTTCAGCCATGGTTTCTTCTTGTACTACCGGTCTTCTATCTCTTCTTAGTCTACCAAAGGTTCTCTCAATCTCCAGATCAAGAGGTGTGATTTCTGCACTTCTTACTCTTCACATGAACCAATGAAACCTAAAACGAAAAAAAAAAAGAAAAACAAACTCAGAAAAATAAACAAAAGTACCTAAATTAAGATCAAAATCAATTTGCAATGGTATTAATAACAGTAAAATTGATACTATTCCCCGGCAACGGCGCCAAAAACTTGCTCGTGAATATTTTGATTTGCAAGTATACGAATATCAAGTTATATTATACCGAGGTGAGTCGGGTTATCTTCCTTAGGAAAAATTAATTTTATTAATATAATGCCCAAAACTGCTAAGACTTTAATTTTATTTAGGCGGTCAAAATGGATGAATTAATGTGTTGGAATATAAATTGAACAAATTAAAACTAATTAGAGCAAAATTAATTGAAAATGGATATAAATTAATGAATGGAGATTTTAGAGGATTGAAATCACTATGTTTTACTTTATGGGTGTCAAAAGATTGTGTTATTTAATTAAATATTGAATTTATAAATCATGAATCCTAACCCAATCAAACTTCTCTCTTGAGTGTAATATGAAAATCTATATTTAACCTATTAATTCCCTCTCCCGAGTGTAAACTAACAAATCAAGCATGCCTTAAGATTTGTGATTCATGCTATTCGATTTCAAGGGTTTTCGTAGGTCTCTCGACTCAATACTACTAACCTAGGTTACAAATTCTCGGATCCGATTTGTTAACACCTCTCTCGAGTGTAAGAAACCAAATCTAACTACATTCAACTAGTAGCCAGCAAATTGAAGGCATTAAGCATATGAAATTGCAAATAAACTAAGAAATTAATTCAATAACACATAAATAAACATTAACCCATGAAATAAAACATAGATCATTCAAACATTTAGATTAAGAATTTATCTCATATTCATGTTCATGGATACAAGATGAAAAATAAATAAAACAATGGAGGAAAGCATTTCAAGATACAAGAAATGAAAATCAAAGGTTAGAATCCCCCTTCAACGGTGGGTTAATCTTCTTCTCCTCCTTGTTTCCTTCAAGCCTCCAACCCAAAGTTCTTTCTCCTCTTGCTTTCTTGCCTTTTTTTCACACCCTAAATCTTATTCTAATCTCTAATAATCATAAGAGAAACCCTAAAACATATTTTAAGCTTAAATGGGTCAAAAGACCAAAAAGGGTATGAAAAATTGCTCAAAAAAACGCAAATTCGCAATTCTGCAAACACCTACTCACTGTTCATCACCATCACCTTACAGCATCTGAGCGCCACGACGCCCAGTCATGGGTTTTACATGGTGGTGGCTTGTAGACTTAGCTGATTTTCTCCACTTTTTGTATACTTCTTGCACACGTTTTGCACATGTTCTCGACTTCTTTTGAACACCATTTGAACCTTGTTTCAATCCACTTTTGAGCTCTTTATTTACCTACAAAACAAAGTATAAACAAGTGTAAATTTTATGCAATTAATCAAAGTATTAACTATAACTGTACTCAAAACATATGACTTCTATAATATTAACATGTGTCAAAAAGGTAATTTCTTCATTATAAAAACCTAAGATAAAACCTAAATGCATCTAAAACAACTAAGTATACTAATCATGCAAAAACACCTAAAAACACACTAAATGAACCTAAAAGTCTCACAAACTGACATGCAAAACTCTAACCAAAACTCAACTTATCAACGCTCGAGAGAGGTGTTATCGAATTAAAACCAGGAATTTGTGACCTAGGTTAGTATTATCGAATTGGGAGACCTACAAAACCCTTTGAAATCGTTTAAAATGGATCATAGATCTTAATGCATTCTTGATTTATTGATTTGCGCTCGAGATAGGGAATTAATGTTTTAGGAATAGATATTAGAACTACGCTTGGGAGAGGGGTTTGAATGAGATAGGATTCATGATTTATAATTCTGGCAATTAATTCAAGAACGCAACCTTTTGAAAAGCCATAAGATAGAATATAATGAAATCAATCTGTAGAACTTGTATTCATTGATTTTCTCCCATTTTAATTCAATTTGCATTGATTTACTTTAATTTAGTTCACTTTAATTTCAATAATTAAATCATCCCCTTTTGATCACCTAGATAAAATTAAAATCATAGTAGTTTTGGGCATCTTATATTAGTAAAATTCACTTTCCTTGTGGATGATAACCCGACTCACTTCGATGTATTATAACTTGACTTTCGTATACTTGCGAATCAAAATATTCACGATCAGTATCGATTCATGTGTAAATGTTATATTATATTGAATCGAAGTTATAGATCAATACTTGATTTGTTTGATTCTCGATCTTAATCACATATTCATTTAGAATCATCATAGTACGTATATTGATTCTCGTGTTTTAAACTTATCATTGTTAGAATTAATATCTAGATACATGTGTATATTCGATTCTTGATTTTATATCATATATATTTGAATCAATTTCATATTTGAGAAAAACTATTTCAACACTTTGCATCATTTAAAATCATAGTAGTTGGAATAGTAGTGTTGACTCATTTAAGATTGTAAGCTTATATTTTTAAAGTGTTATTGAACACTTCTCTATATCTTTTGTAATCTTGATGTATTGTTGACTTGATTAAGTCAACCGGGACTTTGCTATATTTTGTACGGCAAGTAACCACGCCCGTAAGTTGGTTACAAGTGTGGCTTTCTAGCCAAGCCTCGGTATAGGCTAGTTTGTGGCTTTCTAACTAAGCCCTGGTGAAATTTAGTGCTTGTCGCTTTTCTAACCAAGCCCTTGTGTCTGTTAGAGTGTAAACGACTTCTAATCACGCCCGTAAATGATTAGTCAATAGTGTATTGGGAAATCCCAATCGCGGTGATTGGGTAGTGGACGTAGGTTCAAGGGGAACCGAACCACTCTAAATTCTCTGTGTCCATTTATCTTTTCTGCATTCATTATTTTAATTGTTACCTACTGCGCACTTTACTTGTTCAATTAAATTATCCAAAAGGTAACGCAAAAATCCGCCAAGTTCAATTCAGCGCCCCCTCTTGGACTATAATACTGGGCCAACAGTCTCGAGCACTATCGTCCTATTAGAGATTAAGATCTTTCATAACATCATTTCTCAAGTCATTCTTCCATGACTTAGTTCTCGTTCGACAGTTAAACCGATTGATACCTTTATTCTTTGGTGCATTTACTCTCACACCAGGATTAGGTTATCCTACTTCAGCTTTCACCATATGTTGAATACACAACACACATCAATAGCGATACCTTATGGAGCACTGGTCACCCGACTTACTCTTCGAGCCAAAATTGACTTATCTAGCTTTACCTCTGTAGTCACTCAAACTTAGAGGAATCTCATCAGTGAGCATACTATCAACAATATGGGCTACATATGGGTGCGACACATTCAACGATAGGTTCTCTCATCATATCAAGCTCCTCGCGAGGGCACAACTTACATTGAACTACTTCCGACCGAGCAGCTCGAGGAGGATATTCACCGAGTAAGAGGTGCACCTTCGAGGCGACGACAGATACATCTAGCACCAGCACCAGTTCTCGCCCTAGACAGTGTTGAGCCTAAACCAGACCATGAGCCAATAGCACCACCAGCACGAGCATCAGCTTCAGCTTCTCTGAATACTATTCTTCAGATCCTCCGTGACCTACAGACATCTGTGGCTCAACAGGCTAAGGACTTTGATACTCGCATGGCCGCGCATGAGAGGTCTCTCAGAGAAACCATTGGTCGACAGCCACTCTCGTGAGCCCACGTTTACCCCAAAAGACTTTTCCCCGAGAGATGACCAGGTTGGTCCATCGTCAACGACTTTTAGATCGTCTGGTTCATCACCAGCTCCTCGAGATGCAACTCCCACTGTTGTTCCATCCTCGATTTCTTTAGCCATAGTTCCTGTTGTGCCATCCAACATTGCTCGAGCTCCTTCTGCACCTCTTGATGGGGACAACATCATTCCATTCGAAGGTGCGACCCTTGCTTCATTCATGGAGGTCTACACCAGTAGTCCAGTCATTGACCTCTTCGACGGTGACTATTTTTGTATCTGATCCAGATTGTGCCGACACAAGTCCATCCGATCTAGAGTCACCTGCTTAGCTTCCCTCCACTCCAGTTGTCTGCACACCTTGATTCCCCTATTTTTGATGACTCAAAATGGGGAGAGTGTTTAGAGACAAAAGGAGAGTTTAGAGACGGGGGGAGATAGATAAAGAGCGAGCACAAAGTCTCAGGGGGTGAGTTTTTGTACACTTTGTGTGTTTTTGTCTAGATCATACATGTATACATTTTGTGTTTTATTTTTCCATACATGTATATCCATTTTGTACTTTGTTGATGATACATATATATGATATCTTGTTTCTTCATGATCATGACTTGCTATGATTCTTTATATTATAGTAGTATCATTACATTATTAAATTGGTATCACTTCTCTATGAAAATGATATCCATGAACATGATATGTTGGATTTTATAATGTGATTATGTTTCATAAGTGAGCGCTCATATTCATTTAGATTATCATGCTCATTGTTTCAATCAGGCCAATAATGAGTTTGTTTGAAATCATAAAAAAAGGGAGATTGTTGACTCATTGACCCTCACCCTTGTATGTTTTGATGATTGCAAACAACATTCTTTGCATACTAATCACTTTGACTAAGGTGTTTCAGTACTCACCAAAAAGACAAAGTCATAGCTCGTAGTGGAACAAAGAAATTGGATGATCAAGATCACATCTATGTAATGTAATTGCTTAGATTCTATAGGGTTGTAGAATGCTTTCTACCTGTGTCAGCAAAAGTCTATGCATGCATCACATGTCAAAATTATTTGTGTTTTTGCTAAGTCAACTATTTTGACCAAAAGTCAACTCTTTACGCGTTTAATAAAAATGATCTTGATTTATGTTTTGATCATAAAATCAGTTCAACTGTATAGATTTGAAGTTGAGTTGAATGTATTTAACTTTTGATTTGAGAAAGTCAATCGTCTTTGAAAGTCAAACATATTTCGATTTAGTCAAAAGTTTGACTTTTCATCCATAATGAGTCTAACACTTGTTCATTATTCAATTTGATCAAATTCAGTGTATCAAAGTGTATTTAGACTTATTTGATCGAGAAAACATGTTTTGATTGCACACATATCAAAAGAAAACATGTTTAAGTTTCTGTGTATTGCAGAAACGTTCCTGTTAAAGAAACGTGTTTCCTGTTTTGGACTTAGTGAAAAATTTCACTCGATCATGCATAAACGTGTTCCTGTTTACGAAATGCGCTTCCTCAAAATATCCAGAATTTTGCTCTTGGGAAATGTACACAGAAATGCGTTTTCTCTAAGATAAACGTGTTTCTTGCTTTTTAGGCAATTTTGAAAATTTACATAGAAAAGTGTTTCTCTTAAAGAAAACTTGTTTCCGTGTTGAAAACAGAGAACTGTTTTCAAGGTCATTTTGAACAGAAAATGAGGTTCTGTGTATAAAACCAAGGTTCTTACTTTTTCAAAAATATTTTTCTATAAATATGATTTTTAACTCATTATCAACAACCTTTTGCAAAATCTTTGAAAGAAAGAAACTTGTGCTAAAATTAGTTCTCTACATCTTTCAAAAGGAAAACGAGTTTCAAATTGAGTATTTGATTTGTTTTTTATTTTCCATCTTTGAGAATAAAAGCTTTCAAGTTCTTCAAGTTAGATTTTTCAAGTATTCAAATAACTTCGAGGAAATCTCTTGTGCATTAAATCTTCATTTTGAGAAGACACTTTTTCAAGAGATTTTAAGTGATAGAGGTATTTGATTGAGTGGTTAAAACTTCATCATTTCTCAATCAAGTCCAAAGAGGACTTTCCTCATTTCAACTTGTACTTCATTTTACACACTTTGTTATACATCATTTGGAAGGTATTCATTCTTACTTGTACTTCATTTGAGAGTTGTTTAATATAGAACAATCTCTCTATCTTTATAAACACATTTGTATTGAAATTGGCTGGTTAGTCAATTGGGAAGACTCTTAACTGGAGGTTGATGTTTGTAACGGTCCGATTCTCACCTGTAAGTTGAATTAAAGTTAGGTAGGATCCACACCCGTAAGTTGGATCAAGTTGTAATGGTTTGATTCACACCTGTAAGTTAAATAAAAGTTAGTAGATGTTGGGAAAATCTTGATCGGGGAGGTCACTAGTAGTGGAGGTAGGCTTTGAAGAAGTCGAACCACTCTAAATCATTGTGTCCATTATTTACTTTCCTTGTACTTTGTTTAATTTTTTTATCTTTATCATTAAGTGTTTTGTAAGGTTTCACGAAAATCTACTAAGTCCAATTCACCCTTCCTCTTGGACTATAATCTGGGCCAACACTTTCTCTAACTCTTTGATTCACAAGAATACCAAAGAAAGAGGAAAAACAAGACTAAAATTCTCAAATTCTATTATTTTGAATTCCAATAACTCATACAATGGCCTTAAATAGGAAAAACCTACGACAATACTTCTAAACTGACTCCAATTCTAAAAAGAGCAAAATTATCCTAAAACTTATCTAGAAATAAAGATATCACGATGTATATCGCGTAGCAACAAACGAAATCAAAATAGGACTCTCCTTCGTCGAGTTATACTTGAAACAAAACTTTTCTAAAATAGCAAAAACGCTAATTTAAAGGCCTAAACAATGAAATTTGCCCAAAAAAGCACGTTATGCACGACAATAGCCAAGGGTATTGATCGTCACGCAGTTTTCCTTCGGGAACAAGTGTCATTTCATCAAGATTTCACGCGTGATCTTTTAACAAAATTTCATGCACATCCTTTTTCTACTACACCTTCTCCTTCTTGGCATGTTCAAATTTATGCAAATATTTCAACTCTTTTGGATTGCATCGTAAAGGTTGGAAGCCGAAATATCCTCTCCATATGCCTTTCGGAGAACTTTGAGATGATTTTATGGTGTCTTTAGGGTTTGGGGAAGTTGGAATGGCTTCAGAAAACCTAAAAACCGAGTTTAAGTAAAAAAATTAAATAAAAAAATTTAAAAAAAACCCCAAAAAAACTGAAAAAATCGTCTAAAAATAGGAGCAGCATAATATTCTTTATTGACATGCACAAATGTCGTCCTTTACATGCAACGACATTTATTTCACATCATTGTATTATTTTTTTTGTTTTTTCTTTATTTTTTCTTTGGGCCCACTTCCTAACACTTAATACATGATATTCCTCACTTGAAAATGGTCTTATAAAATTTTTAACACCTTTAAATAAGGCTTTTATGACATTTCAAAGCCTAAGTTTTCATTTCCTCAAAAAAATAAAAAGCCTAAGTTTTCATGATTTGAGCCAAATACTTAGCATATTTTCTTGATTTTTCACCCTTTATCCTTAGGTACATGCACCAACAGCTGGTACATGATGATTCCTTCCTAAGGTTAGTTTCCTAAGGTCTTTAACACCTCGAAGCATTGAAAAGCCATGTTTTTGGGATTTCGATCACACTTGGGTTATTTCTTAATGTAGTTTAGGGTCATTGCATCACCTCCCAAGAATTCTGATAAAATATCATTGTTAAGCCATTCAAACCTGATGCCTTTCTCCCATCACAACCGAAAATTGCATCTCACACTTCTATCTCCCAAATAGGACGCTGCAACAATTCAGTCTACTGGATTAATAGATTCCCATTTCAAACCATCAGTACCCGACCTTTGAGTTCCAGTGAGGCATAAGGTTTCTAAGTAACAATTTCCTCGACCACTTCAACCTCATAATCAATAATCAAACCATCCTCTCTCTCAATTTTATTGATGTAATTCGTCCTTGATTTCCAAATGTTAAGTAACCTATGAAAATATTAACAAGTTGGTAAGCCCACCCCAAGCTATTTACAGAGCTTAATCATTGCTTTACTCTTTCTACCATCAATTTCATTACAACATATTATCCTAATAAATATTATGATATAAATGTTAAGGTTTATATGGGTAGAAAGCACAATAAATTTAGTGAGAAAATATCTAGTTGATAATACAATTAGAGAAAATCAAAAAAGATAATTTAAATATGTTTAACAAAAACTTTTCTATAAGCCAATTAAGAAGAGTAACTAATTAATAATCTATATTTATGCTGGAAATAAATGCTTAAAACAATATAAATAGAGATAATTAAAAAAATAAATATATGTAATTAATGAAACCCAACAACATCATGAATCATTCTAGAGAACATGCAGATATTGAAAATGGGTGGCCCATAGGAATCATAGAGATAAGGTGGGCATAAAAGCCACGCATGGAAGCAAGTAAAGACCCAGGAACAAAAGGGCAAAGCCCTTGAAACTATGAGCAAATAGGGCCTAACAACAAGGGCATTAGGCCCATAACAAGACTATGGAGAAGAATGACCATGGTTACCCTATTTATTTTGTTGGTAGGGGAACTTGATCCCTCCCTACTTATGAAAGGGGAAAGAGTGCCAGTTAGCTAAGTTAGCGCTTGCTAGTTGGCTGACTCTATATAGTTGAAAAAATACTTAGATGAGTGGAGCTGAAATATGTCTATTTATTATAGTTTACCTTGGAATTGAATTTTCATTATATTTCTTTCTTTCTTTTTTCTTTTTGAGGGAGTATTTCTTATTAAATTTGAACTTAACTTTTACATGTAATATTATATTGTTTTTACTACTTCTACTAATAATGTCAATTAAAATCATCTCTTAAAATATATGGAAAATGTTAATCTAACTATAAAAGTGCAACTACACATGCATACACAACTATTGGATGGATGTGTGTTACATATCTCAAGGTGTGTAATAAATAATCTAACGGATATGTATGTGTAGTTGCATTTGAAGTTGCACTTTTTTATAGTTAGATTAGTATTTCTCTAAAAATATAGGACCCTGCAATTTCAATTGTACTTAAGAAAAAAAAAATTGGTGTTGATAATTGAAGTTAGGAAAAAAGAAAAGAAAAATACTTAAATACTTA
Source organism: Paratinospora sagittata (assembly GCA_035771175.1). Lineage (NCBI taxonomy): Eukaryota > Viridiplantae > Streptophyta > Magnoliopsida > Ranunculales > Menispermaceae > Paratinospora > Paratinospora sagittata. The sequence continues at coordinate 24,467,564 of CM069596.1, read as the reverse complement.
AATAAATAATAAATAAACAAATTAGCTTAACCTCTATTAAATGTTCTCTCCCTTAGAATAACCTTAAACGAACAAAGAAAAATCATGCATATATTAAAGAATTATTCCCGTAACAATATTATTACTGGCTTTCAAAGAATTAAATGGTAAAACGCCTTGGTAAGGACTAGTACTCAAATATACAATCAAATATACAACTTTCCTATTTTCTTAAAAAAATAAAAAAAAATTTCTTACCTTTCAATCCCATAGAATAAAAGGGTTTATAAAAGTCCTTTACATTTTTAATAAATGAGCTATAAACAGTCCCTTGTTTCTTCAAACAAAAACAATTTTTTTTCTTTTTAAAAAAAGAGAACATTTCCTTGGTTTTACCTTTTGTAAATATATGTATAAAAATTTAGGATGAAAATATTCCTTTACAATTCACCACAACTTCAACATATAGGGAAAGTGAAGAACTTTTTCTCACAAAAAAGGAATGAGTTGCTAGAGAATATTTACTTTCACTTTTTTTGCTGTAATCATTTATTGCCACTATTAGGGATTATTATATAACCGTTGTGACTACGGTATTTGACTCAATACCCTCGCTTTAATAACAAAGCCCAGTTCAACCAAGAGAGAGTAGCTAAGCACACCATAATTAAAAGAAATAAAAAGCTTCTTTTATGGGATCAGTATCAATCATGGCCACCAGCCCTTTTTCAAAGAAAATGAATGGAAGACCCCACTTGAAGCACTGTCTCCCATGGTTAATGAACCTATTCTCCTTCATTTAGCTTTGATTTTCGATCAATGTGATGATTAAGAAGAAATAATTTTAAAGTGGAATTTAATTAGGCTTGTCATTTGATCTCATATATTTTCTGAATTTGGAGAAGAAAAGAAAAGAGTCTAATGAGGTAAGATGTATTTTTCTTTGCTTGTTCATATACATTTTAATCTACAAGACTCCTCATGTTTTTTTTAATGAATGTGTTTGATTAGATGTTTTAAGCATTTGAATTTGTCAAAAGAAACAATCATACCCAAATTTTAGTGTCCTGCGTTTTGGTATGGTTTCATGAGTACTGGATCTTGCCCAAATTTAAAGACTGGTTTTGTTTCCAAAAACTTGAAATCCTGGTTTTAAGTCTGAAGTTATTTGGAAAAGAGAACAAGCCTTGTTGGATTGGTCAAAGAAGCAAAAGCATATCCTAGAGCATAAGATTCAGAGAATTTATTTGAAGACAGCATTCTTGCAGCTTAATTTTACATAGAATTCTAGTTTTATTATTCATTGACTTGGATACATACATCAGGATGAGCTGATAATTAAATTAAATGGCGTCGAATGCAAAGGGGTGTTTCGCCTTCTTGATCTGTACTTTTCTTCTTTCTTCATTTCGCCAAAGCTTGAGCAACTTCACAAGGGATTCTTTAGAAGATCTTGTCCAACATTATGTCTTAACAGCATTATCTTCCAAAGCGCACACAGGTTTTATCAATGAAGCTTCTCTCCCAGCTAATTTATCCGGCATGGAAGCTTCAGTTGTGAGATTCAGAAGCCGGAACTTTCGAATCAAAGGAGTGAATTTTAGAGCCTTTTCTATCCCACCAAATGTTATGCCAATCCCTCATGTGAAGAGGCTGGCCTTGGTGTTTCAAAATCTAGGTAACTGGTCTTCTTACTACAGTTTGGAAGGCTATTCTTTGGTCACTCCAGTAGTTGGTTTCTTGGCTTATGATGCATCACATTTAAATGAAAATAGATTCAAAAGGATCAGCCTCAATGTTTCAGAGGACCCAATATCAATTCATTTTCCACAGGTTGCTTTGCCCGAAAGATCAAATTTAACACTCAAATGTGTTCGATACGGTGTGGATGGATCAACACACATTAGTGAGATAATAACTTCGTCGAATAACGAATGTTTGACTCGTGTCCAAGGCCTTTTCTCTATTGTTGCTCCTTTGGTGGAGCCGAAAATTGTTGCGATTAAGAAGAAGAAGACAGAAACATTGTGGAAGTGTTCAGTGATAGGGTTTGCTTTGGCATCCATTGGATTGCTCGCGGTGGCTTCGATTATTATGATGATTTCGAGATATTGGAAAGCAAAGCATGTTGGAGAAATGGAAAGAAAAGCTGATGATGGTGATGAGAACTTCAACTATGTTTGGGTTAGAGACTGTAAAATGCCTTCTGCAACAGTATTGAGAACCCAACCAGTTCTTGAGAATAGAGAAGTTCCTTGATTTAAGGTAAGTTTTTATGTTTGATTGTTTATTAATATTTTATTGTTTTTCCTTCTGATTAATTTGTGTTCGTTGTGAGATGTGTGAATGGGTGTAAGTTTAATGAGCATCAGACCAAAAGTAAAGCACAATAGCTTTGTTAGAACTAATTAAATTTTCTCAACTCCATGGATTGAAAATCTAAGAAGACATACTAGTTTTTCAATTATTTTTTGGGAAAATTACTTAACCATCTATCAGTGAAATTAACCGTGCATGATACATACTAAAAGTACAAAATTAATTAACTCTTCTACAATTTTTTCTAATCTCCCCTCTATTTCCAGTGAGGGGACTCATATTTCCCATCTTGGCCATTGCATTTGCAAAGTCTCTGTAGAATGTATCAATCTCATTGCTATAAGTTCTCACTATGTCATCTACAAAACCACCATTAAAGAGCTCCTGATCTGAATGAAGCAAGCCTCTCCTCTTAATAAGTGATTGAAAATAGTTGTTTCCAAATCGATTTGGACTTTGTTGATCTAGAGAGGATAAATTATCATCCCCACCTTTTAAAGGGCATTTTGATTTTCGTTCTGAAGCAACCAATTCATCAAGATTATTTGTTCCGTTGTATAAATGGTTTCGGAAAACGAAGCAGCGTGCCATTCCAATTGAATGTGCTCCTGATAGGGCCACCATTTCTCTGGCTGTAAAGCCTTTAACACTAAAATTTTGAATGAGAACTTGAAGGTCTGAAAATGGAGTTGGTAGATTTCCAGCTTCATTTCTGTTGGCAGTTGTTGCATCTCTTCTTCCAAGTGGAACTGCCCATGATGGGCCTCCTAACTGCAATTTGAGAAAATTAATACTTATATAAAGAGAATATGTACTCGGGTAATTGAAATTAAAGTATTTTTTCTATTTCTGTCCAACATGCCCTCTACCCGAAGGACAAAATAATAATTTACATTATAACTAACTTTCCTTTTCACCCTTGTCTTCTAAATTAGGACTTTTTATTTATTTATTTAAATAAGCTATTCTACCTTTATAACTTCAACTATTTTATAGCGAAAATATTAATTTAACTGTAAAAAAATATAACTATATTTTTAATGTCATTAAATTATTTATTACATTAATTGAAATATTTAATTTATACATATTCAATGATATTAATGATGTAGTTTAACTTGTAATTGTAGTTTTTGTAATTGGATTAGCATTTTCAGTTTTATACTAACCTTTATTTTTTTAATTAATATTTAACAGCTTTACTCTTATATTTACATCAGAAGAAATAAATTTACAAAATTATTTTTTATAAAATATTTATTTTATATATTTTGATTAATAAATAACAAAATCATCTGCAACACATTGTCTTATATGTATAAGCGCGTTTGTGTACTAACCTCAAGAACGAAATCACGAGGGACGAACGGCGATAGCAAGAATATCAGCACATGAAACTATAGGCCCAGGACAAGCTTTATCGACTTCATCCTTGATCTTGTCGACTAACTCAAAACCTCTTAAGGGAGTTAATGTTGGGTCTTGCTTTTTTCTCACTATCAATGCTTGGAAGGTTGTCATCTAGTAGCACACTAGCATCACATCCCTACATATACTTGTTGTAAGTAATAATTAACAGTTACATGAGAAATCAATTATTCTTAAATTATTTTATAGGTAAGAAACTTTATCTAGAAAATATAGTTTTCTTCATAAAATTTCCGTAAGAAAAATTTTCATTGTTGAAAATGGTTTTTTTCACATCAATGGCGTGCAAAGTAGGGAAAATAGAGAATTTATGAAATATTGTCCACTAAGAAATTTGGGTCTGAAAAATACTGAAGTTGATAAAATATTTCTTAAGAAAATCTTGATAATCAAATACTTAGTATTCCTATATTTTTAAGAAAATAGGTTATTTTCTGGAAAAAAATAATAATTTGATTTCTATAAAACATGAAAGAAAGCCTAAAATTCATATTCTTCTTCATATCTTATATTCCATTAGCCAATTTGATGGTAACATAAAGGCATTTAAATGGCTATACTAGAGACCTTTTTACACAAACATCAACTTCATTGATCATCAAGGGAAATTCATGAACGGTTATCTAAAAATTTATAAACTAGCAAATTCAAATACATAAGCTGCATATATATAGAAGATTCAGCGTCATACTTGCACAAAACAATCATGGAAGAACAGACGGAGCAGTGAAGCTCCTATTCTTTTGTCCCTGTTTATCGCAAATCGAACATTAAAACTTCACTACATCAAGAAATGAGGAGCAGATGCTGTGTCACACTCCGATTTTTAAAACTTAAATTTTAAGTAATAAGAACAAATATTTGCTCTTATTAAGAAAATGGCAAAAGAAAATCGAGGTGTGAATTGTATCCATCTACCTTAACCCCAAAATCTTTACACAAGTAAAAAAAAGTTTAATAATATCATTTATATTCAAAATAAGATTATAAGTTAAGATAGAAGAATACTCTTTCAATTTCTATGCCACGGACTATAGATTCTCATTACACAAATTGAATATTGACCCATGAGGGTACTTGCCCTTATCCATCCATTATGGACACAACATTTTAAATATATTCATCAAGTAGAATTAACAAATTCAAATCCATGGCATAAACATATAAAATAACCCCTGAAATCTTCCACGACCACTATAATATTCCAAAAGCATTGATTCCTAATACAACCCATTTAATTGATATAATCAATTATTAAATAATTACTCAGTCCTACTACCATAACACTACTCAGACCACTAACCCACCCCTACTACTGTGAGACACGTCACGAACTTGCGACTCTATTCTTTCATGTACCAGCATGTGAAAAATTGGGGTGAGCTTGAAAGCCCAGTGGGTCATCTAAACCATTCACAATATTTTATTATGATATATACACAAGAACATTACAAACAAGTTTCGACATTAATCGTTAGAACATTTGATTGTTTGAGTTGAAAATTTCATCACGCTCCAAATCACGTACCTTTAGGAAATCAAACCCCGGGTGACACTACCCAAAATTAAAAATTAGTTGGTGATATTCAAAATGAATAACTGCCCTATAATAATCATTGGCGATATTCATCAGAATAACTGCCCCCAAACGATCATTGGCGATATTCCTTAGAATAACTGCTCCATATGTGTTATTCTTATCTTAATCGTGTTCTTTAATGATGTCACAGTATCACACATACAACATGAATATGATATATAACTTCTATTCACATGATATGTTCAAACTCCACAACACATGATATCATATCACAATGTCAAATAACAATAGCATTCACGCATGAACTTTATTATAACAATTATGCTAATACTCTCGTCATATATCTCATCGTCAAACTTTAAAAAGTACACATGAATTACGCGCATCCAACATCAACTTGGGATAACAAATCATGCACATACACATGTCATCTTGGCCAACAATCATAATATGTACAATCATGTAAAACAAGTATGCATGATCAATCTAATAATACTATAAATCTAATTAATTTAGTGTTCCTATCTACATTTCGAAATAAAATATTATAAAGGCATAGAATCTTCCCCACCTATTACACACGCAGTTTGTCGTTGTCTGAATTCCTTGGTGTGTAATGTACGTCCTTAACCTATACACACATATCACCTCTATGTTAGTATAAATATTCATAAAAATAATTATGAGTATATGCGTATATAAGACTACGGTAATCATGTAGCATAAAGCTAACCCATTACCTTACATACAACATTAAAGTAATAATATAACATAAGATTATAATATGTTATAATATAATATTATATACATCTATATGGATGTATTTATGTGGGTACAATGTAATATTGTACAACAAAATAGCGCAATGTAATATAATTATAATTTAATATAACTAATATACGATTTGATTTGCATTAGATGACGTAGTATTGCGTATATAATATGTAATGTAGAATAGTGTGATGTGTTATAATTTCACATGATTTAACTCATTCTTTTCTAATATCCAACACATGGCATTGGCTTAATATCAAAGTAGCACATGGGGGCATTTTCTCCCCATGAAACGGTGGTAGCAACAACGTCGTTCTGTTGCTGCGGTTACTCTTTCCGGCATCTAGAATACAAAGAAAATGAGAAAGGAGCAGACGGTGAAGAAGAAGGAAAGGGAATAGAAGGGAAGGGAAGAAAGAGGCATGATGTGATAGCAACAGCGCCATTGCTGCTGCTGTAAGATCCAGAACAGGGCATTGATTTGATGAGCAAGGAGAAGAAAAGAAAAGAAAGCGAAGAAGAGGAACATTACCTCGAGGTGGTTTCGGCAGAGGCAATCCTATTTGTTCGATCAACTGAAGGGAGCAACTTGTTTTTCCAAGATCGACCTAAGGTCCGGTTATCACCAACTTAGAATCAAAGAGTCAGACATACCGAAGACAGCATTCAGGACTAGGTATGGGCACTTTGAATTCAGAGTCATGCCATTTGGACTCACTAATGCACCAGCAGCATTTATGGGCCTAATGAATAGGACGTTTAGGCCTCATCTAGACAAATTTGTAGTGGTATTTGTTGATGATATTTTGGTTTATTCGAAGACCAATGAGGAACATCAGGAACACCTTACAGTAGTTTAGGAAACATTGAGGCGAAATCAATTGCATGCCAAATTTGAAAAATGTGAATTTTGGATGAAGTCAGTCAAATTTTTGGGCCATGTAGTGTCATCAGAAGGGATATCCGTAGATCCAACAAAAGTTGAAGCAGTAATGAACTGGGAAAAGCCAAAATCAGTGACAAAAATTAGAAGCTTTTTGGGACTAGCTGGTTACTATAGAAGATTTATTCTAAATTTTTCGAGACTAGCTGAGCCTATGACAAAGCTAACAAGGAAGGATGCCAAATTTAGTTGGGATGAGAAATGTGAGAATTATTTTCAAGAGTTGAAGAGACGATTGACCACAACCCCAATATTGATCACTCCTGGAAGCGGAGTCGGTCATGTTATTTACACTGATGCTTCTAAGAATGGTCTTGGAGCTGTTCTGATGAAGGAGGGTAAAGTGGTTGCTTATGCTTCTAGGCAACTGAAGACTCATGAACAGAATTACTCGACTCATGATTTAGAATTGGCTGCTATTGTATTTACCTTGAAGATATGGAGACACTATCTTTATGGAGAGAAATTTGATCTATACTCTGATCATAAGAGTTTGAAGTACATCTATACGCAAAAGGAGTTAAATTTGAGGCAAAGGAGATGGATGGAATTGCTGAATGATTATGATTTTCAGCTGCATTATCACCCAGGGAAAGCCAATGTAGTCGCAGATGCTTTAAGTCGAAAATCTTATAAAAACGATGCAGAAAAGGCCCAAATGTACCAGTTGATTGAAGATTATGATTTAGGCGCATAGAAAGGTGAAAACCAGATTTTTTTATATAATATGAGTTGCAAGCCAGACCTACTACATCAAATTAAGGAAGGTCAAGCTTAGGATAGAAAACTGATAAAATGGGTGGCAGGTGCAAGAGCCAATATTGGAAATGCAAATTTCAATATCGATTCAGAGGGGTTATTAAGGTTCAGAGATCGAATTTGGGTACCCAGAAATGAGGAAATTAAAAAGATCTTATTTGATGAGGCACATCAGACTAAATAAACTTTACATCCTGGTGGAGATAAGATGTACCAAAATTTGAAGAAAAACTACTGGTGGAAAGGTATGAAGAGAGATGTGGCCAAATATGTGTCTAAATGCTTTACATGTCAACAAGTTAAGGCCGAACATAAAAGACCGTCTGGATTGCTACTGTCACACCCTGGATTGCACAGCGTGCCCCCTACCCAGGTATGGGCGCACCCCCTCGGGGCGAACGCCTAGCCATAATACCACGTAATATTGTCCTATCCTAGTACAGCCACCGCCACACAAGGACGTCTCTTGTACCCAGGATTATTTGTCCACAAAGGGGGCCTCCCCCGGGATCGAACTCGAGACCTCCCCTTCAAGGAGTCTGAATTCGCATCCTAGGTAGCCACTGAACCATTGGCTCAGTGGTTACTTGGAATGCGAAATTAGACTCCTTAAGGGAGGTCTCGAGTTCGATTCCTAGGGAGGCCCTGCACTATTCATGAATAATGACAGACAAATAATCGTTTCGATGTAGACCAGCTGCGGTTGGGTTGCTATATGGCGATATGACAATATTATGGATCCATAATGGCTAGGCGTTCGCCCCGAGGGGGTGCGCCCACACCTGGGTAGGGGGCACGCTGTGCAACCCAGGGTGTGACAGCTACGACCTTTAAAAATCCCTGAATGGAAATGGGATAACATAACAATGGATTTCGTGGGAGCTCTTCCTAGAAATCAGAAAGGTGAGGATAAGGTTTGGGTAATTGTGGATTGACTTACTAAAGTGGCACACTTCTTACCTATTAAATCCACAGATCCGATTAGTAAACTGGGTGAGCTATATGTTAAAGAGATTGTGAAGCTACACGACGTACCCAAATCGATAGTGTCAGATAGAGATTCCTTATTCACATCTCAGTTCTGGCAGAGCTTGTAGCGAGAATTGAGAACCAAATTAACCATGAGCACCGCCTATCATCCTCAGACAGATGGTCAATTTGAAAGGGTTATTCAGATCTTAGAAGACATGTTGAGAGCTTGTATACTAGATTTCAAGGGAAATTGGAGTAAATACTTACACCTAGCAGAGTTTGCTTATAACAATAGTTACCAGGCAAGTATACAAATGGCTCCATATGAAGCCCTATATGGACGACCATGTAGGTCACCACTGTGTTGGGCCGATTGGGAAGATAAGGTACTTACAGGACCTGATATGATATTTGAGATGAACGAAAAAGTGAAGTTGATCCAGAAAAAGCTAGTTACTGCACAGAGTAGGCAGAAGAGCTACGCAGATAAGAGGTACCGACCTTTAGAGTTCCAAAAAGGTGATAAGGTATTTCTGAGAATAAGCCCTCAAAAAGGCATCATGAGGTTTGGTAAGAAAGGGAAATTATCGCCGCGGTTCATCGGTCCGTTCAAGGTCAGTGATCGAATTGGCGAGAATGCTTACAAACTAGACTTCCCAACTAGTTTATCTGCCATCCACAACGTATTCCATGTGTCTATGTTGCGAAAATATGAACCAGACCCTTCCCACACCATCGATTGGAAAGAAGTAAAAGTACAAGCTGATGCCACCTATGAAGAAGGACCTTTAAAGATCCTAGATTGGAAAGTTCATAGTTTGAGGAACAAAGACATTCCATTAGTTAAGGTGTTATGGAAGCATCATGGAATTAAAGAAGCCACTTGGGAACCCGAAAGTGAAATGAAGGCCAAATATGCCGATTTATTTCAAAGAACGCTCTAGGTAATTAATAATACTCCATTCTACGTGCATACTATCAATTCTTTCTTCAAACTCACCAATGGGTTGGTAAATTTAATAGACTGCTAATAGAATATTTTCAACGTTTTAGGTTTCGAGATACAATTGGTAACATCATCAAGTAAGTAAGCTTAAACTTTAATTTCGAGATGAAATTTCTTTTAAGGCGGGAAGAATGTAATCCCCTGAAAATTTTGAGGATATCTACTTTCCAATTTCAACATTATTCTCGCATTCCTTTAAGAAATCAATTACAAATCACACCAAAGAAATCTTGGCAAGTTTTTCAATACAAAATTATGGCAAGTTTCCAATACTATTAATCTTCCTTGCATACAAGATAAAATTTGGAAACCAAATCACCACCACAAAACCCTAACCCTAGTACATAAATACAAAAGCTCTTTTAAACGCCACACCCATCACCACTTTCATCTCTCTCGCTCTCCCTTGTGCCAGCAACGAAAGCACGCGACGATGCCAGAGAATAGCGAGGGGCGCTAAAGAATCAAAGGTGAGCATCATCTTCTTTTTTCCCTTTCCTTTCATTGCACGATGCTCTGTTTTGCACTTCATGGAAGAACCACCTACAACACTATTTCCATCCCTTCTTATTACTATACCTTCTCCCTAACTCCATTCCTTCATCAGTCCACTTTCCCCCACGAACCACTCTATCCGGAAATGACAAAATAATCACCGAATTTTGTACAGAGAGTACATGTGCTACGCTTTCAACCATGAGGCTGCGAAATCCATGATCGTGGCTATTGCTGCCCATGAGGGAAGGTCTTCTTCTTTCCTCTCTTTCCACTCTCTTCTTCTTTTCCTCCTTTTCCTCATCTTCTTTTCCTTCCCCTTCCTTTGTCACGATGCCCCTGACGTAGGTTGACGTCATGACCGGCACAGCGTACTATACACTGTCATTCCCATATACAGTATATAATACACTGTCAGCCTTCACGTACTCTCACAAACCTTCCCAAAATGTACAGAATTTTTTTTTATTTTTTTCCTATACCACAAATCAAATCCAATATAGATATCTATAATCACCCCAGTCATTCACACATCACATTTTCATTTCATCATCCAATATATTAGGCTATATATAGATATATATGCCCACACATCCCATCTAGATGATAATACATATATCTATAATGTGTGATAAGTATACATATCAAAATAACAAAAATATAAGCTATTTCCTCCAAGCTTACGTACACATACCAGACGACGGCTCACGTGATTATCACTCACGGAGTTTCCTTTTCCCTTCGACTCAATACCTGAAATATTGGAGGAAATGAGGTGAGCAACCAACAGCTCAGTGAATATAGTTCTTGAGATGACAATTATATACATTTAGAGAAATATGACATTTAAAATCATTTCAAACACTTATTCAACACATGCATCATTCAACGAATATATTATACATGTCAACAACATAAATTGCACGAGTTTTCAATAACACAATGCACAATCTCCCTCCTCCGCAAGGCAAGAGAGCGGGTCTAACCCTTGTATGGCCGTACAAGGTGAACACAGCCTCTCATTACCCAATTCACAATCATTTCAAGGGTCGCAACCCTTGTTAGGACAGACCTACTGACAATTAGGACTCGCAAAACCTCATCTGGGTCTAATTCCTAACGAAATGACAATGAAGAATCGCAAAACCTCATCATTAAAAACTTCAATTGCTTAAATCAGTTTGCATGATCCATAAAACTCAATGCATTATATATAAATATAACATGCATACAATCAAACATTTTATATGCGTACAATGTCATACAAGAACCAAATTAAGGAAACTATACTCACAGTGGTTACACGGGTTTTCTAATTCAACCTCTAAAATCGAGCAACAATATGGCTTCCTCAAGAGCTTTTATCCATGCCCTTAAGCTCTCAATTTAAACACTGAAATTAATCATAGATTATCATGAGAATCATCAGTTATCATATCGGTAGCTACTAAAAATATCAAATCATATCCAAAAATCACGATCTTAGTATCGAAACATCCGGAATTCAGTTATCTACGAATCTATGATTTCAAATCACTGTTCACATATTCATTATTCACTATTCATGATTTACTATTCACATCACTATTCACTATTAACTATTCATTATTTACTATTCACTATTAACTATTTATTATTTACTATTCACTATTCACCCGAAAGTTGTAAATTGTACTAAAATTGTCAGACGGTATCCAAAAATCATGAAATTGAATCTAACCACATATTCGGGGTTCTAACAGTCTAGGGAGCATTTTTCTACCTTTATAGCGGATTTTTATTCACGTTGGGTCAAAACCCCAATTTTTTGAAAACGCCGTAAGACGTCTCCCACAGCAAAATTTACTCCGCTAGACTTGTTACCTCTAGCTTAGAGATCAATTTCACGAAGAAAGAGAATGAAATTCACTTACCGCAGATTCAGATCTTCCTCCGTTTCCCCTTCTTTCTTCCTTCCTTCCTTTCCTTTCTCTCTGCACTTCTTCTTCTCCTTCTCTTTCTTTTGCAAGTTCTTTTTTTTTTTATTCTTTGTTTTCTCTTGTCGGCAAACGTTGGAGATAAGAGCATTTTTATTTTATTTTATTTTATTTTTATCCCATGCTCCTCATGCAATTTAACAAACCAACATTCCCATCTATTAATCAATTTAATTCAACTCCAATTCACATATCTAATTAACCAACCCATTCCACTAATAAAACTTATATTCTTTATTTAATAATTTTATTTATTTGCTCATATTCCTTAAATATAGCATGTATTTCATACATGCGTATATCCTACACGCATATACATACACGTATCATACATCTCGATATACGTATAATTTATCGTATGTATTTAACTAAAATTGCGGGGTGTTACAAGACATACACGTGTTGTAAATCGATTTCTATTTGAAATCATATTCCGAACTCACTTGTGACATGTTCAAGTTCATTTGATACATGTACACATGGATTATACGTGTATTATACATCTCGATATACGCGTACTTCAAAGTATATATTTAATTAAAATTACGGGGTGTTACAATCTCCCCAACTTAAGGAATTTCGTCCTCGAAATTTAGAATCAAGGACTATTCCTCAAGTGATACTCAATCCCAGAAAACTGCTCCCGCATTTTATATGTCCGCTCCCATGTTTACTCTTCTTGATACGTGGTATCCTCCCCAACTTAGAGTTGAGTTATATCCATAACATATATGGAATCCTAATGATATTTCCTCAACATCAATATATAGAAAATCTTACGGACACCTATCAACTGTGACAGTAGAGCAAATCTGTAAGCCAATGGACCTATCATCTCAAGGATCGCTAATGGTCCAACAAATCGCGGTGCGAGCTTTCTTTTCATCCCAAATCTCATTTAACCTTTCTGTGGTAAGACCCTTAACAAAACATGGTCAGCCACAACACATTTCAAGGCCTATATACCAACCTTGTGTATTTAATAATATCTTGTGGCACCAATAACAATAACTCCATACTTTCAAATCAACAAGTTGGAGATCTATAAGGCTTACTATCAAACCTTTAGAGTGTCATCATTATGCTATTATACTAGCAGTTTATACACACAAGTTTACACAAATAAAATATTCCTTCCAACTTCCACCAAAATTCAAGTATACTAGACTCGAGCATGCTCGCAAGCATCAAAGTCACTTTCTCAGTCTGTCAGCCAGTCTGAGAATACAATATCACACTGAGAAGGAGATGAGTACCAAATCGAGTCTGCATCATATATCAGATCTCGACACAATCTTCGGATCTTAATCTGACATGAAAAATATCTGAGTACTCTCATCAAATCTCCCTATCTCACACATATACAATCTGCTCAGTCTATCAATAGAATTCTGGTGTTCATTGGAAGAATACATTGACTTATCAGTCCACTAATAATGGTTATCCAACTGGTATCATTTCTACCCATAACCCATAAGATACCATTTGAATCCCATCTTTATTTAACACAATCCATATTACCAAGTCCATACTCTTTCATACTGATATCATACTCGTCTCATAAATCTTACTATCTTAATATGAGTATTAATCAGCTGAACATGCATTCGAGCACAAATATCAACACATGGAGTAATAGAGAGTACACTCATAACTGTAACTCTCACTCACAAACAATCTCCATTTATGGCTCACTGATAGTTACTACTCCAGTTTCAGCCTGTTTTCTGCTCAATGCCTCAGCAAAATATTGGCCTTTCCCAGGATAATAATTCGATATAACATCAAATCCTTCGGGAATTCTTGCCACATTTATTACCTCATATTCAGTTTCTTGCCGTTCAAATAATTACTTCAGACTCTTAACATCTGAAGATAATGTGACATTTTTATTATAGAGGCAATGCTCTCATTAATTTATATTCACTCTCAGGATAGTTATTCTCGTGCACTACCAAATATCTGGAGACACAAGTAATTAACCTATCCTTTTGTATCAATGCAAAATCCAGATCTGGACGTGATATTCATCAATCACACAATGAGAGCTTACTCATACACAATGGTCCACACATTATATAGCATTCATCTGGTTTAGTTTCGTGAGTGGAACAGATAGCTTCAAGGATCGTTCCACGCACTTTCTATAACATACAACTATTACCAGAGAACTTCTGAGTTCCATCATTTACATCAGTTGTCACAGTATTATGAACACGTTGACCTTCCAAACATCCGTAAAGATACTCTTTAAACTGGTCCTGTGATCCAAAAATTCTCATCTTCAGTATATTCAAAACTCATATTCACCAAGCTTGACACTCAATCGGTGCTCTCTCAGTGACTACAAGATAATTCCGATGTGCTATTCATGCTTCTCTAATTTCTTGGGACAATTGCATATATCATCATCGAAGACTATGTAAAAATCAAGATATGGTTCATATACCCACTGCATCAATCCTATAAACGTGATTGACACATTAATCAAGGTTACCAAAATGTCATAATATCCATATCTTGTCTTAAAACAGTTTGCATTACATCTTTTTCTCGAATTCTTAACTGATGGTGCCTAGATCTCAAAATGATCTTAAAGAAAATTTGGCTCCATTTAATTAACCGAATTCAACCATCTATCCATGATAAAGGATATTCATTCTTTATTGTTACCCTGATCAGTTAACAATAATTGATACTTAAACAGATTTCACTATACCTTCTTTCCATCTTATCACAAATGTTCTCCAAGGTGGCATATCAAGGACAATAAATCTTTTGCTCCTTAACACATTTACATACACCTTAAATCCTCACAATTTCTCAGGTACTTGGCATCAGTTTGCTATGCTATAAATCTCCTGTCCAGGTAGCAAATTTAATACTTCATCAAAGAAACTCCAATATACCAGCTCACCACAGGAATTTTAATCAACTGCATACCTTATTACATTACTCTACATGGCTTTGTACTAGCCATATTCTCCATTTTCTCGTCAATAACCATCTTATCTGAGATAGAAGAGTCTGAGGGTATACATTCCTCGAGATTCCAAATGAGAATTCTTTTCACTTATTCAGCATATTATTTCTTTTCGGAGATACGCTCCACTTGGCATGAGAGGTGACCAGCCAATCATACCCAACAAAGCATCCAATTCCAAACAAAACTTCAAATTGTAAAGTCCATAATTACTTGATGACCCTCATATTTATTCCACATATTATTTGCTAGCCATATCAAGGTAGATTCTTTTTTTTTTCCCTCCTGTAGGCATACTCACAATCAATGATATACTATTATACCAAAAGATAATACAATTTGTCTACCATATCACCAGAGGTACAAGACCAGGTAGATCTAACAATACATCAGAATATACACAATAACAAAATGTTGATCATACCTGTTATCAACGTCTTACTAATCTTTGGATCTGTCTTTCATTTACTTTAATTTATTCTCTAAAATCTGGTGGAATCACATTGATAAATCATATTGGGGCATTCCATATCGACTAACTGGAGATTAACACATCCTTTTTTTTTTTTTTTTGGTATCCGATTGATAATAGGCAATTATTGGTCGAGAGACAATGTACGCAGTCTGTGACTCCTGCTCAGGGAATGGAAACCTGTCACACCCTGGGTTGCACAGCGTGCCCCCTACCCAGGTGCGGGCGCACCCCCTCGGGGCGAACGCCTAGCCATTATGGCTCCATAATATTGTCCCATCTCGGCCAGCCACGCCACACAAGGACGCCGGACACCGAGATCATTTATCCATATTATTCACACTCCCATGAATAATATAGGGCCTCCCCCAAGTTCGAACTCACAACCTCTTCCTCATAAGGTTAGATTTCGCAACTTGAGTACCCATTGAACCAATTCAATGGGTACTCAAGTTGCGAAATCTAACCTTATGAGGAAGAGGTTGTGAGTTCGAACTTGGGGGAGGCCCTATATTATTCATGGGAGTGTGAATAATATGGATAAATGATCTCGGTGACCGGCGTCCTTGTGTGGCGTGGCTGGCCGAGATGGGACAATATTATGTGGTACTATGGCTAGGCGTTCGCCCCGAGGGGGTGCGCCCGCACCTGGGTAGGGGGCACGCTATGCAACCCAGGGTGTGACAAAACCACTTCTGGTTTTCATAATTCTTTAACATCACTTCCCTTTTCCCATTATTATTGGGTTAGGTACTAACAAAATTAGAGTCACGAATACTGCCAAAATCTCAACCTTACTCAATGTTTCACTGATCTTCAATTTCAGATTATTGCCCCAACATTTCCTTACATTACTTATTTCTCCTTTTACCTAAAACGGGGTTGATGACTCGGCTTCTAACGACAGTGCAAGCTATCACACTAATATTGCTTGGATTAACAATTTCACCACAGCTTTGGCTAACCCAAAATTTATCGGTTGCCTCACAACTTGCGCATATATTTATAACCCAACAATTATCAAACCTGCCGTATAGGATCCCACAATTTATTCTAGATCCTTATCATCCTCAGAATATTCTTAGTGATCATTTCAAAAATAAACTATACCAGTCTATTGAATTCATGTTTGTATTTATGGTTAGGCATGTCACTACATTTTCACCAGATAAACTTTTTCATGTCTTAAATCAATTTCAACATGATTATAGAAGCCCTCATAACATAGCTTCTTTAATAAATCTCATGCCTTAATCATCGCAAGAGTCCTTAACCCAATTTTCTATTATCTCTTATCATCAGTTAGCTTAAACTTAGCTAACTTGCTTTATCATTTTCAGAGACTTAATCATTTTCTAAGATGGTCTCCACTCAGAGTAGCAAATTCTTTACTTCGTCAACTATCAGACTGCCAGTTAAGATAAGAAAGTCTCTTCTCCTAAAAGTTTTCATAACTTTCACATATCTTTTCATTCCATCTGGCTTATCATTGAGACTTTCTATTTATTTTATTTTGACTTCAGTCTCAACTATATATGGTTTTACAGAAGTACTCACACCAGTAGCATCCACATCAGCTAACAACGGTTCAAACCTCTGTCTTTCTCACATTACAACTTTGCCACAAGCTCGTAAGCTGTGCATTTTGTTGTTGTTGGGTAGTTCCTAGTCATATATAAGCTGCATAATTTATTATCACTGGATTACATCCAGTTCTTTTTCTTTCAGCCTTCTGATCCTTTCGTGATCAACAATTTTCATTGTTCATCTTGACTGGTCTTTTCCAAATCTAGAATTCACCGACACAGGTGATTCTCAATCAAGATAACATATTGGATTAGGCTCAACATAATAGGACTACCCATATGTATACCCACACAATCAATCATAATATCATAAAGTTTTTATCTTTTTACGAATTTTAAACTTAGGCTCTGATACCAATATTGTCACGACGCCCCTGACGTAGGCTGACGTCATGACCGGCACAACGTACTATACACTGTCATTCCCATATACAATATATAATACACTGTCAGCCTTCACGTACTCTCACAAACCTTCCCAAAATGTACAAATTTTTTTTTTGCTTTTTTCCTATACCACAAATCAAATCCAATATAGATATATCTATAATCATCCCAGTCATTCACACATCACATTTTCATTTCATCATCCAATATATTAGGCTATATATATATGTGCCCACACATCCCATCTAGATGATAATACATATATCTATAATGTGTGATAAGTATTCATATCAAAATAACAAAAATATAAGCTATTTCCTCCAAGCTTACGTACACATACCAGACGACGGCTCACGTGATTATCACTCACGGAGTTTCCTTTTCCCTTCGACTCAATACCTGAAATATTGGAGGAAATGAGGTGAGCAAACAACAGCTCAGTGAATATAGCTCTTGAGATGACAATTATATACATTTAGAGAAATATGACATTTAAAATCATTTCAAACACTTATTCAACACATGCATCATTCAACGAATATATTATACATGTCAACAACATAAATTACACGAGTTTTCAATAACACAATGCACAATCTCCCTCCTCCGCAAGGCAAGAGAGCGGGTCTAGCCCTTGTATGGCCGTACAAGGTAGACACAACCTCTCATTACCCAATTCACAATCATTTCAAGGGTCGCAACCCTTGTTAGGACAGACCTACTGACAATGAGGACTCGCAAAACCTCATCTGGGTCTAATTCCTAACGAAATGACAATGAGGAATCGCAAAACCTCATCATTAAAATCTCCAATTGCTAAAATCAGTTTGCATGATCCATAAAACTCAATGCATTATATATAAATATAACATGCATACAATCAAACATTTTATATGCGTACAATGTCATACAAGAACCAAATTAAGGAAACTATACTCACAGTGGTTACACGGGTTTTCTAATTCAACCTCTAAAATCGAGCAACAATATGGCTTCCTCAAGAGCTTTTATCCATGCCCTTAAGCTCTCAATTTAAACACTGAAATTAATCATAGATTATCATGAGAATCATCAGTTATCATATCGGTAGCTACTAAAAATATCAAATTATATCCAAAAATCACGATCTTAGTATCGAAACGTCCGGAATTCAGTTCTCTACGAATCTATGATTTCAAATCACTGTTCACATCACTATTCATTATTCACTATTCACTATTCACCCGAAAGTTGTAAATTGTATTAAAATTGTCAGACGGTCTCCAAAAATCATGAAATTGAATCTAACCACATATTCGGGGTTCTAACAGTCCAGGGAGCATTTTTCTACCTTTATAGCGGATTTTTATTCACGTTGGGTCAAAACCCCAATTTTTTGAAAACGCCGTAAAACGTCTCCCACAACAAAATTTACTCCGCTAGACTTGTTACATCTAGCTTAGAGATCAATTTAACGAAGAAAGAGAATGAAATTCACTTACCGCGGATTCAGATCTCCCTCCGTTTCCCCTTCTTTCTTCCTTCCTTCCTTTCCTTTCTCTCTGCACTTCTTCTTCTCTTTCTCTTTCTCTTGCAAGTTCTTTTTTTTTATTCTTTGTTTTCTCTTATCGGCAAACGTTTGAGATAAGAGCATTTTTATTTTATTTTATTTTATTTTTATCCCATGCTCTTCATGCAATTTAACAAACCAACTTTCCCATCTATTAATCAATTTAATTCAACTCCAATTCACATATCTAATTAACCAACCCATTCCACTAATAAAACTTATATTCTTTATTTAATAATTTTATTTATTTGCTCATATTCCTTAAATATAGCATGTATTTCATACACGCGTATATCCTACACACATATACATACACGTATCATACATCTCGATATACGTATAATTTATCGTATGTATTTAACTAAAATTGCGGGGTGTTACAAGACATACACGTGTTGTAAATCGATTTCTATTTGAAATCACATTCCGAACTCACTTGTGACATGTTCAAGTTCATTTGATACATGTACACATGGATTATACGTGTATTATACATCTCGATATACGCGTACTTCAACGTATATA
The DNA here is from genome assembly GCA_035771175.1 of Paratinospora sagittata. Taxonomy (NCBI): domain Eukaryota; kingdom Viridiplantae; phylum Streptophyta; class Magnoliopsida; order Ranunculales; family Menispermaceae; genus Paratinospora; species Paratinospora sagittata. The sequence continues at coordinate 24,447,871 of CM069596.1, read as the reverse complement.
TTTAATTAAAATTACGGGGTGTTGCATCCTTTCTCTCTCCCCTGTTTTATTTCTTTCCGCCATTTAAACTAGTTTCTCTGCAACTCAAGTTTTTGTTTTTTGTTTTAAACAGAGCAACTGCCACCGTGTAAAGAAACAACCACTACCACCGTTAAATATTGATATAATATATGTATTATAGGTTATAATCACCACAACTATTGAGGATTCATATTGTATGTATATTATATGTTATATATATATATATGTTAAACATCCCACCACTACACCGTATACGGAATATATATTGTATATTATATGTTATGTTGCACCATATATACATCTAAATATAATGTATAATGATATTATACGATTAATTAATTTATATGCAAAAAAAATGTGTGTGCAGGTTGAGACCGACATGTGTCTTGGAACTCGAAACATTAGGATTAAGCGATTGAGGTGGGGAAGATTTTATGCCTTTACAATCTTTTATTTCGATATGTAGATAGGAATATTAAATTAATTAGATTTATAGTATTATTAGATTGTTCGTGCATGCTTATCTTACATGATTATATATATTGTGATTGTTGGCCATGATAATAATGTACGTGTATGATTTGTTGTCTCGAGTTGATGTTAGATGTGTGTAATTCATGTATACTTTAAAAGTTTGATGATGTGATATATGACATGATAGTATTAACATAATTATTATAATAAAATTTATATGTGAATGCTAATATATTTGGCATTGTGATATGATACCACGTGTTGTGGGGTTTGAACATAGCATGTGAATACAAGTTATGTATCATACTTATGTTGCATGTGTGATACTGTGACTTCATCAAAGAACATGATTAAGATAAAAATAACACATATAGGGCAGTTATTCTAAGGAATATCGCCAATGACTGTTTTGGGGCAGTTAATCTCATGAATATCGCCAATGATTATTATGGGGCAGTTATTCATTATGAATATCGCCAACTAAATCTTAATTTTGGGTAGTGTCACCCTGTGTTTGATTTCCTAAAGGTACGTGATTTAGAACGTGATAAGATTCTTGACTTAAACAATCAAATGTTGCAACGATTAATGTGTCAAACTTGTTTGTAATGTTCTTGTGTATATATCATGATAAAATGTTGTGAATTGTTTAGATGACCCACTGGGCTTCCAAGCTCACCCCTATTTTTCATATGCAGGTACTTAAGATAATAAAATTGCGAGTTCATGACATAGTTCAGAGTAGTAGGGGTGGGTTAATTTATTTGTAGTATTGTGGTGACAGGGCTGAATATTTTTATTTGATTTTTTAAAGTTTATTATTTAAACAAGTTGTATTGACAATCAAAATTTAGTGAATATTATTACAGATAGTAAAGACCTTGTGGTTTATTTCACGTGTGAATGCCTTGGACTTGAATTTATTAATTCTACTTGATGAATATATTTAAAATGGTGTGTCCATAATGGATGGATAAGGGCAAGTACCCTCACAATTCGATATAGAAATTTGTATAGTGGAATTATGTGGTCCTTGGTATGAAAATGAAAGGGTATTCGTTTATCTTAATCAGTAAGTTGATTAGAAGAATACAAATTCATATTTTTGCAAATTTTACTATCTATATAATGGTTATGGGTTAAGATAGATGGCTACGATTAACATCTCGATTTTCAGTAATCTTTCTTGATAAAATTAAAATATTCATTATTTTACTTGAAATTTAAGTTTTGAAAAATTGGCCAACAGATGCATGATAGTGTGTTATCTACTATCATCACACACCACCAACATGCATATATCACATGAAATATATATATATATATATTTTATAAACAGAGTGGTGGCACTTCTCTGCTATACAAATTATATACATATATATTATAGCAATTATATACGTATGTATATACATATATCTTACTTATATGAGTAATATATATATTTGGATAGGTACATGTGACTAATTCAAAGGTAATACATATGTATAGGTTGATGACATACGTTACTCACCAAGAATTTTGACAACAACGAACTGCGTGCGTAACAGGTGGGGAAGATTCTATGCCTTTATAATATTATATTTTGATATGTAGATAGGAACATTAAATTAGTTAGATTTATAGTATCATTAGATTGTTCATGCATGCTTGTCTTACATGATTGTACATATTTTGATTTGTTATCCCAAGTTGATGTTGGATGCACGTAATTCATGTGTACTTTTTAAAGTTTGATGATGAGATATATGACGAGAGTATTAGCATAATTGTTATAATAAAGTTCGCGTGAATGCTATTGTTATTTGACATTGTGATATGGCACCATGTGTTGTGGAGTTTGAACATGTCATGTGAATAAAAATTATATATCATATTTATGTTGTATGTATGATACTGTGACATCATTAAAGAACACGATTAAGATAAGAATAACACATATGAAGCAATTATTCTAAGGAATATCGCCAATTATTATTTTAGGACAGTTATTCTAATGAATATCGCCAATGACTATAATTATTACGGGGCAGTTATTCATGATGAATATCGCCAATGAGTTTTTAATTTTTGGGTAGCGCCACCCTGGGTTTGATTCCCTAAAGGTACATGATTTGGAACGTGATAGAATTCTCGACTCAAACAATCAAATGTTGCAACGATTAATGTGTGAAACTTGTTTGTAATGTTCTTGTGTATATATCATGATAAAATGTTGTGAATTGTTTAGATGACCCACTGGGCTTTCAAACTCACCCCTATTTTTTTACATGCAGGTACATGAAAGAATAGTCGCAAGTTCGTGACGTGTCTCACTGTAGTAGGGGTGGGTTAGTGGTTTGAGTAGCGTTATGGTAGTAGGACTGAGTAATTATTTAATAATTGATTATATCAATTAAATGAGTTGTATTAGGAATCAATGCTTTCGGAATATTATAGTGGTCGTTGAAGATTTCATGGGTTATTTTATATGTTTATGCCTTGGATTTGAACTTGTTAATTCTACTTGATGAATATATTTAAAATGGTGTGTCCATAATGGATGGACAAGGGTAAGTACCCTCATGGCTCAATATTCAATTTGTGTAATGAGAATCTATAGTCTGTGGCATAAAAATTGAAAGAGTATTCTTCTATCTTAACTTGTAACTTTATTTTAAATATAAATGATATTATTAAATTTATTTTACCTGTGTAAAGATTTTGGGGTTAAGGTAGATGGATACAATTCACGCCTTGATTTTCCTTTTGCTATTTTCTTAATAAGAGCAAATATTTATTCTTACTACTTTAAATCTAAGTTTTGAAAATCGGAGTGTGACAGATTTTTTTAAGTAAGTGCATGAATCATGTTTAAGGGAGATGTTAGATAGTAACTATATATATTAAACATGATTCATTTAGAAATTATATGGCGAATGTATCACCATATATTTTTAGAGTGAACATAGTTAATAGGTTCACATGTATGTACCAAGGAAAGTGTATTTCATGAACTTATTGATCCATGTATGTCAAGATTCAAATATTGTTCATGTATGCTTTTATTGTATTAGCCTAGGTAGAATCATATAAATACCTTATGTATTTTTAATTTTCAAATCAAGAAAAGTGCACAAGTTCAAGTCTAAGTCCAATCCCTCTTCTCTACGTTTTCAACATATATCATTTTTATTTTTCAAAATTAATTTTATTATTATTTATTTTTTAGTTTTTCCCCTACCCTTCATTTTAGGCTTTTCTTAGTTCTTTTTTTTCTTTACTATTTTACCCTTTTAACTTTTAGGTTTTACTCCAAATTACCCACACCCATAGTTTTGAATGAATTTAGTCATTTTGATTCTATTAAAAGACAAAATATACATTTTTTTTCTAACAAAAAACCAAAATAAAAATCATGCCCAATGCACATGTACGAAAATCTCCACCAAATGCACTTGTGACACTTGATATATGTAATCTCTATTGACTCAAAAATATCGCCATAAAAAATAAATTAACAAGTAAACATATAATCTACAAAGAGTTCTTAATATTAATCTTTATTGACACTCTCCAAATATTAGGAAAAGCTACGTACAACTCATGCCTGACAATAATCAACACTAATTATAACACAATTAATTTCACATCCAGAATAAAAGGTAGTAGGAAAACACATAAATTACTTGTACCAAATGTCAAGATCTTATACTTGAAGATGGCACACTAGAATTACTAGTATTATGAGACCAGTACTCTTTTACAAGCTGCCTGAACAAGGATTCCTCTTTTTGCATCAGCTTCTTTGGCTCATCAAACTCTACCAATTTTCCTAAAGAATTAAAGGAACATAAATAGAGTTAAAACTGATTAACCACACTTTTCTCTGGACAATTAGTTAATACCTTTTATTGTGCAAAAGTATATCAGAAGATGTTATTCTAACTTTATTCATATATCAGTAACTTAATTAATACAGTTAGAGAAAATGTTAGTCTAACTATTAAAAGTGCAATTACACCGGCATATATGTTGTCAGCTTAACATTTCCTGTTAATTACTAATTAAACTCATTTTTTTATTTAAAATAAAAATAGGTATAATTAAAAGTAATTAAAATGGTATAACTAATGGGGCAAAATTGAAAAATGTTAATTTGTCTTAAAAAGTTACTAAACATAAGGTAGTGCAAAAAAATAATTTATGCAAATTACTATAATACCCTGCAAATCAGTAAAATGGCATTAAAATTGAAAAACCAACAACAAAAATTTAAGGATACTTTTAAACGAACGCCAAAAATGATATCACAAATGGTTTTCTAATTTTTTGACATCATATAATACAATAAATATAGATAATAATAATAATAATAATAATAATAATAATAATAATAATAATAATAATTATTATTATTATTATTATTATTATTATTATTATTATAGTCATTGTCATCAACACCATCTTGAAAAAAAAGAAGATAGATTGAAGAATATTTGTGTGGAGAGTTACCGTCGCTAATGGAGAGAACCATGGTGCAATCCATGACAGTGGGGATTCTATGAGCAACCATAACAACAGTGCAATCTTGAAATTCTCTCCTTATGCTCTTCTGCATAATTGCATCAGTTGCATTGTCTACTGATGCAGTGGCTTCATCTAACACTAATATTCGACTTCTTCTCAGCAAAGTACGCCCAAGAGCAAAAAGTTGTCGTTGTCCTTTGCTCCAATTTGATCCATCTTCTACAACTGTAACACCAATAACATAATTTGCTATTATTTTATAAAATAAAATAAAAAACACTTGTCATTTACCACTTAATTAATTACTTGGTGGGTAAGGACATCTAGGGTAAGTTACAAATACAAGAAATATTTAAGTAACTCTAAAAGTGACTCTTTAACATGACTGTCACGATTTGTATAATCGTGAGACAGAGGTAACCTTAAGAGTCGCTTTTAGTATTACAAGGCCACAGGTCTACATGGCCAGATCCTCACATGCCCTTTACTTGACCGTATTTCTATGAGAGGATTTGTTTCTTTATCAAGCTGACCAACAAAGGCCAACCCTAAAAAATAATTGTAATAATTAAAACTACACGTAATCTAATTATTAATAAGGAAATCTAAATTCTTACCGATGGAGTCAAGACCGTCTTGTTTATCTTGAACTATTTCTCAAAGCCTTTCAAGCATAAATCAAAATAAGATTAGTAGTAAGCTCACTGGTGTTAACGAAAATTAAACCTAAATTCTTAATTTTTTTTTTTTTTGCAAACTCTAAATTCTTAAAATTTAGAAAATGTTATAGGTTAATAATATGAGCATGCTTGTGCTAAGAAGGGGCAATCCTAAAAGCTCTAAGGTTGTGTTTGGCTTATAATTCGGATACAATTTTATGTATCCAAAATTTAAAAATACAAAAAAAATGATTGGTTGGTTGCACTTAGAAAATAATTTTTCAAAATTTACTAAGAAAACATGTTGTTTTCAAAAAATGGCAAAAAATGATTTTATGAATTTTCACTTTCGGAATTGTATTTCAATTTTCAAATAACAAATCAAACACAACCTAATTTTCATGCCCAGTTAAGTGAGTGCTCAAAAGTACCTGCAATTCTTATCAATAAGAATCTCGAGGTTCATGACCTTTTCGATCATAAAATTGGCATTCAATGATGTTGGAGGCCATAGATGAAAAATCAAACTAATGTTAGATTTTTTTTTTTGAAATTAATAATTTCCAATAAATAAAACTATGTAAAAAAATATGATATTTCTAATTTTAACTTTAAAAAATTTAAATATTTATTATTAATTAGTAAGTTTTAATTCAGTTATTTTGAAATGAATCAAAACACATTCTTTTTTTATAAATTTGAAAGTTGAATGATTCATCATCATTAAGTAAAAAAAAAATTCTTTAGAGAATTCATATGACATAACTTTATTGTCAAAGTTATTGATAAGTTGTAAATATCATAAACTTGTACAAAGTACAATTTCTTTTTTAATAAAATAGGTCGTCATTTACTAAAATGAGTAAGTGAATAAATTAAAAAAAAAAAATTAGCCCAGCTTGGTACAGAATTCAAAATATTTAATTATTTGACTTCTAAAAACAAAAAATCCCAAAATAAGTCTTTGCTGGGGTTATTTTTAAAATGCAAACATTTAAAATTTGTGAAGGAAATAAGAAGTCAACCTTTTTATATTTTCTTTGCTTTCTAAAATGAAAAAAAAATAATATATATATATATTGTAACAACTTTGTTTTTCAAAAACTGTTTTGTGAATCTTGATCCAAACAAGGCTTGAGAATCTCTCCTAACTAGCTAGCCAAGCCTGCTGCCTATTCTAAAAGCCGACTTCCTATTGAAAACCCTATTAAATATAAGGTTTTCATGGCCTTTTCTAGGGATATGCTAATAGAAAATTGAACAATAAATAATAGATCTTTGTCTTCTTCATATATATATATATATATATATATATATATAGAGAGAGAGAGAGAGATAATGTTCATACCACCCATAATTCTTGATCCGTATGCTGGGATAATGGATCAAGATTGTATCGAATGGATCCATTAAAAAGAGTGGGGTCTTGAGGTATGATTCCAAGGCGCGATCTTAGATCATGAAGACCCAATTTGCAGATATCAATGCCATCTATTATGATTTTGCCTGCTGTTGGCCCTACTAACCTAAACAAAGCACTTGTCAATGTAGTCTTTCCACTGCCTGTCCTTCCAACAATTCCAATCTTTTGGCCTCCCTCAAATGTGCATGTGATCCCATTTAGAACAAGCGGTGCATTGGGCCTATATCTTATCTGCATGCACATTTTTCATTAAAATTTAATTAATTAATCAACTTGTATAGTTAAATGACAATAATAATTAACTATATTCTAGCATATATGATTTATTTAGTAAACAAATGATTCTGAATTTAATATATAACATATAAAAGAAAAATAAAACTCCTGGGTTTGATTTTTTGATTATTCATTTAGTCTAGCTCTATAAGATACTCGAAGAAACATAAAATAATAACATTTGTAATCATGGATTAAAAACTAATGACATAAATTCATTACAAAGTTGGTGAGAACATCGCTATTGTCAATGTCATCTCGTTTTCTATTTTGTAGAATTTGTACCTTGGATTACATAAACTTTGCCTATCTGCAGTTATAACTAAGGTGGAGTTTGTTTAGCACTTGTTTAACTCCACCATAGTAAGGTAGAGTTAAATCTACTTTCAACCTCTTAAAAAGAAGAGAGGGATGAACACAATGCTTTTTGATTAATATTTTACTTTTTATACTTCTGATTGATGTAGAGGCATAAATTCTACAAGAATAAGCAAAAAAAAAAAAACCTTTGATTTATTAGAGTAGAGCTTAAACTTCAACTACGTTAAGGGTGTCGATGGTTCAGTTTAGGTCAATTTGATGCTCAAACCTAATCCAAATCCGATTGGGTTTAGTTTGGTTTTGATTGATCGATTTGGTTATGAATTAACAATCCAAACTAAATTGAATCGATTTTGGTTTGGGCTACATAAACAAATAAATGCATACATACATGCATACACAAACACATACACACACACACACATATATATATATATATAACTCAAAATAATTAATTATTTACATATATGTGAAGTAAACCTAATAGATATTTAATAAATTTAAAAAGAATCTTTACTACATAAGATAAAAATCTAATGTTTTATATTTGACAATGTTTACATCATAAAAGAATCTTAGACATCAAAAAATAAATATAAACACTTTTACATTTGATGTCAAGTCGGTTAAATTTAGATTGGTTTTTAAAGTATCAAACCATAACTCGAACCAAACAAATTAGGTTATAGTTTTTTTAAATCTAACCCAAATCGAATGAAATGCACCAATTTGGTTCGATATTGGGATTTGAGCCAATTCATTGATACTCTAATAACAATTTATAAGTTCATTTTAAAGTAGAAATAGATGTAAGTAGAGTTCACAAACATGCCTTAAAGTATTGGCTCCTTTTATTTTTCAATGAATCTTCCTTAAAAGTCAACAATGCAATGTATAATTTTCTATTGATTAAACATATTTTCTTAATTTCATCCTCTTTCCAAGAGTAGTATTAAGAACCTTAATTTGAAGCAGCTTGTAGCTCACAAGTGTCATACCCTGTATTTCACAAAAAAAAAAAAAAAAAAAAAAAAATTACTATTTGAAATTTTTACTATTTGGGCAACACCCGAACGTTCAGGCGCGTGACAGAACGTTCAGGCGCAATGCCAGAACGTTCAGGCGCATGCCAAAACGTTCAGGCGCAATGCCAGAACGTTCAGGCGCAATGCCAGAACGTTCAGGCGCAATGCCAGAACGTTCAGGTGTAATACCCTGTATTTCACAAAAAAAAAATTACTATTTGAAATTTTTACTATTTGGGCAACGCTTCAGGCGCGTGACAAAACGTTCAGGCGCGTGACAGAACGTTCAGGCGCAATGCCAGAACGTTCAGGCGCATGCCAGAAATTTCAGGCGCCTGACAGAACGTTCAGGCGCAATGCCAGAACGTTCAGGCGCAATGCCAGAACGTTCAGGCGCATGCCAGAACGTTCAGGCGCCATGCCAGAACGTTCAGGCGCATGCCAGAACGTTCAGGCGCAAAAATCTCTATATAAGAAACCTCCTCATTTCTCATTCCTCACACCAAATCACCTTCTCTTGTGATTTTTCTTCTCCTTTCCACGCATTCTAAGTTTTTAGTCTTTGAGACTCCCGATGCGGTGCAACAAAGTTCTGTCCGGAGGAAAGCGCCAGATCTGAAAGCGGTGCAACGAAGTTCTGTCCGGAGAAAAGCACCAGATCTGAAGGTGGGGAACGAAACATAGGTTTGCGTGTTTCATAACTTTTATTAAAGTTTACATTCAATTATTATTATGTCTACTATTCATTTACACTGCATTATGTCAATAATGTTTATGACCTGAATGTCCTAACTTTGCACGTCGTGATACCGACCCTGATAAGGATCACTAGACGTTGACAAAGTCAGTATAAATGTCAAGAAAAGACCAGACTAGTAGACTAAACTAGTTCATGCATTGGCATCATACATATCACCACCTAGGGACGTATATGGTTTATGACTCATAGAATAGTTAGAAGCATTGCTCACTATTCATATTATTTCTCTGGAGAGAGACGTACATGAGAACTCGGCTACGCCGGGGAGGGACATCAGTACGTGAATCCAGAGCATCGTTCCTGAGGAGGGACGTACAGTGAGAACCTGGCTACGCCCGGGGAAGGACACCTGTACGTGAACTCAGGCGATGTACGCTCATCAAACCATTAATACGTGACGGTGTCATGCATACATACATATTGATTGATTATGATGCTTACATGTGTATTTAAGATATTTGATATTGAAGTATGCTTTATTAATTGTTATACTCATGCACTATTTACCCACTGAGCGCGTTAAGCTCACTCCAATATTATCAAATCTTTCACAGGAAATTAGGGTGGACTGGGTGCAGGTTATGGGACCCATATTTTGTACCCTTTGTATGAATCATTGGGGATTTTGGGAGTATGTTCCCTTGACCATTTTATGTACAAAAGTATTCTGAATTATATGAAATCAGATTTGTACTGTGTACTATATTTCCGCTGCGCACTCTGTTATTACCATTATAATTGTTCCAAATGCGCGCCCCGTCCGAGAGTGTACCGCCGGTTTAGGCGCTTCCGGGCGGGGTGTGACATTTAATGGTATCAGAGAGTACGGTCCATGGCCAGCCCAAGTCCACCAAATTAGGGGAAGAAAAAAATGTTATTAGATATATATATCTCTAGAACTATATATACATACGTCAATTATATATAGTTGAGATTTGCATTAAATATATATATCTAGAAAACTATATGATTTTTATATAGTTTGACTTAAATATACATATAGTCAAAATTTAGTAGAAACTATATGTGTAGTTATTATTGAATATATGTATCTATATACATTAGTGTATATGAGGTACGTATAAAAAAATAAATAAATAAATAAATAAAAAAATTGAATTTTTTTTTTTTCGAAAAATAAATATTCGAAAAAAAAAAACAAAAAAAAAAAAACAAAAAAAAAAAAAAAAAAATTTGAAATTTTTTTTTTCGAAAACATAACTATTCGGAAAAACAAAAAAAAAAAAAAAATTGAAATTTTTTTTTTTCAAAAAATAAATATTCGAAAAAAAAAAAAAAAATTTTAAAATTTTTTTTCGAAAAATAAATATTCGGAAAAAAAAAACAATTTATTACCAAACCAAAATCCTTAAAAAAAAAAAAAATAAATAAATAAAAATTTATCACTCTATATATATATGACTTTTATATATAGTTAAGATTTGGATTAAAAACACCTATATATGATTGCTTTATGGAAACTATATAGTTATGATTAAATATGCCAATACATTTCTATGTGAATACGACATATATGCATCAACTCACTAATGAAGAAAATTTCATGATGGCATAAACATCAACAGAAAACTCGAAACTAATGTCTAGCAGACAAGGCATAAATCTTAAAAAATATTAGGAATATATTTTGTGTCTTTTACACAAATTTATTTTCCTTTCAGCAAAAGAATGACCTCAAGGGAGGGAACAACTTCTACTAGCAGGGAACCAATTCCCACTAGACTAATGGAATTGTCCAAAAGAGAGATTGTGACCATGAGGACCATCGACAATAGCGATCTCCGCCTCCGTCCAATCCTTCATGACAAACTCGCAACACTGGATTGGTTAAATATAACCAACGTTGAGGGTCAAGTCTCTTACAACTTGGTCAGATCCTTCTATGAAGCCATGACTTACGTGGGACTTCACGGAGATGAGTTCAGCCCTCAATTAGAGACAACAATCATGGGAACGGTAATTCCTATCAATATCGAGATTATTGCTCGCCTCTTGGAGATTCCGATTGAGGAGAGGATTATTGAACCACATGACCCCCAGACAGTTGCAGAGATCGCAGAATCTAATGCACAACTGTTCAATTCCCTCGCCAAAGAGCCATACACTCAATCAACATACACCAACCTCCCAAACAATCATCTTAAGCCATCTCTTGTCGGCCTCGGAAAGATTGTATACAGCAACATCTTGCCAGAGAGGGGCACTAGGGGCACTATGTCAAGGGCCCAACTCCTTGTGCTGTATTGCATAGAGAAGAACATAAAAGTCTCTCTACCACACATCATCATCCAACAAATGTTGAGGTTGATTCAAAACCCTTTAAAGAAGGAATTCCTCGGCTACGGAGTCTTGATTATGAGGATACTTCACGAGGCCAACGTTGACACTTTCGATGGAACGTCAAAGCTGATCACTGAACCAGTTACAGCATCCTCTATCTTCAAGACCTATGGCACAAGTGGAGGGGTAACTGACGAAGAGGTATTCGGCACGACAATCAGAACTGCCGAAAGAATGAGAGACAAGCACGGGCGTTGCCTTCGCAAATGTCGACGCAAGATGCCTGTCAGAGACGGCCCAAATAATGATTCAAATCTAAATCCTACATCAGACCCAGCCCTGAATACTGATCCAATTGATCCACCACTTACTGACGAAGAATTATATGCCACACTAAATTCGCCAATACAAAGTCATGATAGACAAGGTCCACAAGCAAATCCACCAACTTGGAACGTGCCAACTCAAGGCAACACTTCGTACCAAAGATTTCAAACTTCTGCGGTACAGTATCCGCCAGTTCCACAAGTTGCTGTAAACCAACAACAACAGTACTGGGCCTCACCAAATCTTGGAGGACCACACATTCCAATGAGCCCATTGTTTCCAACTTTTTCATCTCAAACAAACCAAATTATCCAAGGGGTTCCGGTTAGGGGATCCCCACACAATCAATACAACTACGTTCCACCTATGAATCACCCATACAACCAATACTTTCCTCCAATGCCTATGGCCTACCCTTCACCTACGAGACAACCAACCCATCAACCACCAATGGGACAACCGACTAACCTACTTGAACGGTTAGATGAAATGGCATCCAATATTGCTGCACTGAAAGAGAGCCACAATCTTGTATTAACTCGTTTGCAAAACTCCAACGCAGAGCGCGCACACTCTCAACCTTCTGTTAGTAGTCATTCTGTACATAACAGTAGATCTCGAAGAAATGGTAGTAGGCAAGAAGGTCAACATTAATTTCTGGCATTGTACAAATTTTCTTTGACATATATGAATAAAATTGTTTTGTTTAAAGACTATCTTTGGTGGGCTGACTTACAACCATCCTTTCTTTTGTATCACTAACTTTGGAGTGGTATGGGACACAACAAAATTGGAGGATACTAAATAAAATGTGGAAGTAAGAAAACCCATGACCTTGTGTGAAAAGAAACATTTGGAGAAAGTTGCATTACTAATATTATCACTAAGTTTACACGGTATGGGACGAGTAAATTTGGACGATACTATTAGTGAACTTCTATTCAGCCAATGTTTTTAGAGACCGTGTTCATACAACTTAACTTGGTTTCCACCCTTATTACTGAATTCATGTGGTATGGGACATATGAACTTGGATAATAATTGAACAGACTAAGAGTAAGCGTATGAATGCATAAGATTGCGATAGAACGTTCGATCAGGATATTTACCGAGGCACATCTTAGATTTCTTATGACTCGTATGGCTTTTCAATCAAACATATATGTATGTTCACAAAGACCACAACAAAAATCATTTTAAATACTTGCAAAGGTTTGTACTTATTATATAAACATTCTAACCTTGTTTTTTTTACACCATGGCCAAACATACGAGTTATATAAGATTCTTTGATTCCTCAACAACACTCTTACACTATACTTAGAAAAATAAGTGATTTTACTATTGCAGTACTCTCGAAATTGTTGCTGAGCATATTCTAACATTATACTTGGCTACAGTTCCTAAATCTTGGTTTTCCTTTTCTCTTTGCCAGTGAGACAATGCAAATCAGGAAGAGAGGAAGGCCACGTGCTGTTCGTCCAGCAGTGGAGGCACCTCCTGAGATTCAGGAACCGCCGCCTCCGACAACAGCACAGGCCCAACCCACCACTGCCACTACATCTGGGCAGGCAATACCACCACCACCCGCACCCTTTGCCATGCCTTCAAGCATTGAAACTTTTTTCGCTGGATTTATTGAGGCGATGAAGGTCACTGTTCAAACTGCCGTTCGTGAGACCGCAGCCAGTCAGGTTGCCACGGTTCAAGCACCTGTAAAATTAGGGTCCGAAGCTCAAACCGATCAGATTACTAAATACAAGCGGCTACAACCTCTTACTTTCGATGGTACCATTGATCCTGATGAGGTGCAAAAGTGGTTGGATGAGTCCAAGAAGGCTCTTGATGCAATGGGAGTCGATGAGACTCGTAAAATTCCACTAGCAACCTACCAACTTGTTGGTGCCGCAAACACATGGTGGATCACAGTGAAAGAAGACCCAAGGGTCAATATAGCAGATATGACTTGGCAACAGTTTGAGTCAATGTTTATTGATGAGTATTTTCCCAGCGCGGTGACAAAGCAGAAGCGCCAGGAATTTGCTAAGTTATATCAGGGCACCATGACTGTCAAAGAATATGCTGGAAAATTTAAAGAATTATCAGTCTACTCTCTCTCTACCATCTCAACGGAGCGAGATAAGAGTGAGAAATTTTATAATGGTCTTCGCCATGACATTCAACAAGCCTTATCGATCTTGGATCTCAAGATTTACAAGGAGGTTGTTGACAAGGCCATGAGCTTTGAACAAGAGAAACTCTTACAAGAATAGAGAATGAATAAGGGCAAACGGCCTGCAACGTTTTCCCAACAAGGCTCCCAACAGGGCAACAAGAAAAAGCCCTACTACAATCAAAACCCAGCCCTCCCAGCCCCAGTTTCCAAGAATGAGGCCACAACACCTGCGGCTGAACCTTCTACCCCTAACCATCAGGGTTTTCGCAACCATGGCCGTGGTGGTCGTTATGGACGAGGTGGCCGTAGCAACGGCAATGGCAGAGGTGGTGGTCGACACCACCATCAACAAGGCCAGCAGAATTATCAGAATGGCCAGCAACACAATCAGCAGTACAGGCCGACTTGTTACAACTGCAGCCAGAAGGGCCATGTCAAACATCTTTGTCCGCACCTTCAGCACCCCATTCCTGCTATTCCCGTCCAACAAGCACCACCTGCTGCTAATGCCCAACCCAGGCAGACCCAGCAGAACCAGGGTCAACGGAACCAGGGCAGAGCATATGCCATCGCTCACCAACCCCTCCCAGACAATAATGTCGTCGAAGGTACCTTTCCTTTGTTCAATACATTGGTGCATGTTTTGTTTGATTCAGGTGCTACGCATTCTTTTATATCATCAGCATTGGTAAGACATTTAGGCCTGCATCCTGAACCCACAAACATCACACTCCATGTCACATCACCGTTCGGATCGGGTACTGACGTGAATTTGCAGTGTTCTCGATGTGAGCTTCGAATGTCCGAACAGATAATATATGCCGATCTTTTTGTGATGGATTTTGATGACTTCGACATCATCCTCGGCATGGACTGGCTCGCACCACTGAATGCAAAGATCGACTGTATGAACAAGCACGTTCAGTTAACTTTACCTACCGGTGAGTTTGTCAAGATTCAGGGAACAAGGAAATGGATACACAAATCAACAGTTGCCCTTCTCAAGTCACAACTTTGAGCGTTGTCTCTTGGCGACGGCAATGAATCACCAGCTCTGTACCCTCCTGAAGTACGCGATGTTCCAGTCGTATCTGAATTCCCAACCGTTTTTCTTAATGACCTTCCTGGTCTACCTCCAGTTAGGGAATTCGATTTTGAGATCAACCTCATACCTGGGACAGGGCCTATCTCAATTCCACCATACAGAATGTCAAATGTTGAACTGGTCGAATTAGACAAACAACTTAAGGAATTAGAGCGTAATGGCTTCATCCGCAAGAGTTCATCACCCTGGGGCGCTCCAGTTCTGTTTGTTCGCAAAAAAGATGGTTCGTTACGACTTTGCATCGATTATCGTAAGTTGAATAACGTCACCATCAAGAACAGATATCCGTTGCCCAGGATCGATGACTTATTCGACCAACTTCGAGAAGCCAAATACTTCTCTAAGATTGATTTACGGTCCGGTTACCACCAACTCCGAATCCGGGAGTCAGACATCACCAAGACGGCGTTCAGAACTCGGTACGGTCATTACGAATTCTTAGTTATGCCGTTCGGCCTAACAAATGCACCTGCTGCATTCATGGATTTGATGAATCGCATATTCAGGTTATACTTAGACCGGTTCGTGGTGGTTTTTGTCGACGACATCTTGATATATTCCTCAACCGAGGAAGACCATAAACTACATTTGACGATCGTCCTCCAGACCTTACAAAGACACCAACTGTATGCAAAGTTGAGTAAGTGCGAATTTTGGGCGCAGAGAGTTCAATTCCTCGGCCATGTGGTTTCAGGCAATGGCATTGAGGTCGATCCTTCTAAGGTTGAAGCAGTCTTAAACTGGAAGCAGCCTACCACTGTTACTCAGATTAGGAGTTTTCTTGGTTTGGCTGGCTATTACAGACGCTTCATTAAGGACTTCTCAAAGATTGCTGAACCTATGACCACGCTCACTCGAAAAGACGTGCGCTTCATCTGGAATCCCGCCTGTGAAGCATCATTTCAGGAATTGAAGAAACGCCTCACGACGGCACCTGTACTTATCACTCCAAGAAATGGAATTGGTTTTTCATTATACACCGATGCCTCTCTCCAAGGCTTAGGTGCCGTACTAATGCAAGACGGCCAAGTTGTTGCATATGCCTCCAGGCAACTGAAGATTCATGAGGGTAATTACCCAACCCATGACTTGGAACTTGCAGCTGTTGTGTTTGCACTTAAATTATGGCGTCATTACCTTTACGGTGAACGGTTCGAGGTCTTCTCAGATCACAAGAGTCTTAAGTACATATACACTCAGAGAGACCTAAACCTCCGCCAAAGAAGATGGTTGGAATCCTTGAAAGACTATGACTTCCAACTCCAGTACCATCCCGGAAAGGCCAATGTTGTGGCCGATGCTTTGAGTAGAAAATCTTATGTTGCTTGCACTCTTAACTATGAAATGGGGAAGTTGGCTACAGAGATGGACAACTTTAACCTCCAGCTGAACGAAGAGGGACCACGCCCACGACTCTCTCAATTGTCCGCTACCTCTGAGCTCGTTCGCAAGATTTCAGCTACTCAAGCCAATGACCCTATGTTAATGGAGAAACGAGCACTTCTACTCAGCGGGCAAGACTTTCCTCATTGGTCAGTCTCTGACGACGGAGCCGTTTTCTATAAAAAACGTCTTTGTCTTCCGAACGATCCCGAGGTTCGGAAAGACGTGCTTACTGAGATGCACTGTTCGAGATACGCTATGCATCCTGGGGGTGACAAGATGTACCAGGATGTCAAGCGACAATTCTGGTTTTCTGGAATGAAGAAGGCAATTGCAGACTTCGTTGCTCGATGTCTTGTTTGCCAGAAAGTTAAGGCAGAACGCAAACTTCCCTTTGGCCTTCTCCAGCCGTTACCTATTGGAGAATGGAAATGGGAGAACATCGCAATGGATTTTGTTACAGCCTTACCTCGAAATAATAAAGGGCAAGATGCTATCTGGGTTATTATTGACAGACTTACCAAGTCTGCACACTTCTTGCCAATAAAGTTCACGGATACTCCCGCCAAACTTGCAGAACTATATGAAAGAGAAATCGTACGCCTTCATGGCATACCACTCACGATCGTCTCTGATCGAGACCCTCGCTTCACATCAAACTTTTGGAAAAGCTTCCAAACTAGAATGGGTTCAAAGATCACTATAAGCACAGCCTTCCACCCTCAGACTGATGGGCAGTCAGAACGGCTTATCCAAATCTTAGAAGACATGCTACGATGCTGCATTTTGGACTTTAATGACGGATGGGCAAAGTATTTACATCTAGCTGAGTTTGCATACAACAACAGCTACCAAACTAGTATCGGCATGGCACCATACGAGGCTCTCTATGGTCGGCCTTGCAGATCTCCGGTATGCTGGTTAGATATGGCAGACCGACCGCAGTTGAGCCCTGAACTAGTTCAAGAGACTTCTGAGAAGATCACACTAGTAAAGGAACGACTTCGTGTCGCACAAAGTCGACAGAAGAGCTATGCTGACAAACGGCGACAGCCTCTGGAATTTGATAAGGGGGACTTTGTTTTTATACAAGTCCAGCCCACCTGAGGTGTCAAACGCTTCGGGATCAAAGGAAAGCTCTCCCCGCGGTATATCGGTCCATTTCCGATCATTGAACGTATTGGCAAACTTGCATATCGTCTGTCCCTTCCATCGTCCATGCCTAAGGTTCATGACGTTTTTCATGTATCTATGCTTCGCAAGTGTCGTCCTGATCCTTCGCATATCATCCCTTTAGTCGAGGTTCGGGTTGAGGAAGGAAATACGTATCAAGAGAAAGCAATACAGATTTTAGATAGAAAAACTCACGACCTACGGAGACGTAGCATACCACTTGTGAAAGTGCTCTGGGATCACCACGGCATAGAGGAAGCTACATGGGAACTAGAATCCACAATTAAACAGAAATACCCTGAATTGTTTTCTAGTACCACTTGACGATGTGATACATTGTATTATTTTCACTTATAAATACCAGGATGAAACATTGTTTACACTTATCTTCATACATTGTTTCACTTGAATAACTACGCAGATATCTGAAAATCATATCAATGGATATCGTGACGCACACACGCAGTGACTCCTTAGCAACCTGCGGCTCCTTCGCACGCCATACCCCTCATCCATACTTGACTTGATTTCGAGGGCGAAATCCCTTTAAGGGGGGTAGAGTGTAATACCCTGTATTTCACAAAAAAAAAAAATAAAATAAAAAAAAATAAAAAAAAATTACTATTTGAAATTTTTAGTATTTGGGCAACGCCCGAACGTTCAGGCGCGTGACAGAACGTTCAGGCGCAATGCCAGAACGTTCAGGCGCATGCCAGAACGTTCAGGCGCCTGACAGAACGTTCAGGCGCAATGCCAGAACGTTCAGGCGCAATGCCAGAACGTTCAGGCGCAATGCCAGAACGTTCAGGCGCATGCCAGAACGTTCAGGCATGCCAGAACGTTCAGGCGCCTGCCAGAACGTTCAGGCGCCATGCCAGAACGTTCAGGCGCATGCCAGAACGTTCAGGCGCCTGCCAGAACGTTCAGGCGCCATGCCAGAACGTTCAGGCGCATGCCAGAACGTTCAGGCGCATGCCAGAACGTTCAGGCGCCATGCCAGAACGTTCAGGCGCAAAAATCTCTATATAAGAAACCTCCTCATTTCTCATTCCTCACACCAAATCACCTTCTCTTGTGATTTTTCTTCTCCTTTCCACGCATTCTAAGTTTTTAGTCTTTGAGACTTCCGGTGCGGTGCAACAAAGTTCTGTCCGGAGAAAAGCGCCAGATCTGAAAGCGGTGCAACGAAGTTCTGTCCGGAGAAAAGCACCAGATCTGAAGGTGGGGAACGAAACATAGGTTTGCGTGTTTCATAACTTTTATTAAAGTTTACATTCAATTATTATTATGTCTACTATTCATTTACACTGCATTATGTCAATAATGTTTATGACCTGAATGTCCTAACTTTGCACGTCGTGATACCGACCCTGATAAGGATCACTAGACGTTGACAAAGTCAGTATAAATGTCAAGAAAAGACCAGACTAGTAGACTAAACTAGTTCATGCATTGGCATCATACATATCACCACCT
This sequence comes from Paratinospora sagittata, assembly GCA_035771175.1. Taxonomy (NCBI): domain Eukaryota; kingdom Viridiplantae; phylum Streptophyta; class Magnoliopsida; order Ranunculales; family Menispermaceae; genus Paratinospora; species Paratinospora sagittata. The sequence goes on along the minus strand of CM069596.1, from coordinate 24,428,465 downwards.
AGGGACGTATATGGTTTATGACTCATAGAATAGTTAGAAGCATTGCTCACTATTCATATTATTTCTCTGGAGAGGGACGTACATGAGAACTCGGCTACGCCGGGGAGGGACATCAGTACGTGAATCCAGAGCATCGTTCCTGAGGAGGGACGTACAGTGAGAACCTGGCTACGCCCGGGGAAGGACACCTGTACGTGAACTCAGGCGATGTACGCTCATCAAACCATTAATACGTGACGGTGTCATGCATACATACATATTGATTGATTATGATGCTTACATGTGTATTTAAGATATTTGATATTGAAGTATGCTTTATTAATTGTTATACTCATGCACTATTTACCCACTGAGCGCGTTAAGCTCACTCCAATATTATCAAATCTTTCACAGGAAATTAGGGTGGACTGGGTGCAGGTTATGGGGCCCACATTTTGTACCCTTTGTATGAATCATTGGGGATTTTGGGAGTATGTTCCCTTGACCATTTTATGTACAAAAGTATTCTGAATTATATGAAATCAGATTTGTACTGTGTACTATATTTCCGCTGCGCACTCTGTTATTACCATTATGATTGTTCCAAATGCGCGCCCCGTCCGAGAGTGTACCGCCGGTTTAGGCGCGTCCGGGCGGGGTGTGACAACAAGTGGACAACTAAATTAATTGATCTACCTTAAGTGTATGTTGAAATTTTGAAGCATCTATTTTAATGCTAGCTATACATAGCTTTTCAACTTTTCTATGTCACAAGAGATATGTATACTAAGACTAATTGAACTAGACTCAAATCCTTCACATAATGTTCAATTTCTTATTCTACCTCATGTTTCTACTAGTGTCTTATGCAATAATCAACAAATAATTAGAATATACACAAGTATAATAAATTTTCCATTTAATATTTTTTGTATAAAAAAATTATGGTTGTTCTTTTATGTCATTGTTGTGGAATTTTTGTACCTCTTCTTAATGTTTGTTTTAACCAATATATTCTGCCATTTTCTAAATAAATTTTTGTTCCTTTGATTTTTTGAATCTTAATATTTAAAAACTAAGTTTTTTATAACCATAAGTAAACATTATTTTGACATAAATTATTCCATCTCAAAGTTAATATTGTTTATAAAAAATGGCAGTATACAACATGTATATAACACATCTTTACCATAAGTTAGAAATTTTCATAAAATATTAATATATTTTATTTTGAGTACTTAACCATACTTCATAATTATAAGTTTTTTTTTTTTTTTTTTTTCTCTAGCTTCTAGCTTGAAAATCTATTTGTTTTGAAACTTTCACTATTCAAGAGTCATTAAGACTCTAGTTCACCTTTATCTATAAGTATAACATATTCATATATCTTGAAGACCCATACAAAGATCGTCATGTGTTTTGTTTTCATGTTTTGTTGAAATAAGTAACATCATCATTAAGCGCTTTGATGAGGCAGTAGAATACAAATGGATCAAATTTCTTACCCTCTTTTTTAAAATCCCGGTGCTTTGATATTATAGAAAACCATATTTTTAGTTCTAACAACTTCCTTGTCAAGTACATAATTTGTTAAATAAGTCTCATAAGAAGTATCCAAGATTTTTCATAAAGCTTTGACCTCTCATTATATAATAGCACATTCCAACCAAATACCTACAAGTGATCATTGTACGTAATCTTGTGTGTTTATACACTTTACATTTCCCTAAAATGTTTCATGTGAGATACACACACACATACCCAATTTGTTTACAATAATTTTAAAGTTCATTGTATCTTTGCACCATATGCTAAGAGTATTAACTATTGAAAGTTCATGTTTAATCCCTTGAATTCTAAAATATTCATCAAATAAATATTATTATTTTTAAATGTAAATGATGCATTTGAGGATTGCTTTTTTTTTTCCTTCTATCCACCATTCTATAGAAGTAGAAAGTATTTTAGTTTTTTTAAAGTGTATATCAAGCTAATCTCTTTTTTTATTTGTTAATATGAAATACAATAACTTTCATTAACTTTGTTATAGATGAATCATTCAATAGCCTTATTGATTTCAAATTGGTAACTCTAATATGCTTCATAAAAGAAACCAAAAATGTAAAATAGTAATATGTTAGGACATTTAAATTCTTCTCTGTCATATTATGAATAGAAACAATTTGAAGAAATATTACATCAAATTCTAAAATTTCAACTAAATTGACTAAACATTTCGTTTAATTTTTAATTCATGCATCTAAGAAGATTTTGTCATTAAAAATTGACATCACCCTCTTAAAGAATCTAGGCTGACTAAGATTATTTATTGCATACATGCATTTATAACCTAATAGGATTTGTAATATATACATCCATATAATAATAATATAGTTTAGATTCTTAAAATGGCAGGAATTCATATAAAATAAAGTTAATAAGAATGTCAATAACCGGTAGCTCAACCAGTTAGGCATCTACCCCGTCAATGAGGTGGAGGTAGTTCAAATTTCCTTAGCCTTATATGAGAAGAAGAATCGTGGTGCCACTATTAATGAGGGCTTGTTGTAGCCTTATTTGCTTGGTGTGGGCATTTATTCTCTAAATTAATTATTGAGACTGCCCTTATCTTTGATTAATTAATATGAAATAACTTGTATGCATATCATGAGCCAATGTAACAACTACTAAAGATTGACAAAGTAAAATAAAAAGTGGATTATAATAAAAATAAAGTGATGTTACCTTTAGACCATGAAACTCCACTCGACCGAAAGCTGGCCAATTAGGTAAAGGTCGATTGCCTTCTATAACTTTAGGGGATTCAATAGGTAAATTCATGTATTGATTTAACCTTTCTATCGAAACTATGTCATTTGCTAATATGCATTGTTGTTGCAAATAGAAGATAAGAAACACATTCAAGGAAAGACCATATGAGATTGCCATTCCAATTAGACCTGCAGATACAAAATGAGTTAGCAACTTATTTTGTTTGACTAATAAGAATTAACTGCATAATCCACATTGGATATTACCTAAGTAAAATATACTAATACCAGATATTCATGATTGAAGCCAAGCCAAATTTAACATTTTATCAAAAATATATTTCTAATAGTGATCCTTTTTTCTAGCTTAATTGATTATCATAGTGCATTACTAATTGTTACACCCAAAAATAGACGACGAAGAGAATGAGCAAAATATCAAGGAAATAGGGAAAATTAGATAGACAAACTGAGAAAAACCCAGTTAAAACCCCCCGGTCGTAACCTAAAGGTGTTCCCATCAGGCTGCGACTGGGGGATCTACCTCAGCCACGGTCGAGGAGGCCCCTTGACCAAGGCTGAGCCCTCGTCCCCTTAGGCCATAGACGAGGCCTTCTCCTCAACCATGGCCGAGGGAAACCTTCGGCTCCATTCGAAGGCATCTCGCGAGCTCGGCCAAGGCCACTCCCAGCCTTGGCTAAAGAACCCCTCTCGACACGTTGATCACAACTTGGATACCGCATAGAGCAAATCTCGAGGCACAAAATTACGAGCCAACTCCTGATGAGGAAAATCACAAATCACTCCTACTGATGGAGCGCAACATTAAATGCAAATAACACCCCCTCTCTCACTATAAAAAGAGGCTTCATTCTTTAGAAACAGGTATGATTTAAGCCTCCATTTCTCTACATACTTCTATTTTTCTCCTACATTCGCTAACTTAGGCATCAGAGTGGTTTCGGTGACATCCACCCAGTGTCACAACCTTTGCAGGTTCGAAGCGAGGCGACCCCGCTGGAGGATTTCGGAGGAAGAGCAAATAGTCTTCACATTTAGTTAGCCAGCATCAGTTCGCATCAGCCTGCGGACAATCAACGTCCTGAAAGTTATTCAGTTGATTTCCAAAGGTGAGGGCGCTTCTATCCAGAAAGCGTCCTGATAGTTTAATCAACTTATAACCATCAACATCCTCAAAGAAACATTCTTTGAAGAACTTTTAAAAGATCTTTCAGTGAGCTGATGCTAAGTCAGCTTCTTGACAACTTCAGAGGTTGACTAATATATAAGACCGCTACTATACAAGTAAGCGTCTTGATTAATCAGTTCATTTCAACCTTGAGCGTTATTAGCGTCCTAATGACCTATTAGCGTCCTGACTTAACAAGTTCAGGAAAGCGCTTCTATTTCATTAGCGTCCTGAAAGACTCTTTGAAAACAGTTTTGACTCGCGATAAAATATTCGATAAATGCGAATAAAAACTCAGTATATTTCAAATTAAGTATATAGTATTAAATCATTGGAAATATTGTTAAAAACATGTAGATTTAGAAAACATATGATAATGATATATGCATGGTTTTGAAAAACATTTTGAGCAATAATGATTAGAGAAAGATGTACCTTAAATACTTTGTGTATTTCTTTTTTCTCATAACCGTTAAATCCAACTCTTCATTATGAGATCTTCAATAAGAGTAATTCGGAGTTGAATGACTTGACTGTTGATCGAGAGATGTAGTCTTGAAGCTCGATCAAAACGTTCGAGAGAAGTGATCTTGAAATTATGATGTGATCGTTGAAGTCCGTTAGTTGAAACGAGCTTGATCATTGGATGTAAGCTTTGAGTTCCTTGATCGAGTCGTTCCTTGGCTTTTTGCTTTTCCTTTGGTGCAGAGATAAGTTCTTGAAAAACGTTCGTTAGCACCGAAAAATACTTTGTTTGTGATCATCAAAATATACTTCATCAAGTAGACTTTAGGGATGTGCTAAGGATGAACCATATAGGTCAACATACACATACCAAATAGCAAAAGCTATAGGCCCAATATAGGACAGGCGTACATTCGAAAACAAAAATAGCGAGCGGCTCAAGCGAACAAAACTCATGAAGCCCACGAATCAAGTAGATAAAGACTACAGAAGCAGTACCTTCCCACGCGCAAGACAACAATAAAAAAATAAGTACAGAAGGATAAGACGACCAAAGGAGCTTAACTGCAACCCAACCAGACCGCCCCTTGAGAAGACAAGGTGGTAATAGTTCTTTAAAGGAAAAAAAAAACCAAGAGCCTTTTGTGAAAAAACATGCCATCTCCAGCAACAACTAAAGGGATACAAAAGTAAGAGTGTAGAAACACGTAACATGCCCACATACGCATAAAGACTATCTTAAACAAACGAACAATAAGTCTAGATTCATAATTCAAAGGAATCAATATCAAAGACACCATCAAGATTCATTAATAAAGATAGGGTCACAAACATTCGACCCACACACAAAAGTCAACACATAATCCAAGCAAAGCAATGACAAAACAATGAAGAACAAAAGCTTGCATCCTTAAGGCTCCTAAGCACCCCTCTTTGCCCCAGGATAATTCTCGTCCAAAAACTTGAGGTTCCAGTTTGGACGGCGATGCTCGATCTCCGACTACAGGTCTTTCATACCCTCATAGTATCCCTGGTCGTTCGCCTCCTTGCCCACTCTTGCTACCTCGACCTCTTGTCCAACGCGCATGTTGTCCATCATGTGGTGAGTTTTGGCGAGCTACACTCTATCGCTCTTACCTCCCAATGGGCTATGGCAGCATCCCTCTCACTCTCAGTAGATTTGGCAGCATGCTCCTTGACCAACCTCCATTGCTAGAACATGCGTTGATCACAACTGTCTTGAACCTCCTTCAGCTTCGCGTTCGACTTCTCACAAGCAATACTCATCGCATAGGTTGCCTACAAATCAACGAAAAATGTTAAGATCCCAAAAAAGTACTCACAAAAACAAAAGAAAGAAGAGAAGTGGCACTAAGAAAAATTACCTGAGTGAGCTGAGCGATCACATCCTCCCACAGGGGCTCTAACTCGGTGTCCTAGATCTCCTGGACCTTTGCGCTCTTAATACTTACCTTAGAATTCTGGTTGACATACTCGACATAGTCCTCAACCTCCCCTATGGGGACAAGACCCGCAGACCCAGGGCAAGGAGCTTTTTTTTTCTCTGAGGCGAGGAACTCGACATCACCTTTTTCTTTCCCTTCCCAGATGAAGGAGTCAACGGAGCTAGGCTGGTCGTAGGATCGACAGCTAGGGGAGAGGAACTGACTTTGCTAGATTGAGCGGAAGTAGGATTACAAACCTTCCAAACCAACCACTATTGAGCAAACAACAATTCAACTTCATCCGTCATAGCTGGTGGTGGAGCTATTGGTCCACCCAAGAGAGGGGTAAATTGGGTGCGATGATCAATTTTAAAATTATCTTCCAATAAATTAGTAATTTACATGAGTGTATTGGAATTGGATGGATGAACAAGATGAATAGACTAAATTCAAACGTGTGACACACCGATTTATAGTGGTTCGGCCAAGCCTACGTCCACTGTGTAATCTTCCGATTAGGATTTTCTCAATCCACTAACTGATTCTCTTACGGGTGAGAACCAAACCATTACAACTGCTCTTTTACAGGTTAAAGGCAAACCTATTTTTTCACGGGCTAAAGATGAACCAAATTTTCTTTTTCTAGGATGAGGAGAAGTCCATGTTCCTTTTACAAGATAAGGAAGAACCCATTCTCTTTTAAAGGTTAAGAGATAACCTATCCTTTTTCAGATTAAGGACACACTTATTCTTTTACGCGATGAGGACGAACCGATTTCTTTTTTCAGGCTGAGGAAGAACCCATGTTCCTTTTAGAGGATCAGGAAGAACCGATTTTCTTTTTCCAAGCTTAGGAAGAACCCATGTTCTTTTTACGGGATCAGGAAGAACCATTGTGATTTCAAACCTGAAATCACTTAAGTGAACCACGTCCACTTGTCCTGGTTGTTTCACACCGAAACACACCAGCAAATTACAATTCAAATAATGTTGGTTCTAACAAAGTAGAACACTTTACAATTAAGCTCATTACATAGCATTACAAAGATATGAAATATGAATAAGTACTGCTAAGTTGAAATACACCTTCAGTCCTTTACCTTTCAATGTTAGGTATTACTCAAGTGCAGTTTCGAAAAACATGAATGATATGATATGAAAATTAGTGCTTCTTCGAAAGTAAAAAATTCCGAATAAGGATTGACTTAAAACACGAAGGACTAGTATAAATCAAAGACACAGACAATTTTCAAAATAGATATGGAATATAAGTATGAAAACTTCTGGTTCAATGATCAGTAGTTAACGCAACTACTGATATAGTTCAATACAGTACAACTGTATCTCTTGAACTATTTCTCAAATTCTATCTCTAGCAAGAATGATACCATATATGAATTAGTGCTGAGAATTTGAGTTGATACCAATAAAGATAGATTTTCAAAGATAAAGTATAATTGAAGCTCAATATGCTATTGTAATCGTAAAGGTATCAGTGAAAAATATTTTGAAAGATTAGAAAATGAAATTCATTTTGACACAGACTAACTTTCAAAAAGTATTGGCACAATACAAAATGATTGGCAAGTTGTTTGATCCTAAGTGCTGGTATTTATAGACTTAGTGGGACATAGCCATTAGACATTTGAAGTTTAAATAATATGAACGTTTACACACAACGGCTAGACTGTTATATGAAAATGACACACAACGGCTAGACTGTTATATGAAAATGACAACTACAATTTTTACTAACATTCTGGTTCTTTTCAGAATTCATGAAAAAAGAAAGTTTTAGAAAAACTTATTTCATGTATCAGAGACGATCTCTGATAGGTCTAAAAAGGACTCTGTGCAAAGGTTTGTTTTGAAAAAGTAAACTTACGTAGTGTACTTGTTCAAACAGTGACAGTTGTTGAATTAGCGTCCTGGCGCATAATGTCAACTTTGTTGTTTTGTTCCTTGAGGGCGCTAATGCACAATTAACGTCTTGCTGTGTTACAAAACAGTTAAGTGCATGAGAGCGCTACTATCCGAGTAAGCGTCCTGCCTTTAAAACATAAAACAAAACATGAGGGCGCTACAACTATTTAAACGTCCTACCAGTTAAAAACATTTTAAACAAAGACACAAGCACACTGAAGGACAATCAGCGTTTTGAAAATTACTAAGTTGATTCCAAAAGGCGAGAGTGCTTCTATCCAGATAGAGTCCTGATAGATTGTTCAACTTATAACTATTAGCGTCCTACAAGAAACATTCTTTGAAGAACTTAAGAAATCTTTCGGTGAGCTGATGCTGAGTCAGCTTCCTGAATAACTTCAGAGGTTGACTAATAGAGGAAGCCGCTACTATACAAGTAAGCGTCCTGATATATTAGTTCAATTCAACCTTGAAAGTTATCAGCGTCCTAATGAACTATCAGCGTCCTGACTTATCAAGTTCAGGAAAACGCTATTATTTCATTAGTGTCCTGAAAGACTCTTTGAAAACAATTTTGACTCGGGATAAAATGTACGATAAATGCAAATAAAAACTCGGTTGATTTCAAAATAAATATATAGTATTAGATCTTTTGAAATACCGTAAAAACATGAAATCAAAACATGCAGATTAGCAAAACATATGTAGATGATTTATGCATGGTTTTAAAAAATATTTTGAGCAATAATGATTAGAAAAAGATATACCTTAAATATTTTGTGTATTTCTCTTTTCTCATAACTGTTAAATCCAACTCTTCATTTTGAGATCTTTAATAAGAGCTTTACTCGAAGTTGAATGACTTGAACGTTGATTGAGAGATGTAGTCTTGAAGCTTGATCGAATCGTTCAAGTGAAGTGATCTTGAAATCATGATGTGATCGTTGAAGTTCTTTGGTTGAGATGAACTTGACCGTTGGATGTGATCTTTGAGTTCCTCGATCGAGTCGTTCCTTGACTTTTTTCTTTCCTTAGATGTTTTTGACGAAATCTTGATACACGCGCGTTTAGCACCGAAAAGTACTTTGTTTGTCATCATCAAAATATACTTTATCACAGTATATTTAGGAACGAACTAAGTGATGAACCACATAAGCTAACAGGAGCCATCCTCAACTTGGACTGAAAGCGATCAAGAACACCCGAAGGGTTCGATGGACCAGACATTGGAATTACTGTGACAAGGAAAAACAATTAGCAAAACAAATAAAACACAACAAATGTGATACAAGCTAACACCAACCGCCTGACTCACCACGAGGAGCGGAGAGAGGGTGCTAGAATCAGCGATCACTAATAAGGTCACGAGACAACTCGAAGAAGTCAACTCAACGAAGACACGCTTAGAGGACCGCAAGCGTAAAGTAATCAATCCTCTATTCCAATTCCGCAAAAATATAAGGGCTCGTGTGCTATCTGCATGCAACAAGGGTGAACCAACAAGAACGGAAAAATTGAGCATAAGTAGAAATATCGAAACACCCTCCCCTTTGCCTTACCCAACAAACGATAGCTCCGACGAATCCAAGGCTTCAAACTTTCATCTACCGAAACCCCACTAACGAAAAACCATTCTCTCATCCAAGAAAGACCATACTGAAAACTCCACTCAATCAATTTCTCACGACAATGTGGCATAGCCCCATACTAGCCATAAGAATTCCCATGTTAAACCAACTTATAACAGTAAAAGAACTCCCTAAGACTAAAATCTTCAAGACCGTGCTTCATCTACAAAAACAAACAACTTACTAACAACCCCCATACCCAAAGACACAACTGGGTAGACGCAACTTCCAATTTAGCCAAAAACTTCCCTAAAATAGGATTTTAGTCTAAAGAGCCCTGAAATGAACCGTCGAAGGAACCCAAAATTCATAAAACACCTCATGGATCTCTTTTGTAGTCATGATAGCTCGGTGAAGGCTGGCTTATAAACCACCCCACCTCGCACCTCACAGTCCACAATGTCATCTCCCGAATCCCCTCCAAGGACAAAAGAATCAAAAGTGCACAACACATCCTCGCTAAGAGGAGTGCTACTAGAATAATAACTAAAGGAAAAAGACTTCGTTGCACTACTATGGTATTGGCCATCCAACGTGTAAGGTCAAGGTTATCACACGAGGCACTCATGATTCCCACCTAAGCCAACAAGTAAGGTAAGACATGAAGTGTATGCCTAGACATGCCCAACCACCCGACACTTAGCACAAAAGATGAAACAAAACAGTGCAAACAACAAACAACAAGCGAGAAGCCAAACTTAGCACACTTAGAACGTAGAAAGGAACCCGCTTGAACTCCAAACCAAGGAAAAAAGAAAACTAAAGAAAAAGAAAAGACTAACTTCTATGCCACACCCAAGACAAGCGAGACGACAAGCCTGAACTCAAAACAATGAATAGAGAGCAAGTTCACACTCCTATATAAAAGCAAAGGTAGGATTCACATAACTAAACAACTCCCACAACACCGAATCAAACAACTCAAATGGCGAGCAAACCGACACACAAGATCTCAACCCACTCACCAGGGGCTTACTGTCACACCCAAAAATAGACAAGGAAGAAAATGAGCAAAATACCAAGGAAATATGGGAAATCAAATAGACAAACCGAGTAAAACCCGATCAAAAACCCCCAATCGCAGCCTAAGGGTGTTACCATCGGGTTACGACTGAGGAACCCCCTCGGTTATTGATGAAGGGACCTCTTCGGCCATGACTGAGGGACCCCTCTCAGTCATAGTCGAGGCATTTTTCTCGATCATGAATGAGGGCAGCCTTCAGCTCCAACTGAAGGCATCTTGCAAGCTTAGCCAAGGCCACTTCTAGCCTTGGCCAAAGAACCCTTCTCGACACGTTGATCGCAACTTGGATACCGCACAAAGCGAATCTCGAGACACAAAATTACGAGCCAACTCCTAATGAGGAAAGACACAAATCATTCCCACTAACAGAGCACAACATTAAATGCAAAGAACAACCCCTCTCACTATAAAAGAAAAAAAGGCTTAATTCTTCAGAAACAGGTATGCTCTATGCCTCTACCTCTCTACATACTTCTATTTTTCTCCTACATTATCTAACTTAGGCATTGGAGTGGTTTCGATGACATCCACCCAGTGTCACCACCTTTGTAGGTTCGGAGCGAGGCGACCCAGCTGAAGGATTTCAGAGGAAGAGCAAATAGTCTTAACATTTAGTTAGCCAGCATCAGCCCGCGATCAAACGCAAGAGATTTTTGGCTGAAACACTAATGTTGTTGCCATATAAATCTTAATTGGAAACTTCAGCATGTAAATTCATGTAAGACATTGTATAATAGTATTTAAACGAGATTTTAATCTATGAGTTATGATCTTTTTGAAATATCCATATAAGAATATCAAATGAGTTTCTTAGATAGGACAATTTTTTATTTGGCATAGAGGTCACTACTTTAGGGGCAGAGAAGTTTTCAAAATTATGGAAAGAATTAGTTTTATGACTTTTATAAGACTATAGGATGAAATGAGAAAGATAAATAAAAAATAATTTTTTTTTATAATAACAACTAAAAGTTTATAAATTAATGCATATATAAAATGATAAAAGATGACTAACAACACGAAAACAACCATTTTATTCTTCTCTCACATTCAATTGAAAATTTGTAGTTGCAAAATTTGTACTTTATAATCTTAAATTGTCATGTTGGAATAAATATTATCAAATAATTAAAATGATTTTCAATAATTGTTCGATTGCGTATATAGAATTTAAATTGGGTGATTTGGCATAATTAATCAACATCTAGGCTTCACTTGGACTATAGATGGTTCATCAGATATGCTTGACCATTATATTTTCATGTTATAGTAGTTCATGGAGATTTTACAAGAACATACAAGATTAGAAAAAACGCTCTGAGTATCATCATAACCAATATATCATTTATAAATTTGTAAATCCCGTCGTTTAATTTATCATCAAGTAGGGAAACTATATTAACTAACATAACTTAACTCAACAAAGCCTTTACAAGGCCCACTACGTACATTTGTTTCCTTCAAACTGCTCTATCAATGACTAAGTTGACATTTATATTACAAGTATTATATTTTTCGTTATCTATCCACTCTTTTAGGTTAGCCTCTATCATTTCCATTATTGGAGGGTCAACCATCCTATGAAAATAATTAAATCCATAAGAAAATTTCTTAGCCTGAACATTGTAAATTATAACTAAACCTTCATCAGCCTACAACCTCTAGAGAACAATACCCAAAGTGCTTGTCATATTTTGTTTACTCTTGATCATAGTTAGGGTTGACACCATCCCTCCGCTAAAGGTCAAGTGGTGGAAAAACACCCCCAAGATAGCTAAGGGTCTTATGACCTATCATCTAAAATTCGATCTAAACCATGTATCCCACCTATCAACAAGTGTTGATTTCAATTCATCATCGCATCATCTAAAAATACAATAATCGAAGAACTTACATCTTAATTCTATATCTAATGACTATCTTTACTAACTAGGTAACTTCCATCAAAAAGGCCTTCACTACTTGATGACAAGGGGATTAAGTCATAATTTACTAATATTTAGGACTTCTTTTATTAGAAAATTAGCAATGGTTAATAGTTGAGTCCAATTACATATAGGAAATTAGAAAGTTGTTTAGTTAGCTTAGAAGTTGTTTTATATTGGTAGTTGTTGAGTCCAATTACAAAGGGATGTAGTTGTATTACAATTACAATTAGAGGCTTGTTTGATAGGTGTAGGGAAATAGTTGTTAATCCAATGACCCCCATGATGGTGTTTTGATGATTCCAAACAACATGTGTCACATGTACTAATCATCTTAATTGAGAGTTTCAACTTAAAAGACTAGCATGATCATATCAAAGGATTCAAGCTTGAAGATTTGTCAATATCAAGACAAAGGATTGTAATATTTATTTTGGATTTTTCTAAATGATCTTAGGTGGTAGAATCTTCTCTAGGATTGCTTAGATAAAGTTTCTATCTCAAGTTTTCAAAATGATCATTGATTTTCAAATGCTTTGAAAATGATTTCAATCATGTTTTTAACTTCATTTGGAAATGGTTTCAAGTGTTTTCAAATCTTTAAAATGATGTTTAAGGTGTTTAATTTGATTTGAATGTCTTTGTGCAAAGTTTTTTGAAAAGAAAATCGAGTTTTAGTGCTAAGTGGTTGACCAGTGCGCTCCTTAAGGTGACCAGTTCGCTCCCAAATATGTGACTTTGATAAGGTTGGTCTTGGCTACACCAAAAGGTCAAAACAGAAATCATATAATAATTTGTTGCCCCAAAGACTCACTTGCCATTATTGTAATAGGCAAGGACATACTATCCTTAGTTTAGTATGATAAGAAGGGTAGACTTGCATGGGTAGAGAAGACTATTTTAAATGATGCTAACTTTGATAGACCCAAAGCCACTTGGGTACCAAAGTCAAAAGTCTTCTATGTGGTGTAGGATGGTTCGCAAAAGAGCTTGTGGTATCTTGATAGCAGCTACCTAAAGAACATGACAAGATAAATCTAAGTTTTTGAGTCTAGCCCGCAAAAATGGAGGGAATGTGACCTTCGATGACAATGGCAAAGGTAAAATAGTCTGCATTGATACCATAGATAAGGGTTCATTTTCCATTTGTGATGTTTTATATGTAAAAGGTCTTAAGCATAACCTCTTGAGCATAAGTTAATTGAGTGACAAGGGTTATGATGTAAGCTTTAAAGAAAATAGGTGCATCATTAAACATGCTAATGGTTCCAATGCATTCATTGCATCTAGACATAAGAATGTTTATTCTACCAATCTTGAAGAATTATGTGATCAAAATGTTTCATGTATGAGTGTTGTTATTTGTAATGATGCATGATTTTGGCATAGGTGATTGGCTCATTTTAGTATGGATAACATTTCTAGACTTGCCAAAAATGAAAGGGCATTCCCAAAGGAATGTACCTAAAAGATAAGGTGTGTGAACCTTGTTAATTAGACAAGCATACCAAATCTTCTTTCAAGAGTAAGAAAACGTGTCTGCATTTAATGTTCTTGAAATGATCCACATGGATCATTTTGGACCTACCCAGACTCAAAGTGTAGGAGGAAAATCTTATATGTTTGTTATTGTTGATGATTTTTCTTGTTTTACTTGGGTGTTCTTTCTTTCACATAGGCATGAAGTATGTGATATTTTCATGAAATTTTGTCATAGGGTAGAAAATGAAAAAGGGTATAAGATTTCTATTATTAAGAGTGATAGAGGTAGAGAATTTGTAAATAAAAATCTAGAAGATTTTTGTAGCAAATAAGGTTATACTCACCATCTCTTAGCCCCTAGAATTCCACAATAAAATGGAGTGGTAGAAAGAAAAAATATGACTCTTCAAGATATGTGTTCTATGCTTTGTAAATTTAACATTGTTACACATTTCAAGGCTGAAGTAATCAACATGACATGCTATGCAATGAATAAAACATTAGTTAGAAAAAGCATGAAAAAGACCCCATATGAACTTTGGAATGGTAGAGTACCCAATGTTGGACATTTTAGAGTATTTGGCTGCAAGTGTTATATCTTGAATGACAAAGACAATTTGGATAAATTTTATCCAAAATCTAACATTGGCATTTTTTTTACGTGTTCCTCTTATAGTAAGGCCTATAGAGTGTGCAATAAGTCTTTTAGAGTTGTAGAGGACTCTTTTCATGTAAAATTTGATGAAAGTGATCCTAAAAAGATTTTGAATGATGATCTTGAGAAACTAAATTTAGATGATGATGATGATGTTCTCAAGAGTTCAAAGGACTTTGAGGATAATGTTGATCAAACCCAAGAAGTCACCAAGAACTCTAGGCTTCTCCTTAGTCTCCCAAAAGATCAAATTCTAGGTGACCTATCTAAGAAAGTGTCCACTAGAGCAGCACTTAACAAAGATCAAGGGCATATAGCCTTTGTAGAACCTTCTAAGGTTAAAGATGTTCTAGGTGATGAAAACAAGATTTTTGCTATGTGAAAAGAGTTAGGTCACTTCAGTAGAAACAATGTATGGGAATTAGATCCAAGACCTTATCTTCAATCTGTCATAGGAACTAAATGGGTTTTTAGAAATAAAAATGATGAAAAAGGAGTGATTGTGAGAAATAAGGCATCAAAAGGAAGGAATTGATGATGAAGAAGCCTTTGCACCAGTAGCAAGATTAGAGACAATTAGAATGCTATTAGTTTATGCTTGCTATAGAGATTTTCATCTTTACCAAATAGATGTAAAAAATGTATTTCTAATTGGGTACATAAATGAAGAGGTATATGTAGAACAACCTCAAGGTTTTGAAGATTCTCAAAACTAACATTATGTGTATAGGCTCCATGAAGCCTTATATGGATTGAAACAAGCTCCTAGAGCTTAGGATGATAGGTTGAGCACATTCCTTCTTGAACATGATTTCCACAAGAGTAAACTAAATCCCACTTTGTTTATCAAGCACAAAGATTCTGATATGTTACTGGTTCAATTCTTGTAGATGATATCATCATTGGTGTTTCAAAAACTCATCTTTGCAATGAATTTTCCAAAATTATGCAAGATGAATTTGTAATGAGTATGATAGGAGAATGTACAAACTTTCTTTGTTTGCAAATTAAGCAAATGCCTAATAGCACTTTCTTAAGCCAAAGTAAATATGCTAAGGATATGATTAAAAAGTTTAAGTTTGAAAACTTGAAAACCATAGATACCCCATGTAACTCAATTATTAAGATGGACAAAGATGAAAAGGGCAAACCTGTAGACACCAAACTTTATAGAGGAATGATAGGTAGCTTGCGATATTTGACAACATGTAAGCCAGACATTATGCGTAGTGTCTATCTATGTGCCTGGCTTCAGTCTAGTCCTAGAGAATTCTACTTAAAGTGAGTTAAAAGAATCTTTAAATATGTTAGTGTTGGACAACGGATTTAGGAACTTGGTATCCTATAGGTACTTGCTTTGAGCTAAAGAGTTTTGTATACTCTGACTATGTTGGTAGTCTAATTGATAGGAAGAGTACCTTCGCGTTTGTCATTTGTTGGGTAATTCTTTGGTTTCTTGGTTAAGCAAGAAACAAAACTCAGTGGCATTATCCACAGCCGAAGTGAAATACATTGCAGCTGGTAGTTGTTGTGCTCAAAGTTTATATATGAAACAACAACTAGAGGATTACCGATTCCATGTTGATTGTGCTGAGAAATTTTGTGACAACACATGTGCAATTAATATATCTAAGAATCTTGTTTTGCACTCTATAACTAAGCACATAGAAATTGGACATCATTTTCTTAGGGATCATGTTTAAAGAGGTGATGTGAAATTGACCTATATTGGTATAAAGGATCAACTCGCTGATATTTTTACCAAGGCTTTGCCTAAGGATAAAGTCATTCACATCCGAAGAGAGTTAGGCATGTTTAGGGAATCAAATGCTTCAAATCTTTGATTATTTATGTTATTTGATTGTATTTGGTGCATTAGACAAAAGATGGGATCTTAAAAATTCGTAATTTTTTTTATTTTTTGTCTTGGAAGCACCAGAGCGCTAATGGCTCTGTCTTATGGAAAATGCCAGCGTGCTACCAAGGGTGGCAGTGCACTACCTCTGGGAAGTAGGAAAACCCTCCTTTTAGGTTTTCTACAATAGCGCGCTAGTATAGTTGACTAGTTCACTAGGGTGCCTTCAAGCATAAAACCCCTCTCGGGTCCTTTACGCTAACGTACAACCACAGAACGCCAGCGTGCAAGCGGTCACTGTTTAAGTGAACCCAATAAATAGGGCCCATGACTTTTCTTTCTCATTTCTCTCATTCTCTCCTCTTCTAGCGCGCTTGTCTTTCTCGACCTAGCTCGCTCGCTCACATATCCTCTCTTCTCATTTTTGCTCATTTTGGAGCCTTCCTCCGCATTTCTTGGACTGAATCTCGCGTTATTCTGTGGTAAATCTCATTTTTCTCTCTATTTTTTTTATTTCTAGCTCAATTTTTCCATATTTCTGTCAACCTAGGATTTCAAAATTACCAACCATGGCACCTAAAAGACTTAATATTCCTTTTCGTTCTACACGACAAAGGGAACCCTCCTTGAGCCTGATCCTGAAAAACGAGTTAAAACTCATCACGATAAGCCTTCAAGACCTAGGACACACTCCGTTCCACCACCTGTTCTTCCACCCATGCCCTATGAAGAAATTAAAGAATGGTATCTCTCTCGCATTGTAACTAATGGTGCTTGGGTTGATTTCGAATGCTTCAGTGTAAGATTCCGATAGAGGAGTATTTCGAACACCAAGCTTGGATCTTGGTTATTACCTACAAAAACAAGTGGTATCCAACCCTTGCAAGATTCTCTATACTAACCTAAAATTGAAATTGGATTTAGGTTATGTGTTTACCACTACTATGCTTGACCGCAAGTTTGAAATTACTTTAGTGCATTTCACATCATATTTTAACATTCCTACTGATTGTCCCATTGCCACCGAGGTAGAGAACAAAGTTGTTTTCCCTTGATACAACCTTCTTGTGGCCTTGAATCTAATTTTTAATGAGCAGCATGACTTCATACCAAAGGATCTCCAAAACACCTAGTTTCAGTTCATTCCCAAGCTCTACAATATAGTTTCTCGTCTTTTCCAGCCTCGCGACGGGAGTAGAGGCAATGTGAAGGTCTTTGACCTTTTCCTTACTTGGCGTTTCTACTCCAAGACTCGCATTGACCTCACCCATGCCATCATGGATTATATGGACTTGATTCGTCACCCACATCGATCCATTTCCTTTCCTATTCATCTCACTCACTTCTTCAAGGACACCAACATCAATATTCCTCTTGAGAAAGATGTCAAAAAGCTTCATGTCAATGGTCGCATTTGATCCATTACTGTGAAGCATATGCATTATGTCTACTTCAATCCCAAGCGTAGATGGATTCACAAGGACGATCTCCCTCAATAAGTTGAGGAGAAATCTCTTTCGTCTAAAAGGACTGATGACCTCCCACCGACTGACTCAGAGGCAATTGAGTCTGATGTAGTTCCCCGGGTGCAACATCGGACCATGACCCTCCTGATTTTCATGAGACTACATTAGTACCTCCTCTAGATATAACGAGTCCCAACTCGTGTGCTCCATCACCGCCTTCCCCTCGTACCTCACCAGTTTCAGCAACAGATCATTCTTTGCCTCCTCTTATGGATGCCATAGTGCCACAACCACCTCCTATTCCATCTGCTCCAGTGCCCGCTCCTGCAGTTTTGGATACTATCGTACAACAGATTCAGGCCTTATAGGATAGTCAGAAAATTATGTTCGCAACACTTTCTTCATCTTTGACTTCCCGGTAGACTAGGATGGATGCTCAGGAGCATACCATTGCCGGCATTTGTGACAGAGATCCCTCGTCTTCATCTCAGTCCAACTCGATCCTTCTGTGGTTCGAGAACCTTGAGCTGACCATCAGGAGTGTTGTGGGTCAATCTGTAAGGACGCTAAACAACTTCGTGACTTAAATGGAGGCCATGGCTTCTCATCTTGCGTATGCTACAACCACTATGCAGGTTATAGCCACCCGAGTTATTCTTGGAGTTCAACATATTTAACAGATAGAGGCCATGCTTGATGTTCGACCTCGATTGGCATCTCCATCTCCTGCTCTTGCTTCAACTTCTGCCCCACCTCCGCCTCTTGGTCGTGCTCGTGCATCTTCTTCTCGCCGCCCTCTAGCTTCCAGTTAACCGTCTCGTCCACCCTCTCCTTCAGAGACTATGGTAGAAACTCTTCTGGATTTGGCATCTAGACAACCTCCTACGTATTGATGTGCCCTTCTTTTTGTGATTTTAAAAGGGGGAGAAGATTAGCTTTCTTAGGAGTACAGGTGTTAGATATATGTTGTGTGTTTTTTATGTATCTCAATATAACACATGTATGCTTTTGACTATGCTTCTATGTATTCATCTTAGTACTTTTGGTGTTTTATGAAATTTTTTCCTTTGATTAATGGATACTATTTTCTTTGCATATGGACCCTTTTTTTTGATATTGCTTGCTTCTGTGTGTTTTGGCATATGTGTGATCACATCATGTTAAAACAAAATGCTGCCAAATTTTTTTAAGAGCCCATGCATTCAAACTAGAATAGTTTGCTTCTGAGGCCAATATAAAGAGTTTGAAATCATCAAAAAAAAGGAGATTGTAGGACCAATGTGTTGACCTAAGTTGTTTTCCACTTCAAATTCTCCTAAGTGTTTTGATGCTAACAAACAATATAACCATGGTGCTAATGGTTGAATTGAGTATGTTTCAGTACCAAATATCCAGTTTAAGGCCAATGCAAGATTCAAGCTTGTTCAAGTACAATATGTTGTCTGACTATATCTGTTTGGAAATGTGACTAAGACAAAGCCATGACTACGTATTAAAAGTCAAAACTGAAGGTCAGGATCGAGGATATATCAAGTTGAAGTCAAGAGTACACATTCGGTTTACATGTAGTCAAAGCAAAATGGTTGGTCAACCAAAGTCAAGCAAAAGTCAACTAAAAGTCAACCAAAGGTCAAAGCATTGAAATGTAACGAAAGTCTTATTTTGTATTTGCTTAGATCCTCTTAGGTTGTAGGTTTCCTCCTAGATTGATCAACCACATGCTTTTTTGATCGTTTTCCTTTAAATGCTCAATTTTCAGTTTTTCCGTTTTTGGTACATGATTTTTCGGTTTCTCACTCTCGATTATGCTCATTTACATCTTTTCATTTTAAATGCTATAAATGTTCATATTGCATAGTTTTTCAGTATTGAATTTTTTAAGGCATGTGATCATAAAAGTCAAGGAACTCACTCCTCTTGAAGGAACTCATTCTTCCTGAAAGAACTCACTCCTTGATAACCTTTGAAGTAAAATTGCTTTTATAAATTTGTTTCTAGATTAAAAATTCACTTTTTAAATGTTTTTCGATGTATAATCATCTAAGGAAATCATACATAGTCAAGAAACACATTCTTGACATGTAAATGTTTCTCAAGCACTCGAGGAATGCACTCCTACTTGAAGGAACGTATTCCAACAGGACAAAGCAATTAAATTTTGTTTAAGACATTGAGGAACTCACTCCAGCTTTAAGGAAAGCATTCCACACAAGGGAAAAAATGTTCATCACTCTCAGACTTTGAGGAAAGCGATCCAGCAGGAAGGAACGCGTTTCATCAGGTTTGGACAAAAAAGTGCAATTTTATCTTGGGTCTTAAGGAACGCGCACCTCATTGTGAAGAAACTTTTTTCCTTTTTTGTGGAACGCACTCCTCTGGCAGGAATGCGCTCCACCTGGGTTTTTGAGATTTTCTGATTTTCGACTTATAAAATCCGAGCTTTCATTTTGGGTCGTTGATTTCTCCTTAAACCATCATTAAACAATCTAATCTTTGGCATTCAATTTAGGTTTAGGGTTTTTGAGAATGATTAAGTATTTAAACTCTCATTAAACCTCCTCTTAATGGATCTTTACACACTTCTTAAAAATACAGAAAGAGCATTGAAAGAAGTAGGGTGCCAAAGTTTTTTGAAAAACAACTTGTGTTTGCACGTTCTCTGATTTTTTAAGCTTCTCGAAGAATTTTTCCATTGCATGTATTAAAAAGATGAAAGGGCTAAAGCTTTTATTCTATTATTGGTCAAATCAAAGTTTTTCTTCCACCTATTCCAGCGGTGCTTTCATTTTTTACTTTTTGTGGCGAAGAAATTCCAAGAAGAAACCATTACTCTTTGTAAGTATTTCGAGGTTTGTTTGGTAAGAAACAATCTCTCTCAATCTTCATTGTATTTGAGTTTATTTGTATCTTTGAGCTTTACTGTACTTATTCTAAGTGTTTAGAACAAAATCATCACTTCCTTGTTACTCTCCTTGACTTGTTTCTAGTTGAGAAAAATTAAGTCAGGTGATTGTAGTTCACTTGAGATTCCAAGGTTGGAATCAAAGTTTGGTTCATTCTTATCCCACAAAAGGATATTGTAGCTTCATCCTTAACTCGTAAAAGGATAGACTTGCTTTGAACCTATAAAAAAACATTGTAACGGTTTGATTCACCCCCATAAAGTGAATCTGAGATAGCGAAATCCTAGAGAAGGTTTCTCTAGGTGTGGAGGTAGGAAATAGCTTTCCGAACGACGTAAAAACTCTTGTGTCCTTGCATTTATTTTCTGCATTTCACTATTATACATGATTTACTTGATAATTGGCCGAGACACCCAATTCAACCACCCTCTTGGGTGACTAACACAATAACCTTCTAAGATGGAGTTTTGATGATTACAAACAACATTCCTGACACTCTAATGTGTGTTTAAGTATTGCACCAAAGCTTATCAAAATCACATCAAGATAGCTATCAAAACTTCCATGATCAAAGCATGAAGATTTTTTATATGTAATGCTTGCTAGAGCTACTTAGGATGTAATGTTCTTCTTTAGGTTTCTCAACAAAATTCATCTATCTTCATCTTTATTTTAAAATGTTTTGATTCTTCTCAAATCCATCAAAATGAGTTTCTAATGTGTTTCCAATCTCATACTTAGTGTTTTGAATGATTTCAATGTTTTCAAACATATGTTAAAGTGTTTTTTGATTCATTGAAGTTGCCTTTGATTTGCAAAACTTGGTTTTTAAGTGTTTAAGGCCTCCAACGCGCTAGCCCCTGCTATAGTGTGCTACTCAACTAGTCGAAAATTTTTTGAAGTCTTTGAAAAAGTGAATAGCACATTGGTATAAAGATCAACACGCAAATGAAAGCCCAGGTTTTAGTGAGGCTCTCTATCACTTTGGCCAGTGCACTAAGACAATGAGCCAACGCTCTAGCTGTTGCCCATAAAATGGTTGGGGCTCTGGAATTTGACCCAACACGCTAGTGCCCTTGGGGACCAAAAACCAGAGCTCTTAGAAAAACTAGCCAGCATGCTAGGAGAGAGCGCCAGCGTGTTGGAGCCCCCTGTTATAGCAAATTGACATTTCTCAATTTTCTTGGAAGTGATGTGTACCATCCATTTCCCCATTTGTGTTATGCCATTCTTCCATGTTTTGTTAACAGGTCTGTTACCCTCTCTTTGATGAAAAACTTGATGCGTTGTACCATAAGTTTGAATTTGAATTTTGAAGTTTCTTGGATATTGAAACCCTAACTTTGAGCATTCTCTAGTTTCCATATAAAAAGAAAGTTATGTTATTTGTTCAACACAACAAAGAGAAAGATTTGAAATTTCTCCTATCTTTTAAGTGTTCAAAACATTCTTGAGTGATTGGTGAATGTTTTTACATCTTGAAAGAATTTTTGGAGTTTAATTAAAGTTATTCAAAAGCTCTTCAAGTGTTCTTCTTCTCATTCAGCCGTGCTTCAACTTTTACCATTTTGCTGAGCAATGTAGAGGAGACCAAATAATATTTGTGTAAGATTCTGAAGGGTTCTTGGTAAGAGAACTCCTTCCGTTTGTATTCATTTCATCTCTTGTAAAGTGACTTGTGTCACTAGTGTAAAAGAATGAGTGAGTAGGTTGATTGTAAAGGTTACTGACACATGTGAAGTGAGATTGTAACTGGTTTGATCCTCACCCTTGAAGTAGGATCCATAGTGGGCAGTTTGAAAAAATCTTGATTGAGGAGATCAAGTCGTGGACGTAGGCTTGAAGAGTCAAGCCGCACTAAAATCCTGTGTGCACTCTTTTACTTGTTTCCTTGCTATTTCTATTTCAATTTTTTGAAAGGTAAAAATCTTGCATAAAGTTCAAATTCACCTCTTCCCCCTCGCCCCCCTTGGACTTTAATCTGGGCCAACACCTACATCGATTGAGGATGACAATGGAAATATATGATTGGATACATCGTCATTTCAAACGACAATGAGGATCCTGGTAAGTAGAAGAATGTTTAAAGAACACTAATTAAGATCACATGAAACCCTACAATAAACAAATTTTGAGGGTGAAATTCCTCTAAGGGGGGAAGAGTGTGATACCTAGGCATTAACATATAACAAATTAATACATAATTATCTTAAATTGATAAATACACATACTATCTAACATGGAACAAGAAGATTTCCTGAGACCAGGCTAAGGACACTTAACTAAGGTGTCCACTCAACCTACTACAATGCAAATCATCACCCAAACCAAAGTTACAAAAGAAGTCCCGAAGAATGTCTTGACAAGCAAGACGTCTCAGGCGAAGACGTCTCCTGAGCAATTTTTGAGATACTTGTGTACCAAATGTCTTGTGTACGAGACGTCTTGGGGAAGACGTCTAAGGTTGTAACGGGTGTAAATAGTGCTCACGACCCTCAGATTCACCCTCAAATGATCTTGGAGGGATTTGGACAGTTAGAAGGTTGATCTTGATCATGAAAGCTATAAGTTGGGGACGATGGCATAGGTTTGCATAATATTTATGTTTCTCTATGAGGTTTTTCATACACATTCTCATATTACTTTATATTCACATGCTTGAGTTACATATGATGAGAATTCAAAAACCTCGAGACATATTAATAGCAACGATGTCGAATTCGAGAAATGACATTAATCTCAATGCTATGCACACACCTTATTATCTCACCTAAGTATAATATCCCAAGCTTAGCCGTAGTAGGATATTTATGGAGCTCGACTTGTGGAGTCTAGTAGCAACTACAGTTCTATTGATGGACTTGAATCCATGACTATATGGCGCCTGACTTGTGGAGTCTGATAGCGGCCGCATTTATATTGATAGTTGTACTCATGTCATTATCCATGTTGTACTCATTATAATTGTACTCTCATTTTGTGACTTTAATTAATTGTATTATTTACGTTGTGATGCTTTCTTTATCGAGTAAAATAAATTTTGGAATACCTGCTTGACCTATTGAGTGATAGCTTACTCCCTTGTTAACATTTTTCAGGAGTTTAAGATGGATCCGAGTTGACCTGTTTAGTGGGTCGCCGCCTTACCCAACCCACGTTGGGTCTTTAACTTTTTCTTTATCAAGCCGGACCATGTACTTTGGTAGTGTAGGCTACTTATGTTTTAAGGAGAGCATGTTCTCCTATTTTGATGACAAGTCTGGCCTAATGATGTAAATATTATATTTTGATTTAATTAAATGATCCCTTTTTGCACCATGCTTCTTTTGCACGAGAAATTATTGTCATGCCCCATTGAGGGTCGCACTGTTGGTACTGCTTATTTGTTCTTAATTACACCGACCAATGGCGGGGTGTGACAATATAATTACTTGTAAACCTAATTGTTGGACTAGAATTTTTGGATTTTGATGTTATTTTGGGTATGGATTAGTTAGCAACATATCTTGGTTATCTTAATTGTTTCTCATAAGGAAATTGCTCTTCAAAATTCTTGGATACCCAACCTTTGTGTATAGTGCCTTAAGTGACGAAACAAATATTTTAGCTGGTTTTAACACTACAGGGTGAAAAGAAAAATGAAGTAATGCTTGCAGATATCCTTATTGTCCGAGGGTATCCAAAGGTCTTCCTACAAATTTATTTGAATTACCTCCAAGATTAGAGTTTAATTTTATTATTGAGCTTGTTCGACAAAACTCATTTCCATCTATCATATAAAATGACACCCAAAGAGTTGCAATGGTTGAAAGTCCAACTAGAGAGTTTCTAGCTAAGGGTTTTATTCAACCCTATATGTAACCACAAGAAGCTCCGGTCTTATTTTTGAAACAAAAAAATAAAAATAAAAATAGAGCTTAAGACTATGTATTGATCATAAATGGTTGAAGAAGGTAATAGCAAAGAACAAGTGTACTCTTCTTACCATTGATGATTTATTTGATGAAGTGAAGGAAGAAAAATTTCTCTAAAACTAATTTGAAAATTTTATTACAATTAATTGAGTATCAAAGAAGAGAATGTTCCTAAGGTTGTTTTCTAGTAATTTACTATAAATTTCTAGTAATGCCCTTTGGAGTGACTAATGTGGACGCCACATCTGAGTATTTGATGTAAAGGGTACTTAAGCCATTTCTATATTACTTTATCATTGTATTTATTGACAACATCTTGGTATAATCCAAAACTAAAGAGTGGCATGAGTAGTACCTCTAGCTAACACTAACTCCCAATGCAAAAAGTGATGAGGATATGATTCATTTTCAATGAAAGAGAAGGTAAACATAAAGCTTGTACATGCATGCACTCACCTGAGCCAAGAGATTTTGGTGGAAGAAGCACTATAACAAGAGCCGAAGAAGAGACAACAATTGCACATAGTATTTCCAAACGCCGGATAAACCATTCATTTGCTGCAAAGCTATGCAAGTATGGACTTGCATTTTTATCAATCAGCTCAAAAAATTTACTAAAGAATCCATTTTCTTCCTTGAAAGCTCTTATAGTCATGGCTCCTGCAACCGATTCTGCCAGATGATTTGTTACAAAAGATTTAGAAGTCCCGTTGATCCGCATCAATTTTTTTGCTGTTGCTAAATAGTACTTCTGTAAGTTAGAAAAATAAAAATCAAAAAACAAAAAATAAATAATTAAAAATCAAATCAAATTTCATTTTTGGAAGATATGTACAAGTATGAATTTTTCTAATACAAGAGGTTTAAATTTTCTTAAAAAAACTCTTCTTGCACCATACATTTTAATTAATACCTGCAACTGGATTGTCACATATACCATAAGTGCGACGATGAATAAGACTTGCCATGTAAGAACAACCAGCACTCCAA
This sequence comes from Paratinospora sagittata, assembly GCA_035771175.1. Lineage (NCBI taxonomy): Eukaryota > Viridiplantae > Streptophyta > Magnoliopsida > Ranunculales > Menispermaceae > Paratinospora > Paratinospora sagittata. Next base: position 24,402,851 of record CM069596.1, on the reverse strand, counting down.
AATTAGAATACGTCGCCATGAACGATCCAACTGCAAAACCTAAGCTGAATGGGATATCCAGATCAACAATGCTCAAATCAGAAGAAAGCTGTATGGAAAAAGTGAGAAACATGTCACATTAATAAGCAGTTCAAAAAATGCTCAATCAAGAAATTTGTTGCAATTTTTTTCCAAAATTAACTGGAGTTTATTAGCGTGATGGAGATTGTTTTTGAAACAATTTTGAAACGTTCTCATGGAAAATAATAATTAAGAAAAAGAAAAAGCAAAGTTAATTTGCATGAACTTTTATTTTACCCGGCTGTAGATTCTTCCCAAAGGTGTTGAATCATAAAAAGACATTGGTGCATGAAAAAGAGAGTTCAATAGTTGAGAAAATAATGACTTGGAGGATTTAGCACCAAGAACAACAGTATAGATTGATCTAAGGATCAAAAACACTGATGAGCAACACCCAATTACAATAAACACTAAGACCAGTGTCAAAGTGCTAAATTGAGGATCTTGAACCTTAACAGCCATCCATGAGTTCTGCAATAACTGCCCAGCTAGAAATGTGATGTGAGAAAACATTACTACTGAAAAGTATATGAAGCCTTTTTTCAGGTTTAGATATTGTATGCATGGCTTCATTCCCGAATCTCCCGTTTCTCTCTCTTCAGTTTTAATCAATTGATCACCTAGAGATGTTGTTGCTTTCAACTGTTCCTCATTGAAATAAAATTTCCTGATCTCTGTTTCAGAATCTCTCTCTCTTATATCAGAAGGATGAACCTCATCAGTGAGCGTTTCAGAGCTGCCACCAGGGTCTTTGTGGGCAAGAACAAGATCTTGAAATTCCTTACTAGTAGTTAACAACTGATGATATGAGGCAGCTTGCTTGATTTCTCCCTCCAACATTAGCTAAAAACATAGAGAAAATTCACTTTAAAATGCTTTTCAAGATCCGACAGCATAATAGAAATTTGAAGCTACTTGAAAGTTCTAGGTAGTCGTGCCAATTCTCAAGATAAACAATTAGGACTATTCTAATATGAAGCATGAGAAATGAAGTAGTTGAAGGAAAAGAACAGTGACTAACCAAGACAGAATCAAATGGAGAAAGGAAATCGAGTTGGTGCGTCACGAGTAGAACTGTTTGCCCGAACAATGCTCCCATGACATATTCCTACAAAAAGATGACCAAGTTATTAACATATATGTTTGTATGTATAGAAGCATATATAAATCAAAAAGTGATGAATAGAATATATGGTTACACTGAACAAATATGAAGCAGTATGGGCATCAACAGCGCTGAAAGGATCATCTAGGAGATATATATCTGCATCTTGATACAGTGCACGAGCAAGTTGAATTCGCTGCTTTTGACCGCCACTTAAATTAGCCCCTTTCACCAATTACAGTGAGATCACCAAATGGTAGCATTTCCATGTCCTTTACTAATGCACACTTCTCAATTGTTTCTTGGTATCTTTGTTCATTTATGGCTGACCCAAACTGAATATTTTCCTGTATTGTTCCTGTCTGGATCCATGCCGTTTGAGACAGGCAATCTTTCCATGTACACTAATCTGTAGAGCGCAACAAGCTTTGATCACTAAAAGTGATATCTAAAATAAATTGAAAATTATTGCATTTGATCTGAATTCTACTTAAAATGTAGAAACCTATTTCTTCTTTTTATGGGAACAACTTACTGTGCCATCAGTATTTGGAATCTCTCCGAGAATTGCAGCTAAAAGACTCGATTTACCCGACCCAACTTCTCCACAAATAGCTATCTTTTTACCAGGTTTAGCTATGAGATTTATGTCTTTAAGTGTGGGCTTGAAGCAGTTTTCGTCCCACGAAAAATTTGCCGACTTTATAAAAATTGAGTTCTTGAACTCTTCATTGCCCTTTGACCTGACCTGTTGATCTTGCATTTCAGATGCCTCAAGAAACTTCAAAATTCTTGATAATCCAACATTAGCTTGAATTGCAGCTCCAATAATATCAGGAGATATTCTAATAGGATCCTGAACAAGGCGCAATGTCGCTAAAACAGTAAAAACATTACTAGCATTCAAAGGAATTTTGAGGAAGTAGCATGTCCCGAAAGTGGCAGCCGAAACCAATATGGGCATGGCCCAAAATATAACGATACCGCTTGCTTTTCTCAATTGTGCTGCCACTAACCACTTGTACTCAACTTTTCTCAACTCTTCAATAACACTCATGAAATGGGTCTCCCATGCATAAAGCTTCAAGACCTTCATGTTCACAAGTGCTTCTGAAGTAGCTTTTAGCCTTTCACCCTGTGCTTCAATGAACAGTTTCTGGTATTTATGTTGTAATTTGACAAGAGGGGAATTAGAAACAACAGAGATTATCACAACTAAAAGCGCTGAGATTGTCGCAAGCCCAACAGCTTTGAAGAGAATTGCTAATGAGATGCAAAGCTGGAGGCTTGTTGTAACACCCCGATTTTCAAGACTAATTTTTTTTTTTGTAAAACAATGAATATTTAAATTTTATATAAAATATCACCGAAAATCGAGATGCTACACGTATCCGTCTATCTTAACCCATAATCATTGTATACGTAATAAAATTTGAAACACTATAAATTTAAATATATATATATATATATATATTTAACCAACTTACTTGTTAAGATAAACGAATACCAATTTATATTATTTTCATGCCAAGGACCACATAATTCCACTATACCAATTTCTATAGTGAATTATGAGGGTACTTGCCCTTGTCCATCCATCATGGACACAATATCTTAATACCTTCATCAAATAGAATTCAAGTCCAAGGCACATATATTTAAAGTAAATCATGATCCCTTCAATGATCATAAAAAGGTTTTATCAAAATCTCTAATGTCAATACAACCCTTACTAAATAAAAGTTCACGAAATCAAACAAGTAATTAACTCATTCTCTAATTAAAATATTGTCCAAATTTCCATCCTACCCCTATCACTGAACCACGTCACAACTTGCTACTTTATTTTCTAAGTACCTGCATGTGAAAAATAGGGGTAAGCTTGAAGGCCCAGTGGATCATCTAAACAATTCACAACATTTTACTATGATACATACATAAGAACGTTACAAACAAGTTTCACACATTAATCGTTGCAACATTAGATTGTTTGAGTCGAGAATTTTATCACGTTCTAAATCACGTACCTTTAGGAAATCAAACACAGGGTGGCACTACCCAAAAATTAGAACTCCATTGGCGATATTCATTATGAATAACTGCCCCATAATAAACATTGGCGATATTCCTAAGAATAACTGCCCCATATGTGTGATTTTTATCTTAATAGTGTTCTTTAGTGATGTCACACCATAAATACAACATAATCATGCTATTAATTGTATTCACAAACCATATTCAAATTCCACAACACATACTATCATGTCACAATGTCAAATATAATAGTATTAACACATGAACCTTACTATATCAATATTCCAAGTCATATGTTTCATTATCCGACATTATAATTTATAAATGAGTCTCAATTATCATATAAATTTCATGCATCTAATTATCATCTAATCAAAACCATAAGTCATGTTGACACATATCATCATGACTATTAATCACAGCATGGTATAAATAACATCACGTACAATAGGCATGCATTAGCGATATAATGATATTATAGACCTAATTAATTTAACATTCCTATCTATATATCAAAATAAAATATCATGAGGTCTAGAATCATCCCCACCTGAATTGCTAAATTCCAAAATTGTTGAGATTCCTCGACGTTGGGCGTTATCAACCTATTCACGCATAAATCACACGTTAATCACTTGTTTTGTATTATATTATATTAATATAATGTGCATACATGTCTATGTTGTATGGTGGTGGTCACATTATACATATAATATAACTTAGCTAATAAACTTTCACTTGATATATATATATAATATGATGATACATATAGTATGATGATAACTTAGCTAATATTATACATATAATGTAATATGATGATAACTTAGCTAATATTATACATATAACATACTATGATGATAACTTAGCTAATATTATACCATATCATCATATAATATGATGATAGCTAGTTAATTTTATACCATAATATAACTTAGCTAATATTATACATATAATATGATAATCTAGATTGGGTTGCTTAAAAGAAGAGAAAGAAGAAATAAAAATAAAAAATAAATAAATAAATAAAAATAAAAATAAATAACTCTTACACTTGCAGATTGAATGGCGAAGAAACAGGGAGGGGAGAAAAAGAAAATGGAAAGAAAAAGGGAAGAAGAAGAAGAAGAAGAAGAAGAGAGGCGTTAACGGTGGTGGTTGCAGAGATAGAGTAAGGAGAACGAAGGAATCGCAGGGTTGAAGATTAAGAAAAACAGGGGTTTGAAGATGGTTTGGGTTAAATAAATTGCAGGAGTAATCGAAGGGGTTGTCTGGGTTTCGGAAAGAAATTGCACAATTTGGGGTTTTTGAGCAAAGAGTTGAGAAAGTGGAGGAAGATGGCGGAGAAGAGAGGTTGCTCACCGTGGGATTCTTGTCGTCCTTCGCTTGCTTCAGTCACTGGTTCGTGAGAGAAGAGAGACAGAGAAGAGAGCAGAGAAAGAAGAGAGAAGCGGGAGGGTTTCGAGAAAGAGAGAGGGTTTGTGCGATTGAGTTTTGAGGTTCAGGCGAGGCGCGATTTGGGTTTTGAAAGAGAGGGTTGGGTTTTGGTTTTGTGCGATTTGTTTCGAGACGATTAGGTCTCAGCGATTGAGTTGCAGAACGAGATTTCAGCGAAGTTGTAGCTGTAGAGGGCGGGATTACAGCGATATTGTAGTTGTAGAGGCGAGATTTCAGCGAAAGAGGCGTGATTGGGTATGAGGCGAGATTTTCAGCGAAAGAGGCGTGATTGGGTTTTGAAAGAGAGAGGAGATTTCTTGTGGTGTTGGACTCGGAATCCCTGCAAATCCAATTTGAGAGTAATTAGGACTCATTTTTTTTTCTGATTTCATCAACGTGGTTAACCTTTTAAGGGTGTCGATTTGGCTGAGGTTCTTGACTACATCCAGTCCGTTATTTCAGGGGATTACGTTGAAACTTCTGGATATAGCAGGTATGCTTACTTCTGGCTTTTTTTTCTGAGTTGATTTTGTGCTTTTGTGTGGATCAGTTTTTCTCTTAGTCCTAGCACATAGATACATGGCAGATAGTCCTACATTTTGAATTGGTAAATCAGTTACTACTAAACTTGAATATGATTTTTTTCTGATTTCATCAACGTGGTTAACCTTTTAAGGGTGTCGATTTGGCTGAGGTTCTTGGCTACATCCAGTCCGTTATTTCAGGGGATTACGTTGAAACTTCTGGATATAGCAGGTATGCTTACTTCTGGCTTTTTTTTCTGAGTTGATTTTGTGCTTTTGTGTGGATCAGTTTTTCTCTTAATCCTAGCACATAGATACATGGCAGATAGTCCTACATTTTGAATTGGTAAATCAGTTACTACTAAACTTGAATATGATTTTCTCTAACATCCTTTTTAAACTATTAAAGCCAAATTATCAATGAGGAGCTTGATACCTTCTGTTTAAGACAGTTATTTCAGGGGATTACACTTGTCGTCCATGACTGGTGCATCCAATATGGGAATTCACCTATCCTAAAAGCATCAACAGTGACAGTTCATTATATCACTTGCAGAATGTGATATCTTAGAAGAATTTGAGAGTTTTAGTTGCTTCTGGTAAATAATGGCTGATAAAAAAGACCTTATTTGGATTCCCATTAATCTGGTTCTAAAATACCACTGCCTCACTGATATAGATTCTATACATTTAGATATAAAGAAGCCTGCAGCCAAAGCATAACCTTCATGCTTAAAAGCCTCATTCCCTTGAGCAACTTGTATAAAAGCATTAAGAAGAAGTGGCCCAGCAGATACCATAAGAACTGAAACCAAGGCGAAGAGCCCCGAAATTATAATTTCTTTCCAATGGCAAGAAATTATTTGCAAGGACATTGATGTTGTATTGGATGGGATAGTTCGTTTTCGTTTGTTCAGTTGTTCCATGAACAACAAGTAACGGGTTTCTGCACGATCTAAAGCAATTTTAACTGATACATGTTTATGCTTCAGAGCAACAATAAGTGAAGAAACACTCAGGAATACTGCCAATATGGAAGCAAGTATTGACAAGAGAAATGATAATATTTTAGGCAGAATTCTTCCCTTAAAGCTTGTGATTAAACCAAGTAACAACCAAGTGCAACCTTGGAATAATAGTACCAGCAACCATTGCAAAGGTAGAACAGTTTGCGCCTTTCTCAAATTTTTTCCAAGGATCATGAATCCCAAAATCAAATAGATCAATCCCAAGATAGCATTAAAAATTGCAGATAGTACTTGTAAAGATGCATAGCTCTGGAAGCTTGAAGGAATTAGAAATACCATTCGCGATGGCTTGTAAATAAATGTCAATAAGCATGTGAGCAATAGCAGGATATCAATAGAAAAGACCAAGATATTGTAAATACATGAAGATGGATTGCTAATTAAGATTGAAAAATGAGAATTGCAGACTTTTTCAACGAATGGGCAAGCAGAATCTCCACAGAACATGGTCCAAAGAGTATTCTTCATCCTTCACTTTTCCTATCTTCCTTCAGTTCTGAATTTCTTCTAGTCTAACCACCTTAAAAAAAAAAAAAAAGAATAAAACAATAGAAAACATGAACTATCAATAAATAGCTTCCATAGACGAAAAGATGAAAAGGAAAGTTGAGCTACTTTAGAGCACCAATAATAGCTTCCCATCTCACATTGTCATAAGCTTTCCAGATAGCTATCAACTAAATATGCTAGAAATTTGATTCTTTTTTTCAACAAAACAGGGGAAAAAAAGAAAGATCAAATCTGCAGAACAAAAGAAAAACTAATGGTTCTATTTGTTACACACTGGAAGTCTTGTAAAAGAATTTTGTGTATCATTTATGTTATTCATGAAAATTATTTTGGAATCACTAGAAAGACAGAAAATTAGTAATTAAGAAGTTCATCTTGCATATACTAGAAATAGAGATAAGCTCAGGTTCTGAAGGTGGAAAGCCTTAACAAAACATGCCTTACTTTCAATTCCAAGTTCAACAACCATGTAGTGGAGCTGAGCTGCTTTAATACAAGTTCAGTAGCTAAGAAATTAACCCCTCTGTTTTGTGTATATCAAGTCACGTAAAATTGCTGCTATCCCTTTGGCACAGATCTCCTAATGTCATTGACTAAGAGTTTGCTGCTCCAGAGGATTAATCTCAGACTAATTATATGTGGGAGCCACGCCCATGTGGGCAACCAAACAAAGTGGACGGCGCATTCGGCGCCCTTTTTTTGGCGGCGCCGAATGCGCGAATGCACCGAAAGAGGCGCTGAAAGGGTTATAATTATAATATATATATATATATATATATATTATATTATATATTTATAATTACGAAAATGCCCCTTAATACTCTTATAAATAGAGCCTAACTTCATTCTTGAAATTCATGTTCAGTGAGTTAGATTCCTAAGTTCAGAGAGATCTATTCTGTGAGATCTATTCAAGAGATCCAATCTGTAAGATCTACCTAAGGGTGAAGTAATACAAGTTTATTTTCTTCTATGGACGTAGGTAATTTGCCGAACCACGTTAAATTTGTTGTCTTATTTTTTTTCATGCTTATCATGTTTTCGCATAACAAATTGGTATTAGAGACGAGGATAAGCTTTGGAAGAAAAACGGACCCTCTGTCGAAATTTTCGAGACTGCGTCGAAATTTTTGAGATTCTGTAAAAGTGATCGAACTGTTTTCTGATCACCCGTGGAGGTAGCTCTTGTATTCAGGAGTCCAACGCAATCAACGGCGAGAAAAACAGACAAGAAATGAGTTCCCAGGAGCCAATCAAAGTTTGATCCTATACAGTGTTTGTCGATATTGTTCATCCCGACACTGTTCATCCCGACGCTGTTCATCCGGATCCGACCCATCTGCCTGACACTGTTCATCCCGCCACTCAGCCGTCGGGCTAGTCACTGTTCATACGGCCCATCCCCGGTCTAGCCCGCTTCGGCCCGGCACTATTCCTCCCCCCGATCCAGCTTGTGTCGGCCCAGCACTGTTCATCACCGGCCCAACCCCGCCCCCCGGCCCGATACTGTTCATAGGCCCGGCCCACGCACTCTGCAGTTTCAGTCCGACACTGTTCATTCGCGGTCCAGCCCCTCGGTCGTCATTGTTCATCAGCGGTCCAGCCACTCAATCGGTACTGTTCATCCCTCGGCCCAGCCCACTCAGTCCGCACTGTTCATACGCGGTCCAGCCCACTCTGTAGGTGCTGTTCATCACCTGTCCAGCCCACTAGGTCCGCCACTGTTCATTTCGGTTGACCAGCCATTTCCGGCTCATTTTTCGTCTGATTTCAGCAAAGTCAGACTCGTTTCCACCATTTTCGACCGTTCCGGACGCAACCGTGCAATCAGTTTCTTCAGATTCAGCTCCTAAGTTATTGTTATAGCTTAGTTGGAGTTGTTTATCATTTTTCCAGCACTTTTCGACGTTATACATATTTTCGATCTTAATGGCGGAGGAAATCCCAACCACAAGCAGGCCCTGGCAAAGAAGTTCGATGTCTAACGCAAAGTTCGAGGTGAAGAAATTCAACGGCACATATTGCCTTGGAAACCAAGCCTAAGGATATGTCTGATGATGGAAGAAACTGGAGGACAAGTACATGACAAAAAGCATAGAGAACCGACTCTACCTGAAGAAGAAGCTCTTTCGTTTTTAGTACAAGCAAGGTACTCCCATGATTGAGCATCTTGATAATTTCAACAAGATTCTCGCTAATCTACTAAATCTTGATGTTGAACCTCTTGATGAGGATAAGGCACTATTGTTGTTAAACTCTTTGCCTGAAAGTTATGAACACTTAACAACAACTTTGCTATATGATAAAGATGAGGTTAAATTCAGTGATGTTTCAAATGCTTTGGTGAACAACGAGTATCGAAGGAAGGACCAGCGCGATAACAAGGAAGCATCACCAGAAGCCTTGACGGTATCCAGAGGCAGGGCTAACAACAGATCTGATAGATCCAGTGGGCGAGGCCGATCTCGCTCAGAGTCAAAAGGACCTTCATCACGTCAACGTCTTGCAAAGGATGAATGTGCCTATTGTCACCAAAAGGGGCACTGGAAGAAAGATTGTCCAAATAAGGGCAAAACATATGCAAATGTGGCACCGAACGCTGAAGAAGATTCTGCATTCTTCGTTTCATCTATAGACAATCAGTCTGATAGATGGATATTAGATTTCGGATGTTCCTATCATATGTGTCCGAATCGACGTTGGTTCTCCAAATTGGATGAGTTCGATGGCGGAGTCCTGTTAATGGGCAACAATAATACCTGCCAAACAAAGGGTATTGGAACTATACGACTTAAGATGCATGACGGTACAACAAGACGGCTCACGGACGTCAGATATGTCCCAGATCTGAAGAAAAATCTGATCTCTCTAGGAGTCTTTGATTCCAGCGGTTACAAGGTAACCATTGAAGGTGGAGTTCTGAAGGTTGTACGTGGAGCACTCTTGGCCATGAAGGCTACTCAGAAAGGAAATCTCTATTTCCTTGACGGACACACAGTAATCGAAAGTGTATCAGCTTGCACCAGTTCTAATAATGTATCATCGGGCACTTCCAGACTTTGGCACATGCGGCACGGACATGTTGGAGAAAAGGCTCTTCAAACCTTGATCAAGCAAGGTTCTCTGAAAGGTGCAGAGACCGGAAACTTGACTTCTGCGAGCACTGTATCTTAGGCAAGCAGACGAGAGTCAAGTTTGGCACTGCAATCCACCGCACAAAAGGAACATTGGATTATGTTCATACCGACGTTTGGGGACCCTCTCAAAATGTTTCATTGGGCGGTACCCGTTGGTTTGTTACTTTCATTGATGATTTCTCACGCTATGTTTGGGTTTATACCATGAAGCATAAAGATGAAGTGCTAGATATCTTTCTTATATGGAAGAAAATGGTAGAAACCCAAACGGGAAGGAAGATTAAGAGGCTCAGATCTGATAATGGAGGAGAATACAAGTCAGACCCATTTCAGAAAATTTGTGAGAATGAAGGGATTGTCAGACATTTCACAGTCCCAGGCACTCCACAATAAAACAGTGTTGCTGAACGCATGAATCGTACTTTGGTAGATAAAGTTCGCTGCATGTTATCTCATTCTGGACTGAGCAAGGCATTTTGGGCTGAAGCTTTGTCATATGCCTCTCATATCATCAATAGACTTCCTGCAACAGCACTAGATGGCAAAACTTCCAAGGAGGTATGGTCTGGACACCCCGTTTCAGATTATGATTCTCTACGCATTTTTGGATGCACTGCATATTTCCATGTGAAGGAATCCAAACTGGATCCTAGGTCCAAGAAAGCGATTTTCATGGGCTTTAGTGAAGGAGTTAAGGCTTTCCGACTATGGAACCCTGAGACAAAGACGATTGTAAAAAGTTGAGATGTAACTTTTGATGAATCTGTGATGTTAAAGCATACAGTTTCTGATAAAGAAAATCGAGATCCAGATTTGCCTCAACAGGTGGAGTTAGATATTCTAGTAATTCCTCGCAAGTCAGCAGAGATATCCAACCATCCTGAAGAAGACAATGAGGAAATCTCGGTTGAGGTGGAGGCTTCAGGACCAGACATCAGTCAACAACCAGAATCAATTGCCACCAGTCGACCAAGAAGAGAAATCCGCAAACCTGCTCGGTACACTGACATGGTTGCATATGCATTTCCAGTCACCGGAGATGATATTCCATACAATTACAAAGCTGCTATTCAGGGTATGGAAAGTGATAAGTGGAAAATGGCAATGAATGAGGAGATGACATCACTCCATTAGAATCAGACTTGGAAGTTGGTTCCACTTCCGAAAGAAAAGAAACCAATTGGCTGCAAATGGGTTTTCTCTAAGAAGGAAGGCTCTCCCAGCACAGATGGTATCCGATACAAAGCCAGACTAGTAGCAAAAGGCTACGCTCAGAGGGAAGGAATTGACTACAATAAGGTATTCTCACCTGTTGTTAAGCATTCGTCAATTCGAATATTATTGGCTTTGGTTGCACAGTTTGATCTCGAGTTAGCCCAACTCGATGTCAAAACTGTTTTTCTGCATGGTAATTTGGAAGAGGAGATATATATGTCTCAACCAGATGGATTCAAAGTACCAGGAAGAGAGAATTGGGCTTGCAAGTTGAGCAAGTCACTGTATGGCCTGAAGCAGTCACCGAGACAGTGGTACAAGCGATTTGACAGCTTCATCCAAGGGCAAAAATATACTCGGAGTCAGTTTGATCATTGTGTCTACTATTGCAAACTTCAAGATGGTACATTTATCTACTTGCTTTTATATGTAGATGATATGTTAATCGCATCTAAAAGCAAGGTGGAGATCAACAAGCTGAAGGCTCAATTGAGCTCAGAGTTTGAAATGAAGGATCTTGGAGAGGCCAGAAAAATTCTCGAGATCGAGATAACTCGAGACAGGGCCAAAAACACAATCTGTTTGACTCAGACTCAGTATTTGAAGAAAATTCTTCAAACTTTTGGCATTGGCAATGACACAAAACTTGTGAGCACACCATTGGCACCACATTTCAAGCTATGTTCATCAATGTTACCAAATTCTAAAGATCAGAAGAAGCAAATGGAGAACATTCCATATGCAAATGCAGTTGGTGCTTTGATGTATGCTATGGTGTGTACCAGACCTAACATTTCACATGCTGTAAGAATGGTGAGTCGTTACATGCACAACCCCGGTAAAGGCCACTGGCAAGCAGTGAAGTGGATTCTACGGTATATTCATGGTACTGTGGATATTGGTTTAAAGTTCGAGAGAGATTCGAAGAGTTGTAAGCATCTAGTCGGATATGTGGATTCGGACTATGCTGGAGATCTTGACAAGCGCAGATCTACTACTGGTTATGTTTTCACTAAGGCAGGAGGACCAGTGAGTTGGAGATCGACACTACAGTTAACAGTTGTTTTGTCTATTACAGAGGCAGAGTACATGGCAGTAACGAAAGCTTTCAAAGAAGCAATCTGGCTTCATGGATTGACTAAAGACTTTGGAATTATGCAGAAGAATGTTGAAGTTTTCTGCGACAGCCAGAGTGCCATTTGTTTGGCAAAGAACCAAGTTCATCACAGTCGAACGAAGCATATTGATGTTCGTTTTCATTTTGTTCGAGAAATAGTAGAAGAAGAGAGTATTCTTCTGCAAAAGATCAAGACTGCATATAACCCCGCAAATATGCTTACAAAGGTGGTTACAGGGATCAAGTTCCAACATTGTTTGGACTTGATCAACATCTCACGAGCTTGGAGTGCCTAAGGGCACTAATGGAGGCAGCAACAGTTTTTTGAAGGAAGCTTACTATCTGTAGAGAGATTGCAGGTGTGGAGGAGTCATGTTCCACATGAGGTGGAGGTGAAGATTTGTGGGGACCACGCCCATGTGGGTAAACCAAACAAAGTGGACGGCGCATTCGGCGCCGTTTTTTTTACTGCGCCGAATGCGCGAATGCACCGAAAGAGGCGCCGAAAGGGTTATAATTATAATATATATATATATATATATATATATATATATATATATATATATATATTATATATTTATAATTACGAAAATACCCCTGAATACTCCTATAAATAGAGCCTTATTTCATTTTTAAAATTCATGTTCAGTGACTTAGATTCCTGAGTTCAGAGAGATCTATTCTGTGAGATCTATTCAAGAGATCCAATCTGTAAGATCCATATAAGGGTGAAGTAATACAAGTTTGTTGTTTCCCGTGGACGTAGGCAATTTATCGAACTACGTTAAATTTGTTGTCTTATTTTTTTCTTTCATACTTTACCACATTTTCGCATAACATTATAATGTCTGCAACAGCCAATGCACAAAAACGGTCAGACTACTTCTATGGTTGTGGTATCATCCATGTGGTTGGCAGAAATTTTCCTGTCGATGTCAAATATGTGACTAGCTCATCTGTTGAAACTTCCTCCTCTTGTTTAGAACCTAATGTTGATGTTGTTAAGATGGCAACGGAGATCCACAAAGAGGGGGAGGGCAATTCTTGCTTTTTGACTTCCCATCACCACATTAATTTAAAATCTTGTCTGCTTTCAAGTCTCTCTCTCTCTCTCGTCGCTTTTCTTTTTCAATTTTCTGCACGTCCTAGCAATCAACCTCAAAGTTTCTCTATCACCGGCTTTCAATTACCTGTGCTTTCAACAAGTCTCTGCTGGGCTTGTGACAATTGCCAAAAAAAAAAAAACAGAAAACATGCATGAAATCACAGAAGAACAAGGGTAGAAACTCCACTCTCACTTATTTTTACATTCATAACAATAAATATTAGCAAAGCAGAGATATGCCAGGGTTATTGCATTAAGAAACATCGTACGTTCATTCATTTATTTCTTGGGCCAAGTGAAGTTAATTATTTTATCTTTTTAAACTTTATTTATCACTTCGGTTTTGCAAAGTGAATGTAACATAGAAAATGTAAAAACTAGTTCAAAAAATTTAACAAAAGTCAAAAAAATTTATTAAAAGTTTAATTTTTTAATTAGAAAATATAAAAAATCTACACTAAATTCAACAAAATTTTATAAAATTTAACAAAATTCAACAAAATTTTATGAAATTTGAATGGGAAGTAAAAATGTGTCGTTTTATCAAATTGTATAATCTTATAAGACATGCCTTGTGAAAAAAAAATAAAAGAAGTAAGAAAAACAAAATCAACGAACAGAAGAATGTTCAAATAAGACAAACTTCAAAATATATTAAAAAAATTCTCAAAATCATCTTCTTTTATTTAAAATTTCATATAACAAGATGAAAAAATAATATATTTAAATAATAGACTAATAAATACAAAATAAAATTTCAAACTAGCAAATTATATGATTTAGAAGCAAGTCATTACAAAATTGAAAATCAAAACATAAAAAAATTGGATCAAGACCAAAAGCCACAATTTTTAATTCATCAACCCACTTGATATAAATTATTAATTAATAGTGTTTTATTTATATTATTGTTTAGTTTATTTTAGCATAAATTTAGATATTTTAGTGTCTATGCAAAAATTCTCTAAATTCTCTAATTTAACGTATTTCTACAAAAAATTAATTTCAATTTTTTAGTCATCAAAGTTCAAGGTGAAGTCAAATTTTTTATCCTTGTTTATACTTCTACATTTCTCTAGTATATATATATATAGCATGTGTGCACTTTCATTTCACATGATTTTCATTTTACACAAACTAGAAATTTAAATATTTTTGTTAAAAACAAAATTTAAAATTATTTATATTACTAATATTGTTTTTATTGAAAAAATACTAATGTTGATAATGAGAAGAATGGCAATTATATATCTTTTATTTGAAAAGAGAAAAATGGTAGAAAAAGGTCAAAAAAAAAAATAGAACTAAGTAGGCTAAAATGAAGAAACTAAACCATATATAAGAGATACGAAGGGTAGCGGTGAATGCACAGCCCATTTCCTCTTTTTACACCAACTTAAATTTATTTTTCTTATTATTAAAAAAAAATCTTCTATAAAATGACTTTTTTGGATATGACTTTTTTGGATATGACTTTTTTAAAAATGACTTTCATATTCAAAATATTCCCTCCACACCCCTTTCCTTTTCACTCAACGCACTTTCAAAAAACATTAAAAACCCTAAAACCAGTAGAATCCCCACCAATTGCAAAGCTCTTCATCCTTCCTTCATCTCCAACATTAACAAAATTATTAAGTACAACGCTGTGGTTGGTTCTTTTTCTTCTTGTTGATATTTCGGAAATCACAAAGCTACGAGGCTACAAACACCAAGGAAACACCCTATTTTTCCCATTAAAGGGTGACAATCAAGAAAAAAAAAAACTACCAAGCATATTATCACATCAAAAAAGAAATGGAGAATCTCTATTAATGAATAAGTTTTACACATCCCACATGACAATTTTAGATCATTCAAGGGCTTACAATGAAGCCCTGGTTTCTAAAGCAAAAGGAAATTGTTCTATATGTCACACTTCCAATATGAACTTCAACACCAACACCCCAAGCATCATTGGTGTTTCTATCCTTCTCTCTAAGCCTCTTTTTCTTCTTCACATTCATTTTTGTTGCACGGCGGCTGAATTTTTAAATTTTTTTTTTAAATCCACATTGGTTGAATTGAGACAGAACCTTTTCATACTTTTTGTGAACTACTTCTAGCGGGTTTCTTCTTGCACGACATGCTATGAAGTATATAGTCGACTTGATGACACTCTAGACAAATTTCCATCAGTGAAAAATTAATAGTAATCTCAAGAAAACATTAAAGAAAATTTATCGATCAACATTAAATTGCCACCAGGCTGATAATTGAGAATACCCATCTATTTTTTCAATCAAATCTAGGAGGAAATTGTCTATAAAGTTGCAATGCCACTTCTCACTTTTAAAAGTTTTCCTTTTCCCTCTTTCTTTCTTTATTTTATGGAAACTTAGTTATTAATAGTGGCGTAATTATTTCAAAAAAAAAAAAAAAAGTTGGCGTAATTAAGTCAGTGAAGAAGACGATAATAAGATATCTTCCAATTAAGCTTCACTTTCTTGTTCTACTTGCAATGTTCTTCAACCAAATCAAACTCTAGGTCGCTGCCCCGGGTGATTCTTCGGGTTATTTTTTCTAGTAAAGATGTCTACTTGTTGTTTATTTGTTGTTAATTAAACTTTCCACTTGGTTTGCAATGCTTTGAACTTGATGAATTTCTTCTTAATTTGTTTCCATATTTTCTCTATAATGTAAAATGTTTGTGCTACAAGTGAACTATAGGGGAAGGATTCTTCTTTTTTAGTTACCCCTGCCCCCGCTGCGAATGCTCGTGAATGAAATCAACTACTTCTACGTATTTACGTGAGGAAAACGACATCAGCTACCTTCCTATTATTTTCTTCCAATTTCAACATTATTCTCGCATTCCTTTAAGGAATCAATTACTAATCACACCAAGGAAATCTTGGCAAGTTTTTCAATACAAAATTATGGCAAATTTCCAATACTATTAACCTTCCTATCATGAAACATGCTCATCATTAAACCCTAGACTTAATAATACTATGTATAACACTTACGCACCTCAGCCATCTCTTTCATGCTCCTCTTCTCTCGGACCAGTAACCAAGAAAAGTGGAAATGGTGCCGGAGAACCAACAAAGCAACCACGGTGAGACTTCTCCCTTTTTCTTTCTTCTTTGCTTTCACTTATTCTTATTCTTCTTCTATTTTCTGAGCGACCCCTATATTTAGGATCTAGTGACAGCAACAAAGAAAAGGTGTTGCAGCAACCTTGTTCCTCTTCCTTTCCTTCCATTTCATTTTCTTCCCTTCTTCCTGTCAAACATACCTCCATGGATTCCGGATGAAATCCCGCAAGAAACAGCCGGTGAAAGCCGCTGGTAGGGATCAAGAAAACAGAGCATATGATGCTCTATTTCTCTAATTTGAAAAACCACCATGAACAAGACGGTGACAGTAGCTGTACATCGGTGATTGAACACTCACAAGACTTAACAATTGCTCTCCACCGCTGACTATTGTCCAAATCGCCGGAAAGAAGAGATGGAAATAGAGCAAGGCGATGCTCTGTTTCCACCCCTTTGGTTGCCATGGAATCGCAGTAGGGCGACCACACGCCTTGCCTCCTTCCTTCTTTTCCCTTTCTGTCTCCCCCTCCAAACCAATGTAAAAGAACAAGCAGCAGCGACGTTGCCGCTGCCACTGTTTTTTTCTTTCTCTCTTCTCTTTTCTTTTTTCCGTCCTCTTCCTCTGATCCTCTTTTCTCTGCACCGATGTTCAGCAAGCACCACCTAATGCCATCAATAATACCTATACTTAAGTGCCACCTCACCACCCATATAACATCATATTATCCTAAACACTAACGCCCTAAACGTGCACACCATCACTCATCTAAACGCCCACATCACACATATATATTATTCATTCTATACAATTGATACATCTCATCTCATATTTAACACTAGATGATATGTATTATATTAGCTCATCATATATATATTATTATATTATATTAGCTTATGTTATATATATATATATATATATACTTGTTTAAACATCCCACCACTATATATATATATATATATATATATATATATGCATATATCTCTACACTCATAATTGTTCTTATGAGTATTTATATTAACAAATGTAATATACGTGTACAGGTTGAGTACTAGGCGTAACGAGAAATTTAAGTGACTTGAAATTTAAGTTTTGAAAATCGGGGTGTTACAGATTGGTATCAGAGCGCTTAAGCTTCAGATCATGGGAAGTGTTACAATAAATTTTTAGGAGTTTAGTATCAGAAAGTAGGTATCAAATCTTTATGAGATTAGGGTCCAACTTGAGCTAGATAAATATGCCAATTATAAACCTTATAACACAATATCGAGAATGAAAGTACAGGTCTAACAAATTCAAAGCTTTTAGGACATCGGTTAGAGACGAGAACTTGTATGGAAACTGTTTGGTTAGAATCTAAGATCATGATGAATCTTTTATTCTTAGTTCCAAAGCGGTATGGGACGTGGAGGAATTTAAGGGTATTTGAGGAGTCTTGAACTTGGAGACTAGCAGGCCATGTTTGGTGAATGACTAACAACTCTAGACGAGCTTGTATCGCTACGTCCAACTGGTATGGGACAGCTTGGACATAGTGTGTACCTGGGAAGCTTTAGTTGGTAGGACATTTGCGCATTGTTTGGGTGTATTGAAGTTTCTTTGTGGAAGCTTATATCACCAGGATACAGTGGTATGGGACCCTTGAATACGGAGGGTATAAGTGAAAGTTTGAGAATTTCTTTATACCATTGTTGTGTGGTGTGTTGTTTGTTTGTTTGCTTGTCTTATTTACATGTATCAAAACCAAATCCTGTACCCTGTGACAATCATGGATTGCCAAAATTTTATAAAACCTAGAAATTGAACCAATAGGATCATTTTATTTTCGAGAAATTAGAATTCTGAATCTAGAGTCACCCTACCCGAAAATAATTATCTCATGTAGTACTAAAGATGAGTTGAAATTTTATAGATGGTTGCACCTCAAAGAAGAAACACAAGGTCTGTGAGTGATCTCATAAGGGACACTGAACCAGTCGTGCAGACACAACCGACACTTGAACCTCAGCCGACGGAGCAAGAACATGCAAATCTGACAACGAATGTTGACTCTATTGGAGCAGAAAATGTCCGACCTACAGCAGTTCCAACCTCTGGACTCGTTTTGGGACCAGAGATGATGGCAGAATTTGTGAGACAAGTAGTAGAACAGGTGACTAGACAGATGCCTCAACCTCAACTGAATCGAAGAATTGTAGTGCAGAATGAACCAGGAGCTCGAAGCACCAGGAGGCCTGAAGAGAAGGAATGGGCTGATCAATTGAGAGACTTCCAACGTATGCATCCTTCAAAATTTGAAGGAAAACTAGATTCAAAGGAAGCTGACAAGTGGTTCTAGGAGGTTAAGGAACACTTGGAAGTTCTTGGAGTGACTGGTCCAAGAATGGTGGCGATTGCAGCTCACCAATTCATAGGTGAGGCCAAACATTGGTGGAGAATGGTTAAAGAAAGTCCTGCAGTGGACGTGAACACTATGACTTGGACAACTTTTGAAGAGATATTTTATGATAAATTCTTCCCCAAGGCGAACAAAAAAGAATTACAATCTGAATTTGTGAGGCTGACACAGAGGAACATGACAGTGGCAGAGTATGAGGCTAAGTTTATTGAGCTTTCCATATTTGCTCATGAACTAGTAGTCAATGAACAGATGAACGCTAGTAGATTTGCAGAGGGTCTTAGAATGGAAATTAGAAAGGTGGTTGTTCCTATGAATCTGAAGACTTATAAAGAGGTAGTTGAACGAGCTTTGTTGGTAGAGAGATAATTGAACCTGCAAGAGGCAATATGGAACAGAAACAAAAGGCCTCAAGGATAAAATTTTGATTACCAGGGTAATCACAACAAGAGGAAAAATCTGAATAACTTTGGTGGCAATGGTAATAATTGGAACAGGAACAAGTCCAACAATTGGAACAGAATCACAACAATGGACCAGGGCGGTCTAGTCATGATGGTGAACAACAGATGCAGCAAAACAATATTCGTGCACCCCAACAAAATAAAGATCAAGTAGTAGCTACGAGACTTTGCTTCAAATGCAACCGACCGGGTCATTTAGCACGAAACTGCACTATACAAGGAATTCGACAAAAAATTCATCCGAGCAACTGGCAGAACAACAACAATGTGCAAGGAAGAAATCAAGCCAATCGTCCAAGCTATAATCAGAATCAAATCCAAAATCAAAATCAAGGCAGAGTCTTTGCAATGACGGAAAGAAATTCTGAGCTAGAGATTGGTGCAAACGAAGTAGTGGAAGGTACTTTCATTTTATTTCATGTTATAGTTAAAGTCTTGTTTGATTCTGGTGCATAAAGGTCTTTTATTTCTGAAAACTTAGCCAGGAAACTACAACTTTCCACTGTACCTTTACCTGTTGTTATGAAAATTTCAACACTAGTAGGAGTAAACGTCCCAACAACTGAAAAATGTAGTTGTGACCTTAGAATTAATGATAAGCTGATTTCAGCTGAATTGATACTCTTACCCATTAATGATTATGATGTGATCTTGGGTATGGATTGGTTATCTGGGTACCAAGCCCAAATCGATTGCTTTCGAAAGAAGATTACTTTGAGGTTACCTTCGGGAGAGCTGTTGAAAATCTATGGGGATAGAAACAAAATCCTGAGGAACATCATGTCCGCAGTTCTCGAATCTGTGAATCAAAAAGAGGAATTCAAAACCCTAACAGAAGCTGAGCCTCTAAAGACCTTGAGGGATTTATAAGAGCACTTGGTGGTTAGAGACTTCCCTGAAGTGTTTCCCGAAGAATTACCAGGATTACTTCCTAAGCGGGAAGTAGAGTTCAAGATAGAACTGTACCCTGGAACAGACTCCATAGCCATGTCACCCTACAGAATGGCTCCTGGCGAATTAATAGAACTATGGACTCAGCTTAATGATCTTAGTGCGAAGGAATTTATCCAGCCGAGCGAATCACCCTGGGGAGCACTAGTATTGTTTGTCAAAAAGAAAGATGGGTCGATGAGACTGTGTATTGACTACAGAAAATTAAATCAAGTCACAGTCAAGAACAAGTACCCCCTACCCAAAATAGATGATTTGTTCGATCAACTGAAGGGAGCAACTTGTTTTTCCAAGATCGACCTAAGGTCCAGTTATCACCAACTTTGAATCAAAGAGTCAGACATATCGAAGACAACATTTAGGACTAGGTATGGACACTTTGAATTTAGAGTCATGCCATTTGGACTCACTAATGCACCAGCAGCATTTATGGACCTAATGAATAGGACGTTTAGGCCTCATCTAGACAAATTTGTAGTGGTATTTGTTGATGATATTTTGGTTTATTCGAAGACCAATGAGGAACATCAGGAACACCTTACAGTAGTTTTGGAAACATTGAGGCGAAATCAATTGTATGCCAAATTTGAAAAATGTGAATTTTGGATGAAGTCAGTCAAATTTTTGGGCCATGTAGTGTCATCAGAAGGGATATCCGTAGATCCAACAAAAGTTGAAGCAGTAATGAACTGGGAAAAGCAAAAATCAGTGACAGAAATTAGAAGCTTTTTGGGACTTGCTGGTTACTATAGAAGATTTATTCTAAATTTTTCGAGACTAGCTGAGCCTATGACAAAGCTAACAAGGAAATATGCCAAATTTAGTTGGGATGAGAAATGCGAGAATTCCTTTCAAGAGTTGAAGAGACAATTGACCACAACCCCAATATTGATCACTCCTGCAAGCGGAGCCGGTTATGTTATTTACACTGATGCTTCTAAGAATGGTCTTGCCGTTGTTCTGATGCAGGAGGGTAAAGTGGTTGCTTATGTTTCTAGGCAATTAAAGACTCATGACCAGAATTACCCGACTCATGATTTAGAATTGGCTGCTATTGTATTTACCTTGAAAATATGGAGACACTATCTTTATGGCGAGAAATTTGATCTATACTCTGATCATAAGAGTTTGAAGTACATCTATATGCAAAAGGAGTTAAATTTGAGGCAAAAGAGATGGATGAAATTGCTGAATGATTATGATTTCCAGTTGCATTTTCACCCAGGGAAAGCCAATGTAGTCGCAGATGCTTTAAGTCGAAAATCTTATAAGAACGATGCAGAAAAAGCCCAGATGTACCAGTTGATTGAAGATTATGATTTGGGCGTACAGAAAGGTGAAAACCAAATTTTTTTATATAATATGAGTTGCAAGCCAGACCTACTACATCAAATTAAGGAAGGTCAAGCTCAGGATAGAAAATTGATAAAATGGGTGGTAGGTGCAAGAGCCAATAATGGAAATGCAAATTTCAAGATTGATTCAGAGGGGTTATTGAGATTCAGAGATCGAATTTGTATACCCAGAATTGAGGAAATTAAAAAGATCTTATTTGATGAGGCACATCAGACTAAATACACTTTACATCCCGGTGGAGATAAGATGTACCAAAATTTGAAGAAAAACTATTGGTGGAAAGGTATGAAGAGAGATGTGGCCAAATATGTGTCTAAATGCCTTATATGTCAGCAAGTTAAGGCCGAACATAAAAGACCGTCTGGATTGTTACAACCTTTAAACATCCCTGAATGGAAATGGGATAACATAGCAATGGATTTTGTCGGAGCTCTTCCTAGAAATCAGAAAGGTGAGGATAAGGTTTGGGTAATTGTGGATCGACTTACTAAAGTGGCACACTTCATACCTATTAAAGCCACAGATCCGGTTAGTAAACTGGGTGAGCTATATGTTAAAGAGATTGTGAAGCTACACGGAGTACCCAAATCGATAGTGTCAGATAGAGATTCCTTATTCACATCTCAGTTTTGGCAGAGCTTACAGCGGGAATTGGGAACCAAATTAACCATGAGCACCGCCTATCATCCTCAGACAGATGGTCAATCTGAAAGGGTTATTCAGATCTTGGAAGACATGTTGAGAGCTTGTGTACTAGATTTCAAGGGAAATTGGAGTAAATACTTACACCTAGCAGAGTTTGCTTATAACAATAGTTACCAGGCAAGTATACAAATGGCTCCATATGAAGCCCTATATGGACGACCATGTAGGTCACCACTGTGTTGGGCCGATTGGAAAGATAAGGTACTTACAGGACCTGGTATGCTAATTGAGATGAACGAAAAAGTGAAGTTGATCCAGAAAAGGCTAGTTACTGCACAGAGTAGGCAAAAGAGCTACGCAGATAAGAGGCGCCGACCTTTAGAGTTCCAAAAACGTGATAAGGTATTTCTGAGAATAAGCCCTCAAAAAGGCATCATGAGGTTTGGTAAGAAAGGGAAATTATCGCCGCGGTTCATCAGTCCGTTCCAGATCAATGATCGAATTGGCGAGAATGCTTACAAACTAGACTTGCCAACTAGTTTATCCGCTATCCACAACGTGTTCCATGTGTCGATGTTGCGAAAATATGAACCAGACCCTTCCCTCACGATTGATTGGAAAGAAGTAAAAGTATAAGCTGATGCCACCTATGAAGAAGGACCTTTAAAGATCCTAGATTGGAAAGTTCATAGTTTGAGGAACAAAGACATTCCATTAGTTAAGGTGTCGTGGAAGCATCATTGAATTGAAGAAGCCACTTGGGAACTCGAAAGTGAAATGAAGGCCAAATATGCCGACTTATTTCACAAAACGCTCTAGGTAATTAGTAATACTCCATTCCATGTGCATACTATCAATTCTTTCTTCAAACTCACCAATGGATTGGTAAATTTAATAGAATACTAATAGAATATTTTCAACGTTTTAGGTTTCGAGATACAAGTGATCAATAGTGGAGAAAGTTAAATATCATCACGTAAGTAAGCTTAAACTTAATTTCACGGACGAAATTTCTTTTAAGGCGGGTAGGATGTAATACCCCAAACATTTCAAGGGTATTTACGTATTCATGTGAGGGAAACGACATCAGCTCCTTTCCTATTATTTTCTTCCAATTTCAACATTATTCTCGCATTCCTTTAAGGAATCAACTACTAATCACATCAAGGAAATCTTGGCAAGTTTTTCAATACAAAATTATGTCAAATTTCCAATACTATTAACCTTCCTATCATGGAACATGCTCATCATTAAACCCTAGACTTAATAATACTATGTATAACACTTACGCACCTCAGCCGTCTCTTTCATGCTCCTTTTCTCTCGAATCAGTAACCAAGAAACGTGGAAACGGTGCCGGAGAACCAACAAAGCAACCACGATGAGACTTATCCCTTTTTCTTTCTTCTTTGCTTTCACTTATTCTTCTTCTCTTTTCTGAGCGACCCCTATATTTAGGATCTAGTGACAACATTAAAGAAAGGGTGTTGCAGCAACCTTGTTCCTCTTCCTTTCCCTTCCATTTTCTTTTCTTCCCTTCTTCCTTTCCCTTCCCTTGGCATATTTATCTAGCTCAAGTTGGACCCTAATCTCATAAAGATTTGATACCTACTCTCTGATACTAAGCTTCTCAAAATTTTTTGTAACACTTCCCATTATCTGAAGCCTATGCTCTAATACCAATCTGTCACACTCCGATTTTCAAAACTTAAATTTAAAGTAATAAGAATAAATATTTTCTCTTATCAAGAAAATAGCAAAAAGAAAATCGAGGCGTGAATTGTATCCATCTACCTTAACCCCAAAATCTTTACACAGTTAAAAATAAATTTAATAATATCATTTATATTCAAAATAAGGTTACAAGTTATGATAGAAGAATACTCTTTCAATTTCTATGTCACGGACTATAGATTCCCATCACACAAATTAAATATTGAGTCATGAGGGTACTTGCCCTTGTCCATCCATTATGGACACAACATTTTAAATATATTCATCAAGTAGAATTAACACGTTCAAGTCCAAGGCATAAACATTTAAAATGACCCATGAAATCTTCAACGACCACTATAATGTTCCTAAAGCATTGATTTTTAATACAACTCATTTAATTGATATAATCAATTAATAAATAATTACTCAGTCCTACTACTATAACACTATTCAAGCAACTAACCCACCCCTACTACTGTGAAACACATCACGAACTTGCGACTCTATTATTTCATGTACCTACATGTGAAAAATAGGGGTGAGCTTTAAAGCCCAGTGGGCCATCTAAACCATTCACAACATTTTATCATGATATATACACAAGAACATTACAAACAAGTTTCACACATTAATCGTTGCAACATTTGATTGTTTGAGTTGAGAATTCCATACGTTGCAAATCACGTACTTTTAGGAAATCAAACCCAGGGTGGCACTACCCAAAAATTAAAAACTCGTTGGCGATATTCATCATGAATAACTGCCCCATAATAATTATAGTAATTGGCGATATTCATTAGAATAATTGCCCTAAAATAATAATTGGCGATATTCCTTAGAATAACTGCTCCATATGTGTTATTCTTATCTTAATCGTGTTCTTTAATGATGTCACAGTATCATACATACAACATAAATATGATATATAACTTCTATTCTCATGATATGTTCAAACTCCACAACACATGGTATCATATCACAATGTCAAATAACAATAGCATTCATGCATGAACTTTATTATAAAAATTATGCTAATACTCTCGTCATATATCTCATCATCAAACTTTAAAAAGTACACAAATTACGTGCATCCACCATCAACTTGGGACAACAAATCATAATATGTCCAATCATGTAAGACAAGCATGCATAAGCAATCTAATGATACTGTAAATCTAATTAATTTAATGTTCCTATCTACATATCAAAATAAAATATTATAAAGGCATAGAATCTGTAATACCCTAAAAAAAAATCTACTTTCAAAAACCAAACAATTCAATCAAAAACCAAAAGGATCCACAAATCCAGTAAACTTGAGAGATCAACATATAACTAAGGATCAACAAATAAAACCACAAATTAAAGAAAAAGAAATTTACTAAGATTCCCCAAGAAAAACTCAGTATATGAATGCTCAACCAAAAATTTCCTTATGAAAAATACACGATTTAATCTAAACCACTTATAATTTGAGAAATCTTCTAGTTACCCGTCCAATTTATTAAAAAAAAAAAGGGAGATAAACTTCCAAAATCAAAGACAGACAATTCGAAGTATGAACTTAAATCTCTCTGGCGACAGCATCATTGAAAAGATCAAAACTCCAAAACGAGCAAGAGAAAAAAAAAAGATTTCAAACATGATCCTGAAATCATGCCGGAAATCTCGCCGACATCTCGCCTGGAATCTCGCCGAGATCTCGCCGGAATCTCACCGACATCTTGGCTAAAATCTCGCTCTCGCTCTCCTTAAACCCAAACGCACAAGCCTCTTCCTCTCGATCCCTCTCTCTCCCTTCTCATCTTGCCGCTGCAACTCCGCCAACGATCTCGCCGCCGCCGCCCTCTCTTCTCTTCTCCGCCACTGATCTCGCCGCCGCCGCTCTCTTTCTTCTCTTCTCTTCTCATCTCGCCGTTGCAACCCCCGCCATTCCCCTGCCCTCGCCTCGCCTCTGATCTCTCGCTCCCGATCTCTCGAGCTCCCGATCTCTCGCTCTCGGTCTGAATCTCTCTCTCTTTTCTTCTCTCCACTATCCCCTCTCTGCAACTCATACCACACGCCTCCCTTCTTCTCCATTCACTATTCAATTTTTTATTTTTTTTTAAAACATCCCACACACCCCTTCTCCTTTATTTCACTATTCAATTTAATTTTTTTTTTAAACCTCCAACAACACACACATATTATATATTATATTATATATCACACTTTTCAAAATCACCACACCTTATATTATAATATATCATATTAACACCTATTATATATTATATTATATATATCACACTTTTCAAAACCACCACACCTTATATTGTATTATATCATGTTATCACCTATTATATATTATATTATATATATCACACCTTTTCAAAATCACCACACCTTATATGGTATTATATCATGTTATACCATACACATCATTATATCATATCACAAGGCACTATAATATGTTATTATAGATATATATATATATATACTTAGTTTAAACATTACACCACTATATATACATATATATCTCTACACTCATAATCGTTCTTATGAGTAATTATATTAACAAACGTAATATACGTGTACAGGTTGAGTACTACGCGTGACGAGGAATTTAAGTGATTTGGAATTTAGCGATTCAAGTGGAGATGATTCTAGGCTTTCATAATATTTTATTTTGATATATAGATAGGAACATTAAATTAATTAGGTCTATAGTATTATTAGATTACTTATGCATGCCTATTGTACATGATTTTATATATATAATGTTGTGATTGTTTAATCATGATGATATGTGTCAATATGATTTTTATTCTGATTAAATGATAATTGGATGCATGAAATTCATGTGGTAGTTGAATTCATTTATAAATTATAGTGCTTGATAATGAAATGTATGATTTGGAATATATGCACTTAATATAGTGCTTATACTCGTGTTCTTTAGTGATATCACGCTATACGTACGGTATAAGCACGATATTAAGTGCATTCATAAAACATATTCAACTCCACTACACATAGTATCATGTCACAAAGTCAATTATAATAGTGTTCACGCATTCACTATGCCAATATTCCAAATCATACATTTCATTATCAAGCATTATAATTTATAAATGAATTCAACTACCACATGAATTTTATGCATCCAATTATCATTTGATCAGAATAAAAATCATATTGACACATCATCATGATTAAACAATCACAACATTATATATATAAAATCATGTACAATAGGCATGCATAAGCAATCTAATAATACTATAGACCTAATTAATTTAACGTTCCTATCTATATATCAAAATAAAATATTATGAAAGCCTAGAATCATCCCCACCTAAATCGCTAAATTTCAAATCACTTAAATTCCTCGTCACGCGTAGTACTCAACCTGTACACGTATATTACGTTTGTTAATATAATTACTCATAAGAACGATTATGAGTGTAGAGATATATACTTATATATAGTGGTGGAATGTTTAAACTAAGTATATATATATATATATATATATATATATATATATCTATAATAACATATTATAGTGCCTTGTGATATGATATAATGACGTGTATGGTATAACATGATATAATACCATATAAGGTGTGGTGGTTTTGGAAAGATGTGATATATATAATATAATATATAATAGGTGATAACATGATATAATACAATATAAGGTGTGGTGGTTTTGAAAAGTGTGATATATAATATAATATATAATAGGTGTTAATATGATATATTATAATATAAGGTGTGGTGGTTTTGAAAAGTGTGATATATAATATAATATATAATATGTGTGTGTTGTTGGAGGTTTAAAAAAAAATTAAATTGGAATAGTGAAATAAAGGAGAAGGGGTGTGTGGGATGTTTAAAAAAAAATAAAAAATTGAATAGTGAATGGAGAAGAAGGGAGGCGTGTGGTGTGAGTTGCAGAGAGGGGATAGTGGAGAGAAGAAAAGAGAGAGAGATTCAGACCGAGAGCGAGAGATCGAGAGATCGGAGGAGATAGATCGGAGGCGAGGCGAGGGCAGGGAAACTGCGGGGGTTGCAGCGGCGAGATGAGAAGAGAAGAGTAGAAAGAGAGCGGTGGTGGCAAGATCCGTGGCGGAGAAGAGAAGAGAAGGCGGCGGCGGCGAGATCCGTGGCGGAGAAGAGAAGAGAGGGCGGAGGTGGCGAGATCCGTGGCGGAGTTGCAGCGGCAAGATGAGAAGGGAGAGAGAGAGATCGAGAGGAAGAGGCTTGTGCGTTTGGGTTTAAGGAGAGCGAGAACAAGATTTTAGCCAAGATGTCGGCGAGATTCCGGCGAGATCTCTGCGAGATTCCAGGCGAGATGTCGGCGAGATTTCCGGCGTGATTTCAGGATCATGTTTGAAATCTTTTTTTTTTTTCTCTTGCTCGTTTTGGAGTTTTGATCTTTTCAATGATGCTGTCGCCAGAGATATTTAAGTTCATACTTCGAATTTGTCTGTCTTTGATTTTGGAAGTTTATCTCTCTTTTTTTTTTTTAATAAATTGGACGGGTAACTGGAAGATTTCTCAAATTATAAGTGGTTTAGATTAAATCGTGTATTTTTCATAAGGAAATTTTTGGTTGAGCATTCATATACTGAGTTTTTCTTGGGGAATCTTAGTAAATTTATTTTTCTTTAATTTCTGGTTTTATTTGTTGATCCTTAGTTATATGTTGATCTCTCAAGTTTACTGGATTTGTGGATCCTTTTGGTTTTTGATTGAATTGTTTGGTTTTTGAAAGTGAATTTTTTTTTCAGGGTATTACAGAATCTTCCCCACCTGTTATGCACGCAGTTCGTTGTTGTCAAAATTCTTGGTACGTAACGTACGTCCTCAACCTATACATATGTATTACCTTTGAATTAGTCACACGTACCTACCCAAATATATATATTACTCATATAAGTAAGATATATGTATATACATACGTATATAACTGCTACAATATATATATTATAATAATCTATATATATATATATATATATGCGTAGGGTAACAATAAGATGTATGTATATGTATACTGCTATAATATATATGTATATATTTGTATAGCAGAGAAATGCCACAACTTTGTTTATATAATATATATAATCTGTATAACAAAGAAGTGGTTGGCGATGGTGGGTTTTATTATATATATATATTGGTGGTGTGTGATGGTAGTAAATAACTCACTATCATGCATCTGTTGGACATGGTCACAACAGTTGTTGTTGTCTTCCTTAATATCGTAAAAATATGAAAGAAGAGAAATAATCTCGAAAACAGGGACGGTGAGGTGAAGAACAACACATGGCACTCATAGGCAACCCATGTCCATGAGAATGCTGAGAAGAACATGTGGTGCATCACTACACCAACGTTGTCGGTACAACATTCGATTAAAATACGAAAAAGAGATGCAACAACTTGAGGAGGAAAGAAAAGGAAGTGTAAAACTTACTTTTGTAGTTGCAAGGGCTACTGATCTCCAAAGAGGAAGAATGAGCTTAGGTGGGATAGTATATGAGGAGAAAAGTGGTGTTAGATTGCATATGAAGGTTTTATATGCTTAGGGTTTTATGAATGTCTTTGGTGTATATTGGCAATAGCTTAAAAGAAGGCAAATTAAAAAAATATATGAAAAAATTTGAGTTGCTTTTATGGGGTAGTTTAAGAAAACATGTCAATCTTTAAATTATGGAATTGAAGGAATTATATATGATAAGAATAATATTCATCCCATAATGTGGGTGAAGCTTTAATAAAAGAAGATATCTTTTATATGATAAGAATAATCATCCCGTTATGGCAAGAATAATATAAAAGAAAGTATCTTTTATATCATCCCGTTATGACAAGAATAATATAAAAAAATATCTTTTATATGATAAGAATAATCATCCCGTTATGACAAGAATAATATAAAAGAAAGTATCTTTTATATGATAAGAATAATCATCCCGTTATGGTAAGAATAATATAAAAAAAGTATCTTTTATATCATCCCGTTATGACAAGAATAATATAAAAGAAAATATCTTTTATATGATAAGAATAATCATCCCGTTATGGCAAGAATAATGTAAAAGATAGTATCTTTTATAATTATGTAAATACCCTTCAAATTTTTGGGGTATTACAATATCCTCGACCGAAGCAAAAAGAAGAAGAAAATAATGGTGGAACCTATCATCCAAATCAGATAAAGGCTCGGAAGTAGCGAATGGAGGGGAAGAGTTACAAAAAGATTATCAAGAACAACCATCGAAGGTTATTGCAAATGTATCTTTCAAAGACTGCCTTATGACTCGGGTGAATGTTGATAAACATGAATACATATCAGATGATGATACAGACAACATGGAGAAAAGGAATAAGGAAGATGAGTCCAGTGTGAATGAAGATTGTACTGAGAATGAAGGAGGTATATTCCTAGATGAACATACGAAACTGAGAATCAGTATACCTTGGAGGAGATCACTAATCATCAAACTCATCTGCAAATCAGTAGGCTACCACTACATTTGTGCTAGGCTCAAATCTATTTGCAAACCGATGGGGGAACTTGATGTCATTGGTCTAGGACATGATTTTTTCCTGGTTAAGTTTGACGTGGATGATGATTTAGTCCGAGCATTAACAGAAGGTCCCTGGATGATCTCAGAGCATTACTTATCAGTTATGAGATGGTGCCGTGGCAACCATTAAATCATTGTTTGTTTGGGTTAGGCTTTAGGGCCTCCCTATAGAGTACTATGATGAGGACATCCTTAAAAGAGTGGGGAATGTCTTGGGCAAAATGCTAAAGATTGATCGAAACACCATGATGGCAGGGCGAGAAAAGTATGCCGGCATTTGTGTGGAAATTGATCTTGGAAAGGCATTAATCCCTAGTCTGGAAATTGGTGATACTAATCAAGTTATTGAATATAAAGGAATCCATGCTCTTTGCTACAAATGTGGAAGAGTGGGTCACCAAAAAGAGATATGTTGGGTTGATGACACATGTTTGGATAACAATGGAGATCAGAAAATGGAGAGGAAGACAACTGAGGAAAACTCACCAGAATCTAGTCGGCCGGTCGCCAAAGAATCTAGTTACGGTCCTTGGATGGTTGCAGCTCGACGAGTTAGGAAAGCTTCCAATAAATGGAAAGGGGAAATGACAAAGGAAACTCATAATCAACGGGCATCCAATGCAGCCCAATTTGGTAATCCCAATAGATTTGCTTCATTGGAAGTTGCTATTATGGAAGAGGTTGATCAAAATAGTAACAACATTGAGAAGGAAATTCATGGGGAAAAGATCAGCAATAAAAAAGTAACAGCTTCAAAAAATAAAAGTATAGATTCTAATAAGACAAAAGCGAAAGATCACACGTCAACCAACATGGAAATCTTACCATATGATGAGAATAGGCCAAGAAAAGGGAAAGGACAGATGTTGAATACTCAAGAATTTGACTTGGCAAGAGTAGCACATGGAGTCCAACAGGATCAATACAGTCCATTTAGGGGGAGAAGTTTAGCTAATCTTTAATAATCCCTTATCTCTTGAGATCATGGAACCAAACTCTCTCTCTCTCATTAAACAAGCCAAACCTCTAGACAAAGAGGTTGCTCATGACCCAGGAGATAGT
Organism: Paratinospora sagittata; assembly: GCA_035771175.1. Taxonomy (NCBI): domain Eukaryota; kingdom Viridiplantae; phylum Streptophyta; class Magnoliopsida; order Ranunculales; family Menispermaceae; genus Paratinospora; species Paratinospora sagittata. The sequence goes on along the minus strand of CM069596.1, from coordinate 24,371,337 downwards.
AAAAATGGCAAGGCAGGAGTAAGAGAGTCGTCAATGCGACCGAGAGAAGAGAGAAGTTGGAGTCCCAGAAGACATGAGACGTCAAGGGGGAATACCGCCCAATGATTGATGTTGTCCTTTCCTTCTTCAAGTTAGTTTCCCCATGAAGATATTGTCATGGAATTGTAGAGGTGCAGTTACCTCCAAAATGCATAGAAACCTTAAAGAAATCTGCAAGCTTATAAATCCATACGTGATTTGTTTGATCGAGACTCGATGCGAGAATCCAATCATTCCATTCTTAGCTAGAGACACAAGCTATCTAGTTTCTCATTGCCGGCTAATGGGAGACGTGGCAGAATTATAGTTTTTTGGAGAAGTAGCAAATTCAGCCTCCAAGTTGTTAATGCTAGCAACCAGATGATTACAACGGTTATGTCTAGCAACTGTGAACCCCCCCTGGGTTATGTCTACAATAATCCCATTGTCAAACAAAACCAATGGAACTTTATTCAGTGATTCTTCACGAACTGCCATTATCATTGGCATCTAATCGATGACTTCAATGATATAACGGGAAGAAATGAGAAAATGGGGGGATCTTTCTCCCCAAGCAAGTCCAGACTTTTTAATGACCGTATCAATAGTAGTCAACTTATTGACTTGGGGTATTCGGGAGCTAATTTCACTTAGACTAACTGCAGATTGGGTTGTATGAGTATTATGACCTTAGTACACTGGTTACAATATGTTGAATAAAGGTGGATAAGGGGCATGAATTTTAAAATGCATTGATTATATGTTCTTGAATTATAATGTTTACATATGATATTGCATTTGCTTTGTACATGTCACTGAACATGCGTACATGGATGTTTAGATGAATGAGTGATGGTATGATTGAATTTTATTTCACTGGGCATCGTTGGCTCACCCCATTCCCATCTTTCAGGTCTTTCTGTTGCAGATAAAGGCAAGGGAATAACTTTTCAGTGAGAGTGTGCCTTGTCAGAAGAAACAAAAGAATTGTTTTTGATGTAGGTTTGGTAATGGTACACATGTATTTTGATTTTTGTAAATATATGTATATAACACCCCACATGTATAACTAAGTAGATGAATGTATATAATAGACGGTTGTGGTAGATAAAATATTGTTAAATGTTGAGTTGGTTGAGATAGACATGAATGATGAGATATTTTGATGGATATGATGAAATGTATATATGTTTTGTGGATGGATTATTGTTGAGTTGCATATTTAGATAGGTTTTAGAGCATGTTTTGGGTGTGTTTTAGGATATTTTATGCATTAGTTTGATATGTTTATGTTAGTTTTGATGCAATTGTTAGTTTAGAATAATTTGGGTTTTTATGCATTATTTTGGTTTGTTAGTTTATAATTTGATCCATTTCATATTTGAGTATGTTATTGATTTGATTTGATTTGTTTTGTAGGTATTTAGATGTGTTAGTCATGGTTTTGGATGATGAACACATGTACAAGACGTTGCAAAATAGAAGCATAAAGAACCCAAGGCAAAAAGGGCCAAGTCCCAAGAAACTGTGCAAAAAGTGAAGGTTCTGGGCGCCACACCGCTGATGGGTGGTGAAACGCACAGAACAAGTGAAGGCTTGGAGAGCTGCGGCGCTGGAATTGGGCGTTGCAGCGCTACATGGGAATTTTTATTTTGTTTTTTAGCATGTTTGTGTGTAATTTTCCCACTTTCTAATTCCAACTCCACACGACTTTGAAGCATATTAAATATCAAAATTTAGGATTTTTTGAGGGGAATACACTGGAGAAGACAAGGAGACGGCTAGGAGACGAGGAACACGAAGATTCGAAGTTGGAAACAAGGAAGAAGATTCAAGTTCCAGGATTTTCTAGTTTGCTATTCATGTCTATTTTTGAGTTTTTCTTCATATCCTGTGTTATTTTTATCGAAGCTATGAACTAAGTTACTTTCTAAAAAGGAGATGGATCCTAACTTGAATATTATGGTTTAATTTTAGATTTTTTTTATTACCAATGAAATTTCTATAGTTTATTAATGATTTCATATACTTAATGCGTTTGGTTTCTTGGCCACAAATTGAATGAACTTAGACTTGGAAAGTAGCACTCGAGATAGGGTTTTCTAGGTTGGAAAAAGGGAATTATGACATTAATTTGTTGTAGAATCGAGAGGTTTACAAAGTTTCATGAAATTGTAGAACAGTCACTAAGTTTAATGGGTTGTTGAGAATACAAGTTTAATTGAGAGATCAAATCATGTTCTTGATGATACGTTCTAATTCGGCATTCGAGAGCGGGAATTAGAGACGTAAGGATTTTGACTTATGGACTAGGAAATTGATTTGATAATAAGCATGTCTAAATTACATAATTGAAGGTTAGGTGAAGTTCATTCTCTAAATTTTTCGCATATATTGATATTTCTCCACAGTTTATTCATTTAATTAAATCTATTTGCTATTTAAATACTTGAAATTCTACAATTTCATTCACTAGATAAAGTTAAAGATTAGTGAACACGGTGTTGGTACACCCAAAAGGAGGGGTGAATTTTGTGTCATGAATGTTATTAATTTTTTCTAATTTCTTTTGAGATTCCTGAACTCAATTGGGTTCAATGCATAAATAAATCTAATGAGCATAAAGTAAAATGCGAAAAAATAAAGTACACAAGCATTTATAGTGGTTCAGCTGTGCCTACATCCACTACCTAATCTTTCAATTAGGATTTTCAAACTTCACTAACTGATCTTCTTACGGGTGAAGATCAAATCGATACACTTTCTCAACTTACTGGTGTGAGAACTACCATTTCTCATCTTACGAGCGCAAGAGGACCGTTTATCATTTTTTCGGGCTAAGGAAGAACCCATGTTCCTTTTGCGGGCTAAGGAAGAACCCACACATCCTTTTCAAGAGAAAGGATGAAACTAGTTTTGATTCCAACATTGAAATCACAAGTGATATAATGTCACACCTGGGTTGCACACAGTGCCCCCTACCCAAGGTGATGAGTACCCCAGCAGGGCATACTCCATCCATAATGAACCATAATATTATCCCATCCCAGTACACAGCCCACTCAACAGTGTCTAGTACCCCCGGGATCATTTGTCCACACTATTCATGGCTCAGTGGTTACTCGGATTGCGAAATCAACCTATATGAGGTTTGAGGTTCGAATCCGGGGGAGGCCCTATACTATTCATGATGAATAGTATGGACAAATGATCCCGGGGGTACTAGACACTGTTGAGTGGGCTGTGTACTGGGATGGGACAATATTATGGTTCATAATGGCTGGAGTATGCCCTGCGGGGGTACTCATCACCCTGGGTAGGGGCACTGTGTGCAACCCAGGTGTGACAAAAAAGGCCTTATGCATAGTTGTAGCACCCGTGCCTTTAGGTGACCTCATTTTGACCCATAGTGTACCCGCAGAGTACCAGTATACGTACTCATATACGTATGTGTATATGTATTTTGATGCTCGAAGCACGTAAGTTCGAGTGTCTTTGCTTGATTTTAGGTCATAAAGAGTGCGCATGAAGCTTCGGAACCATCAGAGACCCGTTCGACGTCAAACCATGTCGAGAACGGTGTTTTGGATCCAGTGGAACTCTCTTCATGGAGGAAGAGATTTCTGTCACAAATTACATCAATGGTTTGATCTCCTAGATCCGTGGTCCGATTGAGTTCACATTTTTTCAGCTCATTCTTATATGATAGATCTTCATTATGAACGGTGAAGATCTTGATCGGAGTTACCTACTATGAGTAATAAGACTCCAAACACTATTTCACAGATTTTCAGATTTTCTTACGCAGTTTTGAACAAACAGTTAGATCTCGCAATCCCACCGTTGATTGAGTTGAAAGTTTACCATAATGTTTGTAACTGACTCATGCAGCCTTTGACGGTTTAGATGTTAAATTAGTGGGTATTTTGCAAGAAATTGACTATCTAAGTGCAAGTATTGTAACAGAAAAACTGATTTTTTGATAGTTTGTGGCAACTTTTAGTTGTGGGCCCAAGCTTGTCTATTTAAGCAACCAAAACGTAATTTTAGGCTCATTTGCTCATTTCTCAGCCAGAAAAGAGAGAAAGGAGCTGGAGAGGAGAAAAGGAGAAGAAAATTAGGGTTTAGTGGTTTCTTGCTCAAAAACACCTAAGGTTTGCATTTTTCCTCCATTTCTTCTTTGAATCTCTCTATTGGTTGCATGATAGCTTTATTTTGAGCATGAGGGTTTCATTTTGATGCATGCATTGTGATTAACCTTGGATGGGTGGAAGACCAAAGTTGGAGTTGAGTCTTGCATGTCACATATGTGTGATTAGAGAGTGTTAGGAGTATACTAATGGTGAAACCCCCAATTTCTAGCCAAAAATTGGAAGGGTTAGTTCAAATAACCGATACTTAGTTTATGACCTTAGACTTTTCCAAAATCTTTGCATGTCAACTATGTTGACCTAGTGGCCATTGTGGATAATTCCATGTTGCAAGATCAGTAAAATTCATGGCTGAACATGGTGGCCTAGTGTAAAATTGGCAATATGGCCTATGTATGAAAATTTCCAGATTTGGGGCTTTTGATGCTCTTGATATAAAATCTGGAAAATGTAGGTCTAATTGGACATGATTAGGGTTGTTTGATGATTGAATTCAGTGGGTTCTCATAATGGACACCCTAAGGTTGACTAATTTTGATCTAGGCTAAGTATTTGGCATTTTTCATGTACTTTGGCAATTTTGCATGTAATTTGGGAATTTTGCCCAAATTGGGACTTTTCACCCAAAGCAAGTCAATTTATGAAATTGACTTGGGGATTGTTTAATTGGACCCAAATTGAGTAGAATCATGGGTTTAAAAAGTTAGAACCTATGTTAAATTGATATGACTTAGTCAATTGATGAAATTGACTTGATGTATAGTCTATCTGGCCCTAATTATAATTGAATTTCATGTATATTAGTGGTTGGATCATGGGATCACCCTATTACATTCAATTTAGGTCAATCTTAGTTTAATTGAGTCTAAATGATCAAGTTGGGCAATATGGAAATTGGCTCAAGGGGGTAATCAATTTAGAATCTAATTGACTTTAGATTGGGAACATGGGGTTTTGACACACTTTATGACTGATTTTCAGTTGTGTGAACCATGTTATTTCTAGGTCTTGTGATTGATCTTGAACCCGTTTAGTCAATTGGAGAGTTTTGGAGATTGGATTGGCTACACTTAGCCAATCAAGAGTGAGTGTTCTTTTACTTTTGGATTATTTATATGTGGCATTGTAGTATAGAAATGTTTTAAATGCTTATGTATGATGGTATGCATGTTTTAATTTTCCATGAAATACATTTGAGCATAATTCATTGGGATGACAATTTGGGTTGAGGTTCCTAGTTGGAATTTCCTCTTTTTGGGAATTCTCGTTAGTCTAGCGGCGATCCCAGTTGTGTAATTGGCAGAGGGTTTTATGGCTTGTGTATGGGTCGGTTAGTTTAGGCTAATCTTACGTGTTGCACAACCCCAAAAATCCTATTAGGATATGAGTATTGTATGTGTGTTCAGGTACTGTGTGTAGCGCACCAGCCTTGAACCCCTGTACTCAGGAGGTGTTGGGATTGCATGAGCATGTCTACAAATGTTATGCATCGTCTTATGTATGACTTGATTCATTATGTTAGCATGTATGTAATCTATTTCACCATCATGATATTTCAATTGTTTTATGATTTAACCATGTTTTATAAATGCACGTATATGGCACTTGTAAATAACATTCACTGAGCTGGCTGTAGCTCACACCTCACCATCTTCTTTCAGGATCTGATAGAACAGGAAAAGGGAAGGCTTGACTGTGGAGTGTCCCTTGTTTTTGTTTCATGTAGGTGTTGTACATTTAGTTTTGTATTTTGATAATTATGTACATGATAACACCTAGTAATTGTATATTTAACACAGTTGGGATGTGTTGGGTTCTGTATCATTTTGAAGACTCTAGAATTTTATATTTGTAAAAATTTGGAGAAGTAATATTTTATTTCATTATGATCATGTTAGTTGGTTGTTAAGGATGTACTTTTATTTCTTTTTGGGGATTTGTATATGTATTCGAGTGCTGACGGGACGTCGGGTGTACCGACGGAGGGTATACTTGAAGGTTCTCGTGCCGGTCATGACGTCAAGTAGAGTGGGTCGTGACATATAAAATCCCTTTTCTTGGTTTTTTTCAAACCATGAAACAATCCAAAAGACGAAAAACAATGAATCTAATGTTTGTTCTTAGTGATTAGAACAATTACAATGAGGCTCATAAATTCAAATACCAAATACAAGATATGGAAATTTAAGCTCAAGGTGAAGAGAGACCTTACAATGATTTATACCTTTCTTGCAATCATATTTGCTAAAAAGAATGATTTTGAAGATGCTTTGAATGATGAAGTTTATGCTGAAAACAAGTTCAAATAGCTTTTGTCTTCGTTAATGGGGTTTTGAAATAATGAATAAGAAGATCGATAACCCAGAAGACCTGAAAATTTTCTTTCAAAAGATCGTAAGATCAAGCACAAGTGAAAGAAGACTAACTTTCAAAAAGTGTTTTGGTGCAAACGAAAAGTTTCAATACTTTTTGAATGAATATCAGTTTCGTATTTTATTTGTTAGTTTTCCTGGTCTAAGGCAACACGTATATATAGGAATAACAAAGGCGCAATGGACTTGGTAATTTTGGCGCTCTAAGTTATTTCAAATATAACGTGAACATTCTTCCTAGAAATGGATCAATTCAGCTTAATGCATATTACGACGATATCACCTGAATCATCTGATCCTTTCAAGAAAGAGGAATGTTCTGACAAAGTTTTAGAACGTTTTAAAAAGTTCAAAAAAGTTGTGCGATTCTGAAAAGTCCTGAAAAGTATTCATACGATTTTTAAAAAGGTTAACAGCAATGACAACAATGTTAGAACAACAAAAATATCTTTTCTGTCGTTTCGTTCCTTTAAGGGCGCTCATAGAACATCAACGTCCTATTGAACAATGAAGTGAAGGCGCTACTAAATAGTAAGTGTCCTGACTTGTTTTGACAATTAAACGACTTAAAGAATGAGGGTGCTACCTCGCAGTAAGCGTCCTGCTTTGTTTTTAAAAACGCAAAACATTTGAGGTCACTACTCAAAAGCAAGCGTCCTGAATAGTTAAAACAATTTTAAGCGCGCTGACGGACAATAAGCATCCTGAAAGTTATTTATGTTAATTCTAAAGATGTGAGCGCTCCTACACAAGTAGAGTCCTGATAATTCATTCGACTTATAACTTATCAGCGTCGTTAAAGATAGAATCACTTAAAGATAAAAGACAATCTTTCAGTGAGCTGAAGCTAAATCTGCGTACTGACACTCTGAAAGGTTGATAAGAGAAAGATCACTACTAACAAGTAAGCGTCCTTATTAATCAGATCAATTCAACCTTGAGCGTCTTAACATTTTATCAGCGTCCTGACTCATCAAGTCAAGGAGACCGCTGCTAAAACATTAGCGTTCTGAAAGACTTTATAAAAGTGGTTTTTGATTTCTCGATTAAAACACTTTGAAATCAACAATTAAACAATCAAACAAGATTTTGATAGAAATCAAAACAATTTTGATTCTTTTGAAAAACTTTGTAGAAATATCATTTTAATCAAAAGTAATGCAAATATGATTCAAAATAGTTTAAAACATAAATCAAACATTTTGAATACTTGAAAATCATTTTTAAAGAATACTTAATGCATGAATGAGTTTTATCAAAACTATGCGTATGTGAAGTATTAATGCATGAAGTTTAGAAAGATTGAGCAATATGAAATGCAAGGAGGTTATATCCTAATTCTAGACACATAAAGACTCTCAACCTTTTTGTCTTCATTCCTTCAAGTTGTCCAAGCTTTAAGTATGGTTGATCATTTGCTTTGATCCTTTTGAGAGACTTCTTGAACTTGAAGACTTAGATCTTGTATTGACTCTTTTTGATCTTTTGGTGCTGAAATATACTAGATAGAAACATTAGCACCATTTGTTATATTGTTTGTAAGCATCGAAACACTTAGGAGATAAACTAAGTGCAAAACTACTTAGATCAACAATCTCCCCCTTTTTGATAATGACAAACAATATAAACTTGATAAACATAATAAGTATATCATGCAAGATAGTATGATTATAGATATGAAGTATTAAGAACAGACATACTATCAACCAATGGTGTTTATCAAGATTCAACTATTTTTCTTTCTCCTATTTCTCCTATATTTCTTCCCCTTTGACATTATAAAAAAGGTGGGAAGTATTTTCTAGATTCCCATGAAGGTAATCCTAAAGAATAGCATCAAAACACTGAAGCTCCCCCTTTCAAAAAGAGATGGAAACTCCCCCTAAATCTATGCACTCAAACTCAAGAGGATTCATGACAACGAGTCACGATTAAGCACATATGAATGCATAAGGATGCCATAACATAAGATACGCACATGAGATTCCAGATGTAATGTTCAAGCACATGGAGAAATAAAACATAATAAGATAAAAATATAAAAAGTTTTAGCTCAACATTCATAGGCTACCTAGATGATATTTTGGAATATTGCATAACATAGCCAAGAACAAAGTCATGTAGATGCACAAAAGAATTTAAATTTATAAAAGGCATCTAGTCATGAAGGATGAGAAATAATTGCTAAAAGATGAATTCATAAAGAATTTTAGGCATAAGCAATCATTCTCATAGTATTCGGCATAAAAATGAATTTGATAATCAATCCAAACCTAATACAAAGTATGCTCTATCATGTGTGAAAAATTAAGCACAAGCATACATTAAGTTCCATCGCATAGGCAAAATGATTTCTAATTAAGCAAGGCCTAGCTATCATGATTCTAATAAGATGCAAAATATATTTTTGAAGTACATGACATCCATTAGATATCAAAATCACAAGCAATTGATGCACACAAGGTTTAAGGTTTAAGCACAACATCAATGTCATGTGAAAATGAAAAATCATGAGCTTTCCAAAGTGTAGGCATATGTAGATATATCATATGAAGAACAAAGCCTAAAGATGAGTATATGCTAAATTCCATAGAGATCATTTAAGCAATAGCATACATTCATTTTCGTATACCAGGCAAATAATTTCAATTGAAGCATAACCTAGATTGTTTGATTCTAATGAAAAACAATTTTGAAGAGTATGCACTCATTATAAATAAAATATTCAAGAATTTGATGCTTATATGATTTAAGATGAAGAAAAGGCATCAAAGTCAAGTATTCATGAAAAGAGAATGCCAAAGGATGATATATATGAGTATAGGTAATTTTCTTTTCAAGATATATCGGCGTATGATATGTAATTGTGTACATGGCCTATTGATTCACATATACATGAGTCATGCATAGATATATTTCTATAAGTTTAAAACAAGCATGATCATGATATAAACTAGCATAGGAAAGATATGGAAAGGTGAGTAATTTAAGACCTAGCTATATGACTTTCATTGATACCAATAGTGTGATGTAAACATCTATATAGCATTGTTTAATCCATATCATCACATCAATTGAGTATAAAGATATCATACAAACATTCATATTGCAAGCATTTAATATTGACAAGCATGACTGATATACAAGATTAAGCATAACACACTTACCATGCTTTTAAAAAAATGAAACACATGACAAAAGGATTGAATAACTTAGATGCAAATTGTGAATAAAACAGTCAATCAAGTCCTTATCATTCCTTCTAGTTGACTAGACTTATTTGTTTCACATACATTTGGGTTCATTGTCAACTATGTCTTTTAATTTGAATTTGTCATGAAAGATTCAAAGTGTGTAATAGTTTTAGACAAATTCAACTTTAGTTTATGGAAATGACTAACATTTTATAAGATAGAAATTTTAAGTAAAGATAGTCCTTCCATATAATTTTCCTTCAAATAGGAATGAATGTACATGGTTAGTGATAACACATATCAATTGCACGCATTCATCCTAGAAGGATTTTTGTCATGACCATATAAGTTTCTGTGATTGTTTAAGGTCATAAGAGAGGCACATCAATCATAAAACAAAACTTACAATGAAACATGACATTCTATATGCAAGCTCAAAGATATTCTTAGAATAAAATTTTTGTACTAGAGCATGCATACAAGCATAATCATGACAATGAAATAGAAATGACAAGAGCAAGTCATGATTTGTCAAAATGCATTTTGAACATGTTTCATTCTAATAATAGGCATTCATCCAAGCATAGAAGGCAACAAAGCATTCATGGTCTTATAAGCATGAGGATACAATTTAAATAAGTACGTCACACATCAATGCTTATTCATGAAAGCTAGCATGTTCATGTTTCAAGTATATGACTAAAATCTATTTTGGAAATAGTGATGATCATTTTTGTAATTTATATTCAATTCATTTCTAAAGTAATGAATACAAGTAGATGAAAACTTTAACAAATGGTATTCATTCAAGTAAAGCATGTGAGATCTAAGCCACCCAATTCACCCCCCTTCTTAGGTGTACCACCAAGTGGTATCAGAGCGGGTGCTTACGTTTTTAGGTCAAACAACCTAGAGCCAAAGATCCAATGGCCACGGTTTGATTTAGGTGATAATCCATTTTACCTCTAATACTTATGGTAGATAACTTCATGTTTTGGAGAATTAGGATATGAAAGTTTAGTTAAGCTCAATCTTGTGTTATGTAGGATATCATTTGCTATGTGGAAAAATTGTTTCGAATGGACCATTCATACCCATAAAGACTAAATAAAATTGAAATCCCCAAACTTAGAAAAGACCTCCAAAATATGTAATAAGAACCTTAGAAATCACTTTAGGCAACTTCTATGTTATGTGCTTATTTATATTATGACATGTGGAAGTATTTAGGCTTGATAGATGATTTTGATATATTGCCTAAGATTGTCTAAATATGTTTGATCACATTGAACATGTTTTTGATGCTTAATCATATAGTTCAATGTAGAAGAGTCAAACGCATACTAGGTATGCAACTTGGAAGTATGATTCAAATTTCATATCCATTACTTCTGTTCATCTTTGTGAGCATGCTTATATTGTATACTCTTTTGCTCACTTACTCAAAGCATACTTTATGCATTTGTGCTTGTATTAAATGATATGTGTATTCATAAATATTTTCACTCATTTAATACCTTAAAATATTCGAGCATAGTCATATTAATTGATTTGAGCTTGCTTAGATTTAAAATGATTGAATTGCTCATATATATGTTAGTATGCTCGTGATCTTAGCAAATGGACTAGAATGAAGAATTATTCCTTAGAGTCCATATCTCTTGTACTTTATGGTCAAAATGATTCATATCTCTTGGATAGTACAAGATACTTGCCTAGTGATTGTGGCCTCTACATCAAATGTTAATCAAACAGCCACCTCACTCACTTCATTGGAGATGATCAAGCTTAGTCTAAGAATGTTGATTCTTAGCATTCATGAGAAAACCTTTAAGGTCACTTCTCCAACCCAACCAAGAAAATCTTACTTTTGTTCCCTATGTTTATTATTGATTTTTTATCATAGAAATGGGGTTTGTAAGGAAAATTAAATTTATCCTTCATTTTAGCTTAATTAGAAATTTATGGGATCAATCAATGAAAAAAAATACAAAAATAAAGATGGCTTTCTTAGAGACCTTGAATTAGAAACAAACACATTAGTCTCTAGAAATCATTGTTTAAGCATAAGACTTGCAATTCTTCAACCTTATCTATTAAGAAGTCTCAGTGCACTTACAAGGATAATCAATTCACATAAGCCACTCTATATATCGTAAACTTTAAAAGATCAAGAGAATACCGCATTCCCCTGCCCATATGGTACATTTGCTTTCTGGAGGATGCGTTTTGGTTTATGCTATGCACTGGCTACTTCCCAATGGTGTATGATGTCTATCTTTGTGGATATGGTGGAAGAGATTATGGAAGTCTTCATGGACCATCTTTGATTGAGTATGGCAGGAAAAAATGAAAGAAGCACTTACCTCTCAGGTGCAGGAAACCCCACCAACCGACCACCATTGTTCAAGGGAGAAAACTATTCACACTAGAAAACTAAGATTAGGTACTACCTTAAAACCCAAGATCTAGAGATGCGAGATGTTCTGACATATGACTGTCCAATGCCTACTAAAATAGTTGACGGTGCTAATGTCCCAAAGGAAATAGATGAATGGAGTACCAAGGAAAAGAAAAGAGAACTATTGAATAACCAAGATGTAAACATTTTGTTTTGTAGTTTATCAGTCAAAAAGTTCAATAGAGTTAGTGCGTGTGAAACCGCTAAGGAAATCTTGAACAAGTTGGAGGTCACTCACGAAGGAACTTTGCAAGTTAAAAAGGCAAAGCTCCAACTATTAGTTGAGAAATATGAGACCGATAAGATGAAGGAAACTGATTCAATATCTGAGGCTATTGCTCGGTTTACAACAAACATCAATGAGATGAAGAACCTAGAAAAAATCTATGACCAAGAAGAAACTGTTAGAAAGTTTGTAAGAGGCCTACCCAGAGCATGGGAACCCGAGGCCACAGCCATTGAAGAAGCCAAGAATCTCGTTGAATATACTTTTCATGAACTATGCGGTTCATTGATGGTTCATGAAATGAAGTTAAAAGATAAGATGAGCCCTGTCAAAGTTGAGGAAAAAGAAAAGACATCTATTGCCGTCAATGTTGAAACTGATTCTGAAAATGATTCTGAAAATGATTCAGACTCAGAAGATGATATGGCTATGTTGTTTAGAAAGTTTAACAAGTTGCTTAGGAGAAAGAGCAAGAGATAGTTGCATATTTAGACATGTTTTAGGAGTGTTTTATAGTTGTTTTAGGATGATTTATACATTAGTTTAGTGTGTTTATGTTAGCTTTGATTCATTTGTTAGTTTAGGAATAAATTGGTTTTTATGCATTATTTCGATTTGTTAATTTATATGTTGGATCAATTTATGTTTTGAATGATTTAATTACTTGCTTTGCATTGTTTTGTAGGTATTTAGATGTGTTAGTCATGGTTTTGGATGATGAAAACATGTTATAGAAGTTGCCAAAGAGAAGCATGAAGAACCCAAGTCAGAAAGGAGGCAAAAATTGGCTAAGCCCACAAAATAGCACAAATTTCAACGTTCTGGGCGCTGCGGCGCCAGTCACGGCGCAGCGACGCCATAGTGGTGAACAAAGATAGAGGATTTTAGCATTTTGGGCACCACGGCGCCACGGTGCCGTCATTGTTCACGAAATATCTTTTTTAGCAATTTTTACACATTTTCTAATTCAGATTTTGGACGACATAGGGACATATAATATATCAAAATTTAGGGTTTTATGAGAGGAAGACATTGGGGAAGAGAAGGGAGACGGCTGGAGTGAAGTGGAGAAGAGGTCGACATTGCAGACCATTGAAAATCTCTACAACACTCTAGTTTGCTTTGTTTGGTCCTGATTCATGTTTAAACCAATATTGATTGTTTTCATCTCTTTAGTTATGAACTAAACCTCGTTTCTAGAGGTGTAGATTGATAAAAACTTGAGATTATGTCTTAGATTTTATTGTTTATTTATTCTTAATGAAAGTTCTTAGTGTATTTATATTTTTCTGAGTGTAATGCTTTTGATCCCCTGATCAAGGATTGACCGATCATAGACTCGAGGTAGATGCTTCACAAAAGGGTACCTTGGGTTTGAATATAGAGAGTATAGCCTAGGTTATCGTGAGACTCAGAAGGAGATCGAGACCCTTTGAAGTCGCTAGAAGGAAATCATAGAACTTAGTGAGTTGTTGTTGTCTTTGGTTTTCATCGAAAGAGTTAAACCAAAGCAACAAGAATATGCTCTAATCAATGCTCCAAAAGAGGGGATTAGAAAGGTTAGGATTTCCGACTTATAGGCTAAGGAACTGATTTAATAATAATATATTTATATAGACATAGTTGAGAGTGAGGTGACATCGAACCTCTAGACCACTCTATCACTATTTTCCTATCCGATTTACATTGCTTGTTAGTTAGTATTTAATTGTTTTAATTGCTATTTTAATCACTCCATCATTCGATTTTAATTGTCTAGATAAAGTTAGGGTTGAAACGTGATAGCTAGTGTCATAATTATCCCTGAGGACGATACCTGATATCTCATCGGAATATATTATAACTTGGCACCGTACACTTGCGGTTTGCACGCAACAAGTTTTTGGTGCCATTGCCGGGAAAAATTACTAGTTTTATATTTCATTGTTATTCTCTGATTTTTTTTTAGTTTCTGTTTTGTAGGATTTCAAGAGTGTATGTAAATAGCAAGAAGTCTTGAAGTTTTACCGTTTGATCCCGAGATTGAACGAACTCTTGGAAGACTGAGGCGAGAAAGAAAAAGAGAAATTGAAGTAATGGCAGTCGATTAACATCAGTTGACCTTGAGAGACTACTTTAAACCGATCATCAAGGACAATTACTCTAGTATTGCCCGTATGCCTATCAATGCAAACAACTTTGAATTGAAACCGGCGTTGATCTTGATGGTGCAACAACATCAGTACGGGGGGCTGCCTACTGAAGATCCTACTATCCACATCACCCCCTTCTTTGAGATATGTGATACGGTGAAGATGAATGGTGTTACTGAGGACACCATAAGGTTGAGATTGTTCCCTTTCTCTCTAAGAGACAAAACACGAGCATGGTTGCAATCTTTGCAACCAGGGAGCATTGCAACTTGGCAAGAGATGGTGTAGCAGTTTCTTCAAAAGTTTTTTACACTCGCCAAAACCGCCCAACTACGAGCTGAAATTGGGCAATTCAAGCAACTAGAGATGGAATCTTTGTATGAGGCTTGGGAAAGATTTAAGGAGCTTTTAAGGAAGTGTCCTTAGCATGGATTCCAAGATTGGCTACAGATTCAACTTTTCTACAATGGAATGACATTTTCTACTCGGACACTCGTTGATGAGGCAGCCAGTGGGTCACTTTCGACAAAAACGACTACTGAGGCACTGAACATGTTGGAGGATATGGCTAGCAACACTTATGAGGTTCCGGGTGCATGATCAATAGTTAAGAAGGTAGTTGGTCTACATGAAGTTGATCCATTGGCATCACTTTCTGCACAGATGTCAAGTATTGCCAACCAACTTGCTGTGCTCACCACTCAAAGTCCACAACTGTCTATTGAAAAGGCGGCGACTTTAGATATGGGTTCTACAAGGAATGTGACACTGGAGGAAGAAGTTCAGTACATTAGCAATCGGGGGTACAACTTCAGAAACAATCAAGGAGTTCCAAATCAGTACCACCCAAGTGTTCGAAATCATGAGAACTTTTCCTATGCCAACGCGAGGAATACATTGCAACCTCCACCCGGTTTCTATAATCAAGCTCAAGAGAACAAGCCATCCTTGGAGGACATGTTGGGATCCTTTATGATAGAGACAAGAGCTTCAATTAAGAACTTAGAAGTACAAGTGGGACAACTAGCCCAAACTGTGAACGCCCAACAAAGGGGGTCCCTACCTACCAACACTAAGGTGAACCCAAAAGAGCAGTGCCACGCCATCACCTTGAGAAGCCGGAAGGAAGTGCAAGGAGCTAATCCAAGCCTAAGCACACCATCACCACCCATTGAAGAGCATGAAGAGCATGAAGAGCATGAAGAGATACGCATTGAGACTGAGCCGAGTAAAGAGAAGGAGGTCGAGTCACAAAAGGGGGATAAGCCACATGAGAGGCCCTACCGATCTGATTCTATCACTTTTATAGATAACCCCCCTAAACTCAAAACTCTTATTCCGTTTCATCAAAGATTCTAAAAGAAAAAGCTTGACGAGCAATTCTCCAAGTTTCTTAATATTTTCAAAAAGATTTACATTAACCTTCCTTTTGCAGATGCACTGGCGCAGATGCCAAACTACATGAAGCTCATGAAAGAAGTTATGCTGAGAAAGTGGAAGCTGGAAGAATTCAAAACAGTGAAGCTTACGGAAGAGTGTAGTGCAATCATACAGAGAAAGCCTCCACAAAATCTGAAGGATCCAGGGAGTTTCAATATACCTTGCACCATTGGTCCTTTAAATTTTAGTAATGTTTTATGTGATTTAGGTGCAAGCATTAACTTAATGCCTTTGTCCATTTTCAGGAAATTGGGGCTTGGCGAGGTGAAACCAACTACAATATCTTTGCAACTAGTGGATCAATGACTTACATACCCTTGGGGTATCATTGAGGACATGCTAGTGAAGGTGGACAAGTTCATCTTCCCAGTGGATTTTGTAGTTTTGGACATGGAGGAAGATGGCGATATTCCTCTTATACGTGGGTGACTATTCCTTGCTACTGGGAAAACATTGATACATGTGGAGCCTGGTGAGCTTACTTTGAGGGTTAGTAAAGAGAAGGTGATGTTTAAGATCTACAATATACCCAAAGCTCCTGATAAGAAGAATACATGCAACCGGATTGATGTCAAGAGGGTAATTGATGAGTGTGCTACCAAGGCTTATGAAAAGCCTACATCGAAGGATACCTTGGAGCATTAGGTGGACAAAATTGAGAATTTTGATGACCCTCCTCCCTTGGTGTTGAAAGACCTGTATTTCATGCCTAATGTTGAAGAAGAAAAGTTGCTGAGTACTATGATTGAGCATAAACGAAAAGATGGATCTCTTTCACAAGTCAAGAAGAAACGGTTAAGAAACTTTAAAGGTCAAGATAAAAGGAATGAAAAGGCTTTGCTTCTTGATGAACCACCTTGATGAGAATAGAGGAAGTCGGGCTGACGACTATAAACCAAGTGCTAGATGGGAGGCAACCTATCGGTTTTGAAGTTTTATTAATTTTTATGCTTTAATTTTTAATTTTTAATTGAGTCATTGTAGTATAAAATTTGAATTTCGTTCATTGACAAGTTTTATTTATTTTATTTTTTTCCTTTCCAGGTTCTAAAATAAGTTGGGTGATCTCTTTGGAACATTGCGGAGAGATGACTGGCGCGCATCTTCACCCATTTGGGTTTAGGGGGTTTTCTAAACTCCTCTCTCTCTTATATGCCTATTTTTTTCTTTATTTGTTTATATCATGCATTGAGGACAATGCTTGCTTTAAGTTTGGGGGGAGAGTTTTGAATTTTTGTCATATGGTATGTTAGTTGAGTATGCATTAGTTTAGGTTAAGTGGTCACAGTTTTTTACAATTTTAGACTTACTTATGGAAGGCCAATGATAAGATGACACTTCAGAGATATGAAACAATAGGAGAATGTAGAGAGTTACCTATATGTCTGTGTGCTTGATCCAATGTTTTGGTGATAATTGTTGAGACTTAACCATTTGTACATGGTTTTGATCATTGGATTGAGATTGTTGGGAATGGACTTTTGCTTGCTAAGTCATATCTTAGATCTCTAGGGATTCTAGAACAAGTTTGATCACCACTCGAGGCGAAATCCTAGTTAACATACCACGAGGAAGATGATTTAGGCCATGTTTGAAAATGTTTGAGCCGAATAACCTACCATAATTTTTATTGTATCCATAGTTCCCCTTTTGAGCTGAATGTCGTTTTCTTTGTTACCTATGCGTGATGAACTTTGAGCTTTATATGTTGAAATTCCCTGTTTCTCAACCTATGTACCTTATACTCTTTGATCTTGTTGGAGTGTTATTATTTGAAAGGTTGAGAATGGGGAATGAAAAAGAGACAAAAAGGGTGAAAAGAAGGGAATAAAGAAAAAAAAAGAAATGTGAAGTTTGCTTGTGAGTTATATTGAAAAAGAAAAGAAGAAATAGGGTGTTACACTTGTGTAGAAAAGAAATATGTTTGGGGGTGCAGCACTCATATAAAAAAGAAAAAAAATGAATTATGATAAGAAGCAAACAAAATAATGGGAAGTGAATAAAAGTGTGAATTGTAAAGTGGATATATGCACTGAGAAAGAGGGGTTTCTGGTTTCAAAAGTAATATAGTGGATGATAAAAATTGATCAAAGTGTTTAGGGTGATTTTTGAGTTAAAATTTTTCTATTTTTCCCTACCTTTGAACCTAGGCCTTACATTACAACCTATGAAAGACCTATTAATTCTGAATGGTGTGTGATGTACATTAATGGAGAGGGGTGTGAAAAACTTGCCTATGGAGTTCCTACTTAAATCATATATTTTGAGATCTTACACTTAACACTTGCTTGCACTTGTTCATGACTTGCATGATTAGTTTGATGAGATTAGTTACGCACTTATGTGTGAAAGAATCAAAAGTGAAACTTGGTGAGAGTTGGGTTGAAATTCTAGACAATTCTATACTCTTGAAATTTTTCCTAGAAGTGAGTATTCTTTTTGCTGTAATCTTGGAGGCCATGTATGTGTTTATAATGCTGAGTTAAGTCTTTAATTGTGCGAGATTGTGACTTTAGAAGGGATATGTTAATTATGAGCTTTTAGTTTTGTTTTTCCTTTGCTCGGGACGATCAAAGTCCTAAGTTTGGGGGTATTTGATAGTTGCATATTTAGACATGTTTTATGAGTGTTTTATAGTTGTTTTAGGATGATTTATACATTAGTTTAGTGTGTTTATGTTAGTTTTGATTCATTTGTTAGTTTAGGAATAAATAGGTTTTTATGCATTATTTCGGTTTGTTAATTTATATGTTGGATCAATTTATGTTTCGAGTGTTTTAATTACTTGCCAAAAAAGCCCAACTACGAGCTGAAATTGGGCAATTCAAGCAACTAGAGATGGGATCTTTGTATAAGGCTTGGGAAAGATTTAGGAGCTTTTAAGGAAGACATTGGGAAAGAGAAGGGAGACAGTTGGAGCGAAGTGGAGAAGAAGATCGACATTGAAGACCATTGAAAATCTCAACAACCCTCTAGTTTGCTTTCTTTTGTATTGATTCATGTTTAAACCATATTTGATTGTTTTCATCTCTTTAGTTATGAACTAAACCTCATTTCTAGAGGTGTAGATTGATCCAAACTTGAGATTATGTCCTAGATTAATTGTTATTTTTTTCTTAATGAAAGTTCTTAGTTTATTTATACTTTTCTGTGTGTAATGCTTTTGATCCCCTGATCAAGGATTGACCGATCATAGACTCGAGGTAGATGCTTGCTTCACAAGAGGGTACCTTGGGTTGGAATATGGAGAGTATAGCCTAGGTTATCGTGAGACTCACAAAGAGATCGAGACCCTTTGAAGTCGTTAGAAGGAAATCATAGAACTTGGTGAGTTGTTGTTGTCTTTGGTTTTCATTGAAAGAGTTAAACCAAAGCAACAAGAATATGCTCTAATCAATGCTCCAAAAGAAGGGATTAGAAAGGTTAGGATTTCTGACTTATAGGCTAAGAAACTGATTTAATAATAATATATTTATATAGACATAGTTGAGAGTGAGGTGACATCGAAATTCTAGACTAGTCCATTACTATTTTCCTATCCAATTTTCATTGCTTGTTAGTCAGTATTTAATTGTTTTAATTGCTATTTTAATCACTCCATCATTCGATTTTAATTGTCTAGATAAAGTTAGGGTTGAAACGTGATAGCTAGTGTCGTAATTATCGCTGAGGACGATACCCGATATCTCATCGGGGAGCGTTGCAACTAAAAGACAAAGCACAAGCATGTTGCAATCTTTGCAACTGGGGAGTATTGCAACTTGGCAAGAGATGGTACAAAAGTTTCTTCAAAAGTTCTTTCCACCCACCAAAACCGCCCAACTATGAGCTAAAATTGGGCAATTCAAGCAACTAGAGATGGAATCTTTGTATGAGGCTTGGAAAAGATTGAAGGAGCTTTTAAGGAAGTGTCCTCAGCATGGATTCCAAGATTGGCTATAGATTCAGCTTTTCTACAATGGAATGACATTTTCTACTAGAACACTAGTTGATGTGGCAGCCGGTGGGTCACTTTTGACAAAAATGGCTACTAAGGCACTGAACATGTAGGAGGATATGGCTAGCAACACTTATGAGGTTTTGGGTGCACGATCAATAGTTAAGAAGGTAGCAGGTCTACATGAAGTTGATTCATTCGCATCTCTCTCTGCACAGATGTCAACTATTGCCAAACAACTTGCTGTTCTCACTACTCAAAGTTCACAACCGTCTATTGAGTAGGCGGTGACTTTACGTATGGGTTCTTCAAGGAATGCGGCACTGGAGGAAGAAGTTCAATACATTATAAAATTCTGTAAGAGATTTGAAAATGAAAAGGGTCACAAAATCAACATAATTAGGAGTGATAGAGGTGGTGAATTTGTCAATAAAAATCTCGAAGAGTTTTGTAACAACGAAGGCTAAACTCACCATCTATCAGCCCCTAGGGCAAAATGGTGTAGTTGAGAGAAAGAACAAAACTCTGCAGGAGATGTGTAGAACTATGCTCAATGAGTATAACACTGCAAATCATTTTTGGAGTGAAGCTATAAACACTGCCTGCTATGTGATGAACCGAGTTCTGATTAGAAAAGATTTGAATAAAACTCCATATAAACTATGGAAGGGTAGAGCACCCAACATCGGTTACTTCCGAGAATTCGGACGTAAATGTTTTATTCTTAATGATAAAGAAAATTTAGATAAGTTTGAACCTAAATCAAACATAGGAATATTCTTAGGATATTCTTCCCACTATAGAGCCTACAAAGTCTTCAACAAATCTAATCAAACCGTAAAATAATCAATTCATATAAATTTTGATGAAGTGTTAATAAGAAAAGTCTTGGGGATGAATTTAAGCAATTAAATTTTGATGACGATGAACCTAAGACAACCAAGGTTATAAATCTTGAGCTTGAACCATCTTTAGAATCTTCTAAAAACTCTAGACTGCTTCAAGGCCTTTCCCAAGATCAAATTTTTTGGAGATCCACGAAAGGGTTATCCACTAGAGCTTCAATTCAAAAAGATCAGGAGCTTGTTGCTTTTGTATCACAATTTGAACCAATTAAAGTGGAAGAAGCACTGAAAGATGAAAAATGGATTCTTGCTATGCAAGAAGAATTAGGACACTTTGTGCAAAATAAAGTATGGAAATTAGTTCCTAGACCTTTTCATCAATCTGTTATAGGAACCAAATGGATCTTTAGAAACAAAAAGAATAAACAAGTATCATTGTCTGCAATAAGGCTAGATTGGTTGCACAAGGGTACAACCAAGAAGAAAGCATAGACTTCGAAGAAGCCTTTGCCTCAGTAGCAAGATTAGAGGCAATAAGAATATTACTTGCCTATGCTTGTTACAAGGATTTTCCCTTATACCAAATGGATGTAAAGAGTGCTTTTCTAAATGGATACATCAATGAAGAAGTATATGTGGAACAACCTCCAGGGTTTGAGGATGCTCAAGACTCTGAATATGTGTTCAAACTCCACAAAACCTTGTATGGATTAAGACAAGCTCCAAAAGGTAGGTATGATCGACTAAGTTCATTTCTTTTAGATCATAAGTTTCAAAAAGGAAAACTTGATCCAACTTTGTTTGTTAAACACCACAATGATAATATGCTTATTGTTCAAATATATGTGGACGATATCATTTTAGGTGCATCAAACAAAGAATTGTGTGATGAGTTTTCAAAATTAATGCAGAAAAAATATGAAATGAGTATGATGGGAGAACTTACATACTTTCTCGGCTTACAAATTAAGCAAATGCCGAAAGGCACCTTCATAAGCCAATCAAAGTATGCTAAGAAAATGGTTAAAAAGGTGCACAATTTAAAATCGATTGATACTTCTTGTACCTCTACAATCAAATTAGATAAGGATGAAAATGGTAAATTAATTGATTCAAAACTTTATATAAGCATGATTCGAAGTCTTTTGTACTTAACAGCAAGTCGACCTGATATCATGTTCAGTGTCTGTCTTGTGCAAGATTTCAATCTGAACCTAAAGAATCTCATTCAAAGTGTGTCAAACGAATATTCAGATACATAAATGGCACAACACACTTAGGAATTTGGTATTCCAAAAGTACTACTTTTGATCTAAGAAATTATGTAGACTCTGACTATGCTGGTAGTCTAACTGATAGGAAAAGTACTTCCGGATTTTGTCACTTTCTTGAAAATTCTTTGATTTCTTGGTTTTGCAAGAAACAACATTCTGTGGCATTATCCATAGCTGAAGCAGAATATGTTGCAGTTGGAAGTTGTTGTTCAGGTTCTTTACATGAAACAACAACTTCGAGATTATCAAATATTTATTCAATGTGCTAAAATTTTGTGTGATAATACCAGTGCTATTAACATACCTAAAAATTTTGTGTTGCACTCCTGAACTAAGCATATTCAAATAAGACCACTTTTTACGGGATCATGTGCAAAATGGAAAAGTCATATTATCTCATATTGGCACCAAAGAACAACTAGCTGACATATTTACTAAAGCCTTACCAAAAGACCAGTTTGTTCATATTTGCAGAGAGCTTGGGATGTTCTTTGAGACCAATATGTGATACTTTGATGCTTACCTCTATATTGGGAGGTATATTTCATGCTACTTTACTCTTTTTGATATTTCAAAAGGGGGAGAAAGTACTGTCATTGAAACATCATAAACTCAGGGGGAGTTTAACTCTAAGGGGGAGTCTTAGTGATATTTTAAGTACATTCCTTGGTAATACACTCATATCATATGAAACAAGGAACATTAGTACTGCATCTCATGCATACACACATCATTTTATTAGCTTGCTTCAAAGCCTACAGTAATGTGTTTGAAATAATAAAAATGAGGGAGATTGTTGAACCAATTATCCTCATGTCCCTTACAAGAATATGTCCCTATTATGAAAGATTTCGATGATTGCAAAACTACATTTTGTTTATGATATTACTGCACATATGGCATATCTAATCTTACTTGAAGGTTTTAAAGATTCAATGAGGCATGGCGAACGTATTAAAAGATATTCTTGAAGACCATGATCGTTCAAAGATGTTTAGTTGTATGATTAGATTATGGTAGGTTGTAGGACCTTTTATGTCATGTGATTCAGCAATATGCATGCCTGCATGTTTTAATCTATCGGTTGCATATTCTATGTAATCTGATTACATTATGCCTTATCGAGTTTTAATCGAGAAATCAATAACCGTTTTTATAAAAGTATTTTAGGAAGCTAATGTTTTAGCAGCGCCCTCCTGGACTTGATGAGTCAGGACGCTGGTAAAATATTATGAAGCTCAAGGTTGAATTGAATTGATTAAAAAGGACGCTTACTTCTTAGTAGCAACCTTTCTTTTGTCAACCTTTGAGAATGAAAGGACATTGACTTAGTTTCAGCTCGCTGAAAGTTCTTTTTGTCTTTAAGTGATTTATATCTTTAAGGACGTTGATAAGTTATAAGTTGAATAAATTATCAGGACGCTATGAATTTGCTCTAACGCAGCACTCGATTGAGGGCGTTAGAAACATTTGGATTTTTGGCTTATAAACTAAGTAAATATATTAATGATAAATAATTGGAAAGAACATAGTTGATAGTTAGTTGAAATTGATTCTCTAGATTGTTTCTCTATTGATAATCTGTCGTTTTCATTGCTCTGTTAGTTAATAATTAGTTGTTTTCATTACTGTTTGATTACTCAATCATTCAAATCGATTGTCTAGATAAAATTAAGGTAAAAATGTGATAGCTAGTGTTTTAATTATCCCTGAGGACGATACCCGATTTCATCGGATTATATTATAACTTGAGTGTCGTGTACTTACGATAATTTCACGATCAAGTTTTTTGTGCCATTGCCGGAGAAAGTTATTAGTACACTACTATTGTGTTAGTAACTCTGATTTTAATTTAGATTTTATTTTTGTTTTATTCTCTGAATTTTTCTTTCTTTGTTTATTTTTGTTTTTATTACTTTAAACTTCTATTCTTTCTTTGTTCTGTTTTGTAGGATTTCAAGAGTTTATGCAAAGGGGAGGAAGTTGTGAAGTACTACCGTTTGATCCCGGGATTGAACGTACTCTTGGAAGACCGAGGCAAGAGAGAAGAATTGAATCTGAAGCAATGGTCGATGAGCATAATCAGTTGACCTTGAGAGACTACATTAAACCGGTCATCAATGATAATTATTCGAGTATTGTTCGCATGCATGTCAATGCGAACAACTTTGAATTGAAACCGGTGTTGATCTCTATGGTTAAACAACACCAATATGGGGGGTGGCCTACTGAAGATCCTACTATCCACATCTCCACCTTCTTGGAGATGTGTGATACGGTGAAGATTAATGGTGTTACTAAGGACACCATAAGATGGAGATTGTTCTCTTTTTCTTTAAGGAATAAGGCACGAGCATGGTTGCAATCTTTGCAACCGAGGACCATTGCCACATGGCAAGAGATGGTACAAAAGTTTCTTCAAAATTTATTCCCACCAGCCAAGACTACCCAACTAAGAGCTGAGATTGGGAAATTCAAGCAAAAAGAGGCGAAGTTACTTTATGAGGCATGGGAGTGTTTTAAAGAACTCTTGAGGAAGTGTCCTGAACATGGATACCAAAATTGGCTACAACTTTAATTGTTCTATAATGGGATGACTTTCTCCACTATAACTCTCGTTGGTGCGGCAGTCGGTGAGTCACTTTTGACAAAAATGGCTACTGAGGCACTAAACATGTTGGAGGATATGGCTAGCAACACTTATGAGGTTCTGGGTGCACGATCAATAGTTAAGAAAGTAGTTGGTCTACATGAAGTTGATCCATTCACATCTCTCTCTGCACAAATGTCAAGTATTGCCAACCAACTTATTGTGCTCACAACTCAAAGAGCACAACCTTCTATTGAAAAGGTGGTGACTATAAATATGGGATATTCGGGTAGTGAATTACAAGAGGGGCAAGTTCAATTCATAAACAACCAGGGGTACAACAATTATAGGGGTAACCAACCTCTACTAAATCAATACCACCCGGGTATTAGAAATCATGAGAACTTCTCTTATGCAAACAATAATAATGTGTTGCAACCTTCATCGGGCATTTACAATCAAGCTCAAGAGAAGAAGCCATCTTTGGAGGATATTCTGGGGTTGGAAACAAAGGCTTCAATTAAGAACTTGGAAGTTCAAATGGGGCGACTTGCCTCAACTGTGAATGCCTAACAAAAGGGGTCCCTATCTAGCAACACTGAGGTGAACCCAAAAGAGCAGTGCCACGCCATCATCTTGAGAAGCGGAAAGGACGTAAAGGGGGTTGATCCTAGCTTAAGCACAACATCACCACCCATTGAAGAGCATGAAGAGATACGCATTGAGACTAAGCCGAGTAAAGAGAAGAAGGTCGAGTCACAAAAGGGGGATAAGCCACATGAGAGGCCCTACCGGCCTTGTTCTATTACTTTCACGGATAACCCTCCTAAACTCATAACTCCTATTCCATTTCCACAGAGATTTCAAAAGAAAAAACTTGACGAGCAATTCGCCAAGTTTTTAGAAATTTTCAAAAAAATTCACATCAACATCCCTTTTGCAGATGAATTGGAGCAAATCCCAAACTCGTCAAGTTCATGAAGGATGTGATGACAAAGAAGAGGAAGCTTGAAGACTATGAGACGGTAAAGCTTACTGAAGAATGTAGTGCCATACTACAAAAGAAGCTACCTCAAAAGCTAAAAGATCCAGGGAGTTTCACTATACCTTGCACCATTGGTTCTTTAAATTTTAATAAAGCTTTATGTGATTTAGGTGCAAGTATTAACTTGATGCCTTTGTCAATTTTCAGGAAATTGGGGCTCGGCATGGTGAAGGCAACTACAATATCTTTGCAACTAGCGGATCAATCACTTACATACCCTTGGGGTATAATTGAGGATGTGCTAGTGAAGCTGGACAAGTTCATCTTCCCGGTTGACTTTGTGGTATTGGACATTGAGGAAGATGATGACCTTCCCTTGATACTTGGGAGACCATTCCATGCTACTGGGAGAGCATTGATAGACGTAAAACTCCTTGAAAGGAAAAGATGAATAATTTCCACCGGATAGATGTCAAGGGAGGAAGTGAAGAACATTCTCTCAAGGCTTATGATAAGCCTACCAAGAAAGATGCCTTGGCATACTATAAGAAGAATTTGGAGAGTTTAGACGATCCACCTTCCTTAGTGTGGACGGACCCTTATTGGCTACCACATGAAGAAGAAGATACACTGCACCATGATTTAGGGGAGGTCAAGCATAAAAATGGCAATCTCTTTCAGGCCAAGAGGAAGCGGTTAAAGGAACACTTTGGCAAGGTTTCAACAAATGTCAAGGCGGTGCTTCTTGATGAACCACCTTGATGAGAACAGAGGAAGTCGGGCTGACGACTCTAAACCAAGTGCTAAATGGGAGGCAATCCATCGGTTTTGGAGTTTATTCATTCTTATGTTTTAATTTTTTATTTTTAATTTAGTCATTGTAGTATAGGATTTGAATTTCGTGCATTGACAAGTTTTGTTTCTTTTCCTTTCCAGGTTCTAAAGTAAGTTGGGAGATCTCTTGGAGCAACTAGGAGAGACGAATGGCGCACATCTTCACCCATTTGGGTTTAGGGGGGTTTCCAAACTCCTTTCTCTCTCTTATATGCCTATGTTTTTCTTTATTTGTTTATATCATGCATTGAGGACAATGCTTGCTTTATGTTTGGGGAGAGAGTTTCGAATTTTTGTCATATGGTATGTTAGTTGAGTATGCATTAGTTTAGGTTAGGAAGTCCCAAGTTTTTTACAATTTTAGACTTACTTATCGAAGGCCAATAATAAGATGACACTTTAGAGATATGAAACATCAGGAGAATGTAGAGAGTTGCCTATATGTCTGTGTGCTTCATCCAACTTTTGTTGGGAATTGTTGGAGAGACTTAACCATTTGTACATGGCTTTTGATCATTGGATTCAGATTGTTGGGAATGAACCTTTGCTTGCAAAGTCATATCTTAGATCTCTAGGGATTCTAGAAAAAGTTTGATCACCACTTGAGGTGAAATCCTAGTTAACACACCATGAGGAAGATGATTTAAGTCATGTTTGAAAACGTTTGAGCCATATAGCCTACCTTATCTGAGCTTATCATGTTTAATTCCCCTGTTTTTCAACCTATTTACCTTATACACTTTGATTATGGAGTGTTATTATTTGGATGAAAGAACAATGGGAAAGAAAAGTGAAGAAAAAGGGTGACAAAGAAGAGAAAAATGTGAAGCTTTCTTATGAGTTTTATTGAAAAAATATATATATGAAAAAGAGAAGAAAAAGGATGCTATGCCCATGATTATGAAAAGAAATAAGTTTGGGGGTGTAGTTGCTCTTTGAAAATAAGAAAACAAACAAACAAAACAATGGGGAATGAGATGAAAAGAATGAATATGTTTAATTACTCAATCATTCGAATTCGATTGTCTAGATAAAATTAAGGTAAAAACGTGATAGCTAGTGTTCTAATTATTGCTGAGGACGATACCCGATTTCATCGGATTATATTATAACTTGACTATCGTGCACTTTCAATAATTTCACGATCACGCCCTCAAGGAACCAAAATGGCAAAAGTTGATATTGTGCTTCAGGACACGGATTACGAAATCAGAACGCTAATTCAACAATTGTCATTATTCGAACAAGTACACTGCACTAGTTTACTTTTTCAAAACGGACCTTCGCACAGAGTCCTTTTCAAACTTATCAGAGATCTTCTCCGATACATGAATTATTTTTTTCTAAAACTTTCCTCTATCATGAAATTTGAATAGAACCAGAATGTTAGTAAAAATTGCAGTTGCCATTTTTATATAACATTCTAGCCGTTGTGTGTAAGCGTTCATATTATTTGAACTTCAAATGTCTAACGGCTAAGTACTACTAAGTCTATAAATACTAGCACTTAGGACTAAACAACTTGCCAATCATTTTGTATTGTGTCAATACTTTTTGAAAGTTAGTCAGTGTCAAAATGTTTTTCCTTATCTAAACTTTCAAGGTATTTTTCACTGATACCTTTACATATTCAAATGATTTTCATACTGAGCTTATTTTCATTCTATCAATGAAAATCTATTTGATCAGGTATCATCTCAAATTCTCAGCACCGATTCATACTTGATATTATTCTTGCTGAAGATAGAATTTGAGATATTGTTCATAAGAAATACAGTTGTACTTGATTTGACATCTTAAGTAGTGTATTGAACCATATCAGTAGTTGCGTTAACTATTGATCACTAAACGAAAATTTTTCTTACTTATATTTTATATCTACTTGGAAAATTGTCCGCGTCTTTGATTTACCCGAGTCCTTCAATTTTCAAATCAATGTTTATTGGTATCATATTTTTTTCGAAGAAGCATTGATTTTCATATCATATCATTCATGCTTGTTGAAATTGCACTTGAGCAATACCGAACGTTAAAAAGTAAAGGACTATAAGTGTATTTCATCTTACCATTACGTATTCATATTTCATATCTTTATAATTCTATGAAATGAGCTTAATTGTAAAGTGTTCTACTCAGTTAGAACCAACATTATTGTGTTGTAATGCTAGTGTGTTTCTTTACTGAAACAACCAGGACAAGTGAATAAAGTTCACTTAATGATTTCAGGATTGAAATTATGTAAGGTTATCTCTGAACTTGTAAAAGAGAAAAAGTTTCATCCTTACCTGCCAATGGGAAACTGATTCATCCTCATCCCGTAAAAGGATAGGTGCGTCCTTAACATGTAAAAGCATAGGTTGTCTCTTAACTTGTAAAAGAGAAACAATTGTTCATTAACCCAAAAAAGGATCACGGTTCTTCCTTATCCCGTAAAAGGAAAAAAGGTTCTTCCTTATCCTGTAAAAGGAACATGGGTTTCTTCTCATCCCAAAAAAAGGAAATTTTGTTCATCCTTAGCCCGTGAAAGGATAGGTTTGCCTTTAACCTGTAAAAGGGAAATTGTAATGGTTTGGTTCTCACCAGTAAGAGAATCAGTTAGTGGATTGAGAAAACCCTAATCGAGAAATTAGGTAGTGGACGTAGGCTTGGCTGAACCACTATAAATCTTATGTGTCTCACATTTGCAATTTAGTCTGAAGACTAATTTTGCAATCAATTCCAATACACTTATGAATATCACTAAGTTATTGGAAGATAAATTTAAAATTGACCATCCTACCCAATTCACCCCCATCTTGGGTGGACCAACAATTGGTATCAGAGCGGCTTCTCTGAAAATATGGTCTTACAACCTAGAGTCTAGATCCTATGGTCAATCTTTTTGTTCATCTTGGTATCTTCGCATTTTGTGTCTTAGGATAGAATTCCTAGAACTCATTCTTCCACCTAGGTATGATTATTCCTTTGATTTCTTATCGAGATATTTCTTATTTAATCATACTCTTTGGCGCATGACTCTATGTCATTTCTGCATTAATTGCAAACTCTGTTTTCGATGCCCATTAGCTTGCTCCATACGTCTCCTTCTCACTTCACTTTTATTTTGTGAGCGAAATCGTTTTGCATTCATCTTCTTCGTTTTCATCTCCCTCTTCAACTCTTTAATGGCATCCAAAGCTCCTAAGTCTGGAAAAAGAGCTAGAATGGAATCATCTTCCACCTTTAGTGACTTTTCTCTATCGTCTTCTTCATTAGATGGATCTGATGAAGAATCCTCAAGGAAAATTGTTCCCAGGGAAAACCATGCGTCTCCACTTCTCTCCGTAGAACCTTTGCCACCGCTTCCGACTACAACTTTTCTTAAAGAACAATTGGCAAACTAAGTTATTCTTTATCCTCCAGCGTTCAGGCCATTCTGGACATGCTTAATGACCACGAGAACCAGCTGAAAGAGCTTGAAGCCAAGGCAAAACGTCATAGGGATCTAATGATGGTACTATTTGAGGAAAATGAGGAATCTTGTGCTTTGATTGAAATGGTTGTCCGTGTGACCACCACCACTCCCATGGCTCACAAGACCAATAGCCTTCATGGATGTCCTTGTCCTTGCTTCGAAGATTCTGCTCCGGACTCCTCTAGGAATTTCTAGAGACCTCTTTGCCAGCCCCGTCACTTTTAGGCAAACTTTTCAAATCATTGTTTATATTCTATATTTTGTAATTTTGGTTAAAACTCTTCCGCAATGCTCTTTTTAATGTTTAAGCTGAATTTATCTCAATTAGATATGTCTGTGTCAACTCTAATTTGTTATCTAACACATTTAGTTTGCTCACCTGATCTCAACTTTTGCTCTTTACGTTGATTGTGTTTGCTTTAACATTATTGATTTTTGAATTTCTAGAATGCTTAAACGTATGTATGTATACTCTGCTTAAATCCCCTACTTCACTGGCACAATGAGTTATGCACATCTCACTACTCTGATACTTGTTTACTTATGCTTTGCTATTTTGCCTGATTATGCAATTACATAGTCATCTCTGTCTTTTTCTAATACATAACTGTCTTGCTTTCATGAACATGATTATTTGTCTCCACACTAATGTTATCTTGTTCATATTTCCTGATAAACTGTATCATGATGAAATGTTTCTATGTTTAATGCTTTGATCAGTTTGTAGTATCTTTTTATGGCTAGTCACATCTATCTTCAGTATCTAATATGCATATCTGTGACTATCTAATAAATATCATGATTATATACTTCTTTTGCATCTTGTACAATATCAAGATTATTTATGCTCATTTTGCACCTTATGAGGTATAACAAATCCTCATGCTTATTCTATATGATATTTGATGATTTGGTATCCACAATACCTAGGCTGTGCTTTAACAATTTATTTTTGCCTATGCTAGTTCATATCATGATCATGTTTGCTTTAAACTTAGATAATCATATCTATGCATGATTCGTGTTTATACTAATGATTATTGGCCATATATACAATTTCATATCATACGCCTATATCCTGAAAAGAATATTGCCTACACTTATGATTATTATCTTGTGGCATTATCTTTTCAATGATTTCCTGACTTTGATGCATTTGCTTCATACCATATCATGATAGCATCAAACTCATGGATATTTGATTTCTAATAAGTACATACCCTTTCAAATGCTTTCTCATTAGAATCATTGTATCAAACATTCTAGGAAATGCTTCAATTGAAATTAATTGACTAGAATAGGAAAATGAATGTATGTTGTTGCTTGAATGATTTCTATGAAATTTAGCATATATTCAGCATGTTTAGACTTTGATATTCATTATATATATCTTCACATGTCTAAACTATGGAAAGTTTATAATTTTCCATCTCACATGCCATTGATGTTGCTCTTTAATATTATATTTTGTATGCATCAATCGACTGTGATTTTTGATATCTAATAGATGCCATGTACTTCAAACTATACACTTTGCATCATGTTAAAATCATAATAGCTAGACCTTGCTTAATCTTAAATCATTCTGCCTATGCTGTAAGTATGTTGTGCTTGTTTATTTACAAATCTTAATGCATACTTTATGTTTGGACTATTTTTCAAACTTATATTTATGCCAAACACTATGGAGAATAATTGCCCACGATTAAAAATTCTCTATGAATTCAGCTTTCGACAATTCTTTCTCATTCCCTCGGACTACGATTCTCGGCTTCGCTATTATTTCAAACATTTTAGCCTATGAATTAGTCAAACTATTTCTCTATGTGCTTAAAAAATAAGATATGTTTCTCACGTGACTACCAGTATAGTAGACCTTACGCATTCTCATGTACCTAACTATGACACGTCGTCATAAATCATCTTGAGGGTGAACGCACAAAGTAAGGGGGAGTCTCCATGTAAGGGCGAGCTTCGCTACTCTACTTAGTCACAAGAGGAGATCTTAGTCTCTTTTCTTCACTTTTTGATGATATCAAATGGGGAGAAGAAAAATAAGAAGAATAGATAGGAGAAAAGAAATTACATTAATCTTTTTGCTTAAGCGTTTAATTTTTTGATTTGTTTGTCATCATCAAAAAGGGGGAGATTGTTAACCAATACGGTTCATCACTTGCTCGTCCCTAAATATATTGTGATAAAATATATTTTGATGATCACAAACAAAGTACTTTTTGGTGCTAAACGTGCGTTTATCAAGAACTTATCTCAGAACCCAAGGAAATGCAAAAAGGTGAGGAACGACTCAATCAAGGAACTCAAGATCACATTCAACGGTCAAGATCGTTTCAATCAAAATGACTTGAACGATCATATCTGGATTTCAAGATCATCTCACTCGAACGATTCGATCAAGCTTCAAGTCTGCATCATTCGATCAACGTTCAAGACATTCAACTTCAGCGCAAAAATTCTTCTTGAAGATCTCATAATGAAGAGTTGGATTTAACGATTATGAGAAATAAGAAATACATAAGGTATTTAAGGTATATCTTTCTCTAATTGTTATTGCTCAAACGTTTTCCAAAACCATGCACAAACCACTTGCATACTTTCATGTTTTGATCATACGTTTCACGGTATTTCAAATGATTTAATTTTATATATTTAATTTGAAATTTACCAAGTTTTTTTTGCATTTATCGATTATTTAATCGTTGTCAAAACTGTTTTGAAAGAGTCTTTCTAGATGCTAATGAGATATCAGTGCTCTCCTGAACTTTATAAGTTAGGACGCTGATAGTTCATTCAGACTTGATAAAGCTCAAGGTTGAATAGAACTGATTTATTAGGACGCTTACTTGTATAGTAGCGGCCTCCTTTTTAGTCAATCTTTGAAGTTGTCAGGACGCTGATTCAGCATCAGCTCACAGAAAGATTTCTTAAGTTCTCCAAGGAATGTATTTTTGAGGACGCTGATAATTATAAGTTGAACAATCTATCAGGACGCTATCTGGATAGGAGCGCCCTCACCTTTGGGAATCAACTTAGTAACTTTCAGGACGTTGATTGTCCTTCAGCGTGATTGTTTTTGGTTTCAAATATTCTTAACTAGTAGGACACTTACATTGTTGTAGTGCCCTCGTATTATGTCTTATATTTTAAACTTGTAGGACGCTTACTCAGAAAGTAGCGCCCTCATGCACTTACTTGTTTTAAAACATAGTAGGACACTAACTGTGCATTAGTGCCCTCAAGGTGAAGTCGTTTAAAGTGTCAAAGTAAGTCAGGAACGCTTATGAGTTAGTAGCGCTCCCACTTAAGTATTTTGTAGGATGCTTATACGTAATGAGCGCTCTCAAGGAACCAAAATGACAAAAGTTGATATTGTGCTTCAGGACACTGATTACGAAATCAGAACACTAATTCAATAACAGTCACTATTCAAACTAGTAAACTGCATGAATTTACTTTTTCCGAAAGAACCTTTGCACAGAGTCCTTTTTATACATATCAAAGATCTTCTCTGATACATGAATTAAGTTTTTCGAAAACTATCATCTTTCATGAAATCTGAAAAGAACCAGAATGTTAGTGAAAATTGCAGTTGCCATTTTCATATAACATTCTAGCCGTTATGTATAAACGTTTATATTATTTGAACTTCAAATGTCTAACGGTTATGTCCTACTAAGTCAATAAATACCAGCACTGAGGACCAAACTACTTGCCGATCATTTTGTATTGTGCCAATACTTTTTGAAAGTTAGTCAGTGTCAAAATATTTTTCATTATCTAAACTTTCAAGGTATTTTTCACTGATACCATTACGTATTCAGATGACTTTCATACTGAGCTTATTTTCGTTCTATCTTTAAAAAATTATTTGATCAGGTATGAACTCAAATTCTCCGCACCGATTCATACTTGGTATTATTCTTGCTGAAGATAGAATTTGAGATATAGTTCATAAGAAATACAGTTGTACTTGGTTTCACATCTTAAGTACTGTATTGAACTATAGCAGTAGTTGTGTTAACTACTGATCACTGAACCAAAAGTTTTCTTACTTATAATTTATATCTACTTTGAAAACTATCTGTCTTTGATTTACCCTAGTCCTTCAATTTTTGAATCAATGTTTATTGGTATCATATTATTTTTGAAGAAGCACTAATTTTCATATCATAATTCATGATTTTCGAAACTGCACTTGTGCAATACCGAAAATTGAAAGGTAAAGGACTGTAAGTGTATTTCATCTAACCTTTACGTATTCATATTTCATATTTTTGTAATGTTATGTAATGAGCTTAATTGTCAAGTGTTCTACTTAGTTAGAACCAACATTATTGTGTTGTAATGCTGGTGTGTTTCTAGACCGAAACAACCAGGACAAGTGAATGTAGTTCACTTAATGATTTCAGGATTGAAATCATGTAAGGTTATCTCTGAACTTGTAAAAGAGAAAAAAAGGTTCATCCTCACCTGCAAGTGGGAAACTGGTTCATCCTCATCCCGCAAAAGGATAGGTGTGTCCTTAACATGTAAAAGCATAGGTTTTCTCTTAACTTGTAAAAGAGAAACGGTTCTTCCTTAACCCGTAAAAGGATCACGGTTCTTCCTTATCCCGTAAAAGGATAACAATTCTTCCTCATCCCATAAAAGGAACATGGGTTTCTCCTCATCTCGGAAAAAGAAAATTTGGTTCATCCTTAGCCTGTGAAATAATAGGTTTGCCTTTAACCTATAAAAGGGCAGTTTTAACGATTTGGTTCTCACCCGTAAGAAAATCAGTTACTCGATTGAGAAAATCCTAATCGGGAGATTAGGTAGTGGACGTAGGCTTGGCCGAACCATTATAAATCTTATGTGTCTCATGTTTGCAATTTAGTCTGAGTTCTAATTTTGGAATCGATTCCAATACACTTATGTATATCACTAAGTTATTGGAAGAGAAATTTAAAATTGACCATCCCACCCAATTCACACCCCTCCTGGGTCGTGCACAACTCATCAATGAGAGATTGGATAGAGGACTCTGTAACACTCACTGGCGCAGATCATTTCCAGAAGCTAAGATTCAACACCTTGCTCGTACGCATTCGGACCATTGCCCAATTCTCCTCGACACCCAGGCAAACTTGCTTCCCCCTCGGCATCGGAGACCATTTTGGTTTGAGGCAGCGTGGCTTACTCATACAAACTTTTGGGAGGTACTTCTCTCTTCTTTGACTGATTCTTCTTTTTCCCTAACAGGTCACATTGCTTCATTTACAGAAAAGATTCAGATTTGGAAAAAGGAAGTCTTTGGCAAGTTTGCTAGGAAAAGGAAACTTTGGGCATGTATTACTGGTCTCCAATCCTCTTCAGGTTTCTGCTTATCTCCTTTCCTTTCCAACTTGGAGAGCCAGCTTGTCAAAGACTACAATGACACCTTGCAACAAGAACAAATGTTTTGGTATCAGAAATCCCGAGTCTAATGGCTGAAAGAGGGAGATTTGAATACCTCTTTCTTCCATGTCAACACTATTACCAAAAGATCTAAAAATAAGATTGATGCCATTAAAATTGTCGGTAACTGGTGCACCGAAGCTAGCAGACTGAAGGAGTATGCGAACCAGTTGTTCTCCAATCTTTATTCGATTGAAGACCAAAGAGAGCTCTCTAATGCTACCACCACCTACTTTCCCAATCTCTCAAATGATGATATTGATGCTCTGGCAGCTCCATTAACAACAGATGAAATTAGCAGGGCTCTCATGTCCATGAAGCCTTTGAAGGCCCAGGGCCCTAATGGATTACAGGTGATATTTTATCAGAAGAATTGGGATATAGTAGGCAATGCAGTCACCCATACGATTATGAATGCTTGGCATAATGGTTCCTTCCCAGTAGAAATTAATAAAACCATTATTGCATTGATTCCTAAAGTTGATCATCCCGATAACTTAACTCAATTTCGGCCGATCAGCTTATGTAATGTTGCTTATAAAATAATCACAAAAGTCATTGTAGGACGACTCAGGCCTTTGATTCACAAAATAGTGGGCCCTTTCCAAAGTAGCTTCATCCCAGGGCGAAATACTATGAACAACATCTTAATCACTTAGGAAGTGGTCCACACCATGAGGAAGAAACAGGGCAAGACTAGAATTATGGCGGCTAAGATTGATTTGGAGAAGGCGTATGATGGAATCAGACGGGATTTCCTTGAACAGACCATAGAGATATTCCTTTCCCTTCTAACCTAATAAAGCTCATTACGTACTGTACATCCACTCTGGAATTTTCCATTCTTTGGAATGGTGAATTAACTCCTGCCTTCCACCCCAAGAGGGGCCTTCATCAAGGTGATCCTCTTTCTTCTTATCTTTTTGTGTTGTGCATGGAGCGGTTATCTATTAGAATTCTTGAAGCTTCTGATAAAGGCAACTGGAAGTCAGCAAAAATCTCTAGAAGAAGAGTGGAGCTTTCTCACATATTTTTCGCAGACAATCTTATCTTGTTTAGTCAAGCCACGGCTCAGCAAGGATAACAGATGTTAAGTATAGTAACTGAATTTTGCATGGAGTCCGGTGAGAAGGTAAATTTAAATAAGTCTAGAATCCATATTTCACAAAACATGCCCAGAACGAGTATTGCAACCATCAGTGGTGCTTGTCAGATACCCCATACAACCAACTTGGGAAAATACCTTGGTATTCCTCTCTTGCATAATAGTCTCAAAGCATGACTTCCAACCTTTGATTGATAAGATCGAGAAGAGGTTAGCTGGTTGGAAGTCTAAGTTGTTAAATATGGCAGGGCGATCCACTTTGATCCAGTCAATTACCTCAGCTATCCCGACATACACAATGAACTGCCTAAGATTCCCTAGAAAGAAAGAAAATTCACCTTGTTAAGTGGGAAACTGTCTGTAATCCCAAAAGGAGAGGTGGTCTGGGGCTGAGGACCATGAGGGATTGTAATGCAACCTTAATGGAAAAATTAGGCTGGAAAATGTTGAAAGAAGATGACTCACTATGGATCAATGTTCTGAAAGGCAAGTACCTTTACAATAATCATATCCTCGCAGCGAAGGCTTCAACTACCTCTTCTTACACTTGGAAAAGCCTCATGTATGGAGTACAAGCTCTCAAGAAAGGTCTTTGCTGGAGATTGGGAAATGGTACAAAAATCTCCTTTTGGAGAGACATTTGGTTGGGCCATAAGCCCCTTAACAGCCTCAATCTGGGCCCTATTCATCCAAGTGATGAAGCTCTCTCTATGTAAGCGATATCATCATCTTTGAACGGACCTGGGACCTCAACAAACTTCACATCCATCTCCCTCTTGAAGTCCAAAACCGCATTTCAGCTATCCCCATTCCTTGGCAGGAGATGGATGATGCTATAATCTGGAAGGGCACTAGTAATGGTGACTTCAAAGTGAGATCTGCTTATGACATCCTCACCGCATCTAGTGAGATGAA
Organism: Paratinospora sagittata; assembly: GCA_035771175.1. NCBI lineage: Eukaryota > Viridiplantae > Streptophyta > Magnoliopsida > Ranunculales > Menispermaceae > Paratinospora > Paratinospora sagittata. The sequence goes on along the minus strand of CM069596.1, from coordinate 24,333,950 downwards.
TGATGCTTCGAAATGGAATTGGATTTGGAAATTAGTTTTCCCCCATAAGTTAAGAATTTTCATATGGCTTGTGTTCCATAACCGTCTTCTTACAGATGTGTTCAGATTCAAAAGAAGGATTACGGATGACCCAACTTGCAACAGGTGTTGTTTGAATGAAGAATCAATTCTTCATATTTTGAGAGACTATAGATTTCCCAAGGAAATATGGATGTCTTTCAGCTTCCCTTTGCACTCCTCAGTGAGTTTGACAGTTTCAAACTCTTCCGGCTTTATCTTCTTAGACATCACATCCTTCGTGAACTTGGCATAGTTGGGCATCTGCTCCAAAACATCTGCAAAAGGAATGTTGATGTGAATCTTCTTAAAAATATCCAAAAATTTTGCAAAATGTTTATCAAGCTCTTTCTTTGCAAAACGTTGAGGATACGTAATGGGGTTTTTAAGAATAGGTGGATTGTCCAGAAATGTGATACGACCTGGTACAATCATCTTTCTTCGCCTCTTTATTCTTCTCATTAGCAACTCCTTTGCCTTTCTGTAGACTTTCCTCTTCAACTTCTTCTTGAACATCTTCTTGGCTCTGTGAGGATGATGATGGACTGGATGATGAAGAAGTGGTGGGCTTTACCCTACTTGGTAAAGGATCACTTTCTACTTCTTTTCCACTTCTCAATTTGATAGCCTTGTACTGCTCTCTCAGATTGATCTCTGTATTGCTTCGAAAGGTGTTGTTGCTTTGTTGTGCACTCATTTGTGTAGCCATTTGCCCAATTTGAGTCACCAAGTTCTTTACAGAGACACCCAAGTTGCTCACTTGAGTTATCACTTGACTCATGGTACTCATTTGATTAGCCATGTGAGCTGCCAATTCATCCAACTTTGTTTCATTTTTGGCGAACCTCTTGTTTGAATCATTCAGAAAAATAGTCATTGCTTCTTTCAGACTTGATTTCTTCTCTTGAACTTGATTCTAAAACCCCGGCGGTTGCAACACGTTTCTGTTATTAGAGTAGGAAAAATTTTCATGATTCCTAAACCCTGAATGGTACTGATTTGACACTTGAGTGCCATTTTGGTTCCCTCTGTAGTTGTCTTGGTTGCCTTTTATAGTTGTACAATCTGTTGTTCACAAACTATACTTGTTCTTCTTGACCACCAAAACCTTGAGGAATTGAACTTGCTGCTGCAATGGATGCTATGGAAGATGAATGTAAAGAATTTCCTTGGAGAGAGGCAGACGAAGTTGCCATTTGGTGTTGCATTGAAGACATTTGAGATGATAAAGCTGTCATTTGATCTACTTCATGCAATCCGACCACTCTTTTTGTTGGAGCGTTTTCATTTGAGTGTTTATAGGAGTTGGAAGCCATTTCTTCTATCAACATGAGAACTTCATTTGTTGTTTTTCCCATGAGAGTACCACCAGCCGCAACATCAACTAATGACCTTGTAGATAAGGTCATGGCATTGTAAAACTTCTAAATCTGCAACTACTCTTGGTACACATGTTGTGGACATCTTCTCAGTAGGTCTTTAAATCTTTCCCAAGTCTCATATAAGGATTTTGACTCCAATTGTCTGAATTAACTGATCTCTACTCTCAGTTGTGATATCCTTGCAGGTGTGAAGAATCTAAGAAAAAACCTTTGGAGCATCTCTTCCCATGTAATAATGCTCTGTGGTAGAAGATATTGGAGACATGATCTCGCTTTGTCCCTTAATGAAAACGAGAACAATCTCAATCTTATTTGTTCTTTCAGGACCCTGTTTATCTTTACTGTGTCACACATCTCCAAGAAAGTGTTGATGTGGACTATTGGATCTTCTTGAGGTACGCCACCAAACTGGTGTTGCTGTACCATTATGATCAAGGAAGGCTTCAACTCAAAGTTGTTAGCGTTGATTGGCAGCCTTGCAATCCCAGAGTAGTTATTGTTAACCACTGGCTTGAAGTAATCCCTCAAAGGCAACTAGTTGCTCCCTTCAGCCATGGTTTCTTCTTGTGCTACTTCTCTTCTATCTCTTCTCAGTCTACCAAAGGTTCTCTCAATCTCAAGATCAAGGGGTACAATTTCAACTCTTCTCACTCTTCGCATGAACCAGTGAAACCTAAAACGAAAAAAAAAGGAAAAACAACTCAAAAAATAACAAACAAAATAAAATACCTAAATTATGATCAAAATCAATTTGCAAAGGTATTAATAAAAATAAATTTGACACTATTTCTTGATAATGATGCCAAAAACTTGATCATGATTTTTTGTTATATGCAAGTGCACGAATTATCAAGTTATAATGCCGAGATGAGTCGGGTTATTGTCCTTAGGAAAAAGTAATTTTACTGTTAAAAATGCCCAAAACTACTATGATATTAATTTTATCTAGGTGATCAAAATTGATGATTTTATGTGTTGGAATATAAATTGAATAAATTAAAATGAATTAATACAAAATTAATTGAAAATGGGTATAAATCACTGAATGAAAGTTCTAGAGGATTGAAATCATTATATTTTACTTTATGGGTTTCAAAAGATTGTGTTATTGATTTAAATAATGAATTTATAAATCATGAATCCTATCCCAATCAAATCCCTCTCTCTCGTGTAATTTGAAAATCTATACTTAACCTATGAATTCCCTCTCTCGAGTGTAAATCAACACATCAAACATGCCTTAAGATTTGTGATTCATGTTATCCCATTTCAAAGGTTGTCGTAGGTTTCTTGACTCAATACTACTAACCTAGGTCACAAATTCCCAAATCCGATTTGATAACACCTCTGTCGAGTGTAAGAAATCAAATCTAACTACATTCAACTAGTGACCAGCAAATTGAAGGCATTAAGCATATGAATTTGTAAATAAATTCAAAAACTAATTCAATAACACATAAATAATCATTAACCCATAAATCAAACATAAATCATTCAAACCTCTAGATTAATAATTTAGCTCATATTCATGTTCATGGATATAAGATTAAAAAGAAATAAAACAATGGAGGAAAACATTTCAAGACACAAGAAATTGAAATTAAAGGTTAGAATCTCCCTTCGACGGTGGATTAATCTACCTTTTCTCCTTGGTTCCATCAAGCCTCCAATCCAAAAGCCCTTTCTCCTCTTGCTTTCTTGCCTCCTTTTTCACAACCTAAACCTGATTCTCAACCTTCATAATGATAATTAACAACCCTAAAACGTGCTTTTAGACTTAAGTGGGTTCAAAGGCCAAAAATGGCAAAAAGTCCCAAATATGTGCAACTGAGCGTTGCGGTGCTGAAACCAAGACTGTTTACGACACTTTAGCGTTCTGAGTAGCGCGACCCTCGTTAACTGTTCATGGTGCATTTATTTCTTCTCTGAGAGTCGCGGTGCCCAGTCTCTGCTTTTCTAGTGGACTTAGCCGATTTTTTGTGGACAATGTTGCACAATGTTTGTGGACTTAGCCGATTTTTCTACTTTTTTGCACACTTCTTGAACATGTTTTGCTTATGATCTTGACTTCTTTTACACACCATTTGGACCTCGTTTCAAGCCACTTTTGAGCTCTTTGTTTACCTACAAAACAAAGTATAAACAAGTGTAAATTCTATGCAATTAATCAAAGTATTAACTAAAATGCAATGTACTCAAAATATGTGACTTATATGACATTAACATGTATCAAAAAGTCATTTATTCATGATAAAAACCTATAAAACCCCAAGATAAAACCTAAATGCATCTAAAACAACTAAGTATACTAATCATGTAAAAACACCTAAAAACTAACTAAATGAACCTAAGAATATATCAAATTAACATGCAAACTAACTACTAAAACTCAACTTATCAATAGACACCCAAGGGGGTGAGGGGGGGTGAATTGGGTGTTGGCTGATTTTTCAGGACCTTTCACAAATGTTTAATATAAGCAATCAAATAACACTGTAGGAATGTAAGGAAAGTAATAAAGGAAACAATGCACAACGATTTATAATGGTTCAGCTTCCCACTAAGCCTACCTCTACTACTCGATCAAGATTTCCTAACTCATCACTATTGGAATCCTGCTTCACAAGTGAGGACCGAACTGTTTACAAACACAGATTCTTGGTTAAAGAATTTTCCCAACTAGCACAACCCCTAGCTTTCAACAATACCAAGATTATCAAAGGGACGTTTGCTCAACAAGGGAATAAACTCAAAGAGAAATAAAGATTACAACTTTAAATAGTCTCTTACAAGATTTCTTAGCCACTATGATATGAAAAACATGCACAACTGGAAATCAAGATATCGAAATGATATTACCTTGAAACAATCTAAAAATTAGATATGTGATAAAGCACAAGATCGTGAATAAACTTTGCTCAGGATGAGAGATCAAAATCTCAGTATATCACCGCTGAAGTTCAAGTTTCTGATGGTGGCTGCCTTTGAAAGTTCAATTGTAGTGCAAAAAGTGTTGAAGAATGATATTAAAAGTTGTTGTTAGTGAAACAAGAGTTAATTATGGTTTATATAGTGAAATCAATGGCTAGGATTGAATGCTTAAGATTAAAACTCAAAAAATGCAAAATTAGTAGAAACCCAGGTAGAGTGCGTTCTAGTGCTGGAGTGCATTCCATGAGACTCGAGCTGAAAAACACAGGTTTCTGTTAAACCTGCTAGAACACATTTTAGGGTGCTGGAACGCAATCCACAAGACCCAAGACCAAAAATAGTTACTTTTGGTCTTGCCTGCTGGAACGTATTTCACTTTGCTGAAACGCGTTCCACAAGACCGGAGAGCACATATCGATTTTGCCTTTTGCCTAAAACGTGTTTCTTCATGCTGAAGTGCATTCCGATTGGTCTGAGGCAAAATAGACGTGTTTTGGCTATTGGGGTGTGTTCCACAAGGAAGGAATGCATTCCATGGGTTCTGGAAAAACTTATAAATGTCAAGAATACCATTTTTGAACATGTTTATGTTTCATGATCGATAAAACAATAAAAAAATCTGTAACATGATCTAACCATCGAGTTGAAGCAAAAGCTTAAAAACTTTAAAATATATCATGATATGAATATGAGATCGATTCAGTAAAACACGATAAAACAAGTGGTTGAGCAATAATAAAAGGAACCCACAACCAAGAATGATCTAAAGCATTTACAATGATATTTGACACTTCATTTTTGCTTTGATCTTTGGTTGACTTTCATCTTGACTTCATTTTACTTGTCTTATCTCCATGTTTGGCTGAGTTCCTTGGTGTTGTTTTTCAAGTCCAATATTTGGAACTTCAGTCTTGATCTAAGCTTGGTGAGTATTGTCTCTGTCTTTAATTTCAAGATTAATCATACGGTGTTAAACTGAAACATACTCAACACACACGTTAGATCACATATGATATTGTTTGGAATCATCAAAATCACAGAGGGTGAGGGCTATCAAGGGTCAGAGAGTTTTACCTTTGTGTTTGCCATCAAACACAATATGGCCTTTTCATCATCAAATTTTGAGTCGTGCGCAATGGATGATATGTCATCCCATGTTGCCTTGAGAACCTTCTTTTCTTTTCTTTTATCATTGGAGGTACTCTTCTTCTTGTTTGGACACTCGCTCTTCACATGCCTCGGCTTGTTGCACCCGAAACATATTAGCTCGTTTGGTTTTGCACCAATTTTTTTGTTCTTATGAAATTTTGAGTTTGGTCCGCCATTTCCGCTTTTTCTCACAATTTTGGCTAAGTATTTTAGAAAGCATAGCCACTTCATCATCAGTGTCATTTTCAAAGGATGTTTCTTCCACATTATTTTGTGTTGCATTGAGAGCTAGATCTTTCTTTGTTTTGCTCTATTCCTTTTGCACAACCTTTTCTCTTTCTTCAATTTCATCTGATGCACCATCATTGATCCACATAGCTCCTCAAAGGTGTACTCTCAAAGGTTCTTTGCCTCTTCTATAGCTGTCACCTTTGGATCCCATTCTTTAGGTATTCCTCGTAGGAATTTGCCAATTGTTTTTACTTGAGGATAGGTTTCACCGAGATTCTTGATTTCATTTATGATCTTGGTGAACCTTGTTATTCCTTCAGAGATTTCTTCACCCTCTTTCACCTTGAAGGTTTCGTGTGCTTCTTCAAGAATGTGTAGTTTGGTTTCCTTGACTTGCTTTGTACCTTAATGAGTGACTTCGAGTTTGTCCCAAATTTCTTTGGTTGTTGTACTTGCACTCACTCTGTTAAACTCATTAACCGACAAGCTACAAAATAGGATGTTTATAGCTTGGTCATTTAGTTGCTCCAGTTTCTTTTCATGAGGCGATCAATCATGTCTTGCCTTCATCACGATTTCACCATCCTCGATCTTGGTTGGTGGTTGGAACCCATTTGTCACTATGTCCCACATTTCCACAACTTGCGCTCTAATGTAGAAACGCATCCGGTCGGTGGGAGGATGATCCTTCCTTGAAGACACTTCTAACAATGTCACTTCCTGTCATGATCTCAAAAGAGTTGTTAGAGAACTTTTGAGTGAAAAACCCGCTCTGATACCACTTGATAGACACCCAAGAGGGGATGAATTGGGTGTTCGCGGATATTTCAGGACCTTTCACAAATATTTAATATAAGCAATCAAATAACAGTGAAGGAATGTAAGGAAAGTAATAAAGGAAATAATGCACAATGATTTATAGTGGTCCGGCTTCCCACTAAGCCTACCTCCACTACCCGATCTCTTCGATCAGGATTTCCTAACTCTTCACTATTGCGATCCTACTTCACGGGTGAGGACCGAACCATTTACAAACACAGATTCTCGGTTAGAGAATCTTCCCAACTAGCACAACCGCTAGCTTTCAACAATACAAAAATTATCAAAGGGACGTTTGCTCAACAAGGGAACAAACTCAAAGAGAAATAAAGATTACAACTTTAAATGGTCTCTTACAAGATTTCTCTGCCACTATGATATGGAAAACATGCACAGTAGGAAATCAAGATATCGAATTGATATTACCTCGAAACGATCTAAAAATTAGATATGTGATAATGCTCAAGATCGTTAATAAACTTTACTAAAGATAAGAAATCAAAATCTCAGTGTATCACAATGAAAGTTCAAGCCTCCAATGGCGGCTGAGCTTTTGAAAATTCAGTTGCAGAGCAAAAAGTGTTGAAGAATGATATTAAAAGTTCTTGTTATTGAAACAAGAGTTAATTATGGTTTACATAAAAAAATATGATTAAAAACCCTAAACCAGTCATCAACTGCTAAGATTAAAAGATTTAATCTTGTGTTAAATGAAATTAATGGCTCAGATTGAATGCTTAAGATTAAAACTCAAAAAATGCAAAATTGGTAAAAACCCAGGTGGAGTGCGTTACACGAGACCCGAGCTGAAAAATACAGGTTGCTATTAAACCTGCTGTAATGCGTTCCAGGGTGCTGGAATGCAATCCACAGGACCCGAGACTAAGAATAGGTGTTTTTGGTCTTGCCTGCTGGATGCGTTCCAGAAGGCCCAAGAGCACATATCGATTTTACCTTTTGCCTGAAATGCATTTCTTCTTGCTGAAGTGCGTTTCAGCTGGTCTGAGGCAAAATAGATATGTTTTGGCTATTGGAGTGCATTCCATAAGGGAGGAATGCTTTCCACGGGTTCTTGGGAAACGTATACACGTCAAGAATACCATTCTTGAACATATTTAAGATCCATGATCGAAAAATGATGAAAAGCATTCAGAAATCGATTCGGTAAAACACGATAAAACAAGTGGAAAAGCAATAATGAAAGGAACCTACAACCTAGAATGATCTAAAGCATTACAATGATATTTGACGCTTCATTCTTGTGCTTTGATCTTCGGTTGACCTCGGTTGACTTTTATCTTGACTTCATTTTACTTGTCTTATCTCCATGCTTGGTTAAGTTCCTTGGTGTCATTTTTCAAGACCTGTATCTGGAACTTCAGTCTTGATCTAAGCTTGGTGAGTACTGTCTCTGTCTCTAATTTCAAGATTAATCATACGGGGTTAAACTGTAACATACTCAACACACATGTTAGATCACATATAATATCATTTGGAATCAACAAATTCACAGAGGGCGAGGGTCATCAAGCCAACAAAGCGATCATTTTTATATCTTTTATTGATTGGTTTGTAATATTTGAGCTTCATCATAAGTATTTCAAGGATTTGAAACAAGCATTTATGATCTAGTTTCTTTGAGTTATTTCTAGTTGAAACACGTCAAATCAAGTGATTATCAATCACCTTTTGATTCCAAGGTTGGAATCATTAGGTTAGTTCTACTCTTTGTCTTGAAAAGGGTCAAATAGTTTATTCTTAGCTTAGTAAAATGATATGTTTGTCTTAAACTTGTAAAAAAGCATTGTAATGATTTGATTCACACCCTTAAAGTAAATCGAGATAGTGGAACGCTAGAGAGGTTTTCTTTAGGTATGGATGTAGGAAAGGGGATTTCCAACCCATGTAAAAATTCTTGTGTCTTCGTGTTTAATTTCTACACTTTACTATTGAACATGACTTATTTGAGCAAATTCCTTAACCACTTGAAGATTCTTGCAAGATAAGTGTAAAATTGACTTAATTGGCGAAACACCCAATTCACCTCCCTCTTAGATGTCTAACAACATACATAATATGTATGTATGTATGTATGTATGTATGTATGTATGTATGTATGTACATATGTACGTATGCATATATGCATGTATTTTATGTATATATATGTGTCACCCCGATTTTTGGCACCATAATTTTAAAATAATACAAGATAAATATTTTAATTTCATCAAGAAAAATAAGCCGAAACCTGAGGCATGAGTAGTATCCATTTACCTCAACCCAAAATATACTTTATCATTATAATTTTTCAAATATAGTTCTATCTTTTAAAATTGCAAGAAATCACTTTTAAAATTGCTCATCAAAATAATACAAGGTAAATCTCTTTTTCATAGGAAATTTTGATGTATAACAAAGGTTCCAAATTCCAATGTATACCCTTAACCAAAAACACAAAAGACAAATGAATACCCTTCTTTTTCTCAACTTGCATGCCAAGGACATTAATCATTCATTAATATGAGATTTCACATTTAATCATAAGGGCATTTACCCTTCTGTCCATCTATAATGGACTTAAAACCTGAGGGTCTTTATCAAAGTCGCAAAAGAATATCAAATACAAACATAATTTTATGGCATACATTCCTTATACGAAACCATAGCTTTATTGGCAATTATCTTCAAAATTGCAATAATTTGTATAAGTATTATATAACCAAGATAATACCGTGTGAGACTAATTAATACAATTTCATAATTTTTAGTTTCAAAATTAAAATATGTGGAAGTCCATCTAATATCTAACTACTAAATTTCACCTCTGACTACTTGACCATGTCACGGGCTCACAACTTTATACTATTAATCTGCATGTGAAAAATTGGGGTGAGCTGGAAAGCTTAGTGGGTCCTCTATATACATTCTCATTGTTTTACTCAGGTATATATATAAGAACACCAAACAAATATCATATATTAACATGACAAACGTTAGGTTGTTTAAGGGGTCGAGAATAGCCTTTAGGTGATCCGCTCTAATGGTGCCTCCCCTACAATTTAAATAGGGTCTTTAAGAAATTATCCTCAGGGTGGTGTCTCCTCTATAACTTTTTATATTGGTATATAGCACCCTACTTTAGGTGTGCTACCAATACCCATTAATTCATCAGAATCATTTAACGATATTCATTGAGAATAATCGTCTTCAACAAGAATAAGGGAAGAAGGTAGTGAAAAGAAAAAAAGTGAGCATAAAAAAGAAATCCCTAATATTCAATTCATTATGTTAATTAAGCAAAAACATAATTAGAAATGGAGAGATTTCTGCTATTGGTGATGCTTTGGTGAACCAAAATGTATATAGCAACAGTTAATGGGTAAAAAGAAAATTTTACCAACATATCTGATGATTGGTAACGATTTGACAAGAATAAAGCTTTGAATCTGTAAGAATATGGGAAAAGTTAGTGAAGATGAAAGAAGCGAGGATTTAAAATAGATAGTAAAGTTTATGGAAATATTTTAGAATGGGATAAAAGACACGAATGAAAGAGTTTTGCGTCTTAGTCCATAGTAGAGTCTAAGAGGGAGATGAATTGGGCTAACTATAAGATTTTAAAACCTTTCAAAAACAAACAAACATAAAGAGCAAGAAAGAAATGAGAGATTACAAACAATAGTTTTATATGGTTCAACTCTTTAAGCCTATGTCCACGACTTGAACTTCCTGTTCAAGATATTAAAAAAACCCACTAAGTTGAGGATCAAAATCGGTTACAATCTCAACTTTCAAGTGTGAGAAACCTTTTTACAACTATTCACTCACTCAAAAATCACCAATGACTAACAAGTCACTCAAACTACAAGACAAAATAAAGATGGGGATTCTCTTACTAAGAATACCTCAAATACTTATAATAAGCTCTTCAATACTCCCCTTGAATGCTCAACAGAAGATTTGAAAGAAATTTGCATAGTTGAAGAGAGGAGACCTTTCTTTGGCTATTTAAAGGAAACTTGATGAAGATTAAGAAGATTTCAAAATCAAGATATTGTAATTCTTGTAACTCAGAAAATGCCTGTGAGAAATTTACATTTGTGCCCAAAATGTTGTTCTCCAAAACATAAGTTGTTTTTAAAACTTAAAGAGAAAACTAGATTTAGGTTTCAATCTCCCAAAAATCTCAAATTTGATATTAAAATTTTGGTTTAATGAACTAGGTCTATCATGGAAATAACATGGAATATATCCATTGCAAATTTGTGGAAAAGGAGTGAAGCATGAAAGGTGCAATAAAGACAAGAAATGTCATTTATGAAAAACCAAGAAAAGTCAGTTCGCAATGACAAAGGTTATTTGCATGCTAGTTGTTAGTACCAGCGCACTGGTCACTGGCCAAAATTCCCAAGAATACTGGGTTTTATCTGGGGCAACACACTAGCGCGCTAGCCACTGTGTTAGCGCGTTGGACCAATATACAGAGACGTGAAAGATTTTTTGGGTTCATGTTAGCGCGCTGGTCAATGTACTATTGTGTGTTGGCCAAAGTGACAGAGAACCCCAGAGTTTTTATAGGTTCACACTAGCGCGCTGGTCACTGTACTAGTGCGTTGGTCACTTCCAAAGGATAGAACCAAAACTAGACAAGAGTGTATGCACACTGTAGCTTTCAACTAGCGCATTGGAGGACCCGAAAAAAATTTAACTCATTTTGCTTAAAATCAAATACTTGGGATATGATTCTAAGGACTTAAAAAATTTAAGGAGCCTAATTTTTTGTTCAAAACAATTTTAAATGAAGTTTCAAGAGATTTTTCAAACATGGTGAAGAGATTTGAAAAAATAAGGCATGCTATTGCAATTTGCTGAGAATGCAAGGGGAAATTCTACATCCTAGACAAGATCTAAGCAAGTTACTAGATATAAAAACATAAGTATTTATGCATGATCTTAATTAAGTATCTAGCCTTCTTGGTGTGATCTTGGTAAACTAGCTGAAATGCTCATTTTAAAGTTTAAAACACAAGGGATGTTTTCTGTAATCATCAAATTATTCATCATGGAGGGTCATTGGTCCAACAGTGTAGGTGTAAACAAAATGTTAAGTAGGTATAGTATTGGAAAATAATAAGTGTAAATGAAAATAAATAAATATGAAGATAAAAACAATAGTAGTGAAATGAGAAAATTGTGTTGATGCATTAAGTGGCTTACAAATGTTAGCAATAATGTAAGAAAAAAAAAGAGCTAAAATAATATTAAAACCAAACAATGAAAGTTCAAATATCAATATGCTTATACTACTTATACTATATTAACAAAATGAGTTTAGAAAATAAACCAAATTACAAGAGAGCAAAGGTTGAATAGGATTAAATTGAGGCATGTGTAGCATATAGTGTCCTTTAAAAAGATTCACCCCTTATGTTCGTGCAAGACATGAAGTGGCATTTGTCTTCCAGGAAACAACTGCTGATGAACAACTGACTAGCATCTCGCTACTACTTTGGTGAACTGAGCTTGGCAGACGAGTATCACTACTAACTAGAAACCTCAAACTTATAAGAAAGATGACAATAAAAAAAAAGAAATTTTCAAAAGCAGAGGAAATCTCTGAAATTCGGTATGAAAAAAGTGAGGGGGAGAACCTCCTGTTTTACTAGTAGAAGGGAGTGGCTAATGTCTTCCACTAAGAGCTCATTAACGTTGCAAACATTGTGAACATTTTCAAAATTAAAATGCAATTAAAACGTATAACATTTTTGAATTTAAATTCAAATTTAAAATACAATTAAATTGATCATTTCTTAATTTAGATTAAAATTTAAAAATTTTAAAAATTTTGCCGTTACACAGTTTTTGATGGTGTCAATTTCTCGTTCACCATTTTTTCAACAATACCCCACGTGAATGAAATTGACTATAAATACAGGCATTGCAACAACAAAAACTAGACTTGGTGATAGAATTCAATGGTCAAAATCTACATAAGATTAGCAGGTGTTGCCCATCGAACCTTACCTTACAAAAGTATGTTTGCTTTACTAACTAATCAATAAATGCAATGTCCTTAAATTATTCTGCCATATGCGCCAATGACATCGTTGCGTGTATAACCGCAAGTGCATGGTGTCAAGTTATAACATAGAACTGATGAGATATCGGGTTGTCGTCCTCTAGGATTGACACTCACACTAAATATTGTTTCACTAACCCTAACTTTATTAGAAAATCAGATTCGAGTGATTAAGTGAATATCACAATTAAATAATTAGAAAATAAACCAAAACAATGCAATGTAGAATAAGAGAAATCAATAGAAGAAACATCTAAAGGTTCAATCTCACGGCCCTCTCAACTACGCATGAATATGGGATTATCATCAACTTAATTTCCTTGTTTATAAATCGAAAACCCTAACATTACTACCTCCCTCTCTCGAGCACCAGCTAGAACATGCTATTCAAATTCTAAGTTTAACTATTTCAATGAAAACCCAAAACCCTAATAATTCATTAAGATCTATGGTTCTCTTCAACGACTTCAAGGGATATTTCGATCTCCTCTCAGTCTCACGATCACCCAAGTTATATCTTCCTTGTTCCAACCCAAAATACCATCTCTCGGGCACCCATTTCAAGTCTAAAATCATCTAATCCGTGATCAAGGGATTAAAAGTTTTACACCCAGAAAAACATAGATAAACTAGAACCTTTATTGACAATAATCAAAACAATAAAAGCTAAAGCATAGTATCGAGTTTGGATTGATCTACACTTCTAGATAGAGGATCTAGTTCTTGAAAAAGACATGAAAAACACTAAATAGTGATATGAACATGAATCTCAACAATGAAAACAAACTAGATTGGTGGAAGAATGACAAAAAATCTCTTCTTCGCTTTGAATAGCTTCGCTTCGATCTTCTCCCCCTCTTCCTCTATCCTTCAATCTCGTTCTCCACTCTATTCTCCTCCCAAAACCCTCTCATAATTTTCTATTTAAAGTAAGTAGTCCATAAAAAAAATCGCGTCCAATTCAAAGTCTAGTTGGCAAAGTTATGATCAAAACACCCAAACCTGGGTAGTTTCCAATTCGTGCGAGCGCCGCAACACTCATATTGAGCGTCACGACACTCATAACATTGCAAATTGCTACTTTTGAGTTGGGGTGCAGTGCTTCAGCGCTACTATTGAGCGTCGCAATGCTCAGAGTGTGCATTGTGGCATTTTTCCTTTGTTTTCTTTTATCTTCCACACCTTTTTGCACATGTATCTTCATTCAAACTTCTTGTACTTTGTTTCTATCATCCAAACTCACATTCACATCATCTAAACACCTACAAAACAAAGAAAATCTATTTAGTAACACACTTAGATAATCAAATGAACCAACTTATAGAATTAAAAACCGAAATAAAACATATTATACTAAAATGTGACTAAACTACAAACACGTCAACGTACATCAAGATTACAAATGATAGAGAGAAGTGTTCTACAACACTCTCAACAATAATAAGGTTACAATCTTGAATGAGTAAACACTATTATTCCGACCACAATGATTTAAATAATGTGAAGTGTTGAAATAGATGATTTCTAAAATATGCAATCAATTCAAATATATATATGGTATCATGAAATTGAGAATCGAATATGCACAAGTATTTAAATATTGATTCTAACAATGATATGTATAAAGCTCAAGAATCAATATGCAATGATGATTCAAAATGTATAAATGATTAAGATTAAGAATCAAATTATCCAAGTGTTGATCTATGAAATCGATTCAGACTAATCAAACTAATGCATAAATTATCCTAAAACTTATCTAAAACATGCTCTAAAACATATCTAAATATGCAACTTAACAAATACCCCCAAACTTAGGACTTTGATCTTCCCGAGCAAAGAGAAAACAAAACTAAAATTCAACTAACTCAATCATCAATCTACCAACCTATTCTCAAACAAATTAAGCTTTGATTCAAAATATAACATGCATATCATCATCATGGCCTCTAAGATCACATCGAAAGATAATAACTCATCGAAAAATTTCAGGAGTGTTAGAGATGTCTAGATTTTCAATCCAACTCCTCACCTAACCTCATCTTCCATTCTGAAACACACCATCACATAGTCAATCTTATAAAACCATTCATGAAATTCATCGATAAATGCAAGCAAGCATAAAGTGTAAGTGATCTCAAATAAATATATATAAAGTGAATCCCACGGGAAAATCTTTCATACCACTCTCCGCTAATGTAGATCACATGCCGTTTAGAAGTAGTATGCCTTTCCTAGGTTGTAATGTATGGCTAAGGTTCAAAGGTAGGAAAAAATCAGAAAAAATTAGGCTCAAAACACCCTAACACTTTGATCAATTACAAACATCCACGACATTATATATAGAACCAAAAACTGTATAATAAGTACATATATCCACTTCAAAATTCAAACTTTTCATTCCATCCCCATCTTGTTTTTTTTTTTTGCTTATTTTCATAGAATGCTACACCTCCAAACTTATTCCTTTTGATCACATAGATGTATTATTTTATTTTATTTTTTTTAAACTATCAAACTTTGCAAACGTCCAATATACATTTCTTCATCACTTTCTTTTCATCCTTTTTTTTTTATTTTTTCATAAGATGCATAGGTTGAAAACAAGGAATTTAAACATAGAAGGTTCTAGTGAATTAATGCATAGGTAATCAAAGAAAAGATCATAAAGCTCAAAATGGGTGACTAGGGATGAAATAAAAAATAAGGTAGCCTATAAGGCTCAAACTTATCTAAACATGGCCTACATCATTTTCCTCATGGCATGTTCTCTAGGATTTCGCCTCAAGTGATAATCAAATTTGTTCTAGGATTTCGAGAGATCTAATATATATAATTTTACTTGCACAAATCCAATCCAAACAAATCATGATTCACAAAATCAATCACACTAGATATGTAGAGAATTTTCAACAAAGTTAAGCTAATAGTCGAATCAAGCACACAAACTTAATTTATCTCTCTACATTCTCCTAGCGTCATGTTCATATACATGTTCTCCTATCATTGACCATTCAAAAATTCAAAAAAAAAAAAGAATCAAATAAGAATTTGTAAGATCATAGGACATCTTATCCTAAAACTACCACAAGTCAAAAAATAAAACTCTTCCCCCGAACTTAAAACAAGCATTGTCCTCAATGCTTCAAAATAAAAACATAATCAGATGATGGATGGAAGTAAAAAAAGAAGAAGTTGAGAAACCCCCTTGAACCTAAAGGGTTGACGTTTCCACATAAGTGCTTCATCCTTTCCATGTAGCTCGCACAAGGACCCCCAAACTTGATCTAGAACCTGGGACCTGGGAAGTAGATAGCAAATGACATGTCAATGGCAAAGGTAAATACTAATCATCTAAATAAATAAATAAAAACATAAAACATAAAAGTAACCAACGGGTTGCCTCCCAACAAGCGTTAGTTTAAAGTTCTCAGCCCGACTTTTTCTACTCGCTTAAATCGAGCATGTTTTCTCATTATTTCTAGCATCCTTCCCTCTTCCTCATTATTTCGAACTAAGGATGGAGTCACCTAACTGGTGAACGTCTCCCACAAAAACAAATAAGAATGATCCCCTGGTAGAGACAAAGTCTGATGAAGCAGCACTCCAATCTAATGGAGGATTGTCATTGAAATACTCCACTCGCACTTTCCAACAGTTTATGCATTGGCCTCCAAGCACCTCTAAATAACGTTGGACATCATCATCAATCTCCACAACTTTAGCTTGTAGCACTTGAGCAAACGGATCCTCAAAGGCAAAAACACACTCTGTGAGATCCAAACACCCTTCCACATTTGTAGGCACCAAATCAACATATGGCGTAGTAAGATCACTCGATTGCACATTTATAGGCACCTCTTGATCATCACACTCAAGCACATCCACCTTGTGAGATGAACGAGTTTCTTCTACTCTTAAAGCTTCATAGCAGTGCATCTATTCTAGAATACTCAATTGGGGTGGTGGTGGTAGTGGTGGTGTCATGTCTTGACATGACGAGTTAGCCCCCTTAACATCTTCTTCATTGCTCAATGTGATGGCATTGTATTGCTCGTTTGAGTTCACCTTAGTATTGCTTGGAAAAAAGTCTCGTTGTAGGGCATTCATAGTTGATGCTAGTTGCCCCATTTGCACTTCAAGGTTCTTGAGTGAAGCCTTTGTCTCCATCATGAATGAGCTCAACATATCTTCCAAAGAAGACTCATCCTCTACTTGATAGTAGAAATTCGATTGAGGTTGCAAGACATTCCATAAATTATCATAGGAGTAGTTCTCATGGTTATAAATACCCGAATGACATTGATAGGGTAAAGGGTAACCCATACAATCATAAGCCCAATGGTTACCATATTGAACTTGCTCCATACTTTAATAAAATCCTGAATATCCCATGCTTGCAACTCTCATTCTCTCTATAGTAGGTTGAGATCTTGCATCAAGAAGTTTAGATATTTGAAGTTGAAGATTGGACATTGATGCCGACAATGCTGTAATAGGATCAACTAGCCCAAAACTATTTTGGAAAGTTAAGTGGTTAAAATTGTACGCCATTGCTCTACAAAAGAAACTACAAAAGAAAAATAATAAAAAAATCAAAAGAAAAATCTAAATTAAAATCAAAGTTAGTTACTGACGATATTAGTGAAAATATAGTGAATCAATTCCAAACAACGACACCAAAAACTTGTTGTGTGCATAACTGCAAGCACACAGTGTCAAGTTATAATATAGAACCGATGAGATACCGGGTTGTCGTCTTCTAGGTTTGACACTCACACTAAATATTGTTTCACGAACCCTAACTTTATTTAGAAAATCAGATTCAAGTAATTAAATGAAGAACGCAATTAAATAACTAGAAATAAACCAAAACAATGCAATGTAGGATAAGAGAAAGCCATAGAAGAAACATCTAGAGGTTCAATCTCACCGCCCTCTCAACTATGCATGAATATGAGATTATCATCAACTCAATTTCCTTGTTTATAAATTGAAAACCCTAACATTACTAACTCTCTCTCGAGCACCAGCTAGAATATGCTATTCGAATTCTAAGTTTAACTCTTTCGATGAAAACCCAAAAACCCTAATAACTCATTAAGATCTATGGTTATCTTCAATGACTTCAAGGGATATTTCGATTTCCTCTTGGACTCACGATCACCTAGGATATATCTTCCTTGTTCCAACCAAAAATATCCCCTCTTGGGCACCTATTTCAAGTCTAGAATGATCTAATTTGTGATCAGAGGATTAAAAGTTTTACACCCAGAAAAACATAAATAAACTAGAAACTTTATTGACAATAATCAAAACAATAAAACTTAAAGCATAATATCGAGTTTGGAGTGATCCACACCTCTATATAGAGGATTTAGCTCATGAAAAAAGACATGAAAACACTAAATAGTGATATGAACATGAATCTCAACAAAGAAAACAAACCAGATTGGTGGAAGAATGGTAGAAAATATATTCTCCACTTTGAATCACTTCGTATCGATCTTCCCCTTCCTCTTCATCTAGCCTTCAATCTCGTTCTCCACTCTATTCTCTTCACAAAACCCTCGCATAATGTTCTATTTAAAGGAAGTTGTCTATAAAAACAAATAGTGTCCAATTCGAAGTCCAATTGGCAAAGTTATGATCAAAACACCCGAACCTGCACAGTTTCCACTTCGTGTGAGCACCGCAACTCTCAAATTGAGCATTGCGGCAATCAAAGTGTGCATTGTGGCATTTTTCCTTTGTTTTCTTTTATCTTTCACACCTTTTTGCACAAGTATCTTCATTCAAACTTCTTGTACTTTGTTTTTATCATCCAAACTCACATTCACACCATTTAAACACCTACAAAACAAAGAAAATATATTTAGTAACACACTTAGATAATGAAATTAACCAACTTATAGAATTAAAAACTGAAAGAAGCATCTTATACTAAAATGTAACTAAACTACAAACACGTCAACGATACATCAAGATTACAAATGATAGAGAGAAGTGTTCTACAACACTCTCAACAAAAATAAGCTTACAATCTTAAATGAGTAAACACCACTATTCCAACCACAATGATTTAAATGATGTGAAGTGTTAAAATAGAAGATTTCTAGAATATGCAATCGATTCAAATATATATATGGTATCATGAAATAGAGAATCGAATATGCACAAGTATTCAAATATTGATTCTAACGATGATATGTATAAAACTCAAGAATCAATATGCAATGATGATTAAGACTTGATGATTCAAAATGTATAAATGATTAAGATCAAGAATCAAACTATCCGAGTGTTGATCTATGAAGTCGATTCAAACTAACCAAACTAATGCATAAATTATCCTAAAACTTATCTAAAACATGCTCTAAAACATATCTAAATATGCGACTTAACAGACATACTCCACACAGAAATCTTTCCTAGCACAACTCAATTCTCATCACTATGTTCATTTTGGCCATGAACATCTCCCTAATTTTATAATAGTTTCTAAGGTATTAAGCCTGTTAGGATTCCCCTTTGAAGAGACCCTACTTCTTTCTCACATAAATGATTTCTTAATTAAGAGAAACCACATTACTTTGTTGCTGTAATGACCCTCACCCTTTGATGTTTTGATGATTACAAACAACATACCTTATGATACTAATCTCTTTGACTGAGTTGATACAACTTATATTGATCAAACCAAAAAAAGTCAATAAAAAAGTCAAAGTCAAAGCTTACAGAATCGAAGCAATCAGACGATCAAGATAACATCAATGTAATGTAGTTGCTTAGATTCTCTAGGGTTGTAGAATACTTCTTATAATGATAAGCCAATCATGTGCATGCATGCATCATATTGTAAAATCATAAGTTGTTGCACGACCAAAATGTTTTTCAAAGTTAGTCAAACTTTTCACTCTCACCAAATTTTGATTTAAACACTCGCATGTATTTCAATTTGATAAAATTACAACGTTTTGAAATGCATTTAAACTTAGTTTTTAAGTAATCAGATTGTGGACCTGGAAATTTCACAAAAAAACAAGTTTTCATGTTCCTGTGCAAATAAAAACGCGTTTCCTCCTTAACAAGCGTGTTTCTCCTTTTGTCCAGAATCGTGAATTTCATCATCACTCCTAGAAACATGTTTCCTGTCAAAGAAACCCGTTTCCTGCAATTTCCAGAATGATGAAATTTAACTCATCAGCACATAAACACATTTCTCTTTATAAAACACGTGTCCTCGATTTTCCAAAAAATCATGCCCTTTGGATTTTCTCAGAAACTCATTTTCTTTGAAAGAAACATTTCTTACTTTTTGGGTATTTCTTAAAATTCACACAGAAACACATTTCCTCTTTAAGAAATGTGTTTCTTATTGAATCCCGAGAGCCATTTTTCAAGTTGTTTTGAACAGAAACGCGCTTCTCTTATTAGAAACGTGTTTATCTTATTAGAAACGTGTTTCCCCTTATGGTCGCTTGAAAAACACTATAAATACAGGACTTTATTCATTCATTCCAAATTTTGCAAAAATCAAACACCTATTGACCTTTTGAGTGTTCTCCAAGTTTTCAAATCAAGCAAGTGTGTTTGCCAAGATTTTCAAGTTCTTTTGTGCTCTTGAGAGAAATCAAAATTGTTTTACATCTTGCAAGTTTTCTTTCTCAATTTTTTTTGCTAGAAATCTCTTTGCTTACAGTCATCTCTTTGAGAGACCATTTTTAAGAGATTTCAAAACTCCAAAGGTCTTAGACTTGTGTACTTCATCTATATCGATCATCAAGTCAATATTTCAACAAAGGAACCTCCAATAGAGCTTGCACTTCATTTTCATCATCGTTGGCTTATTATTCAAAGGAGGTATTCATTCCCAATTTGTAAGCTTCATTCTATATTTCTGTAAAATTGGAAGTGTACATTGGCTAGGTTGCCAATTGGGGAAGATTCCATATAGAAAGTCTTCAAGGTCTTGTAACAATCCGATTCACATCCGCAACTGAATCAAGGTAACGGTTCGATTCACACCCACAAGTGAATCAAGTGTAACGGCTCGATTCACACCCGCAAGTGAATCAAGTGTAATGGCTCGATTCACACCCGCAAGTGAATCAAGTGTAACGGTTTGATCCACACCCGATAAGTTGGATCAAGTTAGTGAGTTTGAAAAATCCTAATCAGGGAGATTAGGTAGTAGAGGTAGGTGTTTGGTACCGAACCATTATAAATCACTATGTTCATTATTTATTTCTTGCACTTTCGATTTGCGTTTTTGTCTTTCCAATTTGGTTTGCTAAAGATTTTGAAAATTTGGCATAGTCTAATTCACCCCGCCCCCCTCTTGGACTATTATCTAGGACAACATACTTAGCTCGGATTCCCAACGCATAAGAGTCATTAAAAGCCTAGGTTATTCTCTTCCTTATGGGTATCACTATTTTCATCATAGGAATGGACAAGGGTAATCCCCATAGTGATCTGACATACTCTTTAAAAATAGGTAGTCCTTTTGAACCTAAATCTTGGGATCTCTAGTCAACTAGGATGGGTTTTTATTATATCGGCTAATTCTTTGATGAGCTTTAGTCTCATTCCCCTTGATGATTTCTGAACTAACTTTCTGTTTAACCCTTTAGTAGTGGATCCACAATGTTATCTTTTGACTTTACATAGTCAATAGAGATAACTCCAATTGAGAATAGTTGTCTAATGGTATTATTTCTTCTATGTATAGTACAATCCATAGTTACGAGTAAATCATAAGTACCTTAGTACTCTTTCAATTGCTGGCCAATGGTTAGCTCAAGGATTACTTGTATATCTACTTAGCTTGCTCACTACATAAGCTATATCAGGTCTTGTATTATTAAGTACATTAAACTACTTATCATTAGAAAGTACTTTACTTGAGAGACACTCTCACCTTTGTTCTTCGAAACACAATTATATCTATGGATGTTTGAGTCACACCACAGTCATCTTGGCTAACTTTCCTAAGAATATTATCAATATAATGTGATTGACTTAAAATAAGTTCATTCAATTTTTTGAGATTTTTATTTTCAAAATAATCTCGGCTAAGCCTGTATCTTTCATGTCAAACCTTGAATTCAACATGTTTCAACCAAAAATCTCCCGCGTCTAACTGCGGGTTGATTCTAGTTGACTAAATTTGAAGATTACTTGCTCTGAAGACTATCTACGGGGATTTTCGCACTCCAAACTTGTAAGGGTGGTCACACTTGATTACCAAAAACACTTTGATGCCTAAGTCAGACAATGAAGTAAGAGAATAAAAGTATGTAGAGAATTCCCAGGTTTCCGAGCATACCTACTTTGGAGAATGAGCCCCCATTTTATAGTTGAGGGGGATGGTTCTGGTATTTAATGCGATGCTCCATCAGCGGGAATGATTTGTGCCTTTTTTTATCAGAAGTTGGCTTGTAGTTCTATGTGTCAAGATTTGTTCTGTGCGGTATCTGAGCTATGATCAATATGTAGGACTTGGTGGTTCGGAAGGTGCCTTATGTCGGAATTGGAGGTTTCCCTCGGCTATGGCAGAAGGGGGTTGGCTGTGGTCGTGGTTGAGGCATTTGGTGCCTCGGCCATTGGCCAAGGCATGTTGTGTTTTGGCCATGGTCAAGGAGTTGTTCCTGGTTCTAACACAACTTTATTTATGACTTGGAGTTGGTTCAATTTTTGGTGTAACAGTAAGCCCTTAATGAGTATGTCGAAGTGAAGGTTCAAGATGCTCAGCTTTAGAGTTGATCTAATTAGTTGATTGCTAAGACTTTCATTGTCATCAGTTTTACGTTTTCCATAGTAATGCTAGAATCCTTACGACTTGCCTAAATTGTTTAACATCAAGTTTCATGTACTTATCCATCTCATGAAAGTTGTTTGCGTTGATGTCTTCAATTCGTGATTGAACTCCTTAGTTAAGTTGTTTCCTCATTTTTCAATTTATTTGTTCCATGGATGTCACCTTCCTTGGTTAAAGTTTTTAGGAGCAACATCATATAACTTTGTCCATTCCATGCAAGAAACAAACGATTGTATTGTTAATTTCCAAACACGTATGTGTAAGGTGAAGATGAGCCTACAATAAGCTTGGGGGTTCCTTGTTCCTTATGACTCAATTGTTTTGCAACCACGCTTTCTATTGACATAGCATGTTTTGTAAAACTTTTGGTCGTGCTTGTTGTCTCAAACTCTTACCTGTTTTTTATTTTTTTTTATCCTGGATGTTACTGTTTTAATATCCAGAACTAAGTCATTTTTGATGTTCGTCTTATGCTTGAGTAGCGTCGAGCTGGTGGCTATTTGCAACTATCTTCTTTCTCCTTTTATGAACATTGCTTGGTACTTATGGTGATTAGGGCAATACTATTGGATATACCCAAGAGGAGGATGAATTGGTTATAATGGTCAAATATGAAGCTTTTCAACATGATAATGAAATACTTGATTACAAGGAAGATAGAAGAACGATCTTAACATGATACTATGAAGAAACGGTAGGAAACAAGGGACAACAAATTTATAGTGGTTCGGCACACCTACATCCACTAACTAATTCTCTTACGGGTGAGAACCAAACCGTTACACATGCCCTTTTACAGGTTCAAGGCAAACCTATTCTTTTGCGGCTTAAGGATGAACCGCATTTCCTTTTTTCGGGCTGATGAAAACCCCATGTTCCTTTTGCTGGCTAAGGAAGAACTGATAGATCCTACTTCAAGGTGGAGGATAAACCTTCTTAAGATTCCAACTTTGAAATTGTCAAGTGAACTACATTTACTAGACTTGGTTGTTTCAATCCTGAAACACACCAACTTATGATTACAGAATAATAATGATGATGATGGTTCTAACTAATTAGAATACTTTATAATTCAGCTTTTACATAGCATTAAAAATATATGTAAACTTAAGTACGTAATGCTAAAAGAAGTACGCTTACAGTCCTTTTGCCTTTCAATGTTCGGTATTGCTCAAGTGCAGTTTCGAAAAGCTTGAGTGATGTGTCTTGTAAAACAATTGTGAAATGCTTTTTTGAAAACTCTTTAACACGATCAAACATTGAATTTGAAATCACAGGACAAGAGTAAAAACATAAATTCAGAAATTTTTTCAAACAGATAAAAACATATGGGATGTTTTGATAAACGTGAAAACTTCTGGTTCAATTTTCAGTAGTTTGTATAACTAGTGCTATAGCTCGATACAATTTTTAGGATGTGAAATAAGGTATAACTGTATCTTATGAACCATCTCTCAAATTTCTTGATCAGAAAGATTGATGAGATTAAAACAGGGCTGAGAATTTGAGTGGAAAACAGTTCTGCATTATTCAAATAGACTTTCAAAGAAAGATAGATATTAAGCTCAGAGTGAAAATCTTTTGAATAAGTAAAGTTTCAAAGAACACACTTTGAAAAACAAGAACACTTTAAACTTTTGAAGATAAGATTGAAAATTCAACTAACGTTCAAAATTATTGGCTCAAGAAGATTATCGGCGGTTTGTTTTGAATCTAAGTGCTAGTATTTATAAATTTAGTAGAATAGAGTTGTTGGTTGTTTGAATTTGAAATTCAAAGTGAACATTTACTCACAACAACTAGAATGTTTCACGAAAATGGCAACTGCGATTTTCACGAACATTCTAGTTCTTTCCAGATTACATGAATAAGAAATGTTTCAGGAAACTTGATTCATGCATCAGAGAAAATCTCTGATAAATCTGAAAAAGGTTCTGTGCAAATATTCATTTTGAAAAGGTGCAAATGTTAGAACAGTGACAGTGTTGAATTAGTCATTAACCTATGCGGTTCATCACTTAGCTCGTCCCTAAATATACTGTGATAAAGTATATTTTGATGATCACAAACAAAATACTTTTCGGTGCTAAACGTGCGTGTATCAAGATTTCATCAAAGCACCTAGGGAAAACAAACAGCCAAGGAACGACTCGATCAAGGAACTCAAAGATCACATCCAACGGTCAAGTTCGTTTCAATCAAAAGGACTTCAACGATCACATCATGATTTCAAGATCACTTTACTCGAACAATTCAATCAAGCTTCAAGACTACATCTCTCGGTCAACGTTCAAGTTATTCAACTCCGCAAAGCTCTTATTGAAGATCTCATAATGAAGATTTGAATTTAAAGGTTATGAAAAAAGAGAAATACACAAAGTATTTAAGGTATATCTTTCTCTAATCGTTATTGCTCAAAATGTTTTTCAAAACCATGCATAAATCATTTGCATATGTTTTGCTAATCTGCATGTTTTGATTTCATGTTTTTACGGTATTTCAAATGATCTAATACTTTATATTTAATTTGAAATCTACAAAGTTTTTATTCACATTTAGCGTATATCTTATCGCGAGTCAAAACTATTTTTAAAGAGTCTTTCAGGACGCTAATGAAATAGTAGTGTTCTCCTGAACTTGATAAGTCAGGACGCTGATAATTCATTAGGACGCTGATAACGTTCAAGGTTGAATTGAACTGATTTATCAGAAATCTTACTTGTATAGTAGCAGCCTCCTTTATTAGCCAACTTCTGAAATTGTCAGGAAGCTAACTCAGCATCAGCTCACTGAAAGATGTCTTAAGTTCTTCAAAAAATGTATCTTTGAGGACGTTGATAGTTATAAGTTGAACAATCTATCAGGATGTTATCTGGATAGAAACGCCCTCACGTTTAGGAATCAACTTAGTAACTTTCAAGACGCTGATTGTCTTTCAGCGTGCTTGTGGCTTTGTTTAAAATGTTTTTAACTGGTAGGACTCTTACATAGTTGTAGCGCCATCATGTTTTGTTTTTATGTTTTAAACTGGCAGGACGCTTACTCGGATAGTAGCGCCCTCATGTACTTAACTATTTTAAAATCATAGCAGGACACTAATTGTGCATTAGCACCCTCAAGTTGAAGTCGTCTAAGTGACAAAGTAAGTCAGAACGCTTATACGTAATAAGCACCCTCAAAAAACAAAATGACATTGTTGATATTATGCGTCAGGACGTTGATTTATGGAATCAGGATGCTAATTCAACAATCGTCATTGTTCGAACAAGTATACTATGTAAGTTTAATTTTTCAGAATAGACCTTCGCGCAAAGTCCTTTTCAGACCTATCAAAGATCGTCTATGGTTCATGAAATAGGTTTTTCTAAAACTTTTCTTTTTCATGAAATCTTAAAAGAATCAGAATGTTAGTGAAAATTGCAGTTGCCATATAACATCTAGCCGTTGTGTGTAAACGTTCACATTATTTGAACTTCAAATGTCTAACGGCTATGTTCCACTAAGTCTATAAATACCAGCAGTTAGGACCAAACAACTTGCCAATCATTTTGTATTGTGCCAATGCTTTTTGAAAGTTAGTCAATATCGAAATATTTTTCATTATCTAAACTTTCAAAGTATTTTTCACTGATACCATATGTATTCAAATGTTGAGCTTATTTTCATTATATCTTTGAAAATCTATTTGATCTGGTATCAACTCAAATTCTCAGTATTGATTCATATCTGGTATCATTCTTACTGGAGATAGAATTTGAGAAATAGTTCAAGATATACAGTTGTACTAGATTTCATTTCTTAAGTACTGTATTGAACTATATCAGTGGTTGCGTTAACTACTGATCACTGAACCAGAAGTTTTAATACTTATATTCTATACTATTTTGAAAATTGTCTGTGTCTTCGATTTACACCAGTTCTTCGTTTTATACGTCAATGTTTATTTGGTATATATTATTTTCGAAGAAGCACTGATTTACATATCATATCATTCAGGCTTTTCGAAACTGCACTTGAGCAATACCGAACATTGAAAGGTAAAGGACTGAAGGTGTATTTCAACTTAGCATTACGTATTTCATATCTCATATCTTTGTAATGTTATGTACTGAGCTTTGTTGTTGTGTTTCTGGACTGAAACAACCAGGACAAGTGAATGAAGTTCACTTAATGATTTCAAAGGATATGTGTGTCCTTAACCTTAAAAAGGATAGGTTGCACTCTAAGTTATTTCAAATATAACGTTAACATTCTTTCCCAAAATGGATCGATTCAGCTCAATGCATATTACGACGATAGCACCTGAATCATCTGATCCTTTCATGAAAGAGGAATGTTCTAACGAAGTTTTTAGAACTTTTAAAAAGTTATGAAAAAGTTGTTCTAGATTCTGAAAAGTATTCGTACGTTTTTGAAAAAGTTAACAGAAATAGCAGTAATGTCAGAACAGCAAAAATATCTTTTATGTTGTTTTGTTCCTTTGAGGGGGCTCATAGAACATCAGTGTCCTACTGAACAATGAAGTGAGGGTACTACTAAATAGTAAGCGTCCTGACTTACTTTGAAAATTGAACGACTCAAATTGTGAGGGCACTACTTTGTAGTAAGCATCCTCCTTTATTTTAAAACATTTGACACACGAGGGCGCTACTCAAGAGTAAGTGTCTTGAACAATTAAAAACAATTTTAAAACAATGTTAAGTACGTTAACGGATGGTAAGCGTCCTGAAAGTTATTTAAGTTGATTCTAAAGATGAGGGCGCTCCTACACATCGGTTCTTCCTTATCCCGTAAAAGGAACATAGGTTTCTCCTCATCTCAGAAAAAGGAAATTTGGTTCATCCGCAGGCCGTGAAAGGATAGGTTTACCTTCAACCTGTAAAAGGGCAGTTGTAACAGTTTGGTTCTCATCCGTAAGAGAATCAATTAGTGGATTGAGAAAACCCTCATCGGGAGATTAGGTAGTGGACGCAGGCTTGGCCGAACCACTATAAATCTGTGTGTCACACGTTTGCAATTTAGTCTGTGTTCTATTTTGCATCCAATTCTAATACACTCATGTAAATCACTAAGATAATGGAAGATAATTTCAAAATTGACCATGTAAATTACTAAGTTAGTGGAAAATAATTTCAAAATTGACCATTGCACCCAATTTACCCCCCTTTTGGGTGGACTAACATTAGCGCCCTGACGCATAATATCAACTTTGTTGTTTTGTTCGTTTGAGGGCGCTCGTGGACCATAAGAATCCTACTTAACAGTGAAATGAGGGCGCCACTTAGTCGTAAGTGTCATGACTTACTTTGCTATAAAAACGACTAAATCATGAGGGAGCTAATCTGCAGTTAGCGTCTTGTTTTGTTTTAAAACGTTTAAATACATGAGGGCACTACTTACAAGTAAGCGCCCTATCTTTTAAAACACAAAACACAAGGGCGCTACAAATATGTAAGCGTCTTAACATTTTAAAAACAATACTGAGTCTGTTGAAGGACAATCAGCGCCCTGAAAGTTATTAAGTTGGTTCTTAAGATGAGGGCGCTCTTCTCCAGACAGTGTCCTAATAGTTTTTTCAACTTATAACTATTAGTGTCCTTAAAGATTAAATCATTGAAAAACTTGGAGAACTTTCAGCGAGCTGATACTAAATCAACGTCCTGACAACTTCACAAGTTGACTTAAGTGAGGCTGCTACTTTCAAGTAAGCGTTCTATCGAATAAGTGCATTTCAACCTTGCACATTATCAGTGTCCTAATGTATCATCAGCATCCTGACTTACCAAGTCCAGAAGGGCGCTGTTGAGACATTAGCCTCCTAAAAGACTTAAAAATGGTTTTTGATTTTTCACTAAAGCTCGATAAATACGATTAAAATCTCGGTATTTTTGGATCAAATCAAACACTTTAAAATGACTGAGAAATTTAATCATTTGAAATACCTATAAAATATATTGATCAAAACATGCAAGAAATATATGCGTGATTTTGAAAGATGTGTGCAAGTGATTTGTGCGTGGTTTTGAAAAATGTTTAAGCAATAAAAAATAAAGAAAGACACCTTACATTCTTTATGTGTTCTTCTCATGATTTTTGAATTCAACTCTTCTTTATGAGATCTTCATTAGTAACTTCGCACTTGAGTTGAATGTCGTGATTGTTAATCGTATGATGTGATTTTGAAGGCCTTGATCGAATCGTTCTTTTGTTTTTTGCTTTCTTGAGGTGCTGAAATAAATCCTTGATTGAAACGTTTGCACCAAGTAATATATTGTTTATTGGTTGTGAGCATCAAAACCTTTATGGAGCGTGCTAAGTAATGAACCACTTAGGCTAACAAATACTAGTTTGGTTATTGAAATAGCTTGGTTTGCCGATTTTCAACATTCTCATGTGAGTTTGAGGCTTTGGACTTTGGTAGACGATGTGTCAAAAGAAGTGTTTGATGCCAACGCTTTCATGTTGTGCTATCTTGCGGAATAAGACGTGGTGCACTCTGCAACCTCTTGATAGCTAAAACAGGGAATGTTAAAGAAAAACTATGTTTTTAAGTTGTTTAGTTTTGATGAAAATCTTATCTTCATTCTAGGGTTGTAAATGAGGGGAATAGTCCTCGAGGTTATTTTCTACGGGCTTCGACAACGTATATCACTTACTGCACTCTGAACACGTGGGTTCATTTTGCAGCCCCAATCTGTTTATTGTACGGGGTTTTTGCTTTTCATATTGCCCGAGGGTAATCATTATTGCTCCTAACCCTTTTGACGTATTGTGATGACTCGACATACGAGAAAGGGTTGTCAAGAACATATTGGCAAAATGCGTTATGTACATTGTTTGGTTCAGAACCTGTTGTTGGGTTCTCATACTCACTACATGGGGATGTTTGTCCACCATAACGTGTTCACTTACAGGGCGTTACATCGACATTAATTCATTTTGAACAAATCGTTGGTTGCGGGCTTCGAACATCCCGTGTGTAACAACCCAGAAATTTGAAACAAATAGATAATACATCATAAAATGACTTGAATCAACAGCGTTCGCATGAACACTGTACTCAACAGGAAATGAGAATTGAGGATTTAGGTTCCTCAATTTAAGCCCAATGAAGTATGTAGTGAAGTGCCTGAAAACCCCAAAAAGTGTCCAAGTACCCAGGCACGTTCCCAGGGATGTCCCTTCGCAAGATCCTGGGCAAGTTCCACGACTTTTTTTTTATAAATATAAGGTGGGTTCTCCTTCCTCCAAACCATTTTCTACACCTTTCAGACCCTCAAAAATGTCGAGACTTTTCCCTGCAATGTTTTGAGCTTCGAGATGCCGTCCGCGGCACTTGTAACCCAACATTACGTCAAAACGTTGTTTGCGCCTCTGGAGAGTCCAACGAGGCGTCAAAATGAATGACACTCTGAAATGTTTTCCATGGCGCTTAGAGTCTAATAATGCGATGAGATGTTGTCTGCGGTGCCTGGAGACCCACGATGCACCGAGATGCGATCCACAGACTGCAAGATCCAATGATGTGCAAAAATGTTGTACGATCCAAGGTAGGGAAAAGCCATGGGCACAATGCTCGTCGAATGGCTGCACAAATGGACATCGTATGTTCTCGTGAAGTGGTGACAAGATTCACGAGGTGGGGATGAAAGCTTAGGTTTTTGTACCTTTTAATTATTGCTAATCATAACATTGCATTCATCATGTTCATGACACTATGCTACTTTACTCCATGCATTGGCATATTGAATAAATATATATATATTTCAAGAGGGTGTCGCTATGCGTGTATTTTTAAGGCCAGTAGAACCCCCTATGACAAAAGTATTGGTCCACCCAAGAGGAGGGTGAATTGGGTGTAAAGATCAATTTTAAGCTTTTTCAATGACTTAGTGATATGCATTGGTACATTGAAACTAAATGCACATACTAGCCTTAAAGTAAAATGCATAACGTAAAGCACACTAGGATTTATAGTGGTTCGGCCAAGCCTACGTCCACTACCTAATCTCCCAATTAGGATTTTCTCAATCCACTAACTGATTCTCTTACGGGTGAGAACCAAACTGTTATACATGCCCTTTTATAGGTTCAAGGCAAACCTATCCTTTTACGGGCTAAGGATAAGCCGTATTTTCTTTTTTCGGGATGAGAAAAAACCCATGTTCCTTTCACGGGATAAGGAAGAACCGTTTTCCTTTTACGGGATAAGGAAGAACCGTTTTCCTTTTACAGGATAAAGAAGAATCGTTTCTCTTTTACAGGTTCAGAGATAACCTATCCTTTTACAGGTTAAGGATGAACTTATCCTTTTACGAGATGAAGATGAACCGGTTTCCTACTTACAGGTGAGGATGAACCTTAACATGATTTCAACCCTGAAATCATTAAGTGAACTACATTCACTTGTCCTAGTTGTTTCAGTCTAGAGACACACCAACATTACAACACAAACTAATAATGTTGGTTCTAACTGAGTAGAACACTTTACAATTAAGCCCATGTGCATAGCATTACAAAGATGTATAGATTTGAATATGTAATGCTAAGAGAATACACTTACAGTCATTTACCTTTCAATGTTCGGTATTGCTCAAGTGTAGTTTCGAAAAGCGTGGATGATATACAAATCAATTAAGTGCTTCTTCAAAAATATTATGATACTATTGAAACATTAATGTTGAAAATACAGGACCAGTGTAAATGAAAAGACATTTTAAAACATAAAACACAACACGAGGGCCCACAACTACGTAAGCGTCCTGACATTTCAAGACATTTGAAAAACAAAACTAAGTGCATTGAAGGACAATCAATGTCCTGAAAGTTATTAAGTTGATTCCCAAAGATGAGGACGCTCCTATCCAGGTAACATCCTGATAGTGTATCCAACTTATAACTATCAGCGTCCTCAAAGATAAATTCATTGAAGGACTTAGACATCTTTCAGTAAGCTGATGCTGAGTCAGCGTCCTGACAACTTCAGAGGTTGACTAACGGGAGGTAGCTACTTTCAAGTAAGCGTCCTAATTAATCAGTTTAGTTCAACCTTGAATGTTATCAGCGTCCTAATGAATCATCAGCGTCCTGACTTATCAAGTTCAGGAGAGCGCTGCTAAATCATTAGCGTCTTGAAAGACTCTTGAAAAACAGTTTTAACTCGCTATTAAAAATACGATGAATGCGAATAAAAACTCGGAAAATATCAAATTAAACAGAGAAAATTAAATCATTTGAAATACCGTAAAGTATAAGATCAAAACATGCAAATATGCAAGTGATTCGTGCATGGTTTTAGAAAATGTTTGATCAATATCGATTAGAGAAAGAAATACCTTAAATATTGTGTATTTCTCATTTTCTCATAATCTTTAAATCCAACTCTTTATTGTAAGATCTTCAACGTGGACTTCATGCTTGAGTTGAATATCTTGAACGTTGATCGAAAGATGTAGTCTTAAAGCTTGATCGAATCGTTCATGTGAAGTGATCTTGAAATCATTATATGATCATTGAGGTACTATTGACACGATCTTGAACGTCTGATATGAACTTGAGTTCCTTGATCGAATCGTTTTTTGGCTTTTTTCTTTCCTGAGGTGCTGAGATAGGTTTTTGAATAAAGCTCGTTATCACCGAAAGTGATTACGTATGTGATCATCAAAATATACTTCACCAAGTATTCTTAGGGACGTGGTAAGTGATGAACCGCTTAGGTTAACAAAAATCAATTGATGCATACAAGATTTAATATTAAAGAGCAACATCAATGTCATGAGAAAGTGAAAGTCGTGGACTTTCTATAGTTTAGGCATATGGAGATATATAAGATTCAGAGCAAAGCCTAAAGATATTGAATATATGCTTAATTTCGTAGATATCATTCAAGCAGCAACATATATTCAATTTCACATACTAGGCAAATAATTTCAATTGAAGCATAGCCTAGATTGTTTGATTCTAACGAAAAATGAGTTTGAAGCATATACACTCATTAGAAATCAAATATTCAAGAATTTGATGTTTATATGATTTGAGATGAAGAGAATGCATCAAAATCAGGAATTTTCAAAATCAGGAATTCATGAAAAAGAGAATGCCGAAAGACGATGGATATGAGTAGGCAATTTTCTTGTTACTAAATATAGGTTAGGATAAAAAGTTGTGCACATGGCCTATAGATTTGCACATTCATGAGTCATGCATGGATATAGTTTCTAAGTTCAAAGCAAACATGATCATAATATGAACAAGCATAGGCAGAAATAAATTATTAATCACAACCTAGCTTATGTATACCTGATCATCAAATAATCAAATATCACATGGAGTTCAAGATGAACAGATAATCAGATATTCACAAATGGATGATGCAGATAATGAACAGATAACGACGAAAGATGTGATTAACCTCAACAAAGATGTCACAAAGATAATAGCATTAGTCATAATAAGATTTCATCATGATACAGTTTATCAGGAAATATCAGCAATGAGCAAGACATTATTAGCATGATGAGAGATAATCATGTTCATGAAAGCAAAATAGTTATGCATCAACAATAGTCAGAAATAGTTATGCAATCACATAATCAGGCAAAATAGCAAAACATAAACAGGCAAGCATTCACTAAGTAGTGAGATGTGCAGAACTCATTGTGTAAGTGAAATAGGGGATTAAAAAGAGTAATCTCATACAGTTAAGACAATAATGTTGAACTACCAATCTTCAAATATCTTGTATTAAAGTTTTGAAAGGTCCGGAGGACTATTCTAACAAAAAAAAAAAACATTTAAAACAACAAAGATTTACACTCTGCAAACAGACTGATAGACAGAAAGAGGCAGAGAGCGATTGTCATCAAGATTGGGGTGGAGTGCTCTGAGCATCGCGAGGTTGAGCTTGTCTCACAGAGGCCGTGGGAGAATGTCTCACCAAGGCAGTGGGTCTGACAAATAGTTGCAGATGAGGTGGGTCATTTATGCTTACACTCGTTTTCTCAATGTACGCAAGCATAGGATTGAGCCTTTTCATCTGGCTCAATGTATAGGTAGAGCTCCCTCTAATTTCTTCTTTAAGTTCAGCTTGAGACTTATCCAATTTCTTGAGAAGAATCATCAGTGTTAATCTAACTGGGTCATCACTTAGCACATCCCTAAATATACTGTGATGAAGTATATTTTGATGATTACAAACAAAGTACTTTTCGGTGCTATCAAGATCTCATCCCAGCACCTAAGGAAAGAAAAAACCCAAGGAACGAATCGATCAAGGAACTCAAAGACATATCCAACAATCAAGATTGTTTCAATCAAAAGGACTTCAACAATCATATCTGGATTTCAAGATCACTTCTCTCGAACGATTCGATCAAGCTTCAAGTCTTCACTTGTCGATCAACGTTCAAGACATTCAACTCAGCTCGAAATTCTTCTTGAAGATCTCATAATAAAGAGTTGGATTTAACGATTATGAGAAATGAGAAATAAACAAAGTGTTTAAGGTATATTTTTCTCTAAATAGTCATTGCTCAAACGTTTTCCAAAACCATGCACAAATCACTTGCATACTTTCATGTTTTGATCCTACGTTTTACGGTATTTCAAACGATTTAATTTTCTATATTTAACTTGAAATTTATCGAGTTTTTATTCGCATTTATTGTATATTTAATTGCGAGTCAAACTATTTTTAAAGAGTCTTTCAGGACGCTAATGATTTAGCAGCGTTTTCCTGAACTTGTTAAGTCAGGTCGCTGATAACTCATTAAGACACTTATAACATTCAAGGTTGAATTGAGCTGATTAATCAGGACGCTCACTTGGATAGTAGCGACCTTCTTTTAGTCAACCTCTGAAGTTGTCAAGACATTGATTCATTATCAACTTACTGAAAGATTTCTAAAGTTCTTCAAAGAATGTATCTTTGAGGACACTGATAGTTATAAGTTGAATAATCTATTAGGATGCTACTTGGATAGGAGCGCCCTCACCTGTAGGAATCAACTTAATAACCTTTAGAACGCCGATTGTCTTTCCGCATACTTGTTTTTGGTTTCAAATGTTTTTAATATGTGGTAGGAGGCTTACAGTGTAGTGGCGCCCTCATGTTTTGTTTTATGTTTAAAAGTTAGGACGCTTACTCGGAAAGTAATGCTCTCATGCACATATTTGTTTTTAAAACATAGCAGGACGCTAACTATGTATTAGCGCCCTTAGGTTTAAGTCGTTTAAAGTTTCAAAGTATGTCAGGTTGCTTACAAGTTAGTAGAGCTCTCACTTAAGTGTTCTGCAGGACACTTATACGTAATGAGCGCTCTCAAGGAACAAAATGAAAAAGTTGATATTGTGCATCAGGACACTGATTACAACAACCATCACTATTCTAATAAGTACACTGCATCCGTCTACGTTTTCAGAACGGATTTTTGCACAAAGTCCTTTTCAGACTTATCAGAGATTCTCTCTGATACATGAATTAAGTTTTTCTAAAACTTTCTTTTTCATGAAATCTGAAAAGAACCAGAATGTTAGTGAAAATTGTAGTTACCATTTTCATATACCATTTTGGCTGTTGTGTGAAAACGTTCATATTATTTGAACTTCAAATGTCTAATGACTATACCCTACTAAGTCTATAAATACCAGCACTTAGGACCAAACAACTTGCCAATCATTTTTTATTGTGCCAATACTTTTTGAAAGTTTGATTGTGTCAAAATGTTTTTCAAACATCTAAATTTTCAAAGTATTTTTCACTGATATCTTACGTTTTCAAAAGATTTTCATACTGAGCTTAATTTATATTATTTCTTTGAAAATCTATTTGATCTGGTAGCTACTCAAATTCTCAGAACTTATTCACACTTGGTATCATTCTTGCGGAAGATAGAATTTGAGATATAGTTCATGAGAAATACAGTTGTACTTGATTCCATATCTTAAGTATTGTATTGAACTATATCAGTAGTTGCGTTAACTACTGATCACTGAACCAAAAGTTTTCGTACTCATATTTATTATCTATTTTGAAAATTGTTTGTATTTATGATTTACACTAGTCTTTCAATTTTTAAGTCAATGTTTATTTGGTATCATATTATTTTCGAAGAAGCACTAATTTTCATATCACATCATTCATGCTTTCTGAAACTGCACTTGAGCAGTATCGGGCATTTAAAGGTAAAGGACTGTAAGTGTATTTCATCTTAGATTTAAGTATTCATATTTCATAACTTTGTATGCTATGTACTAAGCTTAATTATGAAGTGTTCTACTCGGTTAGAACCAACATTATTGTGTTGTAATTCTGGTGTGTTTCTAGATCGAAACAACCAGGACAAGTGAATGTAGTTCACTTAATGATTTCAGGATTGAAATCATGTAAGGTTATCTTTGAACCTGTAAAAGAGAACTGGTTCATCCTAATCCCGTAAAAGGATAAGTGTGTCCTTAACATATAAAAGGATAGGTTATCTCTTAACCTGTAACAGAGAAACGGTTGTTCCTTATCCCGTAAAAGGATCACGATTCTTCTTTATCCCGTAAAAGGAACATGGGTTTTTCCTCAACCCGAAAAAAGGGAATTTGGTTCATCCTTAGCCTGTGAAAGGATAGGTTAGCCTTTAACCTATAAAAGGGCAGTTGTAACGGTTTTGTTCTCACCCATAAGAGAATCAATTAGTGGATTGAGAAAATCCTAATCGGGAGATTAGGTAGTGGACGTAGGCTTGGTCGAACCACTATAAATCCTGTATGTCTCACGTTTGCAATTTAGTTTGTGTTATAGTTTTGCATCCAATTCCAATACACTTATGTATATCACTAAGTTATTGGAAGAGAAATTTTAAATTGACCATTTCACCCAAATCACCCCTCTCTTGGGTGGACCAAAAATTGGTATCAAAGCGGGTTATCTAAATATTTGGTCTAACAACTTAGAGTCAGATCTATTGTTCAATTCGTAAGGTTTGTCACAAGTATCTCGTATCTCGCGTCTTAGAATTTGCAACCCTAGCTGTCTCATCGTCAATGCACACTTTTCTCTGTGTAATTATCTCGATGACTTCAGTTCGCTCCTCCATGCCACTTTGCATTTAATGCATGACCGCCTTAAATACGTTTCCATGAAAACCGTTGCTTCATCTTCAGTTACACCATCTGCAGTGAAATACCCTTGTCTCCTCATCTTCTCGATCTCTCCCATGGCTTCCAAAACCCCTACGTCTCAAAAGCGACAAAGGGAAGAATCTTCTTCTTCCTCGAGTAGTTTCTTCTTATCTTCCTTATCCGAGGATTCTGTAAAAGAAATTAGATGAACTGTGTATCCAAACATCCACTCCATGCCTCCTCCAGATTTTCATAGGTCTGTGCCACAACCTCACGTAGAGCTTGAGCCACCCCGTGTCGTTCATGAAGAATCTTCAATTAAGAATCTCCTAAGCCAGTCTTCCGAGTCTAACTCCGCTAGCTTTCAGCTGGTTGTATAGCTTATTTGCGCAAAAGAGCAGAGGTTAAAGGAATTCGAGAGGGTCAGCAGACTTCAAACGGACATGCTGATGATTCTTCTCAAAAAGTTGGACAAGTCTCAAGTTGTTCTTAAAGATGAAATTAAATGGGGTTTTGTCTTTGCAACGAGCCAGATAAGAAGGCTCGGTCCTATTGTTGCCTACATTGAACGAATGAGTGCAAGCACAGCCGAACCGTCTCGTCTGCCTAGATCAGTCGCAACTCGATCTCGTGATGCTCAAGGCACTCCTCGCCAAGCTTGATGACAACCACTCTCTGTCTGTCTATTCGTCTGCCAGATGTAATTTTTTTTCTTTCAAACTTCTTGTTAAAATGGTCCTTTGGACCTTGCAAAACTCAATACAATATGCTTAATTGTTGCTTCTCTTTAGGATTGAAATAAGTAGTTTTCTAAGCTATCTTTCCATCTCTCAATCATGTTCTATTATGTTTGAATGACTGATCTGCTTGAATTTGTCTGACTGTTATATTTCATCTTCATATGCTGCACACACTAGTCACCGTTCACAATCTGATTGGTTATTGCTATTTTGCCTGCTTCTATGTTTGCAAAATCATTTCTAGTCTATCACTGATGCATAACTATGTTGCTTCCATGAACATGATTATTTGTCATCATACTAATGTTATCTTGTTCATGTTTCCTAATAAACTGCATCATGACGAAATCTTTCTATGTCTAATGTTTTGATCAGTTTGTGGTATCTTTCTATGACTAGTCACATTTATCTTTAGTATCTAATATGCATATCTGTGACCATCTGATAAATATCACGATTATATACTCATCTTGCATCTTATATAATATCATGATCATCTGCTCATCTTGAACTTATTTGTGATATTTGTTTATCTGATGATCAGGTCCACAATAGCTAGGCTGTGCTTTAACAATTTATTTATGCCTATGCTAGTTTATATCATGATCATGTTTGCTTTAAGCTTAGATAATCATATCTATGCATGATTCATGTTTATGCAAATATATATAGGCCACGTACACAACTTCATTTCGTACGCCTATATCTTGAAAAGAACATCGACTACACTCATGACTATTATCTTCTGGCATTATCTTTTCAATGATTTCCTGACTTTGATGCATCTGCTTCATACCATATCATGATAGCATCAAACTCATGGATATCTGATTTCTAATGAGTACATACCCTTCTGAATGCTTTCTCATTAGAATCATTGATCAAACTTTCTAGGCCATGCTTCAAATTGAAATTATTTGCCTAGTATAGAAAAATGAATGTATGTTGTTGCTTAAAAGATATCTATGAAATTTAGCATATATTCAACATGTTTAGACTTCGATATTCATCGTACATATCTTCACATGTCTAAACTATGAAAAGTTTATAATTTTTCATTTCACATGCCATTGATGTTGCTCCTTAATATTAAATCTTGTATGCATCAATTGAATGTGGCTCTTGATATCTAATAGATGCCATGTGCGTCAAACTTTATACTTTGCATCCTATTAGAATCATCATAGCTAGGCCTTGCTTAATCATAAATTATTTTTGCCTATGCTATAAGTATGCTTATGCTTGACTATGTACAAATTTTGAAGCATACTATGTGTTTGGTTTGGTTTAATTATCAACTTTATATTTATGCCAAGCACCAGGAGAATAATTTCCCACGATTAAAAATTCTCTATGACTTCATTTTTCGGCAATTTTTTCTCATTCCCTATGACTACGATTCTCGGCTACGTTATTATTTCAAATATTATAGCCAATGAATAACTCAAACTATTTCTCACTGTTCTTAAAGATAAGATATGTTTCTCACGAGACTAGCAGTATAGTAGACCTTACGCATTCTCACGTACCTACCTATGACACGTTGTCATAAATCATCTTGAGGGTGAATGCACAAAGTAAGGGGGAGCTTCGCTACTTTACTACGCATAAGGGGAGATTTTAGATTCCTTTCTTAACCTTTTTGATAATATCAAAAGGGGAGAAGAAATAGAAGAAAAATAAGAGAAATAGATGGGAAAAGTTTTTAACTTTGATCTTTTTGCTTAATGTACTTAAATTTTCAATTTGTTTGCTATCATAAAACAGGGAGAAATTGTTAATCTAAGTGGTTCATCACTTAGCACGTCTGTAAATATACGGTGATGAAGTACATTTTGATGATCACAAACAAAGTATTTTTCGGTGCTATCAAGATCTCATCCCAGCACCTAAGGAAAGCAAAAAGCCAACAAACGACTCGATTAAGGAACTCAAAGACATATCCAACAGTCAAGATTGTTTCAATCAAAAGGACTTCAACGATCATATCTGGATTTCAAGATCACTTCACTCGAACGTTTCGATCAAGCTTCAAGTCTTCATCTGTCGATCAACGTTCAAGACATTCAACTCAGCTCAAAATTCTTCTTGAAGATCTCATAATAAAGAGTTGGATTTAACGATTATGAGAAATGAGAAATACACAAAGTGTTTAAGGTATATCATTCTCTAAATCGTCATTGCTCAAATGTTTTCCAAAACCATGAACAAATCACTTGCATACTTACACGTTTTGATCATACGTTTTACGGTATTTCAAATGATTTAATTTAAAATTTACTGAGTTTTTATTCGCATTTATCATATATTTAATGTAACACCCTGTAGTTTTAATTAAATACATACGTTAAATTATACGTATCTCGAGATGTATAATACACATATTTTATACGTAGGAGGTCAACTGTATGTGTGTATATGAATACATGTGAAATATGTGAATTGAGTTATAAATTAAATTAAGAAAATGGTGTAGATTGAAATTGAATTATTAAATGAATTATATAAATAGGATGAGTTGAATTCAATGAAATTTGATGGAGGAGTTGGTTATTAAGGGGGGCCTAAGAGCATGGGATCATATTAAACCATGCTCATCCAATTCTCTTTCAAAAGCCAAAGATTTTGATTGATAAAAAAAAAATTAAATTTTTTTAAATGATGTTGCAGAAGAACGAACGAAAAGAAAGAGAGAAAGAGAAAAAGAAAGAATGAAGAAAGAAAGAAGAACAAAGGGAGAAACGCGGGATTCGCCTCAAATCGGGACTTGCGATAAGTGATTTTCACTTTAGTTCGTCGTAAAATTGATCTTTAACTAGTTTATGACGATTCTAGCGGAGTAATTTTAGCTATGGGAGTTGTTTTACTGTGTTTTCAAAATTGGGGTTTTTACCCAACTTGGATGAAAATTTGTTCAAAAGGTGGAAAAACACTCCCTAGACTGTAGGATCCCCGAATATGTGGTTCGATTTCATTTATTTGTTCACTTGGAACATTTATGGTTGTTGGAAGTTAGAGTTTATATTGGAGACCTTTCAAATCATATTAAACCCGATGAAACAGTTGTTTAAGGCTATAGAATGGCAGAATGAACTGTTGTGAGTCCATCGATGCTAATTTTATGATTTTTGGAGACCGTTTGACAATTTTAGTAAAAATTATCCATGTTTTCAATGAATAGTACTGTGATTATTTCCAATAAATAAAATGGAATTAGAATCCAATGAAACCCCGGTTTGAGATCATAGAATTCCGGACGTTTCGATACTAAGATTGTGATTTTTGGATATGATTTGATATTTTTAGTAACTAAATATATGATTTTTGTGAGAAACATTTACTGTTGTGACCTTCGCGAACGTGTAAAATCTTAGTAAAATACCTGTTAAAGGTAGTAGAATGGTAGTATGACGAATTTACACGTGTCGATGTGGACAGAATAATTTTAGGAATGTATT
The DNA here is from genome assembly GCA_035771175.1 of Paratinospora sagittata. Classification (NCBI taxonomy): domain Eukaryota; kingdom Viridiplantae; phylum Streptophyta; class Magnoliopsida; order Ranunculales; family Menispermaceae; genus Paratinospora; species Paratinospora sagittata. Next base: position 24,293,172 of record CM069596.1, on the reverse strand, counting down.
ATATTTTTAATAAAATTGATATATGTTCCAGGAGAAAAATAAAACTGAGAACTGGTGAAAATATGAATTGGAAATCTATTTTCACTGTTATTTCATGTGGAAATATCTAGATTGACCACAGAAACGAGATAGCAGTTTCTTCAACTGCTTATGAGTCCTAAATTGAGTTGGAATCTAAATTCACAGAATGTGTATAATATTTTTAAGGTTGATCTTTATTATTGGTGATTTGAAGTGAGTTGAGATAGATATGAATAAATGAAATAGAATTATGGAGTGGTTGTGACAGGTTGAGTTAGTTGGATTTAAATTGGAGCTGGACTCGAAAGTGACGGTGATTGTAATTAAGTTGAAAAGTCTTATACTGTGAGTATATTTTCTTGATTTTGGTTCTTGTATGGCATTTTATATCTGAAATGTTTGAATGTAAATTGCTATGCATATATTGCTGCATTGTGTTTTAATTTGCTTTCATAAATGATTTCTTTTTAGCATTGGAGCATGTGAGACTTGCAAAGGCAAGTTGGTGTCATTTCGTTAGAAATTAGACCCGGATGAGTGTTATGCGTAACTTCATTGTCAGTAGGCCTGTCCTAACAAGGATTGGAGATCCTTGAAATGACTATGAATTGGGTAATGAGAGGTTGTGGCTACCTTGTAACGGCCATACAAGGGTTAGACCCGTTCTCTTACCTTGAAGGAGGGAGATTGTGGATTTCGTGGAAAAGGATGCATTGTTTTCTTGAAAAAATAAAAATTTATGTTGTTGACATGTATAATATATTCGTTGAATGATGCATGTGTTTAATAATTGTTCGAAATGATTTTAAATGTCATATTTCCCTAAATGCATATAATTGCCATATCAAGAAATATATTCACTGAGCTGTTGTTTGCTCACTTCATTTCCTTTAATATTTCAGGTACAGAGTTAAAAGGAAAAGCACGAGAGTAGATACGTGATTTACATTCTTATTTTGTTAATGTACGTGTATGCGAAGGAAATGGATTATATTTTCTTTATTTTCAAATGAATATATATCACATCATACATATCGATATTATCACATAGATGGGTTGTAAGAAAACATGGATTTTGATTCGATATTTTGCGTTATACAATGCTTGTGATGATGAAATGAGATGATCATATATATTTATCAGGTGAGAATTTGATTTGTGGAATGAATGGAATGATTATATATATATATATTGGTTTTGATTTGTGGTACATAAGAGAAAATGTGTGAAATGTCCATTTTATGGGGAGATGCTGTCAAGATTTCTAAAAATTTCGGGAATTATTGTGAATGTCCGTTGAGGCTGACAGTGTATTGTATACTGAATATGGGTATGTACAGTGTATAGTACACTGTGCCGGTCATGACGTCAGCCTACGTCAGGGGCGTCATGACATTTAATCACGAGTTAAAACTGTTTTTAAAGAGTCTTTTAGGACGCTAATGATTTAGCAGCGCTCTCCTGAACTTGTTAAGTCATGACACTGATGACTCATTAAGACACTAATAACATTCAAGGTTGAATTGAGCTGATTAATCAGGACGCTCACTTGTATAGTAGCGGCCTCCCTTTAGTCAACCTCTGAAGTTGTAAGGACGCTAATTCAGTATCACTTTACTGAAAGATTTCTAAAGTTCTTCAAAGAATGTATCTTTGAGGACGCTAATAGTTATAAGTTGAATAATCTATCAGGATGCTACCTGGATAGGAGCTCCCTCACCTTTAGGAATGAACTTAATAACCTTCAGAACATTGATTGTCATTCAACGTACTTATTTTTTGTTTCAAATGTTTTTAATATGTGTAGGACGCTTACAGTGTAGTAGCGCCCTCATGTTTTGTTTTATGTTTAAAAGTTATGACGCTTACTCAAAAAGTAGCGCCCTCATGCACATATTTGTTTTTAAAGCATAGCAAAACGCTAACTGAGCATTAACGCCCTCAGGGTTAAGTCATTTAAAGTGTCAAAGTAAATCATGACACTTACAAGTTAGTAGCGTCCTCACTTAAGTGTTCTGCAGGATACTTATACGTAATGAGCGCCCTCAAGGAACAAAGCGACAAATTTGATATTGTGCGTCAGGACATTGATTACGGAATCAGGACGCTAATTGAACAACCGTCACTATTCTAATAAGTACACTGCATCAATCTAGTTTTTCAGAATGGATTTTTGGATAAAGTCCTTTTCAGACTTATCAGAGATCTTCTCTGATACATGAAGTAAGTTTTTCTAAAACTTTCCTTTTTCTTGAAATCTTAAAAAAATTTGATGTTAGTGAAAATTGCAGTTACCATTTTCATATAACATTCTAGCCGTTGTGTGAAAACGTTCATATTATTTGAACTTCAAATGTCTAACAGCTATGCCCTACTAAGTCTATAAATACCAGCACTTAGAACCAAACAACTCGCCAATCATTTTGTATTGTGCCAATACTTTTTGAAACTTAGACAGTGTCAAAATGTTTTTTCAAACATCTAAATTTTCAAAGTATTTTTCACTGATACCTTACGTTTTCAAAAGATTTTTATACTGAGCTTAATTTATATTATTTCTTTGAAAATCTATTTAATCTGGTAGCTACTCAAATTCTCAGAATTGATTCACACTTGGTATCATTCTTGCTGAAGATAAAATTTGCGATATAGTTCATGAGAAATACGGTTGTACTTGATTTCAGATCTTAAGTATTGTATTGAACTATATCAGTAGTTGCATTAACTACTGATCACTGAACCAGAAGTTTTCATACTTATATTTATTATCTATTTTGAAAATTGTATGTTTTTATGATTTAAACTAGTCTTTCAATTTTTAAGTCAATGTTTATTTGGTATCATATTATTTTCGAAGAAGCACTGATTTTCATATCACATCATTCATGCTTTTCGAAACTGCACTTGAGCAATACCGAACATTGAAAGGTAAATGATTGTAAGTGTATTTCATCTTAGCATTACGTATTCATATTTCATATCTTTGTAATGTTATGTATTGAGCTTAATTGTAAAGTGTTCTACTTAGTTAGAGCCAACATTATTGTGTTGTAAAGTTGGTGTGTTTTTGGACTGAAACAACCAGGATAAGTGAATGTAGTTCACATAATGATTTCAGGATTGAAATCATGTAAGGTTATCTCTGAACCTGTAAAAGAGAACCGATTCATCCTAATCCCGTAAAAGGATAAATGTGTCGTTAACCTGTAAAAGGATAGGTTATCTTTTAACCTGTAGAAAAGAAACGGTTGTTCCTTATCCCGTAAAAGGATCACGGTTCTTCCTTATCCCGTAAAAGAAATACGGTTCCTCTTTAACCCGTAAAAGGACCATGGGTTTTTCCTCATCCCGGAAAAAGGAAATTTGGTTCATTCTTAGTCCGTGAAAGGATAGTTTTTCCTTTAGCCTGTAAAAGGGCAGTTGTAACGGTTTGGTTCTCACCAGTAAGAGAATCAGTTAGTGGATTGAGAAAATCCTAATATGGAGATTAGGTAGTGGAAGTAGGGTTGGCCGAACTACTATAAATCCTGTGTGTCTCACATTTGCAATTTAGTCTGTGTTTTAGTTTTGCATCCAATTCCAATACACTTATGTATATCACTAATTATTGAAAGAGAAATTTAAAATTGACCATTTCACCCAATTCACCCCCTTTTTGGGTGGACCAACAATCAGCATATCCTTCTGAAGTCTGGTGACCTTCTCAAGTTCCATTAGTCTTTGCTCTTGCTCACAGAGAAGCTCTACAACCAACTGAAAGCTTGCGAAGTTGGACTCTGAAGACTAGCCTAGGAGATTCTCAACAGAAGATTCTCCACGAACGGCGCGGGATGTCTCAGGCTTTACGGGAGGTAAGAAGTAGGTTTTCGGTTACATCCATTTCTTCAACAGAGTTGTCGGATGAGGAAGATAAGAAGAAACTACTCGAGGAAGAAGATGGTTCTTCCCTTGGTCGTTTTTGTGACACCGGAGTTCTGAATGCGATTAAAATAGAGTGGGAAGACGAAAAGACAAGTGTTCTTCACTACATATAGTGCAAGTGAAGTTGAAGCGTAAAGGCATTCTAAAAACAACTCTAAGGCGATCATGCATTAAATGCAAGGTGGCGTGCAAGTGCGAGCTGGCGTCATCGAGATGACTACACAGAGAATAAATTATTCAAAAAGTGCAAATCGACGATCCTAAGACGCGAAATACAAAGATACTTGAGGCGAACCCCATGATTTGACCATTTGGATCTTTGGCTCAAAGCAGTTAGTCCTAAAAACGTGAGCACCCGCTCTAATACCAATTGTTGGTCCACCCAAGAGGGGGTGAATTAGGTGTCATGGTAAATTTTAAACTTTTTCAATGACTTAGTGATATACATTGGTACATTGGAACTAAATGCACATACTTAAAGTAAAATGCATAACGTAAAGCACACTAGGAATTATAGTGGTTCGGCCAAGCCTACGTCCACTACCTAATCTCCCGATTAGGATTTTCTCAATCCACTAACTGATTCTCTTACGGGTGAGAACCAAACCGTTATACATGCCCTTTTACAGGTTCAAGGAAAACCTATCCTTTTACGGGCTAAGGATGAACCGTATTTCCTTTTTTCGGGATGAGGAAAAATCCATGTTCCTTTTACGGGATAAGGAAATGCCATTTTCCTTTTACAGGATAAGGAAGAACCGTTTTCTTTTTACAGGAAAAGGAAGAACCGTTTCACTTTTATAGGTTCAGAGACAACCTATCCTTTTACAAGTTAAAGACGAACCTATCCTTTTACAGGATGAGGATGAACCAGTTTCCTACTTACATGTGAGGATGAACCTTAACATGATTTCAACCTTGAAATCATCAAGTGAACTACATTCACTTGTCCTGGTTATTTCAATTTAGAAACACACCAGCATTATAACACAAACTAATAATATTGGTTCTAACTGAGTAGGACACTTTACAATTCATGTGCATAGCATTACAAATATGTATAGATTTGAATACGTAATGGTAAGAAAATACACTTACAGTCCCTTACCTTTCAATGTTTGGTATTGCTCAAGTGTAGTTTCAGAAAGCGTGAATGATATGCAAATCAATTAAGTGCTTCTTCGAAAACATTATGATATCATTGAAACATTGAAGTTGAAAATACAGGACCAGTGTAAATGAATAGACACAGACAGTTTTAAAAATAGATATAGTATATAAGCCTGAAAACTTCTGGTTCAGTGTTCATAAGTTAACACAGTTACTGATATAGTTCAATACAATACTTAAGATATGAAATCAAGTACAATTGTATTTCTCAAATTCCTTCATCACCATGATTGAAGATAAGTATAAATCTAGGCAGAGAATTTGAGTAGAAACTAGTTCAAAATAGATTTTCAAAGATATAATATAATTGAAGCTCAATATGAAAATATATTGACTAAGTAAAGTATCGGTGAAGAATACTTTGAAAACTTAGTGCATTTGAAAAACATTTTGAAAGATTAAACATCGACTAAGATTCAAAAAATTTTTGGCACAATAAAATTATCTGCGAGTTGTTTGATTCAAAGTGTTGGTATTTATAGACCTACTAGATAATAGTCGTCAAACATTTGAAATTCAAATACAATGTGAACGTTTACACACAATGGCTATAATGTTATATGAAAATGGGAACTGCAATTTTCACTAACATTCTGGTTCTTTTCAGATTACATGAAAAAGGAAAGTTTTAGAAAAACTTAATTCATGTATCAAAGAAGATCTCTGATAAATCTTAAAAGACTTTGTCCAAAGATCCATTCTAAAATAGTAGACTGACATAGTGCACTTATTATAGTGACGGTTGTTGAATTAACGTCATGATTTCGTAATCAGCGTCCTAACACATAATATCAACTTTGTTTTTTTCTTCCTTGAGGGCACATATTACGTATAAGCGTCCCACTAAACAATGAAGTGAGGGCATTACTAACTCGTAAGCATCCTGACTTTCTTTGCGACATAAGTAACTTAACCCTGAGGGCGCTAATGCACAATTAGCGTCCTGTTTTGTCTTAAAACAATTAAATGCATGGGGGCGTTTCTATTCACAATAAGCGTCCTACCTTTTAAACCATAAAACACAGCACGAGGGCACTACAACTACGCAAATGTCATGACATTTCAAGACATTTGAAAAACAAAACTAAGTGCGTTGAAGGACAATCAACGTCCTGAAAGTTATTAAGTTGATTCCCAAAGATGAGGGCACTCCTATCCAGGTAACGTCCTGATAATGTATCCAACTTATAACTTTCAACATCCTCAAAAGATATATTCGTTGAAGAACTTAGACATCTTTCAGTAAGTTGATGTTGAGTCAGCGTCCTGACAACTTCACAGGTTGACTAACGGGAGGCAGCTACTTAAAAGTAAGCGTCCTGATTAATCAGTTCAATTCAACCTTGAATGTTATCAGTGTCCTAATGAATCATCAGCGTCATAACTTATCAAGTTCAGGAGAGCATTGCTAAATCATTAACATCCTAAAAGGCTCTTGAAAAAAAACTTTGACTCGCGATTGAAAATACGACGAATGTGAATAAAAACTTGGTAAATTTCAAATTAAACATAGAAAATTAAATCATTTGCAATAACATAAAAGGTAAGATCAAAACATGCAAATATGCAAGTGATTCATGCATGGTTTTGAAAACATTTGAGCAATATAGATTAAAGAAAGATATACCTTAAATATTGTATATTTCTCATTTTCTCATAATCTTTAAATCCTACTCTTTCTTATGAGATCTTCAATGTGGACTTCATGCTTGAGTTGAATATCTTGAACGTTGATCGAAAGATGTAGTCTTGAAGCTTGATCGAATCGTTCATGTGAAGTTATCTTGAAATCATAATATGATCATTGAGGTCCTATTGACACGATCATGAACGTTTGATATAACCTTGAGTTCCTTGATCGAATCATTCTTTGGCTTTTTACTTTCCTAAGGTGCTGAGATAGGTTCTTGAATAAAGCTCGTTAGCACCGAAAGTGGTTTCGTTTGTGACCATCAAAATATACTTCACCATGTATACTTAGGGATGTGCTATGTGATGAACCGCTTAGATTAACAAAAAGATTAGCCCATTGTTTGCGGACTTGCAGCTACCTCTCATGCAATCCGTGATTTCAAGGGAATCGTTACTTTGTGATTAGGGGTTGACCTCTTTGCTTGCGGGACCTGTAGCGGCATTACGCTCGGTCCCATGATACTAAGTACACGGCCCACGATACACTACGTTGTTACTTATAAACCTGCATTACATGATTTTTTTGTATTGTTGTGGATTGATCTTTGTACTGTTGTTGTTATCTTCCTGTAAATGATGTGTTTAACTTGCTAGATCCATTGAGCTAATGAGCTCACCCTGTTGATATTTTCCTCAGGCTCTTAGATGTTGCATGCTGGAACAAGAGTTGTCGGAGCTACATGAGTAGGAGGTGCGTACAGAACCGGACGTCGGCATAGATCTACGTAAAGTGTGTGTAGTTGCATTTCTGCTACGTACTCGTGTACGTAACATAATGTACCCTTGTACTTGTGCCCTCCTTAATTAATGGAGGATGAATAAAGGATCTTTGTTGATGTCCATAATTGTTTGCACTCCGGTTCCACGATTCGTTGCGCATTATTTTAGGTAACAGAACGGGGTGTGACATATTTTGGTAATAGAACTTGATCTTGCGACCAATGCCATACACACGTCGGTCCCGGGGTAAGTGTGTCGGCAATGTTAGTACGGTATGCGTCTCGACCCCTTCGATATTCATGTTAAGCACCTTGGTAAATTTTTAGTACACAGGCCAACCACCTTGGTAAGATTTTATTACCTCGGTGTGTGCGTTGACCCTTCGGTATGCACAAATGGTCGCATTGGTACGCGCATCGATCTGTTGGTATGCACATCGGTTATGTTAGTACAACATGTATATCGACCCCTTTCGATTCGTGTGTTTACCACCTTGGTAAAATTTAGTACCTCGGTGCGCACCTCCATCCCGGTACGCACGTCGGTTATGTTAGTACGACACGTGTATCGACCCTTTCGATATGTGTGTCTACCACCTCGGTACGCGGGTCAATTATGCTAGTGCGACATAGGTATGCCCTTTTTGATACGTGTGTCTACCACCTCGGTAAAATTATAGTAACTCAGTGTGCCCGTCGATCCCTTGGTAGGCACATCGGTTGTTTGCCACCCTTGTGTGCGCGTCGATCCTTTGGTACACGCATTAGGTGTTTGCCACCTTGGTGTGGATGTCGGTCCCTCGGCACTCGCTTCGGTTATTCACCAACATGGTACGTGCGTCGGTCCCTTGGTACGCGCATTGGTCATTCACAGACGCCTTGATGCGGGCAATGACGTCCTATGTGCATCAACCCCTCGGTATGTGCGTAGTGTATTGTCTTAGGAATTAGACTTAGGGCAAATATGTCTCATGAGGATGGTTCCGTGAAAAGGTTCCATTAGAAGATTTTTTTAAAAATGTGGTCATACACGTGTCATCCTCCTCCACGTCGCGACGAGAAATGAGATATTTTTGTTTGGTTGGCATTGAGGTAGTACAAATTATATCTCTAGAATAAATGCTATGGTGTTTCCATTTTGAAGGATTATCTAGACTTATTTGGACATGATGTAATTTGATGATTACATTGAAGTATAGACTTAGTTTGATATTAATTAAGATTAAATATGTTTTCCTATTGTGAACTTATAGGATGATTACCGTGCCAGCCAGATTATTGGAAGAATAATGAGATAATGTATATGATGAAGGTTAGACTCTGAAAGTTTAACGTATTTAGTCATTTATCAGAGAGTCAATGATTATTTGAGAAGTATATAGATAAATATGTGTTCGTATTGGGACTCAAGTTTTGAGGATCTTATGATTATAATCAATGATTACTATTGAACTTAAGATCTCTAGGGCATTTCAAGCTCATGATCTTGTATGTGCAAATAATGACTTGCAAGGATTATTTTAATACATATTGCTACATGGGCATCAAAGTGAGTGCATAATATGTCTGCTAGTCTTGCCACTTATGGAAAGTATGAACAGATCTTGATGGGTTTGTAAATTTTGATGTGGCTGAATTTTTTTTTTGTTGATCTTAATATTTCATATGATGAGTGATTATGAGTGATATTAACATACCTGATTTTAGTTTAATGTTAAGGTGATTTAAGGATTATATTACTTGATATTAGTATTAATATGATCACTTTGAATCTGTTGATTTTGGGTATTGGTATAATTAAATTGATTAGATGATCATAATGCTAGAAAATGGGAGGTTGTAGTCATTAATATGAGTTTAGGGTACTTTTCTCAACTGATGATTGTCGATTAATTATACAAGATCTTAGGTTATGGAACTAACCTAGAGTAAGAGAAGTAATGAAGTATAGGATATGGTCACTTAATAGAATTAGTGGGTGACCATGAAGATTGGATGTCCACTTAGTTAGAAACCTTTTTAGATATATAAGATTGATTTGATGATCAATGAGAGTTCAGTCTCTGTGAACGAGTCAGTATGATTTTTAGCCAGGTATTTATTTATGAAGAAATCAGCTTCAAGGCTATGCGAGGACAATATTTATTTCATAGAGGAACTTATGTGAATCAAGATTAAGTCAAAAAATGTTGGTGAGAAAATTTTAAGCATAATACGTGATTATTTAATCTTAGAAGAAAACATAAACCTTAAGGAGAATAGGTCTTAAGGAAAGCGGCATGTATATGCCGGCTTGGCATAATGGGCATTGAAGGTAGACAATTAAATGACAAAAGGAATGGCTAGATCCCAATGACCAGATCTTACCAAGGATTTGATTGGAATAAGATCCATAACCTGAAGTGTTGAACCGATGGTTGCTAGAACAAGTCTTAGATGCTTGCGAGCACAAGAAAGGATACAAAACCTTGGAGCATAAGGGCCACAAGAGCTAGGCCATAGCTTAATAACCAAGGTTTGAGAAGCCAAGTTATGTAAAATATTATCGCAGCCTCTGGTTAAAGTGCCTTATGTGGCATGAAAGCTTGAACTTAGGGAACTCAACTACTGATCTTCACCCCATTCCGTAGGGGGTGGATTTTTAAGTTGACTTCCATTAGAAGGACCATTTTTTTCCTTGGGAAAAATGTGATTTAGGTAGACAATTGGGTATCGTTCATGAAAGTAGACAACATAACCACCTAAGTCGTTCGTGACCTCTGGATTGATTAATGGCGCATGTGAGTCGCTCGTGGTGCATGAATGCCCACCTGATTGAGTCAGCCTTAGGTGGTGCACCTCTGCTGTAAACTTGATGGTGTCAGCAATAAGGAGATGCACGGACGAGGTTGCACCTTTATTAAAATGCTATCATTTGGTATCATGGAAATTTTCCCTAGAAATCTGTCCATGAACTCATGATACTTGGCTATTGAACCTTACGTGACGGTTGGTTTCAAGTGTTTAAGGTTAAATAAAATATTATTGCCAATTAAGCTGTGTTATCTGATATTGATGATTCTATCGAACGGTCGATGGGATTTCATTTCAAATTTCAGGCCTTACAAAATTTTTCATCCTAAAAGGACGCATGACCCAATGGGAGGGGTATGAATGTGCTCATGGGAAGAGGGGATTCGGAATGGATGATACCAATGTGAACTTTTAGGATATAATTGTTTTTAAAATTGGCCCACCCAGTGATCCGTTTTTTATTTTGGGATTGGAATGCGATAATCGAGTCATGAACCAAGAAGTACCTAAAGTCAAAACTCCTGCCCCTCAGCCTAGAAGAGCTAGGAATGTGACTTACAACTACCAAAACATAACACCACAACATAGAAATCGAAACTTAGGCCTCCACTTAACATAAAACACAGATGCTTCTAGGAGAAGAGGTTTGACCTAGAACCTTACCTCACTATGGGTAAAAAAAATCATTACCATGTGATGACATCATGGGTGCTAATGACAAACTACCACTATACTCTCAAATGAACGCAATTGCATGACAAACGATCATGATGGAAATCCTCATTATGGATTACAATCATTGACTAAGTTAAGTGGGCCTACAACTTCAAGATCGTTTGACTTCCAGTGTTAAACGAGAAATAGTCAGTCTAGCCTCATCACAGAAGATGGCGATGACTAACTTGGAGGTAATAACCTATGAGGCAAATGTGCTACGCACGAGAAATGATCGCAACAGAGTCTTCTACCACTCATACGTTGCAAGTGAAGTCTTTTTCCCTTCACAAAAGACAAACACAAACAAAACGCAATGGGTACCATTGAGAAAAGGCAAGAGAAATTTAATAAGTCCTCAGAATTAGAGACGTGGGCTAAACAATTATGTTCTTAAATTGTAACACCCAGACATTAAAGTGTAACACCCAGGCAACCATAGTTGAATTTCGAGGACGAAATTCTATTTAAGGGTGGTAGAATGTAACAACCCAAAAATTTGAAACAAATAGATAATACATCATAAAATGGCATAAAACAACAATATTCGCATGAACACTGTACTCAACATGAAATGAGAATTGAGGATTTAGGTTCCTCGATTTAAGCCCAATGAAGTGCCAGGAGAAGTGCATGAGAACCCCAAAAAAGTGCCCAAGTACCCAGGCACGTTCCTGGGCAAGTTTCACAACTTTTTTTTATAAATAGGAGGGGGGTTCTCCCTCCTCCAAACCTTTCTCTATGCCTCTCAAACCCTCGAAAACGCCGAGAGTTTCCCCCGTGATGTTTGGAGCATCGAGATGTTGTCTGTAGCATCTGCGTCTATTGAGAGTCCAATGAGGCATCGAGATGCATAATACTTCAAAATGCTATCCGCGACGCTTAAAGTCTAATAATGCGCCAAGATGCTGTCTGCAGTGCTTGGAGATCCACGATGCACCGAGATGAGATCCACAGCTTGCAAGATTCAACCATGTGCAGAAATGTTGTCCGATTCAAGGTAGGGGAAAGCCATGGGCACAATGCTCATCGAATGGCTACATAAATGGACGTCGTACGTTCTCGCAAAGCGCCAAAAAGATTCACGAGGAGGGGATGAAGGCTTAGGTTTGCGTACCTTTTACTTATTGATAATCATAGCATTGCATTTATCATGTTCATGACACCATGTTACTTTACTCCATGCATTGACATAGTGAATAAATATAAATATTTCAAGAGGGTGTCACCATGCTTGTCTTTTTAAGGCCAGTGGAACCCTCTGTGACAAAAGGTTAGCCCATTGCTTGCGGACTTGTAGCTGCCTCGCACTCAATTCATGATTTCAAGGGAATCGTCACTTTGTGATACATGGTTGACCTCTTAGTTTACGGGACCTGTAGTGGAATTGTACTCAGTACTGTGATATCAAAACGAAGCCATCACACGATGGTACTAAGTACACGACCCGCGATGCACTTCGTTGTTACTTATAAACCTGCATTACATGATTCTATTATAATGTTAAGGATTGATCTCTGTACTGCTGTTGTTATCTTTCTGTAAATGATTCGTTAACTTGCTAGATCCATTGAGCTATTAAGCTCACCCCGTTGATATTTTCCTCAGTCTCTTAGATGTTGCATGCTAGAACAAGAGTCGCCAGAACTACGTGCGTAAGAGGCGTGTAGAGAGCGGGACATCGATGTAGATCTTTGTGTATAGGTGTTTGTAGATGTAATTCCGCTGCTTACTCGTGTATGTAACATAATGTACCCTTATACTTGTGCCCTCCTTAATTAATGGAGGATGAATAAAGGATTTATGTTGATGTCCATAATTGTTTGCATTTCGGTTCTACTATCCGTTGTGCATTATTTTGGGTAATAGAACGGGGTGTGAAACAATGTTCCAAGCATGCGATACCTTTGGGGCTATAGCCTCCGTGACCCATTGCAACCTTGAAAGTTGGTCATTGCCTATTAAGGATGATCAGTTATAGCTATTCATTTAGATGTGGTTATAGTTTTTTGTTGATGATCAATCGTGCCCTATCATCTATAAGCATTTGCTGCCTTGAGAAGGAGATCGACCACAACTTCTTGTTCGTAATCTTTTGCTACTCTATGGCACGTAGCGCATGAGTGATTGTATCCTTTGCCTCTTTATGTTTGTGTTGCACATAGGTGGTCGTGACCTTTTCTATTTGGGGTGCACAACTCACACTTGGTCGTAGCCTTTGTTACTTGGGGTGTACGACTCACACCTAGCCCCTGGCCCTTGTTATTTGGTGTGTATAGCTCACGTTTGCCCTGCGGCCTCTGCTATTTGATATGTGACACACGTTTGGCTTGTGGCCTCTACTATTTGGTACGTGTATAACTCACATTAGGCCTATAGCTTGTGCTATTTGATACGTGTATAACTCACGTTAGACCTATGACCTATGCTATTTGATACGTGCATAGCTCACGTTTGGCCTATGGCCTCTTCTAGTTGATACATGTATAGCTCGCGTTTGGCCTGTGGTCTCTGCCCTTTCGTACGTGTATGGCTCACGTTGGGCCTACGACCTTTGTTATTTGATACGTGTTTAACTCACGTTGAGCTTGTGGCCTTTATTGTTTTGATACATGTGATACTCATGTTTGGTCTATGGCCTCTGCTATTTGATGCGTGTATAGATCACATTTGTCCTATGGCCTTTGCTATTTGATCCGTGTACAACTCACGTTGGGCCTATGGCCTTCGCTGCTTGATACGTGTGTAGCTCATGGTGGGCTTGTGGCCTTCGCTGCTTGATACATGTACAACTCACGTTAGGTCTGTGGCCTTCGTTGTTTTGATATATGTACAACTCACGTTGGGCCTGTGGCCTTCACTGTTTGATACGTGTACAACTCACGTTTAGTAGATTTGTGACCTATCTTGTCACAATTAAAGTGTTTTTCTTGAAATTTTTGTTTTTTAGAAATATGTCATTTTCGTCCTAGTTTGAACCCTTGGCCTGAATTATTCTTGTCGGTTTTGGAACTCTTAGCATATTCCACAACATTTTCCTTCACAACAACATCAACCATTTTTTCACAAAACTTCTATTGTTTTATTTAATACAAAGTCTAACAAACAAAATTTCAATACTCATCGCTTTTGCTTATGCTCAATGTAGTTCTTAAAATCCTTTCATGGAGGAGGTAGCATTTCAATAACAACAACTACTTCGATGGTTTCACTAAATATCATCCCCTCAGTATGAATCTCGTATAGGATAACTTGGATCTCTTGAACTTGACTGATTACAGTTTTGGAGTCGACCATTTTGTAATCTAGGAAGTAGCCTACCACAAATTTCTTGGACCCAACTATTGGCCCAGATATGTCCAAGAGGGGGGGTGAATTGGACATTTAGCAGATTTTAACCTTTCTTAAAATTGTGTGGAATAGCAAAAGCTAATTATACAAAGTATAGCAATCAAATACATCAAATGTAAATGAGACAATACAAGCAAGATTTATAGTGTGAGAACTACCGTTTCTCAGCTTACGGGTGTGAGAAGACGTTTTTTCAGCTTCCGGGCGTGAGATGGCCGTTTCTCAACTTCTAGGTGTGAGATGACCATTACAACTTCGAGCAACACTTGCTCTTGCCCAGTGACTAACCAGTCACTGCAAATTTGATACAAGATAAGATATGATTGTCTTTACTTAGAATCAAAGTGATACTTACAAAGCTTTCGATTAAACCTTCTGTGATCATAGATTCAACAAGATATGTATGATGAAGTTTATGTTGAAAACAGGTTCAAAGAGCTTTTGTCTTCTTCAATGGATTGTAAAAAAAATGAAGATGAAGTTCAACCGATCCAGAAGACTTGAAGTTTTTCTTTTAAAAGATCGTAAGATCAAGCACAAGCGAAAGATGACTAACTTTCAAAATATTGTTTTGGCGCAAATGAAAACTGTTAATATGTTTTGAATGAATATCAGTTTTTGTATATCCTTAGTTGTTTTTTTGCTCTAAGCCAATACGTATATATAGGAATAACATAAGCGCAAAGGACTTTATGATTTTGGCGCTTTAGGTTATTTCAAATACAATGTATATTTTCTTTCCATAAATGAATTGATTCAGCTCAATACACATTACGGCGATAGCACCTGAATCATCTAATCCTTTCATGAAAAGAGAATGTTCTGACATGCTTTTAGAACGTTCAAAAAGTTTTGAAAAACGTGTTGTACGAATCTGAAAAGTTCTAAAAAGTATTCGTACAGTTCTGAAAAAAGTAACATAAATGGTCCTCTTGTCAGAACAATAACATTTGTTGAATTAGCGTCCTTGCACATAATATCAACTTTTTTCCTTTTGTTCCGTAAGGGCGCTCATGGCTCATAAGCGTCCTGGTGAACATTGAAGTGAGGGCACTACCAAGTCGTAAGCGTCCTGACTTACTTTGATGATTTAAACAACTCAAAACATGAGAGCGCTACTTCGCAGTTAGCGTCTTACTTTGTTTTAAAACACATTGAACACACGAGGGCGCTACTCAAGAGTTAGCGTCCTGAAATTTAAAATCAGTTTTAAAACAATGTTGAGTACGCTGAAGGACAGTAAGCGTCCTCAGGGTTTTAAGTTGATTCTAAAGATAAGGGCTCTCCTACACAAGTAGCGTCCTGATAGTTTATTCAACTTATAACTATCAGCGTCCTTACAGATAGAAATCACTTGAAAATAAAAAGAACTTTTAGCGAGCTAAAACTAAGTCAGCGTCTTGATATTCTCAAAGGTTGATAAAAGAAAGGTCGCCACTTACAAGTAAGCATCCTTATTAATCAGTTCAATTCAACTTTGAGCGTCCTAGTGTTTTATCAGCGTCCTGACTCATCAAGTTCAGGAGGGCGTTGCTTAAAACATTAGTGTTCTGAAAGACTATATAAAAGCAATTTTTGATTTCTCGATTAAAGATCGATAAAACATAATGTAACCGGATTAAATCAAATATACAAACGATTGATTAAAACAAGTCGGCATACATATCACTGAATCATATGACATAGAAAGTCCTACAACCTATCATAATCTAATCATACAACCGAACATCTTCAAATGATCATGGTCTTCAAGAAGATCTTTAATACGTTCGCCATGCATCATTAATTCTTTGTAACCTTCAAGTAAGATTAGATATGCCATATGTCCAGTAATATCATAGACAGGATGTGGTTTGTAATTATCAAAATATCTTTCATATTAGGGACATATTCTTCGTAAGGAACCTGAGGATAATGGGTTCAACAATCTCCCCCTTTTTGATGATTTCAAACAGATTATTATGGGCTTTGAAGCAAGCTAATAAAATGATGTGTGTATGCATGAAATGTAATACTAATGATCCTTTATTCATATGATATGAGTGTATTTTTTAGGAATGTACTTAAAACATCACTAAGACTCCCCCTTAGTGTTAAGCTCCCCCTGAATATATGATGTTTCAATGATATTACTTCTTCCCCTTTTGAAATATCAAAAAGAGTAAAGTATCATGAAATATGTCTCACCCCATATAGAGGTAAGTATCACAAATCAGTCTCATAGAACATACCGAGTTCTCTTCGAATGTGAACAAACTGGTTTTTTTTGTAAAGCTTTAGTAAATATGTCAGCCAGTTGTTCTTTGGTTCTAATGTGAGATAATATGACTTCTTCATTTTGCACATGATCCCATAAAAAGTGATGTCTTATTTGAATATGCTTAGTTCGGAACTGCAATACAGGATTTTTAAAAATGTTAATAGCACTAGTATAATCCAACAAAATTTCAGCACATGGAATAAATATTTGATAATCCTGAAGTTATTTTTTTATGTAAAGAACCTGTAAACAACAACTTCCAGCTGTAACATATTCTACTTTAGCTGTGGATATTGTCACGGAGTGTTGTTTCTTGCAAAACCAAGTAATCAAAGAATTTTCAAAAAAGTGACAAAATACAGAGGTATTTTTCCTATCAGTAAGACTACCAGCATAATCGGAGTCTACATAACTTATGAGATCAAATGAAATACCTTTAGAATACCAAATTCCTAAGTGAGTTGTGCCATTTATGTCTCTAAATATTCGTTTGACACACTTTAAATGAGATTCTTTAGGTTCTGATTGAAATCTTGCACAAAGGCAGACACTGAACATAATGTCAGGTCGACTTGCAGTTAAGTATGGCAGACTTTCAATCATACTTCTATAAAGTTTTGAATCAATTGATTTACCTTTTTCATCCTTATCTAATTTGATTGCAGAGGTACAGGGAGTATCAATCGATTTCAAATTGTGCATTTGAAACTTTTTAACCATTTCTTTAGCATACTTTGATTGGCTTATGAAGTTCCCTTTCGGGCATTTGCTTAATTTGTAAGCCGAGAAAGTATGTAAGTTCTCCCATCATATTCATTTCAAATTTCTTCTGCGTTAATTTAGAAAACTCATCACGTAGTTCTTTGTTTGATGCACCAAAAATGATATCATCCACATAAATTTGAACAATAAGCATATTGTCATTGTGATGTTTGATAAACAAAGTTGGATCAAGTTTTCTTTTGTGAAACTTATGATCTAAAAGAAATGAACTCAGTCGATCATATCAAGCTCTTGGAGCTTGTCTTAATCCATATAAGGCTTTGTGGAGTTTGAACACATATTCTGGGTCTTGAGCATCCTCAAACCCTGGAAGTTGTTTCACATATACCTCTTCGTTGATGTATCCATTTAGAAAATCACTCTTTACATCCATTTGGTATAATGGAAAATTTTTGTAACAAGCATAGGCAAGTAACATTCTTATTGCCTCTAATCTTGCTACTGGGGCAAAGGCTTCTTCAAAGTCTATGCCTTCTTCTTGGTTGTACCCTTGTGGAACCAATCTAGCCTTATTGTAGACAATGATACCTTGTTTATTCTTTTTGTTTCTAAAGATCCATTTGGTTCCTATAATAGATTGATGAAAAGGTCTAGGAACTAATTCCCATACTTTGTTTCGCACAAAGTGTCCTAGTTCTTCTTGCATAGCAAGAATCCAGTTTTCATCTTTCAGTGCCTCTTCCACTTTAATTGGTTCAGATTGTGATATAAAAGAAACAAGCTCCTGATCTTTTTGAATTGAAGCTCTAGTGGATACACCCTTTTGTGGATCTCCTAAAATTTGTTCTTGGGAAAGACCTTGAAGCAATCTAGAGTTTTTAGAATATTCTAAAGATGGTTTAGGGTCAAGATCTATAATCTTAGTTGTCTTGGGTTCATCATCATCAAAATTCAATTCTTTAAATTCTTCCTCAAGACTTTTCTTATTTTCATTTTCATTTTCATCAAAATTTACCTGAATTGATTCTTTTACAGTTTGATTAGATTTGTTGAACACCCTGTAGGCTATCCTAAGAAGATTCCTATGTCAGACTTAGGTTCAAACTTATCTAGATTATCTTTATCGTTAAGAATAAAACATTTGCATCCAAATACTTGGAAGTAACTAATGTTGGGTGCTCTACCCTTCCATAGTTCATATGGAGTTTTATTCAAATCTCTTCTGATTAGAACTCGGTCCATCACATAGCAGGTAGTGTTTATAGCTTCACCCAAAAAATGATTTGCAGTGTTATACTCATTAAGCATTGTTCTACACATCTCCTGCAGAGTTCTATTCTTTCTCTCAACTACACCATTTTGCTCCGGTGTCCTAGGGGCTGATAGATGGTGAGTGTAACCTTGATTGTTACAAAATTCTTCAAGATTTTTATTGACAAATTCACCACCTCTATCACTCCTAATTATGTTGATTTTGTAACCCTTTTCATTTTCGATTCTCTTGCAGAATTTTATAAATGTTTCACATGTATCAGATTTATGAGCTAATAGAAATACCCATGTGAATCGAGTAAAGTCATCAACAATCACAAACGCATATGATTTACCACCTAAGCTTTGGGTTTTGGTTGGTCCAAAAAAATCCATGTGCATCGGTTCGAGAGCTCTAGAGGTTGATTAATGCCTCTTGCTATTAAATGATGGTCGGGTATGCTTACCAAGTTGACATGGTTCACATACATTGTCATTTGAGTAAGTTCATTTCGGAATACATTTGACAATTCTAGATATGTTATCTATATTAGCATGAGCTAATCTCCTATGTTATAGCCATGCATCATTACAAGAGATAGCACTTAAACATGTTACATTTTGTTTTTTCATGTTATTAAAGTTTGTGCAATACACATTCTTAATTCTAGATGCTATGAATGCAACAGTTTTATCAACATTCTTGACTGTGCACCTATTTGCTTCAAATGAAATGTCATAACCCTTGTCACATAATTGACTTATGCTCAAGAGATTATGCTTCAGCCCTTTAACATAAAGTACATCAGATATGGATAGAAAATCGTTACCAATAGTTTTGATGCCTTCAATGTCACTTTTGTTGTCATTTCCGAAAGTGACATTTCCTCATTTCTTCTTTTCAAGGCTCAGAAATTTAGATTTATCTCCAGTCATATGCCTTGAGTAGCCGCTGTCTAGATACCATATATCTTCATTTTTGTATATCTACACAACATAAAATACTTTTGACTTTGGTACCCATGCAAGTTTGAGTCCATGCATGTTAGCTTCAGTAAGAACATATTTTACAATCCATGCATATTTACTCTTCTTTCTACATAAGACATTACATCTAAGTATGGTATGACCTTCCTTATGACATTTTTGGCATGTTGGTCATTTGTTCAATAAGGTATTGTATTCCTTTTGTTTCGACCCATGAGTATAGCCTATGCAAGTTTTGTCGAATGCACATCTTTGTGAACTTAGCATCATGTCAAAACACTTTTGACCATTTGTGAATTTAGTCATGGTGCAATTCAGGTCTTCCTTTTCCTTTCTAAGGGTTTCATTTTCAATTTTTAGTTTCCCAACAACTTTCTTAAGTTGTTTATTGTCTAGAGACATTCTAGCTCTTCTTGTTGGAATTATATTTCCTCAAGAGCTTCTTCAAGACTATGCTTGAGCTTTTCATTTTTCTTGGTCTCTTTACTAAGTTTTGTCTGAAGTTCCTGAATATGAGCATAGAGCTCATTAAGTTTGTCAATAGGTTCAGATTTTACCTTGGTGCTTGCCATTTAGCAGAGTGCAGTAGTGTGATCTGAATCCGCTTCAGTGGGTTGAGAACTTTCTTGTCCTTTCTATATGAGCTTGAGTTCTTCTTATATTTAGTGGACATTCACTCTTTACATGACCTGGTTTGTTACAACCGTAACATATTAACTCTACAGGTTTAGACTCAGATTTCTTTTCTTTGTGAAACCTTGAGTAAGAGCTATTCTTACTCTTTCTCCTAAGCAACTTGTTAAACTTTCTAGACAACATATCCATGTCATCTTCTGAATCAGTTTCAGCATTGAGGGCAATAGATTTCTTTTCTTTTTCCTCAACCTTGACCGGGCTCATCTTATCTTTTAACTTCATTTCATGAACCATTAATGAACCGCATAGTTCATCAAAAGTGTATTCAGCCAGATTCTTGGCTTCTTCAATGGTTGTGGCCTTGGGTTCCCATGCTCTGGGTAGGCCTCTTAGAAACTTTCTAACAGTTTCTTTTTTGTCATAGATTTTTCCTAGGTTCTTCATCTCATTGATGTTTGTTGTAAACCAAGCAATAGCCTCAGCTATCGAGTCAGTTTCATTCATCCTATAGGTCTCATATTTTTCAACTAACAGTTGGAGCTTCGCATTTTTAACATACAAAGTTCCTTCGTGGGTGACCTCTAACTTGTTCCAGATTTCCTTAGCGGTTTCACACGCACTAACTCTATTGAACTCTTCGACTGATAAACTGCAAAACAAAATGTTTACAACTTGGTTATTCAATAGTTCCATTTTCTTTTCCTTGGTACTCCATTCATCTATTTCCTTCGGGACAGTAGCACCATCAACTATTTTAGTAGGTGTTGGATAGCCGTATATCACAACATCCCACATCTCTAGATCTTGGGCTTTTAGGTAGTACCAAATCTTAGTTTTCCAGTGTGAATAGTTTTCTCCCTTCCACAGTGGCTATCGGTTGGTGGAGTTTCCTTCACCCGAAAAATAAGTACTTCTTTCATTTTGTCCTGCCATACTCAATCAAAGATGGTTAGATACTTTGACAGTTAACCCGTTCTGATAGCAATTGTTGGCCTAGATATGTCCAAGAGGGGGAGTGAATTGGACACTTAGCAAATTTTAACATTTATTAAAATTGTGCGAAATAATGAAAGCAGATTAAACAAAGTATAGTAATCAAATACAACAAATGTAAATGAGAGAATACAAGCAAGATTTATAGTGGTTCGGTCGCGCCTACATCCACTACCTAACCTCCTCAGTTAGGATTTGTTCAAACGCCACTATAAAACTTCTTACGGGTGAAGATCAAATTGATACACTTTCTCAACTTACGAGTGTGAGAACTACCGTTTCTCAGCTTACGGGGGTGAGATGACCGTTTCTCAACTTCCGGGTGTGAGATGACCGTTACAACTTCGAGCAACACTTGCTCTTGCCCAGTGACTAACCAATCACTGCAAATTTGATATAAGATAAGATATGATTCCCTTTACTTAGAATCAAAGTGATACTTACAAAGCTTTCGATTCAACCTTCTGTGATCATAGATTCAGCAAGATATGTTTGATGAAGTTCATTCTAAAAACAGGTTCAAAGAGCTTTTGTCTTCTTCAATGGATTGTCAAAATAATGAAGATGAAGTTCAATCAATCCAAAAAACTTGAAGTTTTCCTGTCAAAAGATCGTAAGATCAAGCACAAGTGAAGGACGACTAACTTTCAAAAAGTGTTTTGACGCAAATGAAAATTGTTAATATGTTTTGAATGAATATCAGTTTTTGTATATCCTCAGTTGTTTTTCTGCTCTAAGGTAGTACGTATATATAGGAATTACATAAGCGCAATGGACTTGATGATTTTTGCGCTCTAGATTATTTCAAATACAACGTACATTTTCATTGTAGAAATGGATCGATTCAGTTCAATGCTCGTTATGGCGATAACACTTGAATCATCTAATCCTTTCATGAAAAGATAATGTTCTGACATGCTTTTAGAACGTTCAAAAAGTTCTGAAAAAGTTGTTATACGACTCTGAAAAGCTCTGAAAAGTATTCGTATGGCTCTGAAGAAGGTAACAGAAACGGTGCTCTTGTCAGAACAGTGACATTTGTTGAATTAGCGTCCTTGCGCATAATATTAACTTTTGTCGTTTTGTTCCTTGAAGGTGCTCATGGAGCATAAGCGTCCTGCTAAACATTGAAGTGAGGGTGCTACTAAGTCGTAAGCGTCCTGACTTATTTTGACGATTTAAACGACTCAAAACATGAGGGCCCTACTTCACAGTTAGCGTCCTGCTTTGTTCTAAACACATTGAACACATGAGGGCGCTACTCAAGAGTTAGTGTCCTGAAATTTAAAATATGTTTTAAAACAATGTTGAATACGCTGAAGGACAGTAAGCGTCCTGAGGGTATTAAGTTGATTTTAAAGATGAGGGCGCTCCTACACAAGTAGTATCCTGATAATTTATTCAACTTATAACTATCAGCGTCCTTAGAAATAAAAAAAACTTGATCGTGAAAATTTTAAAATTCGCAAGCGTACGAATTATCAAGTTATAATACCCATGGTGAGTGGGTTATAGTATCCACAGAGAAGGTAATTTTACTAATATTAATTCTCAATTCTACAATGATTAGTGATTTTATCTAGGTGATAAAAGTGGAGTGAATTAAATGATAAAATGCAAATTAAACAAAGGCAAATAAAAACAAACAAGATAAATGAAAATTTGAGAGAAATCAATGGATTTATAGTTCTAGAGTTTAGATCTCACTATGTTGTCTCTCAGGATTTCTAATAATTGTGTTACTGAATTAATTTTTGGAATTTATAAATCCTGAATCCTTTTTCATTCCAACCCCTCTCTCGAGTGATAACTTAAATATCTATTTCAATCTATCAATTCCCTCTCTCGAGTGATAAACCTTTAGATCAAGAATGCCTTAGGTTCTATGATTCATTATAATGGATTTTAAAAGGTTTTGTAGGTCTCTCAACTCATTACTCTACCCTAGGTTACAAATCCCTTGCTCCAATTCGATATCCCCTCTCTCGAGTAAGAGAAACCAAATCTAAGTTCATTCAAAGAGTGATCAGCAATTTGAAAGCATTAAGCATGGAGAATCATAAATAAACCCAAAAGATTTCTCAAAAACACACAAATAATGACTCAATCACAAGATCCAACAAAGTTAAATCAAATCTCTAGATTATCTCTTTACTTCATAATAAAATCCATAGATACAAGAGAAAGAGTTAAAAAAGAAAATATAGAAACAAACTAAGATTAGAAGATAAATGAAGAAACCCCCTTTGTCAATAGTGGACTCTCCTTCTTCTTCTTGTCTGGAACCTACAACTCTTCTTCTTCTTCAATCCTTTACTTGTCTCTCCTTCAAAGCCCTAACCTAAACTATTCTATTCCACGGCTGTGTAAAAATTGTCTCTGATAAAACGATCCAAAGACCCTAATAAAAATGAAGTTTAAAAATCAAGATGAAAAAGACCAAAACGCCCCCCAAAACATCTCTCTCTCTTCTCGCCCATAAGGTAGTGTCGTGGCGCTAAAGCTTGTAGCGTCGCAGTGCTACTTCATTCTTTCTTTCTCTTAGCGCAAAACTCTTTCTTCTTTGCTTTTATACTTAGTCATTTTTCTGCATCTTTGGTTCATCTTTTGCAACATGGTTTTGTCACCGTTTGATCGACATTCAAACTCACTTTTAAGCTCTTTATTTACCTACAAAACATAACACAAAACATAAGTAAATGATCTATATTATGTGCAAGTATGTATTAACATGTATGAATCTATATGAACTATGTATAACATGTAAAGTGTGACAAAATTAATATGTTGTCACGACCCACAATACGTTACGTCATGACCGGCACGAAACCCCTGAGTATACCCTCCATCGGTACACCCGGCGTCCCGACAGCCTAATACAACACTAAACCTAATAAAACACAATCCTAATATAACATCCATCAAAACATAATCAACAATGAATAAACATATTACATTTCCAAATTTACCAAAAATAAAATTTCTGAAGTCCACAAAATATACAAAACCCAACACATCCCATCTATGTGTTAAATATACATATCCTAGGTGTTATCATGTACATAATATCAAAATACAAAAGAAAATGTACAACACATACATCAACAAAAGCCAAGGGATGCTCCGCAGTCAAGCCTTCCCTTTACCCTTCCTATCAGATCCTGAAAAAAAAAGGTGAGGTGTGAGCTACAATAAGCTCAGCGAATGTCATTTACAAGTGGCAATATACGTGCATTTATAAAAATCATGGCAAGATCATAAAAACATTTGAAGTATCATGGTGATGAATTAAGATTACATACATGCCAATATAATGCATCATGTCAGAAACAAGACAATGCATATCATATATAATCATGCACATGCAATCCTAACATCTTTTGAGCAAGGGCGATCAAAGGCCTGGTACGTGACACACAGCGCCCGATCCGACACACAATACTCGTATTCTAATAGGATTTTTGGGGTTGTGCGGCACGTAGGATTAGCCTAAGCTAACCTACCTATACATAAGCCATAAAACCCTCTGCCAGGTCCACAACTGGGGATCACTAGTAGACTTACGAGACTTCTCAAGAGAAATCTCAACTAGGAGACCCAACCAAATTGCTAACCCTATGAATTATGCTCAAATACATTTCATGGAACATTAAAACATGAATAACACTTATATGTATCAATTCAAATCAGTTTAAGTAATACAATGCAACATATAAAGAAATCCAAAAGTAAAAGAATACTCACACTTGATTGGCTAAGCTTAGCCAATCCAATTCTAATTCCAATTACCATATGAAATACTAGGATGCCTCAATTCACCCCATGTACCAAAGTCTCCAAATGACTATATGGGTTACTAGATCAATCACAAAACCCTGAAAAATAACATGGTTTACACAAACTGAAAATCAGCCATAAAGTGTGCCAAAAACCTATGTTTAAACCCAAATCAAAAGTCAATTAGATTCTAAATTGGTTATGTGAGCCAAATCTCATATTGCTCAATTCAACCAATTAATATCAATATAACCCAAAATTAACCCAATTGAATGTGATAGGTTGATCCCCATGATCCAACCACTAGAATACATGACATTTAATCACAAGTAGGGTCAATTAGACTATTTATCAAGTCAATTTCATTAATTTACCAAGTCTAAGTCAAAATCTCTAATTTGGGCAAAAATCTCTACAATTGGCATAGAGCCAAATTGAACTAGGTCATTCAACTCTAACACATGTCCAACCATTCTAAACCCATAATTTTATTCAATTTGGGTCCAATTAGACAATTCCCAAGTCAATTTAATCAATTGACTTGGTTTAGGTCAAAAGTCTCAATTTGAGCAAATCCCCAAATTGCATGGCTTAGACCAAAATTACACTACAATAGGGTATCCACTAATCAAAATCAGTAATTTGCAGTGCCATACATCCACAATTACCCATGCATTCATCAAAAATCACATGCAATTTGAATAGTATACCCTAGGTCTCAAATTCTAGTTTAGGTCAAATCAATGAAACCACACCAATTTCTTGTTAGAAATTGGGGGTTTTACCATTTATAGACTCCCCATACCATCTAGATACACATATCACAAAATCCAAGCCTAAGTCCAACATTGGTTTTCCACCACTCCCTTAAATTCTAGGATTCATACAATCCTTAGGTCAAAATTAAGCCTGCAAACACACATGAAAGAGATAGAAGGAAGAAAATGAGAAAGAAATTGATATCTTGGAGGGATTTTGGACAAGAATCACCCAAACCCTAGCCTTTTCTCTCTTCTTTCTCTTCTCCCTTTCTTTTCCTCTCCTTCATGCTCCTTTCCTTCTCTTCAATGTGAAAAAATGAGCAAGTGAGCTAAAAAAACAAGTTGGTTGCTTTTATAAAAAAAAATTGGGCCTACATGAAAAAAATACACTTAAATAAAAAGGAACAGTTTTCTACTGCGATTACTTGCATTTAGATAAGTCATTTCTTGCAAGAGACTCAGTAATTTAACATCGTAATCGTTCAAACGTTTTATGATTTGGTTACCAACATTCTGGTAAACTTTCTTCTCAATCCAACGGTGGATTTCCAAGATCCAACCGTTTGATCAAAATTGTGCAAGAAAATTCGCAAATTCATGAAACAGTGTTTGGAGTCTTATATCTCACAGTAGACAACTCTGATCAAGATTTTCACCAATCATAATGAATACCTATCAAAGAAGAATAAGCTGGCAAAATTTTAGCTCAATCGGACCACGGATCTAAGAGATCGACCCATTAATGTAATCGGTGACAAAAATTTCTTTCTCCATGGAGTGAGCTCCACCGGATCCAAAACACCATTTTCGATATGTTTAGACGTCAAACAGGTCTCCGATGGTTCTGAAACTTCATGCACACTCTCTATGACCTAAAATCATGCAAAGACACTTGAACTTATGCCTGTCGAGAGTCCAATACGTATACATATATGTATACAAATACGTATACGGATACTCTATGGGTAAACTATGGGTCAAAATGACGTCATCTAAAGGTACGGGTGCTACATATGCAAACGATGAAATTGACTTTAGAAAAAATACCGAAAATCATGATTATTATCCTAAACTAACCTAATGTATTTTATTCATGAAAATCACTAAAACTAACTTATAAAACTCCTAAAAATATCTAAATGAACCTAAAACACTAAATGAACTAATTAATGCAAATATATCTAAAAACTAACTAAATGCTCCTAAAAACCTATGAAATTAACATGTGAAACACTATCCAAAATTCAACTTATCACTCCTACACAAGTAGTGTTTTGATAATTTATTCAACTTATAACTATCAGCGTCCTTAGAGATAGAAATCACTTGAAAACAAAAAGAACTTTTAGCGAGTTGAAACAGAGTTAGCGTCCTGACATTCTCAAAGGTTGATAAAAGAAAGGTCGTCACTTACAAGTAAGCGTCCTTATTAATTAGTTCAATTCAACCTCTAGTGTCCTAATATTTTATCAGCGTCTTGACTCATCAAGTCCAGAAGGGCGCTGCTTAAAACATTAGTGTACTGAAAGACTTTATAAAAATGATTTTTGATTTCTCGATTAAAGCTCGATAAAACATAACGTAAATGAATTAAATCGAATATGCAAACAATCGATTAAAACATGTAGGCATATATATCACTAAATCATATGACATAGAAGGTCCTACAACCTATCATAATCTAATCATACAACCGAACATCTTCAAATGATCATGGTCTCCAAGAAGATCTTTAATACGTTCACCATGTATCATTGATTCTTTGAAACCTTCAAGTAAGATTAGATATATCATATGTGTAGGAATATCATAAACAAAATGTGGTTTGTAATCATCAAAATATCTTTCATATTAGGGACGTACTCTTCGTAAGGGACGTGAGGATAATTGGTTCAACACCAACATCCTTAGTATTATACTTTTGTTCTAAATACTCCCACAGTTCCTTTGCCGCCTTCTTCTAACTGCAAACATTGTGTAAGGATTCAGTGAGACCATTTGTCGCGTAGTTCTGACACAATAAATCAGAATGCTTCCAAGCACCAATGGCACTGGCGATTTGGATATCGTGCTCATAATCTTTTTGACCTTCAGTGCATCTTTAGTCAAGAATCTCGCAGGATTCAAGGTAGTCAGATAAAATGACATCTTTTGTTGTCACCTCTTCAAATTCAATCTACTGAGTTTCTCTGGCTTTTTTCCATGATTAAGAGGATACGTTGCTGGTATAGCCACATGAGTTCACACTTGAGACGTGGAAGGGTTTGACGCCTGGGTCATGATAATATTCATTCTGTTCACGACAGAGTCAATTGAAATTTTTTAAACACGAAATTAAATTGTTTTGTTTTCCAAAATGAATCCAACTTGAAAGGTTAAAACCTATGACTTAGACAACTCTTTAAAGAGTGCTTTCAAAGGCCTCCGACCTGATTTCTTTATCTAATTGACTAGGTTAGTATCCAAGCTTAGTGGTAGAGTCATGCATTAGTGGTAGAGTCATGCGCTATGCAAGATCTTGCTTAAGAATTACTCTTCTAGAGCAGTTGGGCTACCTCTTAGTCATTGTTTAGCGTTACTTAGGACATGAATTGTCTAGTATTGACCAAGTCAATCCAACAAAATTGGTGCAACTAATGATAAGTCCTTGCTAATGAGCTTTGTGACTAAAAATATTATTTTTGCAAAAATAATATACATTTTTCTTTTCTTTTGTTTCTTTGATAAAGAATCCCTCCAAATATTATTTTTCTAATTAAAATAATAAGTATATATGTAAGCAATAGTTTTTTTTTTTAAATATGAGTAGAATTTTAATATAAATTTCAACAATCTATTTGTCCTGAAAAAAGCATATGCTTTAAGTTTTTCCCAGTAATATAAAAACAAACAAATAAGGACTGAAATAATATTTAAATAAAATAACTAAGTTCATATATCAATTTGCTTTCAATATTTATAATAGGAACAACAAAATGACTTTAGAAAATAAAACAAATTATAACAAAGTAGAGGTTAAAAATGATGGAACTAAGGCCTCTGTAATACATAATATCCTTAAAACAGATTCGACCCTTACGTTGGTGCAAGAGGTGGTTTGACATCTATCTCTCAAGTTAAAATGGTTGATAAATAGCTGACTATAACACCTCGTCGCTAGTTAGATGAACTGAATTTGGCAGAAAATTATTATCACAAACTAAAAACTTCAAACTTCCAAGAAAAATAACTAAAGAGAATAGATTTTTAGAAGCAAAGGTGAGCTCTAAAACTCAATATAAGGGAGTGGTATTCTTAATGTCCTTTATTTAGAACATATAAGCATTGTGAACATTAAGAATGTTTTCAAAATTAAAACGTATAACGTTTTTGAATTTAAATTCAAATCTAGAACGCAATTAAATTGACCGTTTCTCAATTTAAATTCAATTTAAAAATTAAAATTTTTTGGGCATTACAAAGTTTTTAATAATGTCAATTTGTCATTCACCATTTTTCCAAAAAACAAATTGTAGCAGTAGCAGGAAGTAGTTAAAATATTAAATTACTCGTAAGGCTTTCGTACTCCTTTAAAAAATGCACTTATTTGAAGGGTCCTCAATAGACATACTATTTGAGTTCATCAAATGGGTGCGTCCGACCACTATATGCGGATGAGCAACGTGAGAGGTATGATTTTTTACATTAGGTCAAATGTGTCACAAAGTTGCATCATTAATCTACCAACATCCATAGCTTTTCCATGACCTGTTGGCCCTTATTGTGCCCATGTTGAATTCTTTTATTGCTAGTTAAGGCGACAGTTGTATGCAATAATGTCTATGATGGCTATTGGGGGCCAATATAACACCAACCTTCCTCGACACGTGCCTAACTTGGAGCATATCAATTAATTCTATATATAGGCTCATGGCCATAAAAGATTGCACTAGATTACAAATAATTAAATATAAAGGAGACATACGTGAGAAAAAAAATAGAAAAATAGGAAGATATTTTATTTTTATGATATTCTAGACTTGTATAAGTCTTGTGTATATCTAGTGCAATCTAAACACCTCCTTATATAGGCTCATGGCCATAAAAGAGGATTAAATTAAATTAATAATATCAATAAATCCAATGGTTACAAAAATTAATTCCGTTGGTTATTACAAAATTAAATCCAATACTAATATAGAGATTACAAAATCTTTATAATGAATTGGAGGTTATAATGATATTCAAATACATTTATAACGCTCTCCTTTTTAAATATCATTATACATAGAGAATATGCCTCGTTAAAACCTTACTAGAGAAAACCCAGTGAAAAAAAAAAATAGAAGGAAAGGAGTACAATATTCTCTTTGAGTCTTATATTATTAGGACTACCTCGTTAAAAACTTTGCAAGAAAAACCAGTGGTACAAAACCTTAGCTAAGAAAAAAAGAGTACAGTACACTAATCAATAACTCTTTTTCATAAGAATTATCTTCCTCATATTGACATCATTGAATTTTTTTCAGTAGCTTGACGCTTCAAATACCTTTCGATCTTTGTATTCTAATATTGTAAATTTTCTCCACAAATATTGTAATTGACAAAACTTTAGCAAAGAAATTGGTTAGAATAATGCATCATGATCATATTTTTACATATTAATTTTATCACTTTTTATAGCTTATAGATTTCAATGAAATATGTTTATTTAATAAACCTTTTGAACTTATTACATATTCAAGTAATTATGATCTTGACTCTCTTGAATAAAATAAATTCATATTATTTGTCATATGAAAATATATCATTTTAATGCTTCAACTTGATGTAAAGTTGTATCTTGCTAGCTAACAAATTACTTAAGAACATAATATAATAAATGTTCTTTGTATAATTTGTAAGATACATAAGTTGTCACACCCCGCCCGGACGCGCCTAAACTGGCGGTACACTCACGGACGGGGCGCGCATTTGGAACAATCATAATGGTAATAACAGAGTACGCAGCGGAAATACAGTACACAGTACAAATCTGATTTCATATAATTCAGAATACTTTTGTACATAAAATGGTCAAGGGAACATACTCCCAAAATCCCCAATGATTCATACAAAGGGTACAAAATGTGGGCCCCATAACCTGCACCCAGTCCACCCTAATTTCCTGTGAAAGATTTGATAATATTGGAGTGAGCTTAACGCGCTCAGTGGGTAAATAGTGCATGAGTATAACAATTAATAAAGCATACTTCAATATCAAATATCTTAAATACACATGTAAGCATCATAATCAATCAATATGTATGTATGCATGACACCGTCACGTACTAATGGTTTGATGAGCGTACATCGCCTGAGTTCACGTACTGGTGTCCTTCCCCGGGCGAAGCCAGGTTCTCACTGTACGTCCCTCCTCAGGAACGATGCTCTGGATTCACGTACTGATGTCCCTCCCCGGCGTAGCCAGGTTCACATGTACGTCCCTCTCCAGAGAAATAATATGAATAGTGAGCAATGCTTCTAACTATTCTATGAGTCATAAACCATATACGTCCCTAGGTGGTGATATGTATGATGCCAATGCATGAACTAGTCTAGTCTACTGGTCTGGTCTTTTCTTGACATTTAGACTGACTTTGGCATCGTCTAGTGATCCTTATTAGGGTCGGTATCACGACGTGCAAGGTTAGGACATTCAGGTCATAAACATTATTGATATAATGCAGTGTAAATGAATAGTAGACATAATAATAATTGAATGTAAACTTTAATAAAAGTTATGAAACACGCAAACCTATGTTTCGTTCCCCACCTTCAGATCTGGTGCTTTTCTCCGGACGGAACTTCGTTGCACCGCTTTCAGATCTGGCGCTCTCCTCCGGACAGAAATTTGTTGCACCGCACCGGGAGTCTCAAAGACTAAAAACTTAGAATGCGTAGAAAGGAGAAGAAAAATCACAAGAGAAGGTGATTTGGTGTGAGAAATGAGAAATGAGGAGGTTTCTTATATAGAGATTTTGTGCGCCTGAACGTTCTGGCAGGCGCCTGAACGTTCTGGCAGGCGTCTGAACGTTCTGGCAGGCGCCTGAACGTTCTGGCATGGCGCCTGAACGTTCTGGCAGGCGCCTGAACGTTCTGGCATGGCGCCTGAACGTTCTGGCAGGCGCCTGAACGTTCTGGCATGCCGCCTGAACGTTCTGGCAGGCGCCTGAACGTTCTGGCATGCCGCCTGAACGTTCTGGCAGGCGCCTGAACGTTCTGGCATGGCGCCTGAACGTTCTGGCAGGCGCCTGAACGTTCTGGCATGGCGCCTGAACGTTCTGGCAGGCGCCTGAACGTTCTGGCAGGCGCCTGAACGTTCTGGCAGGCGCCTGAACGTTCTGGCAGGCGCCTGAACGTTCTGGCATGCCGCCTGAACGTTCTGGCAGGCGCCTGAACGTTCGGGCGTTGCCCAAATAGTAAAAATTTCAAATAGTAATTTTTTTTTTTTTTTTTTTTATGTGAAATACAGGGTATTACACTCTACCCCCCTTAAAGGGATTTCGCCCTCGAAATCAAGTCAAGTAGTGATGGGGTTGGCGGTTTGAGAAGTAGCCGCAGGCTGTGAATGAGGCCACTGCATGTGTGTAATACTCTATCCATTGATATTATTTTCAGACATCTGGTAGTTCTTGAAGTGAAACAATGTATTAAGAGAGGTGTAAACAATGTTTCATCCTGATATTGATAAAGGAAAATAATACAACGTATCACTTCATCAGTTGGTGCTAGAAAATAATTCAGGGTATTTTTGTTTAATTGTTGATTCTAGTTCCCATGTTGCTTCCTCTACGCCGTGGTGATCCCAGAGCACTTTCACAAGTGGTATGCTACGGCGCCGTAGTTCTTGAGTTTTTGTATCTAAAATCTGGATTGCTTTCTCCTGGTACGTATTTCCTTCCTCAACCCGAACCTCGACTAAAGGGATGATATGCGAAGGATCAGGACGATACTTGCGAAGCATAGATACGTGAAAAACGTCATGAACCTTAGGCATGGATGATGGAAGGGACAGACGATAAGCAAGTTTGCCAATACGTTCAATGATCGGAAATGGACCGATATATCGCGGGGAGAGCTTGCCTTTGATCCCAAAGCGTTTGACACCTCGTGTGGGCTGGACTTTCAGAAAAACAAAGTCCCCTTTATCAAATTCTAGAGGCTGTCGTCGTTTGTCAGCATAGCTCTTCTGTCGACTTTGTGCAACACGAAGTCGTTCCTTTACTAGTGTGATCTTCTCAGAAGTCTCTTGAACTAGTTCAGGGCCCAACTGCGGTCGGTCTGCCATATCTAACCAGCATACCGGAGATCTGCAAGGCCGACCATAGAGAGCCTCGTATGGTGCCATGCCGATACTAGTTTGGTAGCTGTTGTTGTATGCAAACTCAGCTAGATGCAAATACTTTGCCCATCCGTCATGAAAGTCCAAAATGCAGCATCGTAGCATGTCTTCTAAGATTTGGATAAGCCGTTCTGACTGCCCATCAGTCTGAGGGTGGAAGGTTGTGCTCATAGTGATCTTAGAACCCATTCTATTTTGGAAACTTTGCCAAAAGTTGGATGTGAATCGAGGGTCTCGATCAGAAACGATCGTGAGTGGTATGCCATGAAGGCGTACGATCTCTCTTTCATAGAGTTCTGCAAGTTTGGCGGGATTATCCGTGAACTTTAGTGGCAAGAAGTGTGCAGACTTGGTAAGTCTGTCAATGATAACCCAGATAGCATCTTGCCCTTTATTATTTCGAGGTAATGCTGTAACAAAATCCATTGCGATGTTCTCCCATTTCCATTCTCCAATAGGTAACGGTTGGAGAAGGCCAGAGGGAAGTCTTCGTTCTGCCTTAACTTGTTGGCAAACAAGACATCGAGCAACGAAGTCTGCAATGGCCGTCTTCATTCCAGAAAACCAGAATTGTCGCTTGACATCCTGGTACATCTTGTCACCCCCAGGATGCATAGCGTATCTCGAACAGTGCATCTCAGTAAGCACGTCTTTCCGAACCTCGGGATCGTTCGGAAGACAAAGACGTTTTTTATAGAAAACGGCGCCGTCGTCAGAGACTGACCAATGAGGAAGGTCTTGGCCGCTGAGTAGAAGTTCTCGTTTCTCCATTAACATAGGGTCATTGGCTTGAGTAGCTGAAATCTTGCGAACAAGGTCAGAGGTAGCTGATAATTGAGAGAGTCGTGGTCTTGGTCCCTCTATGTTCAGTTGTAGGTTAAAGTTCTCCAACTCTGTAGTCAACTTTCCCATTTCGTAGTTAAGAGTGCAAGCAACATAAGATTTTCTACTCAGGGCATCAGCCACAACATTGGCCTTTCCGGGATGGTACTGGAGTTGAAAGTCATAATCTTTCAAGAATTCCAACCATCGTCGTTGGCGGAGGTTAAGGTCTCGCTGAGTGTATATGTACTTAAGACTCTTGTGATCCGAGAAGACCTCAAACCGTTCACCGTATAGGTAATGACGCCATAACTTTAGAGCAAATATGACAGCAGCAAGTTCCAAGTCATGCGTTGGGTAATTACCCTCATGAATCTTCAGTTGTCTGGACGCATATGCAACCACTTGGCCTTCTTGCATTAGCACGGCACCTAAGCCTTGGAGAGAGGCGTCGGTGTATAATGAAAATCCAATGGCATTTCTTGGAGTGATAAGTACAGGTGCTGTCGTGAGGCGTTTTTTCAATTCTTGAAATGATGCTTCACAGGCGGAATTCCAGATAAAGCGCACGTCTTTTCGAGTGAGCTTGGTCATAGGTTCAGCAATCTTTGAGAAATCCTTGATGAAGCGTCTGTAATAGCCAGCCAAACCAAGAAAACTCCTAATCTGAGTAACAGTGGTAGGCTGCTTCCAGTTTAAGACGGCTTCAACCTTAGAAGGATCGACCTCAATGCCATTGCCTGAAACCACATGGCCGAGGAATTGAACTCTCTGCGCCCAAAATTCGCACTTACTCAACTTTGCATACAGTTGGTGTCTGTGTAAGGTCTGGAGGACGATCTTCAAATGTAGTTTATGGTCTTCCTCGGTGGAGGAATATATCAAGATGTCATCCACAAAAACCACCACAAATCGGTCTAAGTATAACCTGAATATGCGATTCATCAAATCCATGAATGCTGCAGGGGCATTTGTTAGACCGAATGGCATAACTAAGAACTCGTAATGTCCGTACCGAGTTCTGAACGCTGTTTTGGTGATGTCCGACTCCCGGATTCGGAGTTGGTGATAACCAGACCGTAAATCAATCTTAGAGAAGTATTTGGCATCTCTAAGTTGGTCGAACAAGTCATCGATCCTGGGCAACGGATATCTGTTCTTGATGGTGACGTTATTCAACTTGCGATAATCGATGCAAAGTCGTAACGAACCATCCTTTTTGCGAACAAACAGAAGTGGAGCGCCCCAGGGTGATGAACTCTTTCGGATGAAGCCATTACTCTCTAATTCCGTAAGTTGTATGTCTAATTCGACCAGTTCAACATTTGACATTCTGTATGGTGGAATTGAGATAGGCCCTGTCCCAGGTATGAGGTTGATCTCAAAATCGAATTCCCGAACTGGAGGTAGACCAGGAAGGTCATTAAGAAAAACTGTTGGGAATTCAGATACGATTGGAACATCGCGTACTTCGGGAGGGTACAGAGCTGGTGATTCATTGTCGTTACCAAGAGACAACGCTCGAAGTTGTGACTTGAGAAGGGCAACTGTTGATTTGTGTATCCATTGCCTTGTGCCCTGAATCTTAACAAACTCTCCTGTAGGCAAAGTTAACTGAACTTGCTTGTTCATACAGTCGATCTTTGCATTCAGTGGTGCCAGCCAGTCCATGCCGAGGATGATGTCGAAGTCTTCAAAATCCATTACAAAAAGATCGGCATATATTATCTGTTCGGACATTCGAAGCTCACAGCGAGAACACTGCAAATTCACGTCAGTACCCGATCCGAATGGTGATGTGACATGGAGTGTGATGTTTGTGGGTTCAGGATGCAGGCCTAAATGTCTTACCAATACTGATGATATAAAAGAATGCGTAGCACCTGAATCAAACAAAACATGTACCATGGTATTGAATAAAGGAAAGGTACCTTCGACGACATTATTGTCTTGGAGGGGTTGGTGAGCGATGGCATATGCTCTGCCCTGATTCCGTGGACCCTGGTTCTGCTGGGTCTGCCTGGGTTGGGCATTAGCAGCAGGTGGTGCTTGTTGGACTGGAATAGCAGGAATAGGTTGCTGAAGGTGCGGACAAAGATGTTTCACATGGCCCCTCTGGCCGCAGTTGTAACAAGTCGGCCTGTACGGCTGATGGTTTTGCTGGCCATTCTGATTATTGTGCTGGCCTTGTTGATTGTGGTGTCGGCCACCACCTCTGCCATTGCCGTTGCTACGGCCACCTCGTCCATAACGACCGCCACGGCCATGATTTCGGAAACCCTGGTGGTTAGAGTTAAAAGGTTCAGCCGCAGGTGTTGTGGCTTCATTCGTCGAAACCGGGGCTGGGAGGGCTGGGTTTGGATTGTAGTAGGGTTTTTTCCTGTTGGCCTGTTGTGAGCCTTGTGGAGGAAATGTGGCAGGTCGTTTGCCCTTATTCATTCGCTGTTCTTGTAAGAGCTTCTCTTGTTCAAAGCTCATGGCCTTGTCAACAACCTCCTTGTAAATCTTGATGTCCAAGATCGATAAGGCTTGGCGAATGTCATGGCGAAGGCCATTATAAAATTTCTCGGACTTATCTCGCTCCGTTGAGATGGTGGAGAGAGAGTAGACAGATAATTCTTTGAATTTTCCAGCATATTCTCTGACGGTCATGGTGCCCTGATATAACTTAGCAAATTCCTGGCGCTTCTGCTTTGTCACCGCGCTGGGAAAATACTCATCAATAAACATTGACTCAAACTGTTGCCAAGTCATATCTGCTATATTGACCCGTGGGTCTTCTTTCACTGTGAGCCACCATTTGTTTGCTCCACCAACAAGTTGGTAAGTTGCTAGTGGAATTTTGCGAGTCTCATCGACGCCCATTGCATCAAGAGCTTTCTTTGACTCATCTAGCCACTTTTGCACCTCATCAGGATCAATGGTGCCATCGAAAGTAAGAGGTTGTAGTCGCTTGTATTTAGTAATCTGATCGGTTTGAGCTTCCGACCCAAATTTTATAGGTGCTTGTACCGTGGCAACCTGACTGGCTGCAGTCTCACGAACAGCAGTTTGAACAGTGACCTTCATTGCCTCAACAAATCCAGCGAAGAAGGTTTCAATGCTTGAAGGCATGGCAAAGGGTGCGGGTGGTGGTGGTATTGCCTGCCCAGATGTAGTGGCAGTGTCGGGTGTGGCCTGTGCTGTTGTCGGAGGCGGCGGTTCCTGAATCTCAGGAGGTGCCTCAACTGTGGGACGAACAGTACGTGGCCTTCCTCTCTTCCTGGTTTGCATTTTCTCACTGGCAAGGAGAAAAGAAAACCAAGATTAAGAAACTGTAGGTAAGTATAATGTTGGAGTATGCTCAGCAACAATTTCGAGAGTACTGTAATATTAAAATCACTTATTTTTCTAAGTAGAGTGTAAAGTTGTTGTTGAGGAATCAAAGAATCTTATATATCTCGTATGTGTGGCCATGGTGTAAAAACAAACAAGGTTAGAATGTTTATATAATAAGTAGAAAACTTTGCAAGTATTTAAAAAAAAAAAAAAAATTTGTTTTGGTGTTCGTGAACATACATATATTTCCTTGAAAATCCATACGAGTCATAAGAATTCTAAGATTTGCCTCGGTAAATATCCTGATTTAACGTTCTAACGCAATCTTATGCATTCATACGCTTACTCTCAGTCTGTTCAATTATTATCCAAGTTCATATGTCCCATACCACATGAATTTAGTAATAAGGGTGGAAACCAAGTTAAGTTGTATGAACACAGTCTCTAAAAACATTGGTTGAATAGAAGTTCACTAATAGTATCGTCCAAATTTACTCGTCCCATACCGTGTAAACTTAGTGATAATATTAGTAATGCAACTTTCTCCAAGTGTTTCTTTTCACACAAGGTCGTGGGTTTTCTTACTTCCACATTTTATTTAGTATCATCCAATTTTGTTGTGTCCCATACCACTCCAAAGTTAGTGATACAAAAGAAAGAATGGTTGTAAGTCGGCCCACCAAAGATAGTCTTAAACAAAACATTGCATTCATATATAATAGAAAAATTTACATTGCCAGTAATCAATTTTGACGTTCTTGCCTACCACCATTTCTTTGAGATCTACTGTTATGTACAGAATGACTACTAACAGAAGGTTGAGAGTGTGCGCGCTCTGCGTTGGAGTTTTGCAAACGAGTTAATACAAGATTGTGGCTCTCCTTCAGTGCAGCAATATTGGATGTCATTTCATCTAACCGTTCAAGTAGGTTAGTCGGTTGTCCCATTGGTGGTTGATGGGTTGGTTGTCTCGTAGGTGAAGGGTAGGCCATAGGCATTTGAGGAAAGTATTGGTTGTATGGGTGGTTCTGAGGTGGAACATAGCTGTATTGATTGTGCGGAGATCCCCTAACCGGAACCCCTTGGATAATTTGGTTTGTTTGAGATGAAAAAGTTGGGAACAATGGGCTCATTGGAATGTTTGGTCCTCCAAGATTTGGTGAGGCCCAGTACTGTTGTTGTTGGTTTACAGCAACTTGTGGAACGGGCTGATACTGTACCGCAGAAGGTGGAAATCTTTGGTACGAAGTGTTGCCTTGAGTTGGCACGTTCCAAGTTGGTGGGTTTGCTTGTGGACCTTGTCTATCATGACTTTGTAGTGGCGAATTTAGTGTGGCATATAATTCTTCGTCAGTAAGTGGTGGAGCAATTGGATCAGTATTCAGGGGTGGGTTTGATGTAGGATTGGGATTTGAATCATTATTTGGGCCGTCTCTGACAGGCATCTTGCGTCGACATTTGCGAAGGCAACGCCCGTGCTTGTCCCTCATTCTTTCGGCAGTTCTGTTTGTCGTGCCGAATACCTCTTCGTCAGTTACCCCTCCACTTGTGCCATAGGTCTTGAAGATAGAGGATGCTGTAACTGGTTCAGTGATCAGCTTTGACGTTCCATCGAAAGTGTCAACGTTGGCCTCGTGAAGGATCCGCATAATCAAGACTCCGTAGCCGAGGAATTCCTTCTTTAAAGGGTTTTGAATCACCCTCAACATTTGTTGGATGATGATGTGTGGTAGAGAGACTTTTATGTTCTTTTCTATGCAATACAGCACAAGGAGTTGGGCCCTTGACATAGTGCCCCTAGTACCCCTTTCTGGCAAGATGTTGCCGTATACAATCTTTCCGAGGCCGACAAGAGATGGCTTAAGATGACTGTTTGGGAGGTTGGTGTATGTTGATTGAGTGTATGGCTCTTTGGCGACGAAATTAAACAGTTGTGCATTAGATTCGGCGATCGCTGCAACTGCCTGGGGATCATGTGGATCAATAATTATTGCCTCAATCGGAATTTCTAAAAGTCGAGCAATAATCTCGATGTTGATAGGAATTGTTGTTCCCATGAGTGTTGTCTCTAAGTGAGGGCTGATCTCATCTCCGTGAAGTCCCACGTGATTCATGGCTTCATAGAAGGATCGAACCAAGTTGTAAGAGACTTGACCCTCGACTTTGGTTATATTTAACCAATCCAGTGCTGCGAGTTTGTCATGAAGGATTGGACGGAGGCGGAGATCGCCATTGTCGATGCTCCTCATAGTCACAACCTCTCGTTTGGACAATTCCGTTAGTCTAGTGGGAATTGGTTCCCTGCTAGTAGAAGATGTTCCCTCCCTTGAGGTCATTCTTTTTGCTGAAAGGAAAATAAATTTGTGTGAAAGACACAAAATATATTCCTAATATTTTTAAGATTTATACTTTGTCTGCTAGACATTTGTTTCGAGTGTTCTGTTGATGTTTATGCCAGCATGAGATTTTCTTCATTAGTGATTTGATGCATATATGTCGTATTCACTTGTGAATGTATAGACATATTTCATCATAACTATATATAGTGTCCAAAAATCAACTATTTGGAATGTGTATATATGTCATATTTACATATGAATGTATAGACATAGTTAATCATAATTATATATATAGTCTTCATAACGCAACTATATATATTGGAAATTGAGACTATATAAAAATCATATATAGTTATTTTTAATCCTAACTATATATGGAAGTCATATATATATAGTTTTAGAAATTTCAAATAGTAAATTTTTTTTTTTTTTTTTTTTCCCGAATATTCGAATAAATAATTTTCGAAAAGTAATTTTTTTTTTTTTTTTTTTTCGAATATTCGAATAAATATTTTTCGAAAAATAAATTTTTTGAAATTTTTTTTTTTTTTTTTTTTTGAATAAATAATTTTCGAAAAATAAAAATTTTTTCGAATTTTTTTTTTTTTTTTTTTTTTTTTTGTGAATAAATAATTTTCGAAAAATAAAAAATTTTTCGATTTTTTTTTTTTTTTTTTTTTTTTTTTTTTTAATACGTACCTCATATACACTAATGTATATAGATACATATATTCAATAATAACTACACATATAGTTTCTAATAAATTGTTACTATATGTATTTTTAAATCAACTATAGTTTCTTTCCCTAATTTGGTGGACTTGGGCGGGCCGTGGACCGTACGCTCTGATACCATTAAATGTCACACCCCGCCCGGACGCGCCTAAACTGGCGGTACACTCACGGACGGGGCGCGCATTTGGAACAATCATAATGGTAATAACAGAGTACGCAGCGGAAATACAGTACACAGTACAAATCTGATTTCATATAATTCAGAATACTTTTGTACATAAAATGGTCAAGGGAACATACTCCCAAAATCCCCAATGATTCATACAAAGGGTACAAAATGTGGGCCCCATAACCTGCACCCAGTCCACCCTAATTTCCTGTGAAAGATTTGATAATATTGGAGTGAGCTTAACGCGCTCAGTGGGTAAATAGTGCATGAGTATAACAATTAATAAAGCATACTTCAATA
Organism: Paratinospora sagittata; assembly: GCA_035771175.1. Classification (NCBI taxonomy): domain Eukaryota; kingdom Viridiplantae; phylum Streptophyta; class Magnoliopsida; order Ranunculales; family Menispermaceae; genus Paratinospora; species Paratinospora sagittata. The sequence continues at coordinate 24,252,357 of CM069596.1, read as the reverse complement.
TCAAATATCTTAAATACACATGTAAGCATCATAATCAATCAATATGTATGTATGCATGACACCGTCACGTACTAATGGTTTGATGAGCGTACATCGCCTGAGTTCACGTACTGGTGTCCTTCCCCGGGCGAAGCCAGGTTCTCACTGTACGTCCCTCCTCAGGAACGATGCTCTGGATTCACGTACTGATGTCCCTCCCCGGCGTAGCCAGGTTCACATGTACGTCCCTCTCCAGAGAAATAATATGAATAGTGAGCAATGCTTCTAACTATTCTATGAGTCATAAACCATATACGTCCCTAGGTGGTGATATGTATGATGCCAATGCATGAACTAGTCTAGTCTACTGGTCTGGTCTTTTCTTGACATTTAGACTGACTTTGGCATCGTCTAGTGATCCTTATTAGGGTCGGTATCACGACGTGCAAGGTTAGGACATTCAGGTCATAAACATTATTGATATAATGCAGTGTAAATGAATAGTAGACATAATAATAATTGAATGTAAACTTTAATAAAAGTTATGAAACACGCAAACCTATGTTTCGTTCCCCACCTTCAGATCTGGTGCTTTTCTCCGGACGGAACTTCGTTGCACCGCTTTCAGATCTGGCGCCCTCCTCCGGACAGAAATTTGTTGCACCGCACCGGGAGTCTCAAAGACTAAAAACTTAGAATGCGTAGAAAGGAGAAGAAAAATCACAAGAGAAGGTGATTTGGTGTGAGAAATGAGAAATGAGGAGGTTTCTTATATAGAGATTTTGTGCGCCTGAACGTTCTGGCAGGCGCCTGAACGTTCTGGCAGGCGTCTGAACGTTCTGGCAGGCGCCTGAACGTTCTGGCATGGCGCCTGAACGTTCTGGCAGGCGCCTGAACGTTCTGGCAGGCGCCTGAACGTTCTGGCATGGCGCCTGAACGTTCTGGCAGGCGCCTGAACGTTCTGGCATGCCGCCTGAACGTTCTGGCAGGCGCCTGAACGTTCTGGCAGGCGCCTGAACGTTCTGGCATGGCGCCTGAACGTTCTGGCAGGCGCCTGAACGTTCTGGCATGGCGCCTGAACGTTCTGGCAGGCGCCTGAACGTTCTGGCAGGCGCCTGAACGTTCTGGCAGGCGCCTGAACGTTCTGGCATGCCGCCTGAACGTTCTGGCAGGCGCCTGAACGTTCGGGCGTTGCCCAAATAGTAAAAATTTCAAATAGTAATTTTTTTTTTTTTTTTTTTTATGTGAAATACAGGGTATTACATAAGTACATCAATTGCATAAAAATATGGTAATTCGATATCAAGTAATTTTCAATCATATTTATTAGGATGAAAATGATCTTTATTGATTTCAAGCGATCCATCAGTAAAGAGCTCAGGGGGTATGTTTTATTAATATATATAGAGTTAGTTTGTTTTAATCCTCTATTTCACTAAATTGCCTAAGGGATAAAAATTCCACTGAAAAATTATGCATCTTCAGGTAATTTTTCTTTTATTTCTCTAAACTTAATTGCATATTTTCCTTTTAAAAAAATACCAATAAATTCTTCAATAGTTCTTACAAAACTCAAATAATCAACATATGCCCTAATAAATACAAATCAATAAATATATATATATTTTTTCATAATATGCATATGATCATAAATATTTATTAAAGTTATTACAAAATATGTATGTATAATGATCATATAAACATGAATGTTGTTTTGAATCAAGCAATTTTGAATCATTCGATGCTTTTCCTTCGAGCATTTTAATCCTAAAAATATTTTCATAAATATATATCATCATTCATGGATCTATTCATTTTCTTGAATAGTTTCACATAAATAATCATTTATATGTAAAACGATTTACGCTTCATGCTTTTGAATTCCATTTCAAATAGCTCTTGTTCATCAACGAGTTTAGCGAATAATTTTTTACTTTTGCCAATAAGTTCAACGTCGACATTCTTCACACAATCTATGGTGTGGGATCCCTATTTTTTTAAAATATCAATGAAAATATCACGAGCAATATTATTTTCATCCCATGTCTATCATATATGTATGAAACTTTATGAGATTCCTTCATATAAATTTGTTCCTCTTTAAAGAATATTAAGTTTTCAAACATATCTTAAAGACATACTTAGGTCCCTTTATTAGACATTTTATATCAAATTTATTTCATATTTCATAGCTCTTCAAGAGATTTTTATGTCTTTTTAATGGACATTCATTTTTCAAAGTATTCCTCTTCATGCAATACATATTTTTGAAACCATAACTTTTGAAGAGATAATCATATATGTTTCTTCATTAAACATATATATTTCTTCTATCAAAGGAATATTTAATCATCAATCCATACATCTTCATGAGATATTTATTTCTTAATATTTTATTCTTCTTTAGAAATATTTTATTTATACCATCCTTTTATAGGAAGTTGTGTCCCTTGATTTCATTTGAATGGTCAATTACGCTTTAAGCGTCACATATTTATGTGTTAACACATAAACAATTTGTCCTACTATGACTGATCAACAAATACATCAGTTAACTGATCTGTAATTATTTTGCATATGATTGATCATGTATACTTACAATTTATTTTGGCTTCTCCTTTGACCCTCTAGTTCACATAGCTTCATATTGCATTCTAGGAATTTGCAAGTAAAAAACTTGACTTTTCTCTCAAAATGATGGAAAAATTAATCCATATTGGCTCATATTGCATTAGCAATTTTTCAAGCCATTATTCTAAAATTTGCTTTCATCCCTAGTGAGAAATTAATTCACATTAGCTTATATTGCATTCTAGCAATTTTACATGTCATTATTATGAAATTAGCTTTTCCCCCTAATTGCGGAAAAATTGTTTTAGTGAACCTTGACCAATTATGTCAGTAACATTGAGGTCCCTGTGTTTTGACAAGTATGTCAAAATATAAATATATTTGTTTCAAAAAACTAATGGTTTCTGATCACAATATTATTTCAATTGACCTCATAATTTCACAATATAATGAGCCAAAAATTAAAATTGGAAGTCACTCTAAATTTTTCTTTTTACCAGAGAATCAATGAAGCAATATATATAGGGATATTTTTCAATATGTGATTTTTTTTCTCACATATTCTCAAAATAAAGCAAAATTTTTTTGTATTACATAAAATTTAAGGCATTACTTGCCATTACAAATTTTGCTTCATTTGTCAATATACTAATTGCTCTTTAAGAGCTATCAATAATCTTTCTCAACCTCTTTTTCTTTATTAAGGCTTAACAAAGATCAATCATTTAGTGATACAACATGTATCCAACTAATGCCATTTTATTTCATACATAATGCAAACACTTTATACTTAATCATTGGTTTATTTTATAAACCTTTTCACTTTCTTTGTGTTGCAATAACAATATCATTATACTTTAGTGGAATAGTGTATTTTCAAAAATTGTAACTATCATGGTTCTCATAATAATCTCAATTATGACTTTTGTCATATTACTTTTGATTTAAGACCATGACATTTTTTTTTTCATCTATTCTCATGGTCTTTGCTATATTTATTTCTCATCCATAATTATGGCCTTTATCACATTCATTTCTTACATCCATGATCAGGATCATATTTACTTCACATTCATGATGATCATGACTATTTTCAAATTAATTTTTCCATTCATGATTATTAACCAAAAAAATCATTAACTTTAAGGAATGATATACAACCAGCTAGACAAGCTTGATAATTTTTTCTCATAATCATTTTTTTTGAGAATACATCAACATGTGATTTTTCATCACAATTTTTTTTTCTCAACGTGTGATTTTTCATAACAACCTTTTTCTTAAGAAGACTTTAACACTCTTTATTTTGCTACTTTAGGAGCATGTTTAAAAAGTAAAATAATGTCTTCTTCAATTTATTTCACATAACTTTGATCTTGCAACTTCAGTGCATTTTATCATAAATTTTTTTGGATCAAACATTACAATACTTACATCTCGTTGGTATTGCAACTTCTGGTGCAATCAACCATAATAATCTTCTCAGTCTAATTTTCAGCTAGAATGTTTTTTTCTTTATAGCTGTAGGCTATAAAATATTTCCTTCACAACTTTTTGCCTTATGAATCAAAATATAATAATATAGCTTCACAAATATGATTTTTCTACATAGCTTGAGACTATAAACAAAATATAAAATAATTATAATATCAAATAACTCAATATCAAATAGTATCAAATAAAAATAATAAGATATATAATCTTACCACCAATATACTTATTTTATTTAGACAATCAATCTCTTTCATCTTTCAGAGCTGTCATGCTGATAACGTGTTGTAAAATAAATAAAGAACAATTACAAATAATCAAATAAAAATGAGACATACTTGAGAAAGAAATAGAAAAATGAGAAGATATTTTATTCTCATGATATTCTAGACTTGTATAAGCCTTGTGTATATCTAGTGTAATCTAAACACCTCTTTATATAGGCTCATGGCTATAAAAGAGGATTAAATTACATTAATATTCTCAATAAATCCAATAGTTATAAAAATTAATTTTACTGGTTACTACAAAATTAAATCTAATACTAATATAAATGTTACAAAATCCTTATAATAAATTAGAGGTTATGATGATATTCAAATACATTTATAACAAAAACTACAATCAAACTATGATTCCGTAAGTACGTAAAGCAATATTCAACTACCATAGAGAAAACTCTAATCTAACTATAATTCAATAATTACGTAAAGCAATATTCAATGACCATTTCTTTACTCACGTGGGTGGCTATTATTTATGGCTAGCAAATCAGCTTCCTATTTATTAATTAGGATTTTCTTGTTAATTAAGTTTGTAGTTTCATATAATTAGTGTGACCATTGATAGCTATTAGAGTAAATACTAAGTCTAGCTGGTACAATTCACCGAGTAGATTAAACGCATTCATTAACTTTTATTCATTCTAGTTGCGATACTTTGCAATTGTTTTCCCACATAAATGTTAACTACAACAATTAATGAAGTGGCCTAAACGGTTCACATCAATCTTTAAAGGGCGGAGATCAATTGCCTTCATCAATTAATCAATAATCTAAAAAAACTCTTACTAATAATCACGATAAATCATTGAATTTCAATAATACTTAAAATATTGATAAAATTATGATAACTAAGGTATACTTTATTTAATATAATAGTTTATTATTTCATAAAAACTTATCTTAATATATATAAGACAGGACATGTTACATACATACACAAGTAACATTTTCCAACCTTAGAGTCATATAGGCAAAATAGTTATATTTTTATGTTTTATTTTAGTTATCATCTTTGAATTTATACAACAGAAAGCCTTACTAAGATTTTAGTCTTATTTATTAATATTTTATCAATTATTTGATACCAAGGGCATTATAGTAATTTTTTCATCAACTTTGGGACATATATCTTGACTATGTTTGCACCTAAAATTAGGCATGAAGCCTAATTAAGCTTGGTTGAATAAATTAATTGTCTCATGTTTATTGAAGTTGTACTAAGTTGGCTAACTGAACTTATAGGGTTTTAATTAATTTAAATGGGTCAAGTCAATGTAGCTTGATTGAGTTGATTAAGCCTACAGATTAATTAAAATTAGAGTTATTTACCTCAAATCGACCTTAATGAATTCAAATTAAATTAAATTGACTAATTAGATTCCTGAGTTAGGTTTAGTTAATTAAATTTACTTAGTTAAACATCTTATCAATTCAATATTAACTTATTGATTCAATTGGATAGGGGTTTTGATTTGTATTGTAATTAATTAAGTCTAATAGACTTTAATTAAATTAATTTTGACTTATGAGGTTAAAAATGAAAAAAATTAGTTGAACTATCTTGTTATATTTTTATGTTTTAGCAAATATACATTTTTTATTTTCTAAGTCAATATTTTAGGCCACATGAAAATAAGCGGCACTTATTCACTAATTTAATGAAGCTAAATTTTTGAAAATAGATTATTTTATCATAGCCTAAGGTTTAACCCACATTAATGTATTCATTTTCATTTTTCCTATTTGAAGCAAGTCCTATTAAAGGTGGGTTAGTCAACTGCCTCCTGTAGCATGAAATAGGACTCAAATTGGTCAAGTCAAAGGGGTCTTGACTGGGTCAAAATTAGCCAACAGTATACTATTCATCTTCCTCATTTAACATTGTAACAGCATGTTTTCCAACACTTTTTCTCCTCATTTTTCTCCTCATTTTTCTCCCATCTTCCTTGCTCATTTCCACCACATGGATCTTCATATCCCTTCTCCAATCTTCCTATTTTTAATTCATCAAACCCACAGATCTTCCTATTTTTAATTCATCAAACCCACAGATTCAATCAACATTGTGGTGGTGGAATTGTGCTCCAAACATTGGTTGAAAATCAGCATGTTCATCAACCCACAACCCCTATACAGGACATTTACAAGGAGAAAAACCATCTCAAAGTGGGCTAGTTGGTCTGTTTTCTTCATTTCCAACCACGACATGACATGCATGTATGTGGGTAGATTATATATGCTCAATGCAGCAAATCTAAGGTAGACATTAGAAGAAACTAAAACAACAAGAACATAAGTTAAGGAAAGGAAAGAAATCAATAAATAAGGTTAAAGAAATAGAGGTACTTGCCTAGTTTAAGAGCAACCTCTCTCTTGTTCTTGAAGAAGATCAATGACACCCCATTTTTCTCTAGCTGGTCACGTTGGAGAATTGTGAAGAGGAAGGCTCTTTCTTGGTCTTTTATGGCCAAGGGAGCCATTTTGAAATTCACATGCATTGGGGACTTGCATGCAATATTCTAATAAAATCTAAGGGTGCATGACAAATTACTTTTTTTTTTGCCTTGATACTTGTATTCTCTTGTCTCATCAAGCCATGCATTGGCTAAAAAGGTGGCCAAATGAGAGACCAATATTTTTAGTCATGTGAATGTGACACACCTCAATTTACGAGTCTGACCTCAAGTTGCGTGTCTGATAGTAAAACTCAATTTTCGTACCGCCAAATTGTTTGAAGTCCGATTTGAGCGGTCAATTGCATTGGAATTGTAACAAAGTCCCGATCGATTTGGTACCAATTTCATTTCGAAATCCTCAATAATTCGAAATTTGATATTTTACCCTCTGAACGGTCTAAGAGTTGTCACAATGAACCAATCGACCAAAAATGTACAACCAGTAACGTTAAAACAAATTGACATTAGGTTGAACAAGAAGGGTGATTTTAACTCACGAGTCAATAACATTAACTGAAATTGACAGCGGGGTCCACAATTTTTTGTTTCCACCTTAGATATACGGCAGGATATCACAATTCTCCCCTACTTAGAAAAATTCCGTCCTCGAAATTTATACGGTAACCTGAAACTCTAGCTAATATGCAATGCAATCACTAGTCGACACTTGTAAAGGAATTAGAAGGTACCTTGAGTCTCAAATAGCTTGGGATAAACTCTCGCATTTCTGCTTCTTGCTCCCATGTCACACTCTCAACACCATGGTGTCCCCACAATACCTTTATTAGATGAATGACCTTGGACTTGTTCCTTCTTATTAGTTAAATTATCATCTAGCCTTAATGGCTGCCAGTCAATAACATGGGAAGGGTCTCGCATGTATTTTCGCAACATGGAAATATGAAGTACATTATGTATTGTTGATAGTTGTGGGGGTAATGCAAGGCGGTATGCTACAGGTCCAACCTTGTCAAGGATCTGGAAAGAACCAACAAATCTAGGAGAAAGCTTTCCTCGCTTACCAAACCTCAAGACACCCTTTTGTGGAGAATTTCTCTAAGATTGTAGCCCCCTTGACCCAGTTGAAATGGAAAGATGCTCGTTTTGATTGGGATGATTACTATGAGAGCACTTTCCAGAAGCTTAAGGATCGCTTGACTACGACACCGGTGTTAACTCTACTTGAGTCTGGAGTACCCTTTGTGATTTATACTGATGCCTCCTTGGAGGGACTCGGTTGTGTCTTGATGCAGAATGGTTGTGTTATAGTTTATGGCTTTAGGCAGTTATGAATGCATGAGCAAAACTACCTTACACATGATCTAGAGTTGCCAGCTGTGGTTTTTGCATTGAAGGTTTGGATAGATTATCTTATTGGAGAAAAATTTGAGCTTTTCACAGATCATAAGAGCTTGAAGTATCTTTTCTCTCAGAAAGACTTGAACTTGCGCCAGAAGCGATGGATGGAGCTCTTAGCTGAATATGATTTTGATCTACAATACCATCCGGGGAAGGCTAATATAGTTGCAGATGCTCTTAGTAGAAACCCCAAGATTATGATGGCGCATTTGATGATTCATGAATGAAGATTGTTAGAGGCAGCGTCAGATTATGATCTTCAGCATAGGCTACCAAGGGCAACAACATATGTGTCTTACTTATCCATCAAACCGACCTTGATACAAAGTATTATTGATGGACAACAAAAAGATTCACATTTGCTTCATTTATGTGCAAGAGCTGATAAGGAACCTGACTTTATGTGGAAAGTGGATGAGGATGGTAGTCTACGATATAAGGGTAGATTGTGCGTTCCATCCTGGGAGTACCAAAATGTATAAGGATGTAAGGAGGCAGTTTTAGTGGCTCGGTATGAAGGGTGACATTGATGCTTTTGTAGCAAGATGTTTGACCAGCCAGCAGGTTAAGGCAGAACACAAGCGACTAGCAAGCCTTCTCCAACCTCTTCCAATACCTCAGTGGAAGTGAGAGCATATTACCATGGATTTTAAGAGAGAACTTCCTAAGACACGGAGTGGGTTTAATTCAGTTTGGGTTATTGTGGATCGATTGACCAAATCCGCGCAGTTTTCGCTAGTCTGAGCATCTGATAATTTTGATAAGTTGGCATGATTATATCAAAGGGAGATTATCAGGTTACACAGTGCACCAGTATCCATTGTATCTGACAGAGACCTTAACTTCACTTCTCAATTTTGGCTTAGTTTACAAAAAGTTTTGGATACAGATCAACACTTCAACACAGCATACCATCCCCAAATTGATGGTCATTCCGAGAGAGTGATTTAGATACTTGAAGACATGTTTCATTCTTGTATTATTGATTTTGGAGATGGATGGGAAGAACATATATCATACATAGAGTTTTCCTATAATAACAGTTTCCAGAGTAGTATTTGCATGGCTCCATTTGAGGCTTTGTATGGTAGGCCTTGTCGATCACCCACATGCTAGTCTGAGGTTGGAGAGAAGCAGTTGGTAGCTCCAGACATGATTCAAGAAGCCAATAGAGTGGTTAAAATTATTCGAGACCGATTGTGTACTGCACAAAGCAGATTGAAAAGTTACTCAGACACTTGACATGAACTGCTCTTAAAAATGGGTTATTTTTTTCTTTCCACAAATCCGTGCGGCACTATGTGTGCATCCACATCCACATATAGCAAGCCTAACATCCCATCATGCCATATTGCCAATAAAGAGTACGACTAAAAACTAAATATCATCCGTAGTGGAATCTAAAGTAGTTATACAACATGGTACTGTAATTAAGATCGAGTTCAATGTTACGGTCCTATGGTGGCAAGAAAAAAACTAATATCATGACACCATAGTTAGAAAAAGAATCAAAAGGTATCCATACCTAAAAAAGAAAAGTCAAAATGCTACACGCTACACCCCAGGCGGTATATCGACGTAGTTGTCAACTGCAACTGGCTCCTCCTCACCCGGATAGTCGTAGTAAAAGCTGCCTAGTGCCTCTGTCTGAAGCAGGAGGCCCTCAACCTCCTGAGTCTCAGTCACCACGTTTGAAAAAATGATAATTTCGAAAGAAGGGTCAACCTAAACCCCCGTGGCTCGCAAGTAACTACCACTTCTAAAACCCACTCACTGGGGAAGGGAAGGAAGAAATTGTTATCTGAATGAACCCATGATATGAATGTTTTGATGATTCCAAATATCTTCAGTTTGTGTATCTAATGATCTTGTCAAGTGTTTTAGATTTATGAAGAATCAAAATTAAGGAACTGTGCTTACAAGCCTATTGAACATTACAAAGTAAAGTTCCGAGTGTATGTGTACTTAGAATGTAAAGTCTATCGATCAACTTACTCCTAGTAAGATTTTATCGTTAGCATATTTTGATCGTACCTTATGATTTCTAAAGTATTTAATTTGATTAAGAGAAATAATGATGTTTTATCGAGCTTTAATTGAGAAATAAAAAATAGTTTTTGTAAAAAGTCTTTCAGGATGCTAAAGTTTTAGCAGCGCCCTCCAGGACCTGATGAGTTAGGATGCTGATAAAATATTAGGAAGCTCAAGGTTGAATTGAACTGATTAATAAGGATGCTTACTTCTTAGTAGCAACCTTTCTTTTATCAACCTTTAAGAATGTCAGGACGCTGACTTAGTTTCACCTCGCTGAAAGTTCTTTTTGTCTTTAAGTGATTTCTATCTTTAAGGACGCTGATAAGTTATAAGTTGAATAAATTATCAGGACGCTACTTGTGTAAGAGCGCCCTCATCTTTAGAATCAACTTAAATAACTTTCAGGACGCTTACCGTCCGTCAGCGCACTTAACATTGTTTTAAAACTATTTTTAATAGTTCATGACGCTTACTCTTGAGTAGCGCCCTCGTGTGTCAAATGTTTTAAAACAAAGCAGGATGCTTACTGCGAAGTAGCGGCCTCACAATTTGAGTCATTCAATTGTCAAAGTAAGTTAGAATGTTTACTATTAAGTAATGCCCTCATTTCATTGTTCAGTAGGACGCTGATGTTCTATGAGCGCCATCAAAGGAACAAAACAACAAAAATGATGTTTTTACTGTTTTTACGTGTACGTCCTTTTTGCCATCTTTTCAGAACAACTTTTTGTACAAAATCAATTTTTTATATTTGTAAGAGATATTCTCTGATTCACGAACCACATCTTCTAAAACTTTCCTTATTCGTGTATATGGAGAAAATCAGAATATTCATGAAATGTGCAGTTGCCATTTTCGTGATATATTCTAGCTGTCGTGAGTAAACGTTCATATTTGAAATTCAAATTCAAACGAAAAACAACTTCATGTTTACAAGTCTATAAATACAGACACTTAACAATTTGTTAAAACCATCGAAAATTCTCTGAGCTAAAACACTTTTTGAAAGTTAGTCGAATTTTCATCTGGTCAAGAAAACGTTTAAGTCACTTTGTTTTCAAAGAGTTTACTTTGAGACTTTACCTACTCAAATGATTTTCATACTGAGCTAACATTCCATCTATATCTGAAAATCTATTTGGAAGTTTGAACTGTTTTCAGTCAAATCGTTCAACACTGTTTTACTTATATCATTCTTGCTAAAAGAAAAATTTGAGAGATAGTTCATAGGATACAGTTGTACTCAATTTCATATCTTGTATACTGTATCAAGGTTGTCACAGTAGTTAGATAAACTACTGAGTTGATATTTTTTAGGTATTCTCACACCCGTAAGTTGAGAAAGCATAGGTTGGTCTCACACCTGTAAGCTGAGCAGTGCAACGGTTGTTCTCACACCTGCAAGTTGAGAAAAGGTGTAACGGTTTGATTTTCACCTGTAAGAGAATCCCTTAGTGATAAGGTTCAAAATCCTAACTGAGGAGGTTAGGTAGTGGACGTAGGCAAGTAGCCGAACCACTATAAATTGACTGCGCATATTTGATTACTTTCTGCACTTTAATTTTTGCCATTGTAATTGCTTTTAAATGGTCTAAGTGTCCAATTCACCCCCTCTTGAACAAATCTGGGCCAATAATTGGTATCACTGACAATGTTTCTCTTTAAAGAAACTTCACAATTTATTCGATATCAATGGCAATGACCAGAGGGACTGTCATAGAAGTAGGTCAACCATTAGACAGACCACCTTTGTTCAATAAAGACTGGTTTGAAGATTGGATGAATTTTTTTTTTCAATCTAAGGATATCAGTCTATGGGAAATGGTTGTAAATGGCTACACCATGCCCAACAAGCCTATTGAGCTATGGACGGATAAGGAAAGACTAAATGACAAACTTAACGCTCAAGCTGTCTATGCCTTGTACTGTTCTCTACCCCGAGGAAAAAGTAGAAAGGGAGTTCATCTTGAGAGTGCCATGGAGATTTGGGAAACACTCAAATCACTTCATTGTGAAAAGATTAACATTCGAGATGAAAAGCTCAAAGAGTCTGATAGACTATTTGATGCCTTTGAAATATCAGAGAATGAACCTCTCGATACGGCATGCAACAAATAGCAATTTATTCTTGATGGAATGAAAAAATTGAATCAGGAAATACATGCAGAGATATCTCTAGTGTATTTCTGTGATAAGCTGACTATGTTAGCCTAATCTGTTGAACCATTGGAAATGAGTTTAAAGGAGTTCTGTGATCTCCTGCAAACCGCGGAAGGAAGGGATGAGACTAAAAACCCAGTTGAAACGTTAGAAGAACCACTCATTCACTTTAGGGTTTTAGAAAGTGAGTCTGTTCACGATAACCTGCAAAGTTTATAGGTCATGTAAATGAACTTGAATACTTTGGAAAAACCATATCTCATTCTACTTTAGTATAATATTTTTTAACAGTTTTCCTGAAAATTGGAAATATTAAATAGATTTTCTAAATGAATTTTCAAATCCATTTGAAATTAGTTTTCAAGAAATTGATTACATTTTGAGTAGGTTAGAAAATTCATCTGAGAGAGAAGACATTCTTGCAAATATACCAACCAGGAGCGGAAGTGAACTGGCTGATGATATATACACACTGTGTTATCAATCCTCAGCAAGCTCATCAAGGATGCTCAATGAAAGATCTCCTGATAGAATGTCAAAAAAAAAAGTCAGCATGGAAAACGAGGATAATGAATTATCTCAACTGCTTCAAAATGAGACAGAGTGCTCAAGTTGAGAACTTTGCAGTACCTTGAGGTAAAAATAAAAAATATGCAAAGGTATAAAAATCACACTCTTTTATTCTATTACTAGAATATATTCATTCGTGACCTTTTGAAATTAATGGTTATTTTTAATCACGCGATGCTTAGAATGTTTAAATATTTTCTCTCATGATTAAAATATTGACTGTTAATGAAATATAATTTGCGATATCATTTATTCAACCTTACGATACTTGAGTTTATATTAGTCAAAGATGCTAAATATTAGAGTTTAAGTATCAATAAGGATGCTAACAGTATTTGAGGACGCTAATGTGCCTGATGCCATTAGTTGTTTCAAAACCACTCGTCAGAAGGTGCCTAATAGTTCTAGTCGATTAAGAACGTTAGTAAGAAGAAGGATGCTAATCGGTCAATATTGCCTATTAAATTAAACCGCCTTTTAAGAATAGGAAGCGACACATGCTAATTTGTGTCAGGAGTGAGCTTATCATTTTCTCTCTATAAAGCCAAACTTTTTGTATCCTAGCAATTACTTTTCACCTTTTGTGCCCTAGGATGCTTCGAAGAACTTTTTAGGAATCGTTTCAAATATTACCGCTAAATCTTCATCTTTAACCTTTGGTAAATTATGTTTGTTCTTTTCTGAAACTTCTAATTCCTACTGTTTCAGTATTTGTTTTGTTGTTTCAGTTCTTCATATTTGTTTTAATGGCGCCCAAACCCGACAAGCTTCGCCCCTTTTCTGCAAGAAAGCGAGCTGCTTCACCATCATCACCTCTAAAAAGGAGTGTGAGACCAAGAACTGAACCAACTCAAGCCGAAATGGCTGAGGAACCCACACCATCTGTACCCACACCTCCTATTGAGACCACATCTGGACCATCTCACCCACCTTCCTATTCTCAGATGAGAAGATAGGGAGATAAAGCCGGAAAACTCATGTACCGAGCTGTAATTGATGGAGGCTATGTCGATTTCGATTTCTTCATTAACTCCCATTTGGACATTTTATCTCTATTTGAATTCCAAGGCTGGATCGATTTACTTACCCTCAATTCAAAATGGTGCCCAAGTCTCGTCAGCCAATTCTATTCAAATCTGGTTGATAAACCCGTCTCTGAATTCTCAAAACAATCTATGGTAAAGGGAAAATCTGTTGAGATTTCTCTAAGATTCTTTTCTGAAGCATTCTCCTTGCCAAATGATGAAAGTGCCCACATACTTTCATTCACCAAGAATAAAGTCCAATATCCAGGCTATAACAACCTTTCTGCTCTTAATCTTATTTCAAGTAAAAAGGACCACTTGAGTGTCGACAAGAAACTTAAAAAATCAATCTTTTGAACTTATTCCCAGAATTATCCACTACATCATTACCCACATCATTCAGCCTAAGTCCGGCAGCAGGGGTAATGTGAATGAATTAGACTTATTCTTGATCTGGTGCATTCTGGAAAAGAAGAAAGTGAATCTCGCCCACGTTCTCATGCATGTAATGAATACTGTGGTTAGTAGAGGAGGAGGTCTGCCTCTGGGTATGTACCTCGCCACTTTGTTCGAGAAATGTGGTATCGATTTCAGTGGAGAAAGCTTCAAGGAGACTAGCAGATACATTTGCATTGGTCAAACCACTGTGAAACTGATGAGATACACTTATGTTCCTGCATTGGACAAATGGCTTCCAATGTCAAAAGTTCCACTTGAGGGAGAATCCAGTGGAAAAGATATAATAAGAGAATAAGATGTCTCAGCAATAGAGAAAAAAGCTGCCCAAGCTTCTACTGCTCCAAAAGAACAGGCTATCCTAAAAGAAGTTGTTCCCATAGCTAACATTGAACATATTTTAATTGATGATGTGGAAATTGAACATGCAGAGCAAGCTGTTTATGCTGAAGAACAGCTGATGGAAGTGGTGATCCAGATTGCTCAGGCCGTTGTTGAAGAACATCTGCATTAGTCAAAAACTGCTGATGCAATCTTGGAAGATATCACCAGAGAAAGAGTCAGTGCGGACTCAGATAAAACCATCTCCAGACCACCATCTCCGTTTAATATCCTTGTATCAATGGAATCTCAAGACTCGCAGAAGAATGAGTCTGATGGGGTACAAAGTAAGGATTCAGAGGGTTATGATTTGGTTATCATACCCTATCAGGGAGATGACATGAATGAAAAGGTTGATGAAGAGGATCATGTTGAAGATTTTCATGAGGCCAATGCTGAATTTACAACAGAAGATGATATGGAAAATGTTCATGCAGTAAGCTCATCTGATCAAGAGTTGCCTTCCTATCCGTTTACAAAAGGGCCAACTGATGAATTCTTCAGAGAAAGAAAATTTTCTAAGAAGAGTGAGAGAAGATTGGATTTTTGTCATGTCTCAACTAATGACTCATTTGGAACAGACCAAGTTCAGCTGAAGAATGAGACATTGTCAGAAGTCTGAGAATCTCTGAAATCTAAGGAGAGAGTTGAGATTAATGAGATAAAAGAATTTAACTCTCATATGATCAAGAAGAATATTCAGGCGGAGATGCGACATATCAAGAAATTCATAAATGCCTTTGTTGTTGCAGTTTCCTCGAGATTGGCAGCTCCTCAACAACCTCCAGCTAGACCTCAAAATCCATAGAGTCGCACAATGTCAGCTACGCCAAGTCGTGCTGCCAGTGCTATAATTGAAGAGGCTTTGAAAAAGATTCTATGAAGAAATTCAAAGCTTGAGACGAGCTCAGTGAGGTCAAGCAGGATAAATGAAGCTTACATGCATAATAATAAGTACAGAACAACAGTCATCAGAAAGTTATGCCACAACAATACAATCAAGCAATGATATGGATGTAAACGTGGTCACACGGCATCACAGGTCGGGCATCATGCACTCGAAACCTGTGATCCGAGGCACCAATCCAATATCTAGCAACTCAGAGGTCTCATGAGTTCTAGTGCTAACTAGTGACAGTGACAGTGATACCTCTGGGTCCAGCGTAATAGCCTAGCACACATTAATGATGATCCCCATGGTCCAGCGTAACGGCATAGCACCCATGGTTATAGTATATACCATTTTGTAAAATAGTTTTCACGCATGAAGTAAAACATGGTAGCATTTATGATGCATGATGCTATGTAAATTATCATTAGACAAGTAAGAGAGCAAACCTTGCCTTCATTCCCGACCTTAACACGTGTAATGATGTCGCCTTGACGAATCTTCCGTCGAACCACCTATCTTCTGAAAGCGCAAGAAAAGAGAGAGAGATAGAAAAAAGTGCAAGAGGGAGAGCAAGAGGGAGAAAAAGAGCGTGAGTGAGAGAAGGTGGCGAGGTGGAGTGACAAGGGGGGCAACCCCTATTTATAGGGGTGCCCCCAAGGGCTGGATGGGGGCTCGGCTCCCCATGCGAACGACCTTTTTCTTGGGACCGTCCACTTTGGGGGTCTATATTTTCTTCGAGGGGGGCTTTCCTCACTTATTGAAATTATATTTGAAGAGTTTTCAGGTAGTTAAGTTAGTTTTTACAGTAGAAAAAGTGGGGGGTGTTACAAGTATGCTACCTAATTTTAAATTTTGAGGACGAAATTTATTCTTAAGTTGGGGAGGTTGTAATGACCCTCAATTTCATAAAAAGAGACCCCAAACTTTTAATGTGATTAGGAGTGTGTGTTGTATGTTTTTTTATGTTTGATGTGTGTTTAGTAGTGTAAATTTGATTGGGAGACCAATCGGAGGAAGAAATAGGTGAAAAAGTGCGAAAAAGGGTAAAATAGGCTTAGGAGCACACTCCCGAGAGGGGAGAAGAGCACTCCTCTGTGCTGGAAACAAATGTGCTCCTCATTGGGAGAAGCACGCTCCTTGCGAAACCCGAGAACTAGGAATTTTCAGAAAAGGGAGAAGCAAGCACCTTGAAGAGAGAAGCGCTTCCTCATGTTAAAATCCAATTTTTTTAATAAAAGTCGGTGGGGCTGTGTGTGTGAAATAAGACATCAAACCCGACTTTTTGGTCATTTCATCAAGAACAAAATGAGAGAAAGGGAAAAAACGGGTTATGGAGTAAATCTTCACCGAATCGAAGTCGAGGTGAATCATTTCTCCAATTTTTATCCATGAAATTGCTATTTAGAGCAAAAGGAACCTTTCTAACCGTATAGATTTCATAATAGATGATGATTTGGGTGATTTCCAACTTAAGGTTTTGATGTTCTTTGTTGCAAAACGTTTGGAAATGGTGGGATTGGCATTCCCTAACCTAAATCACAAAGAAACCATGAATTCTAGAGTTTACACTTCAAATTCGTGGTTGAGATATTGAATAACCTAAATTGAAGTGTAGAACTAGCTGGAAATTGGGTAAATGACATTGGCAACATGTAGAATTAGCTTAATTAATCATTTATACTATTTCTAACATGGTATGGTTTGTAATTAAGTTTAGATGTGAAATTGGAAAATTTTCTATGGAAGAAATGGTGGAATGTTGGGGATTTTTGTGGGTAAATGTAATAAGTTGGTTATGAGATTGGAAAGAGATGTTTGACAATAGTATTGATCTGAATGTGGTGATATTTGCAGGTTTGAATAGAGGTGTGGAGTGAATTGATAGTGTGGAAGTTGTGAGTAGAATTTCAATCTTGCTATTCATTTATATCATCCTATATATATTGATTGCTTGAAAATGAATGTTTTATTGAGAATTTCATGGTGTGCATATGATGAAGAAAACCCTTTGTTGATTTTTAGTGGTTTATAGTGAAAAATAGATCTTGGATATACCGAGTAGGATGTGAATTCCCTACAAGGAAATGATCATTTATTCCAGTAAACTTACTAAATGTGAATTAAAGGTGGGTTTTTAGCATGTTTGTCTATTGCTTGAATTTGAGTCATTATTTAGTGTTCCACTGCAGAGTCTTTTTATGATTTATATTGAGTTGATGCCTTGGGGAGATCGGGCTAGACTTTTAACAAAGTCATGAATAACTTACGTTGGATCATTGAATGGACTTTATATTCACTGCCACTGACAGAGTTTCAAATTGAATTAGTAAAACACATGTGACCTAAAGTTGAGAAAACAATTTGAAAGTGTCTTATCAGTCTTACGCAAAAGAAAGATGCAACGCAAGTCGGGCAAAAGAAGGAGGTAAACCGCGTTTTAGTGCAAATGAATCGCATTTCATCTTGAGCATGCATTATAAAGTCTCGTCGGCCCAGCTGGAATGCGTTTCAGTTGACTGAAACGCGTTTCAGCACCCATTTGTCACAAAATTGGGTGCTCGGCCTTGGTGAAACGCGTTTCACTAGGCTGAAACTAGTTTCACCCTATTTTCCTCATTTTTTAACTTTTAACTTGTTTCTTCGATTACTCGAGGAAAATTTGGTGTAGCACGCATTTTGATCACACTAGTATCACTTAAGATGATAAGTAGGCATTTGAAACCTTTATTATCATAATTAATTTCTCAAGTTAAGCGAGAACAGTGCCAATGTTCTTCATAAGTCCGTTTCCATGAACATGCCTAATTCTCTTCGGATTAAAACAAATTGATCCTTAGGCAGAGGTTTCGTGAATATATCGGCTAATTGATCTTTAGTTTCTATGTGTATGAGCTTGACATCACCTTTTTGCACATGATCTCGAAGAAAGTGACGTCGAATCTCGATGTGCTTGGTTCTTGAGTGCAACACTGGATTTTTGGAGATATGAATTGTACTGGTGTTATCAGAAAAGATATTCGCTCATTCAACATGAAGTTGGTAATCGGATAGTTGTTGTTTCATGTATAAGACTTGAGCGCAACAACTTTCGGCTGCAACGTATTCCGCTTCGACGGTAAATGAGGCTATAGAGTTTTGTTTCTTACTGAACCAAGAAATCAACGAAGCGCCTAACAAGTGGAAAAAGCTAGAGGTACTATTTGAATCAACTAGACTACTTGCATAATCATAATCACTGAAGCTACGAAAATCGAACATTGTACTCCTGTTATACCAAATTCCCATGTCTAGTGTCCCACTTATGTATCTAAATATTCTTTTTACGCATTTAAGGTGGGATTCCTTTGGATAAGATTGAAATCGAGCATACAAATAGACTCTAAACATGATGTCTGGTCTACTCGTTGTGAGATACAAAAAACTGCCAATTATCCCTCGATACATCTTTACATCTACTGATTTTCCAGTCACATCTTTATCCATTTTGATGGATGAACTGCAAGGAGTGTCACTTGATTTTAAGTTTTCAAACTTGAATTTCTTTATCATGTCTCTTGAATACTCCGACTGACTTAAAAATATTTTATTTTTCATTTGTTTGATCTGTAAGCCAAGGAAGTAATTCCATTCTCCCATCATACTCATCTCAAATTCACTTGTCATAATTGGTGAGAATTCTTCACAAAGTGATTTGTTCGAGGCGCCGAAGATGATGCGTCAACATAAATATGTACTAGTAACATATCCTCACGTTTGTTTTTAATAAACAAGGTCGAGTCTAACTTTCCTTTCTTAAAATCATGTGTAACAAGAAAGAACTTAGTCTGTCATACCATGCTTTGGGTTCTTGCCTTAATCCATATAAGGCTTTGTGAAGGCGATAAACCTGATTTGGTCTTTGAGTGGCTTCACGTATACCTCTTCATTTATAAAGTCGTTTAAAAACACACTTTTGACGTCCATTTGGTTAGCGAGAAATCCCTATAGCAAGCATAAGCTAGTAACATTCAAATTGCTTCTAGTCTTGCTATAGGTGCAAATGCCTCTTCATAGTCTATTCCTTCCTCTTGATTGTACCCTTGTACAACCAATCTTGCCTTATTTCTAACAATCTCTCCTTGTTCATTTTTCTTATTCCTAAAGACCCATTTTGTTCCAATAACTGTGTGGTGACTGGACAAGTTCCCACACTTTGTTTGTTACAAAGTGTCCTAATTCCTCTTGCATCCCTAAAGTCCAAAACTCATCATCTAAGGCTTCCTCAACCTTGGTTGGCTCTATCTGGGAGACAAATGCTACATGTCCTTCACCTCGACTAACAAATGCTCTAGTGGTTAGTCCTTTGGTTGGATCAACTATAATTTGATCTATGGGGTGATCTATGAGTAATCTAGAGTTTTTAGGAGGTTCTATAATGGATTCATTTCTATCTTCCTCACTTGTCTCTTGATTTTCATATTCTTTTAACAGAACGAGGTTCTCATCGTCACCAAGATCTATTTTCTCTAAATCCTTTTCTAATGGCGCTCTTGGGTTGGCTTCATCGAATTTTATATGGATTGATTCCTCAATTGTCTTCGATGATTTATTGAATACCCTATATGCCTTGCTAATAAGAGGAATATCCTAGAAATATGCCTACATCAGATTTTGGATCAAACTTGTCTAAGTTGTCTTTATCATTTAAGATGTAGCATTTGCATCCAAACACTCGAAAATGGCTTATGCTAGGTTTTCTATCTTTCCAGATTTCATAAGGAGTTTTATTTAACTTCTTTCTAATTATAGTCTTATTCATCACATAGCATGTAGTGTTCATGGCTTCAACCCAAAAATATTTTGCCACATTGTATTCACACAGCATGGTCCTCCACATTTCGTGAAGGGTGCGGTTTTTTCTCTCAACAACTCCATTTTGCTGTGGAGTTCTAGGAGATGAAAGATGATGGGTGTATCCTTGTTTGTTACAGAAGTCTTCAAGACTTTTATTAAAAAACTCTCCACCCCTATCACTTCTAATAATAGTAATCTTATACCCCTTCTCATTCTCAACCTGAGAACAGAATTTTAAAAACACATCAAACACCTCATGCTTATGAACTAAAAAGTAAACCCACGTAAATCTAGTGAAGTCGTCCACAATCACAAAACAATATGATTTTCCACCCAAACTAAGTGTACGTGTGGGTCCGAACAAGTCCATATGAATAAATTCTAATGCTCTAGATATGGAGCTCAAGTTTTTGCTCTTAAAAGAGGATTTTGTGTGCTTCCCTAGTTGACAAGATTCACAAACTTTATCCTTCAAATACACTCCTTTGGGGATTCCTCGAGCAAAATCAAATTTAGCAAGTCTAGAGATGTTGTCCATTCCTATATGAGCTAATCTTCTATGCCACAACCATGCATCATTATGATGAATTGCACTCAAACATGAAACATTTTGATTACCAATATCACAGAAATTAATAACATACACATTCTTATCTCTAGAAGCAGTAAAGGCAATACTATCGTTATCATGCTTTACAACACATCTTGTAGCTTCAAACGAAATGGCATATCCCTTGTCACACAATTGGCTAATGCTCAAGAGGTTATGCTTGAGGCCATCAACAAAAAGAACATTAGATATGGTTAAAAAGTTGTTATCTACTTTACCAATGCCAGTGATCTTTCCTTCGGTGTTGTCTCCAAATGTAGCAACTCCTCCATCTTTATGAGTAAGATTCAGGAACTTTGATCTATCACCGGTCATATGCCTAGAGCGCCCACTATCCCGATACCATGATTCATGCTTGGAGCCATTCTACATTTCTTGAAAAATCTTTGATTTTGGTACCCAAAATCCTTTGGGTCCTTGAAAGTTAGCATCACTTATAGTGGATTTTTCTATCCAGGCTAATTGTCCTTTGAGTTTGTGTATGATAGGGCATCTTACTATAGTGGGTCCTTGTCAATTGCAATGATGGCAGATAGGCCTTTTGGTCAGTACATGGTCATAGGTTCTTTGTTTATGTCCTACACTATATCCTAGACCTACTTTGTTGAAAACGCATATCTGTGAACTCAACAACATGTCAAACATCTTCTGTCCATTAATGAATTTGGTCACTATAGACGTTAGATCTTCCACACTTTTTCTAAGTGTGTCTCTTTCCTCCCTAGTCATTTCAAGGTTCACCTCTAAAGCGCCAATGCTCTCAAGATGCGACTTTATTTCCTCTAAGGTTATTTCCTCTAATGCTTTCCTCGCTATCAAAGCCCTTTTCAACTTTGTGGTATTTCTAATTTCCTTTTCTAGTTGACTTTTTACATGACTAAAATCATTATCATCTACTAAATCATCAAAGTCATCAAAATTTTCAAGGTCAGAAAGTTTTACCTTGGTGTTTGCCATCAAACACAGTATTGCCTTCTCATCATCAGATTCTGACTCATGCTCGTTGGATGATGTGTCATCCCATGTTGCCTTAAGAACCTTCTTTCTTTTTTTCGATCATTGAAGTTATTTTTCTTCTTGTTGGGACACTCACTTTTTACATGTCCCGGCTTATTGCACCCGAAACATATTAACTCGTTTGGTTTTGCACCAAACTTCCTATTTTTGTAGAATCTTGAGCTTGGTCCACCTTTTCCTCTTTTTCTTATTATTTGACTTAGTCTTTTAGAGAGCATGGCTACTTCATCATCTGTGTCATTTTCTGAAGTTCTCTTCTATATTGTTTTGTGTCGCATTTAGAGCTAGATCTTTCTTTGTTTTTTTCTCTCTTTTTTGCACACCTTTTTCTCTTTCCTTCATCTTCATCTCATGTACCACCAGTGATCCACACAGTTCATCGAAGGTATTGATAGTTACATATTTAGATAGGATTTATGGCATGTTTTGGGTGTGTTTTAGGATGATTTATACATTAGTTCAGTGTGCTTATGTTAGTTTTGATTCATTTGTTAGTTTAAGAATAAATTGATTTTTATGCATTATTTCGGTTTATTAATTTATATTTTTGATCAATTTAGGTTTCGAGTATTTTAATTACTTGCTTTGAATTGTTATGTAGGTATTTAGATGTGTGGAAGAGAGCATGAATGGCGAACATAACATATGAGAAGCCTAGATGATGTTTCATGAAGAACCCAAGTCAAAAAGTGGAAGAAAATTGGTTAAGTCCACAAGAAAGAAGTCAAGCGGAGCCAAAAAATGGCTAAGCCCATAGACTGAGCACGACCCAGTCTCTAGGAGCCACGGCGCTTATCGCGGTACCAGGTTGGTAGTCAAGAGAAGGCTTTGGGCGCTGCGGCGCTGAAGGTATTTTTAGTTGCGTTTTAGCAACTTGGAATTTGGGAAATTTCAGGACTTTCTAATTTTTACACACGATGAAAGGGGGCTTATTATATATAAAAAAATGGTTTTTTGAGACGGTCACATTGGAAAATAGAGAGGAGAACAATGGTTTGACGGCAGGAAGAAAAGTGAAGAAGAAGATTCGTATTGCAGATTTACATTTTTATTTCTTTAGTTATGAACTAAACCTCTTTCTAGAAGTGTAGATTGATCCAAACTCGAGACTATGTCTTTGCTTTTATGATTTAAATTATTGTTAATAAAGTTCTGTAGTTTATTTATATTTCTCTAGGTGTAATGCTTTTAATCTCCTGATGACGAATTAGATGATCATAGATTTGAGGTAGATGCTCCAAAAGAGGGTACCTTGGGTACGAATCTGGGAAATATAACCTAGGCTATCGTGAGACTCAAAAGGAGATCGACAACCTTTGAAGTAATTAAATGGAAATCATAGATCTTAATGAATTACCGTTGTTTTAGGTTTTCATCGAAAGAGTTAAATCAATACAACGATAATATGCTCTAGTTCTGTTTTAAAAGAGAGAATTAGAAATGTTAGAAATTTTGACTTATAAGCTAAGGAACTGATTTAATAATAATATATATATATATAAAGACATAGTTGAGATTGAGGTGACATCGAACCTCTAGTATATTCGCCGATTGATTTTTCTATTCTATTTTATTTGCATTGTTGATTTCGTACTTAGTTGTTTTAGTTATTGCTTTTAATTACTCAATCATTTGAAATTGGTTTTCTAGATAAAATTAGGGTTAAAACATGGTAGTTAGTGTAGTAAATAACCCTGAAGACGATACCCGATTTCTCATCTGAATATATTATATCTTGGCAATCGTTCATTTGCGGTTTGCGTGCAACAAGTTTTTGGCACCGTTGTCGGGGATAATTACCAGTTTCTACTACTATTGTGTTGGAAACTCTGATTTTAATTTAGATTTTATTTTTAATTTTATTTTTATTTTTTGAAATTTTCTTTCGTTGTTTCTATTGTACAGGATTCGAAGAATTTATGCAAAGGGCAAGTAGCTTTCAAGTATTACCGTTTGTTCCCGAGATCGAACGTACTCTTGGAAGACTAAGGCAAGAGAGGAGAAGAGAAGCTGCAACAATGGCGGATAATCTGAATCAGTTGACGTTGAGGATTATTTCAACCGATTATAACGACAACTATTCCAGCATTGTTCACACTCCAATAAATGCGAACAACTTTGAGTTGAAGCCGACTTTGATCTTTATGGTCCAGCATCACCAATTTGGAGGTTCCCCTATGGAAGATCCAGCTATCCACACCACCACTTTCTTGGAGATGTGAGACACTGTGAAGATGAATGGTGTTCCTGAAGACACCATTAGACTAAGGTTGTTCTTGTTCTCACTTAGGGACAAGGCAAGAGCATGGTTGCAATCCTTGCAACCAAATAGTATAGCAACATGGGACGACATGTATACAAGTTTCTACATAAGTTCTTTCGTCCTGCCAAGACTGCCAACTACGAGCTGAGATTGGGCATTTCAAGCAACAAGAGGTAGAGTCTCTATATGACTCTTGGGATAGATTCAAGGAGTTGTTGAGGAAATGTCCTCAACATGGGTTTCAAGATTGGTTGCAACTTCAACTTTTCTACAAGGACTCTAGTAGACGCGACGGCCAGCGGTTCATTGTTGTCTAAGACTACTCTTGAGGCATTTGGCTTGTTGGAGGAAATGGCCACCAATACCTATGAAGTTCTAGGGGCAAGATCCATGGTGAAGAAGGTAGCCAGGTTACATGAAGTAGATTCCATCACATCCCTTTCGGCACACATTTCAAGTCTCTCGCATCAACTTACTGCACTTACCACTCAAAGTGCACAACCATCTATTGAGAAAGCGGCGGCGTTGAATTTGGGCTATTCGAGCAATGGAGGAGCAAATACAATACATCAACAACCGGGGGTACAATTATTGAAATAATCAAGGTGTGCCAAATCAATACCACCCTGGTGTTTGTAATCATGAGAATTTCTCCTATGCCAATACAAGGAATACCTTACAACCTTCACCGGGTATCTACACTCAAGCACAAGATAAGTAGCCTACTAGTGATGAGTTGATGAATACTTTCATAATGGAGACAAGGGCTTCTATCAAGAATTTAGAGGTGCAAGTGGGGCAGTTGGCAGCATAGATGAGTACCCAACAATGGGGGTCACTACCTAGCAACACTGAGGTAAACCCGAAAGAGCAATGCCAAGACACTTCCTTGAAAAGTTGAAAGGAAGTAAAGGGGGCTGATTCGAGCCTAAGTACACCACCACCACCCATTGAAGAACATGAGGAGCCATGCACTAAGTCTGAGCTGAGTAAAGAGAAGGACAAAGATTCGTTAGAGGGGGAGAAGCCACGTGAGAAGCCATACCGGCCTGGTTATCACATTCATGGATAACCCTCCTAAACTCAAAATGCCTATTCCTTTCCCTCAGCGATTTCAAAAGAAAAAGCTTGACGAGCAATTCGCAAAGTTCTTGGAAATTTTCAAAAAAAATCACATTAACATCCCTTTTGCAGATGCGTTGGAGCAAATGCCAAACTACGTCAAGTTCACGAAGGATGTGATGACAAAGAAAAGGAGGCTAGACGACTATGTGACGGTGAAACTTACTGAAGAATTTAGTGCTATACCACAAAAGAAGCTACCTCAAAAGCTAAAATATTCAGGGAGTTTCACTATACCTTGCACCGATGGTTCCTTTAATTTTAATAAAGCTTTATGTGATTTGGGTGCTAGTATTAACTTGATGCCTTTGTCAATTTTCAGGAAATTGGGGCTTGGCGAGGTGAAGCCAACTACGATATCCTTGAAACTAGCGGATTGATCACTTACATACCCTCGGGGTATCATTGAAGACGTGCTAGTGAAGGTGAATAAGTTCATCTTCCCGGTGGACTTCGTTGTTTTGGATATGGAGGAAGATGGTGATATTCCTCTGATACTCTGGTGGCCATTTTTAGCAACCGGGCGAGCTTTGATCGATGTACAACGTGGTTAGCTTACCTTGAGAGTAAATGATGAAGAAGTGTTGTTTAATATATACAAGACCCTTAAATTCCCATTGGAGGGGAATACATGTCACCGGATAGATGTAGCGGATGTGGTGGATGCATGTGTGACTGCGGTACATGAGGAGGCTACACCGGGAGATCCTTTAGAAAAGTGTCTTGTGAGTTCGGTATCTAGAGATGAGGCCTCTCATGATGATGTCCAACAGTATGCCTTAGCTCTTGAGGTCCACAATCCTTCAAGTACCATCGCCGAAGTAGAAGACATTGAAGTTTCTTCGCCACCCAAGCAATTAGAATCTTCGTCGGAGTTGAAGTCCTTACCGGAGCACCTTTGGTATGCATTTTTGGGTAAGAAGTCTACTATGTCGGTCATCATATCATCGACTTTGTCAAGTGTGGAAGTGGAGAAGCTATTACGCATTTTGAGAGAGTACAAGTCCGCTTTGGGGTGGTCCACAACCGACATCAAGGGGATAAGTCCTTCCATTTGTATGCATAAGATCTTGATGGAGGAATCTTACAAGCCCTTAATTGAGCATCAACGAAGGCTAAATCCACCCATGAAGGAGGTTGTAAAAGCTGAAATAGTAAAGTGGATCAAGGCGAGAATCGTATACACCATTTCAGATAGTTCGTGGGTAAGTTCGATTCTCGTTGTACCCAAGAAAGGTGGTATGACTGTGGTGATGAATGATAAGAATGAGCTGATTTTGACGAGAACAGTGACGGGATGAAGAGTATGCATAGACTACCGGAAGCTCAACAAGGCCACAAGGAAGGATCACTTTCCCCTTCCTTTTATTGATCAGATGTTAGATCAATTGGCAGGCTTCTATTACTATTGTTTTTTCGACGGGTATTCGGGGTATAATCATATAGCCATCGCCTCAGAGGATCAAGAGAAGACTACATTCACTTGCCCATATGGTACTTATGCTTTTCAGCGAATGTCGTTTGGTTTATGTAATGCACCGACGACGTTTCAACAGTGCATGATGGCTATATTTGTGGATTTGGTAGAGGACATCATGGAGATCTTCATGGATGATTTTTCAATTTTTGGGTCCTCATTTGATTTTTGCTTACATAACCTCTCCCTTGTGTTGAAGAGGTGTGAAGAAATGAATCTCGTGCTTAATTGGGAAAAGTGTCACTTCATGGTGCATGAGGGGTTTGTTCTTGGACATTGAATTTCGTCTACGGGTCTTGAGGTAGACAAGGCAAAGATTGGTTCTATTGAGAAGCTTCAAAATCTGAAGAGTGTTAAGGACATAAGGAGTTTCTTGGGGCATGCAGGGTTTTATCGAAGATTTATAAAGGACTTTTCAAAGATAGCAAAGCCCCTTTGCAACCTACTTGAGAAAGATACTCCATTTGTGTTGGACGAGCATTGTGAATAAGCTTTTGAGTTGATCAAGAAAGCTTTGATATCAGCACCTATCATGGTGATACCGGATTGGAGTGAACCGTTCAAGATCATGTGTGATGCGAGCGACTATGCGGTAGGACCGGTTCTTGGACAAAGAAGGGAGAAGATGTTTCGGGCCATCTACTATGCGAGCAGGACACTTGATGGGGCTCAACAAAATTACACCACAACTGAGAAGGAATTGCTAGTGGGGATCTTTGCTTGTGATAAGTTTAGATCCTATATCATTGGGTCTAAAGTGATTGTCTATATCGATCATGCCGCCATTCGCTACCTGTTCGAGAAGAAGGATGCAAAGCCTTGGTTCATTCGATGGGTCCTCTTACTTCAAGAGTTTGATATGGAAATTAGAGACAAGAAGGGGAGTGAGAATGTAGTTGCAAATCACTTATCTTGGCTACAACTAGATGAGCAAGATGATGGTGTGCCTATAGCGAAAACATTTCCAGATGAGCAACTTTATGGGTTGTTTGTGAACCTTCCATGGTATGCCGACTATGTGAATTATTTGGCTAGCGGCGTTTTCCCTCTAGATTTATCATATGCACTGAAGAAGAAGTTTCTACATGATGTGCGTTTCTACCTTTGGGATGAGCCCTTGTTATTTAAGAGGCGCAACGATCATATTATTCGGAGGGGTGTACCGGAGGAGGAAGTGCAGTCCATTCTCTCTCCATGATTGTCATTCCTCACCATATGGTGGTCACTTTGGGGCGGCAAGGACAGCGACAAAGGTTTTTCAAAGTAGGTTATATTGGCCTACATTGTTTCGGGACAGTTATGCTTTTGTGAAGACTTGTGACCAATGCCAACGCCTAGGTACTATTTCGAGAAGACATGAGCAACCTTTGACCAATATCTTGGAAGTAGAGCTATTTGATGTTTTGGGTATAGATTTCATGGGACTATTTCCATCTTCATGTGGGAAGATGTATATTCTCTTGGCGGTCGACTACGTTTCAAAGTGGGTGGAAGCCATTTCCATGACTACAAATGATGCAAGGGTAGTGTTGAAGTTTCTTCAAAAGAACATCTTTACACGTTTTGGCAGTCCTCGAGCAATCATTAGTGATGAAGGATCGCATTTTTGTAATAGGCTCTTTAATGTATTACTTGCCAAGTATGGGGTGCGACACAAGGTTGCCATGGCCTACCATCCTCAAAGCAATGGCCAAGCTGAGATTAGCAACCGAGAGGTGAAGCAAATCCTGGAGAAAACCGTGAATACCAAGAGGAAGGATTGGGCTTTGAAGCTCGATGACGCTGTATGGGCATATCGGACAGCTTTTAAGACACCCATTGGGATGTCTCCATATCGTTTGGTGGTTGGGAAAGTGTGCCACTTACCGGTTGAGTTGGAACACCGTGCTTTTTGGGCTGTTAAGAAGTTGAATTATGATTTGAAGGCATCCAGTGATCAAAGACTTCTCCAATTAAATGAGATGGATGAATTCCGCAAAGATGCATATGAGAATGCCAAGGTATACAAAGAGAGAACAAAGAAATGGCATGACATGATGATAGTGAAGTGAGAGTTCACACCGGGGCAAGTGGTCCTTTTATACAATTCAAGGTTGACCTTGTTTCTGTATAAATTGAAGTCTAGGTGGTCGGGTCCTTTTATTATTGAGAGAGTATTTCCATATGGCACAATAAAGTTGCGTAGCAAAGACGACTCTCTTTTTCTAGACAATGGACTTTGGGTGAAACACTACTATGGACACAAGCATGCGTAAGGATGATGTATCCTTGAAAGACCCTAATTGAGGAGATTGCAAGAAGTCGGGCTGAGGACTTTAAATTAAGCGCTTGTTGGGAGGCAACCCATCAATTTTGAAATTTCTATTTTATGCTCTGTGTTTTATGTTTTTAGTCATTGTAGTATAGTTTTGATTTTCTTACCATTGACAAGCTTTGGTTCTTTTCCTTTTCAGGTTCTAAAGCAAGTTTGGGGGTCCCTATGTGAGCTACATGAAGCGGATGAAGAGCTTATGTGGAGACTTCAACCATTTGGGGTTACAGGGGGTTTTCTAAACCTCTTCTTATTTTCTTTCCATCCATGCTCTATTTTTATTCTTTTTGTGAAACATTAGAGACAATGCTTGTTTTAAGTTTGGGGGGAGAGTTATAATTTTTGACTTGTTATGGTGGAGATATAGAAGTTTTAGATTAGGATATCCTATAATCTTATAAATTCTGATTTGGTTCAATTAATTTTATTTTCCTGAATGGCCAATGATAAGAGAACATGTACATGAAAATGACTCTAAGAGAATGTAGAGAGTAAACTACTTAGTCTGTGTGTTTGATTCAAATTTGAACTCGACTTTGTTGGAAATTCTCTACATATCTAGTGTGGATGATTTTGTGGAATCATGACTTGTTTCGATTGGATATGTGCAAGTAAAGTTATATATATTAGATCTCTAGAAATCCTAGAACAAGTTTGATTATCACTTGAGGCGGAATCCTAGAGAACATGCTATGAAGGAAATGATTTACGCCATGTTTGAATAAGTTTGAGCCAAATAGCATACCTTACTCTTTATTATACCCATAGTTCCCACTTTGAGTATCCTTTTCATTGTTACCTATACACCAAGAAGTTTGAGCTTATCATGTTTAATTTCCCTAGTTTTCAACCTATGTACCTTATACACTTTGATCATGTTGGAGTGTTATTATTTGGATGAAAGAACAATGGGAAAGAACAATGGGAAAGAAAAGTGAAGAAAAAGGGGGACAAAGAAGAGAAAAATGTTGAGTTTTATTGAAAAACAAAATAAAATGGAAAAGAGAAGAAAATGATGCTATGCCCATGATTATGAAAAGAAATAGGTTTCGGGGTGTAGTTATTTTTTGAAAATAAGAAAACAAGCAAACAAAAGAATGGGGACTGGAATGAAAAGATTGACCAGTTAAAGAAAGGGTATATGTGCTAAAATCGGGTTGTTTTTGTTCTATATGTGATGTCGTGGATGTTGTAAAAGATCAAAGTGCTTAAGGTGTTTTGAACCTAATTTTTTCCAATTTTCCCTACCTTTGAACCTTAGCCATACATTACAACCTAAGAAAGACCTATTGATTCTTAATGGCATGTAATCTACATTAGTGGAGAGTGATAGGAAAGATTTGCTTATGGGATTTACTATATATAGCTATTCGAGATCACTTACACTTTATACTTGCTTGCACGTGTTTATGAATTACATTAATGATTTTATGAGATTAACTATATGATGGTGTGTTTGAGAATGGATGATAGGGTTAGGTGAGTAGTTGGATTGAAAATCAAGACATATCTAATTCTCTTGAAACTTTCTGATGAGTTATTGTCTGTTAATTTGATCTTAGAGGCCATAATGATGATATGCACGTTTTATCTTGAATCAAAGTTTAATTTGTTTAAAAATAGGATGGTAGATTGATGATCGAGTTTTTGTTCTATTTTTCCCTTTGCTCGGGACGATCAAAGTCCTAAGTTTGGGGGTATTTGATAGTTACATATTTAGATAAGATTTATAGCATGTTTTAGGTGTGTTTTACGATGATTTATACATTAGTTTAGTGTGTTTATGTCAGTTTTGATTCATTTGTTAGTTTAGGAATAAGTTGGCTTTTATGCATTATTTCAGTTTGTTAATTTATATGTTTGATCAATTTATGTTTCGAGTGTTTTAATTACTTGCTTTGCATTGTTATGTAGGTATTTATATGTGTGGAAGAGAGCCAAAATGGTGAACATAGCATATGAGATGCCCAAATGATGTTTCATGAAGAACCCAAGTCAAAAAGTGGAAGAAAACTGGTTAAGTCCACAAGAAGGAAGTCAAGCGGAGCAGAAAAATGGCTAAGTCCATAGACTGAGCACGACCCAGTCTCTGGGTGTCACGGCGCTCATCGTGGCGTTGGGTTGGTAGTCAAGAGAAGGCTCTGGGCGCCACGGTGCCCAGAGTTATTTAACGCAATGGCGCGGCTCTGCCCGCGGCCCTAAAGGGGTTTTTAGTTGCGTTTTAGCAACTTGGAATTTGATGAATTTCGGGACTTTCTAATTTTTACACACGATGAAAAGGGGCTTATTATATATCAAAAGAAAGAGTTTTTTGAGACGAACACATTGGAAAATAGAGAGAAGAACGAATGTTTGACGGCTGGAAGAAAAGTGAAAAAGAAGATTCGTATTGTAGATTATTTAAAATCTCTACACCAATTCTAGTTTGTTTTCCTTTGTTCCGATTTATGTTTGAACCATTGTTTACCCTTTTTATTTCTTTAGTTATGAACTAAACCTCTTTCTAGAAGTGTAGATTGATCCAAACTCGAGACTATGTCTTAGCTTTTATGATTTAAATTATTGTTAATAAAGTTCTGTAGTTTATTTATATTTCTCTAGGTGTAATGCTTTTAATCTCCTGATGACGAATTAGATGATCATAGATTTGAGGTAGATGCTCCAAAAGAGGGTACCTTGGGTACGAATCTGGGAAATATAACCTAGGCTATCGTGAGACTCAAAAGGAGATCGACAACCTTTGAAGTAATTAAATGGAAATCATAGATCTTAATGAATTACCGTTGTTTTAGGTTTTCATCGAAGGGTTAAATCAATACAACGATAATATGCTCTAGTTCTGCTGCAAAATAGAGAATTAGAAATATTAGGAATTTCGACTAATAAGATAAGGAACTGATTTAATAATAATATATATATAAAGACATAGTTGAGAGTGAGGTGACATCGAACCTCTAGTATATTCTTTGATTGATTTTTCTATTCGATTTTATTTGCATTGTTGAT
Source organism: Paratinospora sagittata (assembly GCA_035771175.1). Lineage (NCBI taxonomy): Eukaryota > Viridiplantae > Streptophyta > Magnoliopsida > Ranunculales > Menispermaceae > Paratinospora > Paratinospora sagittata. The sequence continues at coordinate 24,220,060 of CM069596.1, read as the reverse complement.
TTCATACTTAGTTGTTTTAGTTATTGGTTTTAATTACTCAATCATTCGAAATTGGTTTTCTAGATAAAATGAGGGTTAAAATGTGGTAAATAGCGTAGTAAATATCCGTGAGGATGATACCTGATTTCTTATCGGAATATATTATAACTTAGCAACCGTTCACTTGCGGTTTGCATGCAATAGGTATATTCTCCAAGATTTTTTGCCTTTTTCCTTTCACACCCAAAGGGGGGTGAATTGGGTGTTACCCTTTTAATCAGGATCTTTTTCAAATATTTGAAATATGTGAATAGTCAATAACACAGGAATATAGTCAATAACACAGGAAAATAGACAATGCACAGCGATATATAGTGCTTCGGCTTCCCAATAAGCCTACCTCTACTACCTAGTCTCCCCGACTAGGATTTCTGGAACTCTTCACTAAACTTATCCTACTTCACTTGTAAGGATCAAACCGGATACAAACACCGATTCTTCCCAACTAGCACACTTGCTAGATTTCAATGATACATTGGTTTATAAACAGGAAATTTGCTCAACAAGGGAACAAACTCCAAGAGAAAAGTAAAGTACAACTTTAAATGATTTCTTGCAGGATTTCTCAGCCACTATAGTAATGGAAAACATGCACACCATTAAATCGAGAAATCGAAATGATATTACTTCAAAACAAACCAGAAATGAGATATGTGATAAAGCTCAAGATGATGAACAACTTTTGTTAAGTAAGAAATACCAGAATCTCAGTGCAACAACAAGTATTTTCAAATCTTCAATGGAGGCTGCTTTTAGCTGTAGAAAAAATAACTTCAGAGAAAGATAATAAAAGTTCTTGATATGAAACAAGAATTAATGATTGTTTTTATAATAAAACATGTCTCATAACCTTAAACCTATTATGAATTGCTAGGATTAGAAGTTTTAATCTTGCATTAATGAAATTAATGGCCCACATTGGTTGCTTAAAATTTAAAAATGAGCAAATATGGAAAAAACATGTTGGAGTCCGTTTAAGAAACTTGGAATGCATTTCAGAACACCCGAGAGAAATTAGCATATTTCCATACACTGGTTGAAACGCGTTTCAATTTGCTAGAACGCGTTTCACGAGTCTCGAGATAAAAACACTGATTTTTGTCAACCCAGCTGAAACACGTTTCAGTGAACCCAAGGCAAAAACATATCAAAATGAGATTTGAACTGTTGGAATGCGTTTCACTCAAACTGAAATGTGTTTCACTAGACCCGAGAGTTATGCACACTCTTTGCCTTGTACCTGAAACACATTTCTCCTTACCGGAGTGCGTTTCAGCTTGTCTCAAGTGAATGAGACGTGTTTTTGCTACCGGAGTGCATTCTACAAAGTAGGAATGCATTCGGTGAGTTCTTGGGAAACATTTACATGTCAAGAATACCATTCTTGAACATGTTTAAGTTTTGTGATCGATAAAACGATGAAAACTATTCAAAATGCGACCAACTAGTTTCAAAGTCAAAATATCATGGATTGAGTTCTTTCAAAATAAGCATACATCTGGGATTCACTTTCAAAGACATGCAACATGATCATTTTAAAATAAATATAATGAGAAAATGGTTATGATCATGATCGAAAGAATGAATAACAGAAAAGTTATTAATTCAAGAAATCAAAGAATCAAATACGAAAAGTCTCGAGAGAAACCAATCAAACATGAATGGCTGATCAATCAAGAAAGAAACCTACAACCTAAAAGGATTTAAAGTAATCACAAAATGAAATATTACTACAGTCCATTTGGTTTGATCTCTGGTTGACTTCAGTTTGACTTTGACTTGTCTTTTGTTATCTTTAGCTGGCTTGCATTACTTGCACATTAGAGTTCTTTGGTAGTTGTACATTGGTTTTGCTTTTGGAACTACTATGAGATGAATGAATTGTTTTTGTTTCTGACTTTAAGACTTATAACATATTAATTTGAAACATGCTCAACACATAAGTTAGTTAACATAAAATATCGTTTGGAATCATCAAAAGTGCAAAGGGTGAGGGTCATTAAGCCAACAATGGCACCCAATAATATATCATAATGATGATTCCCATGGTACAACGTAACGGCATAACACCCATGGTTATGAATTTAACATTTTTAATAGATAGCCTCATGCATGAAGTAAGGCATGGTAACAAATATGATGCATGATGCTATGTAATTTATTATTGAACAAGTATGAAATGCAAACCTAGCCTTCATTCCCGACCTTAACACACTTTCAGTAGCGTAACACTTTCTTCTAACTTGGTGAAGTGTGCAGGGACGTAGGATAATACAAAAAGGTCAAAAGAGAACGAGGTCAACGAGGGAGAACTGACGGGACCAACCCTTTCCTTAGGACTGTCCCACTATGGGGGTCTATATTTTTTCCTTGAGGGGGGATTTTACTATTTATTGAAATTACACATGGAGGGTTTCCAAGCAGTTAATTTAGTTTCTACAGTAGAAAAAAGTGGGGGTGTTACAATCCTAGTTATCACAGTTTTATCGATATTTTAAGTATTATTTAAATTCGATAATTTATCATGATTATTCATAAGAGTTTTTCTAGACTATTGATTAGTTGACGAAGGCGGTGGATGCCTGCCCTGGAAAGATTGATCAATGGTCCCTAATCCAAACCGCTTAGGCGACTTTATTATCATACACCGACTCATTTGACAGAAGGTGTTTGAGAGACATAAAGATTAATATTATTCTTAAAAAAATTAAATAATATGCAACTAAGCTATGAAGACGATAAATTAATCATTTATCGAGATTTGATTTTGGCATCATATAGGAAAATTGTATTTCGAGAAAGATAATTTCCATAGAATATTCTACTTATACTTTATATGCATTTACATGCATTTATGCATAGTTTTCCACGATTTATCGATTACTCACACATTGCGACATTAATCAAACTTTCAAATGATAAAATGTGATTAATGATTAAAAGAATGGAGTGATCGAACCCTAGGATACATGTTTGTCTGATAGGCATAGACATGAGGGTCACGCCGACCCTGGATCTCTAGAGTATCTGCAGATGTCGTATCACCGTTTGACCAGCAGAGTAGTGGCTCAACCATCTGACCAACGAGTTAGTGGGTCAATTGCTTGACCAGTGAATTAGTCAGTTCTCATTGCTTCCCAAAGTGTACATCCAATAGGGGTTGTGCTACTTGGATGTTGAGCAGATTGTGAGTGGTTGAGTGCGTCTGGCCAGCGTAGTGGCTACAAGCATTTCATGCGAAAAAGTTGAAGTTGGGAGTAATGGCAGTGTTAACCTATACAGTTCATCACTTAGCTCATCCCTAAATATATTGTGATAAAGTATATTTTGATGATCACAAAAAAAATACTTTTCGGTGCCAAATGTGCGTTTATCAAAAACTTATCTCAGCACCTAAGGAAAAGCAAAAAGTCAAGGAACGACTCGATCAAGGAACTCAAGATCACATCCAACGGTCAAGTTTGTTTCAATCAAAAGGACTTCAACGATCACATCTTGATTTCAATATCACTTCACTCAAACGCTTCGATCAAGCTTCATGTCTATATCACTCGATCAACGTTCAAGACATTCAACTCAGCAATGCTCTTATTGAAGATCTCATAATGAAGAGTTGGATTTAACGGTTATGAGAAATGAGAAATACACAAAGTATTTAAGGTATATCTTTCTCTAATTGTTATTGCTCAAACTATTTATCAAAACTGTCACACCCTGGGTTGCACAGCGTGCCCCCTACCCAGGTGCGGGCGCACCCCCTCGGGGCGAACGCCTAGCCATTATGGATCCATAATATTGTCCCATCTCGGCCAGCCACGCCACACAAGGACGCCGGACACCGAGATCATTTATCCATATTATTCACACTCCCATGAATAATATAGGGCCTCCCCCAAGTTCGAACTCGCAACCTCTTCCTCATAAGGTTAGATTTCGCAACTTGAGTATCCATTGAACCAATGGCTCTTTTTTGCAGGTTAAGAGATAACCTATCCTTTTACTGGTTAAGGACACACCTATCCTTTTACAGGATTAGGATGAATCGATTCTCTTTTACAGGTTAAGAGATAACCTATCCTTTTACAGGTTAAGGACGCACATATCCTTTTACGAGATTAGGATGAACCGCTTCTCTTTTGCAGGCTCAGAGAAAACCTTTCATGATTTCAACCCAGAAATCATTAAGTGAACTACCTTCACTTGTCCTGGCAGTTTCAGTCTAGAAACACACCAGCATTACAATACAATAATGTTGGTTCTAACAGAGTAGAACACTTTACAATTAAGCCCAGTACATAGCATTACAAAGATATGAAATTTGGAATAAGTAATTGTAAGATTAAATACACCTACAGTCCTTTACCTTTCAATGTTCGGTATTACTCAAGTGCAGTTTCGAAAAGCATGAATGATATGATATGTAAATCAGTGCTTCTTCGAAAATAATATATACCAAATAAACATTGACGTATAAAATGAAGGATTGGTGTAAATCAAAGACACAGACAATTTTTAAAATAGATATAGAATATAAGTATGAAAACTTCTAGTTCAATGATCAGTAGTTAACGCAACTACTGATATAGTTTAATACTGTACTTCAGATATGAAATCAAATACAACTGTATATCTTAAACTATTTCTCAAACTTGCGATAAAATATACGATAAAATGCGAATTAAAACTCGGTAGATTTCAAAATAAATATATAGTATTAGATCTTTTGATATACCGTAAAACACATGAAATTAAACACATGCAAATTAGCAAAACATATGTAGAAGATTTATGCATGGTTTTGAAAAATATTTTGAGCAATAACGATTAGAGAAAGATATACCTTAAATACTTTGTATATTTCTCATTTATCATAACCGTTAAATCCAATTATTCATTATGAGATCTTTCATAAGAGCATTGCTGAGTTGAATGTCTTGGACGTTGATCAAGAGATGTACACATGAAGCTTGATCGAAGCATTCGAGTGAAGTGATCTTGAAATCAGGATGTGATCGTTAAAGTCCTTTTGATTGAAACAAACCTGACCGTTGGATGTGGTCTTGAGTTCCTTGATCGAGTCATTCCTTGATTTTTTGCTTTTCCGTAGGTGCTGAGATAAGTTCTTGATAAACGTACGTTTAGCACCGAAAAGTACTTTGTTTTTTATCATCAAAATATATTTTATTACAGTATATTTCGGGACGAACTAAGCGATGAATCGTATAGGTTAACAATCTCCCCATTTTTTATGATGACAAACAAATCGAACTATATCGCTAGTTTGAGAAATAGTTTAAGATATACAGTTGTATTTGATTTCATATCTGAAGTACAGTATTAAACTATATCAGTAGTTGCGTTAACTACTGATCATTGAACTAGAAGTTTTCATACTTATATTCTATATCTATTTTAAAAATTGTCTGTGTCTTTGATTTACACCAATCCTTCATTTTATACGTCAATGTTTATTTGGTATATATTATTTTCGAAGAAGCACTGATTTACATATCATATCATTCATGCTTTTCGAAACTGCACTTGAGTAATACCGAACATTGAAAGGTAAAGGACTGTAGGTGTATTTAATCTTACAATTACTTATTCCAAATTTCATATCTTTGTAATGCTATGTACTGGGCTTAATTGTAAAGTGTTCTACTCTGTTAGAACCAACATTATTGTATTGTAATGCTGGTGTGTTTCTAGACTGAAACTGCCAGGACAAGTGAAGGTAGTTCACTTAATGATTTCTGGGTTGAAATCATGAAAGGTTTTCTCTGAGCCTGCAAAAGAGAAGCGGTTCATCCTAATCTCGTAAAAGGATATGTGCGTCCTTAACCTGTAAAAGGATAGGTTATCTCTTAACCTGTAAAAGAGAATCGATTCATCCTAATCCTGTAAAAGGATAGGTGTGTCCTTAACCAGTAAAAGGATAGGTTATCTCTTAACCTGCAAAAAAGAAACTGTTCTTCCTTTTCTTGTAAAAGGAATATGGATTTCTCCTCATCCCAGAAAAAGGAAATGTGGTTTATGCTTAGCCCGTAAAAGGATAGGATCGCCTTTAACTTGTAAAAGAGCAGTTGTAACGGTTGGGTTCTTACCTGTAAGAGAATTAGTTAGTGGATTGAGAAAATCCTAATCTAGAGATTAGGTAGTAGACGTAGGCTCGGTCGAACCACTATAAATCTGTGCATCACACGTTTGCAATTTAGTCTATGTTCTATTTTGCATCATTTTCCAATACACTTTTGTAAATCACTAAGTTATTGGAAGAAGTTTTTAAAATTTACCATCGCACCCAATTCACCCCCCTTTTGGGTAGACCAACAGGCGGCTCAATCTAGAGTTAGATAATTCAGAGTTCTAATGAGAACCTCCTCACTCGGTTAATAAGAGGAACAAGATACCCTGACTGGGTGTTGTAAAACTAGTCGTATAGCTAGTGGTCGAAAGAAAGTAATTGATGAGACGGGGTTCTCATCGTAGCTAAAGTGAAAACTTAAATAAATGCTAAGGGATCGGATGACAAGGCATGTTATTGATTAGTGTGCTCGATATTTGGAGGATTCATGAGGCACACTGTGTATGGGCGCAAATGTTCTGACATGTCTGCTTTGTATTATGACTGCAATTTTTATTATGATGGTGTTAAATTGGCATACGAAGCATGCATTATTGAGGTATTCTGATTATTGTTTCAACACCATCATACAAAATTATAATTTCTTTATGTATTTTATTTGCTTGTGTTAATTCTCATATTTGGTAAATGCTAAATGATGATTTTTTCTGTTAACCTGTTAACCTGCTTATTGGCATAAATCCTAAGATTTAGATAATTTAATTAAGATAATGCCAAACATAGATTGAGAAAAGAAAATTAATAAGAAGAAGAATATGGATATAAAATCCAAAATTGAGGTACTAGTACAAAATGAAATAATACCTAGAATCATCTTTCATGAATTAAAAGTAGAAACACAATTTAACAAGGAAGACTTCACCAAATCTGAAATTTTTGTTAGCCCAAATATGTGCAAGAGGGGGGTGAATTGGACACTTAGATAATTTAAAAACAATTACAATGACAAAAATTAAAGTGCAGAAAGTAAACAAATATGCAATGTCGATTTATAGTGGTTCGGCTACTTGCCTACGTCCACTACCTAACCTCCTCAGTTAGGATTTTGAACCTCATCACTAAGGGATTCTCTTATGTGTGAGAATCAAACCGTTACACCTTTTCTCAACTTGAGGGTGTGAGAAGACCTGACCTCATTGAATAAAGAATATCAACTCAGTAGTTTATCTAACTACTGTGACAACCTTGATACAGTATACAAGATATGAAATTTAGTACAACTGTATCCTATGAACTATCTCTCAAATTTCTCTTTTAGAAAGAATGATATAAGTATAAACAATGCTGAATGATTTGACTGAAAATAGTTCAAACTTTCAAATAGATTTTCAGATAAAGATAGAATGTTAGCTCAGTATGAAAATCATTTGAATATGTAAAGTCTCAAAGTAAACTCTTTGAAAACAAAATGACTTAAACGTTTTCTTAACAAGATGAAAATTCGACTAACTTTCAAAAAGTGTTTTAGCTCAGAGAATTTTCGTTGGCCTTAACAAATTGTTAAGTGTTTGTATTTATAGACTTGTAAACATGAAGTTGTTCATTTGAATTTGAATTTCAAATATGAACGTTTACTCACAACAGCTAGAATATATCACGAAAATGGCAACTGCATATTTCATGAATATTCTAATTTTCTTCAGATACACGAATAAGGAAAGTTTTAGAAGACGTGGTTCGTAAATCAAAGAATATCTCTTACAAATACAGAAAATTGATTTTGTACGAAAAGTTGTACTGAAAATATGGTAAAATGGACGTACACGTCATAACAGTAAAAACATCATTTTTGTCGTTTTGTTCCTTTGAGGGCGTTCATAAAACATCAGCGTCCTACTGAACAATGAAGTGACGTCGCTACTTAATAGTAAGCATCCTGACTTACTTTGACAATTGAACAACTCAAATCGTGAGGGCGCTACTTCGCAATCAGCGTCCTGCTTTGTTTTAAAACATTTGACACACGAGGGCGCAACTTAAGAGTAAGCGTCCTGGACTATTAAAAACAATTTTAAAATAACGTTAAGTGCGCTAACGGACTGTAAGCGTCCTGAAAGTTATTTAGGTTGATTCTAAAGATGATGACGCTCCTACACAAGTAGCATTCTAATAATTTATTCAACTTATAACTTATCAACGTCCTTAAAGATAAAAATCACATAACGACTAAAATGACTTTCAACGAGCTGAAACTAAGTCAGCGTCCTGACATTCTCAAAGGTTTATAAAAGAAAGGTTGCTACTGAGAAGTAAGCATCCTTATTAATCAATTCAATCCAATCTTGAGCTTCCTAATATTTTATCAGCGTCCTGACTCATCAGGTTCAAGAGGGCGCTGCTAAAACATAAGCGTCCTGAAAGACCTTTACAAAAACTATTTTTGATTTCTTGATTAAAGCTCGATAAAACATCATTATTTCTCTTAATCAAATTAAATATTTTTGAGAACATAAGGTTTGATTAAAATGTTACGATCAAAATATGCAAACGATAAAATCTTGTTGAGAGTAAGTTGATCGATGGACTTTACATTCTAAGTATAGATAAGCTCGGAACTTTACTTTGTGATATTCAATAGGCTTGTGAGCACAGTTCTTTGATCTTGATTCTTGATAAATCCGAAACACTTGACAAGATCATTAGATACACAAACTGAAGATATTTTGAATCATCAAAACATTCATATCATGGGGTTCATTGAGATAACAATCTCCCCCTTTTTGATGATTTCAAATACTCAGATATCATGCAAATAATTATATTCATGTATTAAACATATAACAAATTTAGAATGGCATCTGCATGCATATTAGTTCTATCTCATTTCAATCATAGAGATTTACATGGTGAGTTGCAAACAATATTATATACAAGAATGAGTACAATAACTTAGATAAAACTCCCTCTTATATGTAGCTACCCTCCCTAGAGCTAACTTAGCATTAATATCTACATTTTCTCTTATTTTCTCTTCTCCCCCTTTTGAAAACATCAAAAAGTGGGTAGGCTTAGCTCATACTAGGACCCTTCCCTTTCTTTTTTCTTTCGGCCTCCTTATCCTTCTTGGATCCATTGGAACTAGGTGCAGAATTCTTAGGTTTCCTTGGTGCTTGTGTTCTTGAAGAACCACGTGTACTCTGTCTCACACTACTGACAGATTCATCAATTACAATACCCTTCCTAGATTTTTCAATGAATTTTTCATGAGCATTCTTGGAAATACCAAATTTAAATGGATCAAGAGGTGGACCAGGTTTGAAACCTTTTTCTTTTCGTTCTGCAAGACCTTGAGCAAACTCAGGAGAAAGTGTGTGACCTTCAAATTCTGGCCTGATTGGTCGCTTGCCTTTAGGATCTGGGAAAGTTTCTGATGAGGGATCTAGGGGTGGAGACACTCTTCAACTGATTCTATGCAATGGCTCTTCATCCGATTCATCTTCACCTTCACATTCTAATATTCTAAGAAGATTGTCAGACTCGTGGGGTCCTTGAGGACGTGTGAAGGCTGGAGCCCGTGGTGCAGGTGGAACTTTGACGCCTTTCTTCATCAACAGATGAAAGAGCATTGTAAAGAGTTTCATGCTAGAGGTAATATACCAAATAGTATAATGCATCCTACTATTTATTGCCTTGAAGAGGTCTTCAAAGAAGCCTACTAGTCCTTCCACTCGATCTGCAGCTGTGATGATAGTATAAGACAGATTCATAATGGTTGTGGCAAGGAAAGGCATCTTGTTCTCCAAGTTTCATAGCTTTTCAAACGCACGAGTAACCAAGTCGAGAATCTTGGTTAGTCTATCATCCTCTGGTTGTGTTGGCCTTGCAGTGTCTAGATTCTCTTTTAGACTAAAGATGGCATGCAGCACCGGATCAAGCGATGTCTTGCTCGTTACTTGATCCAAGATAGCATCCAAAACTGATTGTAGAGTTTCAGAAATGGACTTATTTTTAGAGGATTCAGCCATTTTACCTGAACACGAGTGGTACCATGAAAACTGGGAAAAAATCGCTCGAACTACAGATGAACCTGTCCCTAACATGCGGCAATCTAGGTGAAGCCCTACTGCAGTACGTTTCTCTCATCCACCTCCTCCCCCTCCATCCTCTGCACCAGAAACGTCCCAAGAGCTAAGCTTTCAGCAATCCGTCATCAGCATGCTCAAAAGAAGCACCAACTCAATCATTTTTTTGTCAAAGAAGATTGCAGCAAAGAACGCCAAGCTTCTAGCCTTGCAGAACTTCTGTTATGGTTAAGGCATGGCTCCCCCAACGCCCGCTTCGTACGCTTTCCCAACGGGAAACCCGGGCTAATCGTCTCAGACCCCCCAACATATGTCTTTCTCCTCCCTAATGAAGAACCCGGGATCCTACCAACAAACCTACCCACCCCCACCACCACCAATTGACCCGAACCAAATGGGTCTGGTTATATCATGGCTGGGGCCGGAGGTCGAAGACATTATTGATCGGACTTTCTCTAACTTTGAGAACCAATTCGACGACACGTTAGTACCTCCATCACCTTACCTCTTTTAGTGTACTATCTCTCGTCAAAGTTGTTTTACTTTTTTTTTTCTAAAGCTTTAAAATGTACCTTGTTCAAAGCATGAAAAAAAAAGTCATGCCGAATTTTTGCAAGAAATGTTAGGTACTATGTGTGATGTTTGCTTGATTGTTGAGACTACGATTGATAGGTAAACATGAACCGTTATGTTTACCTACTATTAATGAAATTTAAGTGGTATGGGACATATCGAACTCACCAGATACTAGAGAAACCGACGAAATCAACTTAGCCTATGACCTGTGTGCAACAATTTGACTTAGAAATCAAAATTACCTCTAGCATCATTGTGCCCCTAATGGTATGGGACACGAGAACTCAAAGGATGACAATTGTAAATTGGTTGTCTAGTCAAATAAAAAAAGATCGGTCAATAAACCCCTTGACGAGGCCACGTCCCTTATCAACAAGTTCATAGGAAAATGGGACCTGCGAACTTGGAGGATAATCGGAATAGCGAGAAGTGAGCATTAGATTTGTTGTAGAAATTGCAACATATAAAATAAGGGATAACATGAGGTTAAGTACTAGAAACCTGTGACTTGTATTGCTATTGAAAACTTTTTGAGATTTTTTCAAAAATCGAAAGTTTTGAAGGCATTTTTGAAAGCAAAAGATGTTAAAAATCTTAGCCTTTAAAACATAGCCATTTTGGTTTACTGTTTTGTTTTAGGACCCATCTATAAGTACGAAATCATAAGAGTATCTAGACTCTTCCCTGCCATTACCAAAATCTAGAACACTATGTGGATAACACCTATAAACAAATACACAAGAACTAGGCATTGGCATATGCATCATGACCACATTATCATGCACTTGTTGCATGAACTTCACGCTAACCACTAATAGACTTGCAAAAAATGCCAGTCCACACGAGGTTTCACTGAGACCCGAGTTCCTCGCAAGCATCTGAGAAACTGATACCACTAGAGGTCGATCAGTCTGGACCTCTCCCTGCACCCAACATGGCTGAACAAGCCACCAACACAACGAACAGTGCCCCGGTAGTCGAGTAGGCTTCATCGGCTACTCCCCACACCTGAGTAACGAGACCGTTTGATATGAAGCAACTCTTCCTGGGTTTCCTGCAGTATATGCATTCTTCTGGTTAGTAGGTCACACCTACCCAACCACCCACGAGTAGAGCCCAAATGGACAACGAGAAGATGACCAACCAGTTCACAAAGTACAAGTGTTCGCAACCGTTAACTTATGATGAAAGACCTGACGCTGACAAGGCCTACAAATGGCTTGATGAGTCCAAAAAGGCACTGGAGGCCATGGGAATGCCTGATTAGGGTTCTACGCATTCTTTTCTATCAGCAAAGATTACGAAAAAATTAGGACTAGAAACTAAACCAAACCAATGCTCTACATGTATCAACCCCTGTTGGACCAGGTACCGAAATAAACAAAATTTGTCCCAATTGTGAACTTAGAATGGCCGACAAAACATTATTTGTTGACCTCCTTGTAATGAGCGTCACAGGCTTCGACATCATCCTAGGAATGGATTGCTTAACACCTCTACATGCTCAGATTGATTGTTGTAAAAAGCAGGTAATACTAACCCTACTTAGTGGAGAGCTGCTGAAGATCTTTAAGATATAGTTCATGAGAAATACAGTTGTACTTGATTTCATATCTTAAGTACTGTATTGAACTATATCAGTAGTTGCGTTAACTACTGATCACTGAAGCAAAAGTTTTCATACTTATATTGATTATCTATTTTGAAAATTGTCTGTGTTTGTGATTTACACTAGTCTTTCAATTTTTAAGTCAATGTTTATTTGGTATCATATTATTTTTGAAAAAGCACTGATTTTCATATCACATCATTCATGCTTTTCAAAACTGCACTTGAGTAATACCGAACATTGAAAGGTAAAGAAATGTAAGTGTATTTCATCTTAGCATTACGTATTCATATTTCATATCTTTGTAATGCTATGTAATGAGCTTTATTGTAAAGTGTTCTACTTAGAACCAACATTATTGTGTTGTAATGCTGGTGTGTTTCTGGACTGAAACAACCAGGACAAGTGAAGGTAGTTCACTTAATGATTTCAGGATTGAAACATGTAAGGTTATCTCTGAACCAGTAAAAGAGAAAAAAGCTCATCCTCACCTGCATGTAGGAATCTGGTTCATCCTAATCCCGTAAAAGGATAGATGTGTTCTTAACCTGTAAAAGGATAGATTATCTCTTAACCTATAAAAGAGTAACGGTTGTTCCTTATACCATAAAAGGATCACGGTTCTTCCTTATCCCGTAAAAGGAAAACTGTTCTTCCTTATCCCATAAAAAGATCACGGTTCTTCTTCATCTCGTAAAAGGAAATCGGTTCTTCCTTATCCCACAAAAGGAACCTGGGTTTCTCCTCATCCAGGAAAAAAAAAATTTTGTTCATCCTTAGCCCGTGAAAAGATAGGTTTGCCTTTAACATGTAAAAGGGCAGTTGTAACGGTTTGGTTCTCACCCGTAAGAGAATCAGTTAGTGGATTGAGAAAATTCTAATTGGGAGATTAGGTAGTGGACCTAGTGTGACGACCCATACCCCAGACCGCCATCCCTCATGGATCGGTGGGTGGAATTGTCGGGGTGGGACGCCCAACGTAGGCATCGACGACCACCTCAAATCATCCCATGAGATGATCGAGACTTTACAAGCCTCAACTAGACTCTCACATAGAGTCCCCAAAAAAATAAATTCTTGAACTACATCAAACCTGATAGACTTAACAATTCTATATCATCAACTACATGCACATCCACATGATTCCAAAGATATAATCTTCCAAAGCATAAACCAAATAAAAATGATCCCAAGGCATACAAGACAATAATAATGATCATAAAGTCCTCAAATAAACCCAAAACTGTCTAAGGCAACATGCCTGGACCCATCATCAAATCCAAGGCACATGGCCAACATACATCCAGTCCAAGGCCACAAGGCCAATATACAACCATAAATACAAAGTCTCTCACCATCTAGATTCAATAAGTGTTATTTTAATTACATATGTATCAAAATAATTCAAACCATACACATATGTAATTAAGGACATCATACCATACATAAGAGTCCTAGCTTTGGCAATGGCTAGGTCCTCAAGCAAACGCAATACCCTTGCCCTTGCCCTTATCAGTTGAACCTGAAAGGAGATTGAGAGTATGAGCCAACAGTGCCCAGTGAATAGTATTCAGTAGTGCCATCAATTATACATCATAAAAGTCATATATGCATATGCATGAAATAATGCTCATGAGTATGTGAAACATAAAACACATAGTAAAATAAGCATTCTCAATTCCATGCATTTCAAAACCATTCATTTTCCTGCTGTAGAGACCCACATGGCCCTCCCTTATTGGGCTACAACTGACATATTGATAAGTCGAGTTTTAGGAGTTAGTTTGCATGTTAATTTGATAGATTTTTAGGTTTATTTACTTAGTTTTTAGGTATTTTTTATGATTAGTATACTTAATTGTTTTATATGCAATTAGGTTTTATAGGTTTTTATCATGAATAAATGACTTTTTGATACATGTTAATATCATAGAAGTCACATGTTCTGAGTATATTTCATTGTAGTTAATACTTTGATTAATTTCATAGAATTTACATTTGTTTATACTTTGTTTTGTAGGTAAATAAAGAGCTCAAAAGTGGGTTGAAACAAGGTTCAAATGCTGTTCAAAAGAAGTCAAGAACATGTGCAAGAACTGTACAAAAAAGTGGAAAAATCGGCTAAGTCCACAAATCAGCACAAGAAAACCTGAGACTGGGCGCCGCGGCGCCCAAATGCAGAGAGATGGTGCTGAAAATCCATGGGTGGGCGACACAGCACCAGTGTTCACAGAATTGTGGAGTTGCATTTTTTGTGCGAGATTTCATGCCCATTTCGTTCTTTTGACCCACTTAAGTGTAAAACACATTTTAGGGTTTAATGGGAGGAGGATCAAGGTAGAGAAGGAGGTTGGAAGTGTGAAAAAGGAGGCAAGAAAAGAAGAAGAGCATTGGAGGCTTGATGAAACCAAGGACAAGGAGAAGATTAAGCTAACGTCAAAGGGGGATTCGAACCTTTGATTTGAATTTCCTGTAGGTTGAAATGTTTTCTTCCATTGTTTTATTTCTTTTTCATCTTGTATCCATGAACATGAATATGAGCTAAGTTCTTGATCTAGGGGTTTGAATGATTTATGTTTGATTTTATGGGTTAATGTTTATTTATGTGTTATTGAATTAGTTTCTGAATTTATTTGCAAATTCATATGCTTAATGCCTTCAATTTGTTAGCCACTAGTTGAATGTATTTAGATTTGATTTCTTACACTCGAAAGAGGTGTTATCAATTCGGATCCTGAAATTTGTGACCTAGGTTAGTAGTATTGAGTCGAGAGACCTACGAACACCTTTTAAATTGGAAAACATGAATCACAAATCTTTGTTGATTTACACTCGAGAGAGGGAATTAATAGATTAAGTATAGATTTTCAAATTGACGCTCGAGAGAGGTATTTGATTGGGATAGGATTCATGATTTATAAATTTATTAACTAAATCAATAACACAAGCTTTTGAAACCCTTAAAGTAAAACATAATGATTTCAATCCTCTAGAATTTTCATTCATTGATTTACACCCATTTTAAATTAATTTTGCATTAAGTCATTTTAATTTTTTTAAATTTTATTCCACCACATAAAATCACCCATTTTGATCACCAAGATAATATTAAAATCTTAGTAGTTCTGGGCATTGTATTAGTAAAATTACTTTTCCTTAAGGACGAGATAACCCCACTTATCTCGGCATTATAACTTGATAATTTGTGCACTTGCGAATAACAAAATATTCCACATCAAGCTTTTGGCGTCGTTGCTGGGGAACAGTGTCAATTTTACGTTTTATTACCATGCAAATTGATTTTGATCTTAATTTAGGTATTATTTTTGTTTGTTATTTTTTCTCAGTTATTTTTCTCTTTTTCGTGATAGGTTTTACTGGTTAATGCGATGAGTGAGAAGTGCTAAAATTGTACCTCTTGATCCTAAGATTGAGAGCCTCTGGTAGACTAAGAAGAGATAGAAGAGCAGTAGCACAAAAAGAAACCATGGCTGAAGGGAACGACCAGTTGCCTTTGAGCGATTACTTCAAGCTAGTGGTCAACAATAACTATTCTGGGATTGCAAGGCTACCAATCATTGCTAACAACTTTGAGTTGAAGCCTTCCTTGATTACAATGGTACAACAATACCAGTTTGGCGGAGTACCTCAAGAAGATCCAATGGTCCACATCAACACTTTCTTGGAGATGTGTGACACAGTTAAGATAAATGGGGTCCCAAAAGAGCAAATAAGACTGAGATTGTTCCCGTTTTCATTAAGGGACAAAGCAAAATCATGGCTCCAATCTCTACTACCAGGAAGCATAACTACATGAGAAGAGATGCCCCAAAAGTTTCTTCAAAATTTTTCACACCTGCAAGGATATCACAACTATGAGCAGAGATCAGTCAATTCAGACAATTGGAGTCTGAATCTTTATATGAGACATGGGAAAGATTTAAAGACCTACTAAGAAGATGTCCACTGCATGGGTACCAAGAGTGGTTGCAGATTCAAATGTTTTACAATGCCATGACCTTATCTACATGTTCATTAGTTGATTCTGTAGCTGGTGGTACTCTTATGGGAAAGACAACAGATGAAGCCCTCATGTTGATATAAGAAATGGCTTCAAACTCTTATGAACACTCCAATGAAAGGGCTCCAACAAAAAGATTTGTTGGATTGCATGAAGTGGATCAAATGAAAACTTTATCAACTCAAGTGTCTTCACTGCAACACCAAATGACTATTCTCTGAGGAAATCCTTCACCTTCATCTTATTACTCCAAGAGTTTGATCTTGAGATTAAGGATAAGAAGGGTAGTGATAATGTGGTTGCAGATCACCTATCAAGGCTGCAACATGAAGTAAAAGAAGATGAATGTCCAATTCATGAAGTCTTTCCAGATGAACAACTCTATAGAGTGAAGGCCAATCTTCTATGGTTTGTAGATTTTGTCAATTACAAAGTTAGTGGAGTATTACCTCCAGATTTGTCTTATCCCAAGAAGAAAAAGTCTGTGCATGACGTGAAGTTCTACATGTGAGATTATCCCTTATTGTTCAAGCAGTGCAGTGATCAAGTTGTAAGGAGATGCATTCCAAAGATAGAGATTCAAGCAATAATTCATGAGTGCCATTCATCTCCATATGTGGGTCATTTTGGGGCTACACGAATGGCATTCAAGGTGCTACAAATCAGATTCTATTGGCTTGCTATATTTCGGGACTGCTACACCTTTGTCAAGACTTGTGATAGGTGCCAAAGGCTTGGCAGCATCTCTAGGTGACAAGAACTTCCCATGACTCCTATCTTGGAGGTCGAGTTGTTTGATGTGTGGGGCATCGATTTCATGGGACCATTCCCATCTTCTTTTAGCAAGACCTACATTTTGTTGGCAGTGGACTACGTGCCAAAGTGGGTAGAGGTCGTAGTTACAAAAACTAATGATGCGAGGGTGGTACTCAAGTTTCTTCAAAAGAACATATTCACTAGATTTGGTACCCCTAGAGCAATCATTATTGATGAAGGGTCACATTTATGCAACAAGTTATTCAATTCACTCCTTACCAAATATGGGATGAAGCACAAAATTGCCCTTCCCTACCGTCCACAGTCAAATGGCCAAGCAAGAATTTCAAATTGGGAAGTGAAGCAAATTCTGGAGAAGACAGTAAATATTAATAGAAAGGATTGGGCCATAAAGTTCGATGATGCATTGTGGGCGTATCCTATGACCTACAAAACTCCAATTGGGATGTCCCCCTACCGTTTGGTGTTTGGAAAGCCATGCCATCTTCTCGTTGAGCTTTCACATAGGGCAGTTTGGGAGCTGAAGAAGTTGAACTTTGACTTGAAGGCTTCGGGTACTCAAAGATTGCTCCAATTGAATGAAATGGAGGAATTCAGAAATGAAGCCTATGAGAATGCAAAAATTTACAAGGAGAAGACTAAGTCATGGCATGACAAGATGATTGTGAAGAGAGAATTCCTACTTAGCCAACAAGTACTTCTCTACAAATCTTGGTTGAAACTGTTTCCCAGGAAGCTTAAATCAAGACGGTTGGGTCTATTTCAAGTTGTCAACGTCTTTCCTTATGGGGTTGTGGAATTGCAAGGCCACAAGGATGGAAGCAAATTTTTGGGTCAATTGCCAAAGAGTGAAGCACTATCATGACCAAGACATCCGAAGCGTGGACGTGCTATTCCTTCGCGAGCCAAAGTGAAGAAAGAAGAAAAAGTCTAGTTAATGACTATAAACAAGCTCTTGTTGGGAGGCAACCCAACCGGTTTTGTTTTTTCTTTTGTTTATCTTAGTCATTGTAGTATATAAGTTGAGTTTTTACTTTTCACTAATGGCATCTCTTTAGTCATTCCCCAGGTACTCGTTCAAATTTGGAAGTCCCTATCAACAACAAGAGAAGAAAAATCATTGTGGAAGCCTCTACCCAAGTGGTTTAGGGGAGTTTCGTTACCCTTTATCTCTTTATCTTGCTTTGTAGTTGTTTTGCATTGAGGACAATGCTTAGTTTAAGTTTGGGGGAGAGTTTGAATTCTATGTCTTAGTAAAAAAGTTGAGTGCATTTTTTTTGAAAATTGAAATTTTTGAGTTTTGATCATGCCTAAATCCATATTCCCTTATGAACTTTGATGTGATTTGATCTTGTATGTATGATCTATAAAAAGGTTAGCACTTGGTTTTGAACATGGTCTATGAAAAATTAGAAAGTACTCTTAAGTCTGTGTGTTTGATTTGCTTTGCCATGTTGGAACTTTTATTTGACTTCTGAGTATAAAATTATGATCACGAGTTCCACTTGCTATTTAAATTGAGATTTTGCAAGTTAAGTTTCACTGAATCTCACTTTTCAAACTGAACTCTAGAACTTGCTTGATCACTTCTTGCGGCGAAATCCTAGGAATAACACCATGAGAGATATGATTTAGGCCACTTTTGGACAGTTTGAGATATAAAACCCACCTAGTTGTGTATTACCTGTAGTCACCCTATTTTGAGTCTTATATATATTATTCTGTCACCTAAAATGATTAGCGAAGGCCTTTGATGGATATTCCCCAGTTTTTCACCTTTGCACCCTTAACTCTTTGAAATTGATGAATTATAATGGGTTGGGTCGTTTTCATGGGAATTTATGTGTAAATGTGCTATGGAATGAGAATGTATGTGAAAGTGATGAGAAAAGATCAAAATGGTTCAGAATATGTGAAAAAGAAGAAAAAGAAAGATGAAAAAGAAAAATAATGAAAAGAAAAAGTACAGTTCTTCATAAATGAGTGAATTGAATAAGTTTGGGGGAATGTAAAGGGTGATGTGATGATTCATTTTGTTAAGCATGGGATGTTTAAAAAGTGCTATGTATAAGAGATGTTTTGGGTGTGTTGAGCTTCATTTTATATATGTTGTCAAACCCTTAACCAAAGCCTTACATTACAAACTAACAAAGTCCTATTGATCTTAATTGGTGTGAGTCCTACATTAGTGGAGAGAAGTGTAAGAAGCAAGCATATGAAGTTCATGTTTTGTTTGTTGAGATTATATTTTTATCTTGCTTGCATTGGTCTGTATAATTTATGAGTGGTCATGTGAATGATTTCTTGTGCTTGTTTGTCAATGGGGATAGAAGAGAATGCATTGCTTTGCAAATTAAAATTCTTGACAACAAGTTGAAACTTTTGAAGTTTTCCCCGAGCTGTGTTGTGTGGAATGTACGTTGTCTTCAAGATCATGAAAAATCATTTTACAAGTTAAATCTTTGTTCATTTTAGAATATGTGAGAAGTTTGTTTGATCAACTTTCATTTTTCTCTTTGCTTGGGACGATCAAAGTCTAAGTTTGGGGGAATTTAATAAGTCGAGTTTTGGGAGTTAGTTTGCATGTTAATTTGATACATTTTTAGTTAGTTTGCATGTTAATTTGATAGATTTTTAGGTTCATTTAGTTAGTTTTTCCATGATTAGTATACTTAGTTGTTTTATATGCAATTAGGTTTTATATGTTTTTATCTTGAATAAGTGACTTTTTGATACATGTTAATATCATAGAAGTCACATGTTCTGAGTATATTTCATTGTAGTTAATACTTTGATTAATTGCATAAAATTTATATTTGTTTATACTTTGTTTTGTAGGTAAATAAAGAGCTCAGAAGTGAGTTGAAACAAGGTTCAAATGGTGTTCAAAACAAGTCAAGAACATGTGCAAAACATGGGCAAGAAGTGTAAAAAAAAGTGAAAAAATCAGCTAAGTCCACAAATCAGCACAAGAAAACCCGTGGGTGGGCGCCGCGGCCCCGGTGTTTGCAGAATTGCAGAGTTGCATTTTTTGAGCAAGTTTTCATGCCCATTTTGGTCTTTTGACCCACTTACGTGTAAAACATGTTTTAGGGTTTAATGGGAGGAGAATCAAGGTAGAGAAGGAGGCAAGAAAAGAAGAAGAGCATTGGAGGCTTGAAGGAACGAAGGAGAAGGAGAAGATTAAACTACCATCAAAGGGGGATTTGAACCTTTGATTTCACTTTCTTGTATCTTGAAATGTTTTGTTCCATTGTTTTATATCTTTTTCATCTTGTATCCATGAACATGAATATGAGCTAAGTTCTTGATCTAGGGGTTTGAATGATTTATGTTTGATTTTATGGGTTAATGCTTATTTATATGTTATTGAATTAGTTTCTGAATTTATTTGCAAATTCATATGCTTAATTCCTTCAATTTGCTGGCCACTAGTTGAATGTATTTAGATTTGATTTCTTACACTCGAGAGAGGTATTATCAATTTGGATCCGAAAATTTGTGACCTGGGTTAGTAGTATTGAGTCGAGAGACCTACGAAAACCATTGAAATCGAAAAACATGAATCACAAATCTTAAGGCATACTTGATGTGTTGGTTTACACTCGAGGGAGGGAATTAATAGGTTAAGTATGGATTTTCAAATTGACACTCGAGAAAGGTATTTGATTGGGATAGGATTCATGATTTATAAATTTATTAACTAAATCAATAACAAAACCTTTTGAAACCCTTAAAGTAAAACATAATGATTTCAATCCTCTAGAATTTTCATTCATTGATTTACACCCATTTTCAATTAATTTTGCATTAATTCGTTTTAATTTGTTTAAATCTTATCAGCACGTAAAATCACCCATTTTGACCGCCTAGATAATATTAAAATCTTAGTAGTTCTGGGCATTATATTAGTAAAATTACTTTTCCTTGTGGACGATAACCCGACTCACCTCGTTATTATAAATTGATAATTCGTGCCCTTGCGAATAACAAAATATTCCGCATCACATATAGATCATTCACTCGTCAGTGACATGATCCTCCCTTAATAGGGGATGTCCATTTTCATCTCGAGAGAAGTCAGCTTGGCAAACATGCACAAGCCTCCTAGGAACACCTAGGGAACTTAGTTTGGAGCACCAAGCTTTTAGAGCTTCAAAACCATTCAAAATCCAACTCTAGATAAGTTAGCTTGGCAAACATGCACAAGCCTCCTAGGAACACCTAGGGAACTTAGTTTGGAACGCCAAGCTTCTCGAGCTTCCACATACAAATCAACCTCTAGAGAAGTTAGCTTGGCAAACAAAGCTATCCCACACAGACCAACATGGATTCCAATGCAAATCAAGATCCTGTAAGCCATAGATTCACTCACATGTATCAATTACCATGATCATCCATACATAGACACACTAATCATGATCAATTCCTAATTCAACATGTCTATGTGTATCTAATCCCCATCATGAGTTTCCCGTCTCATTATTAACCTCGACATCCGTGTGAATCCATAAACAAGACTAATTCCCAAAAACTAAGACAACACTTAGTCTAGGTCATTCAATCCTAACACAGGTCCAAACCATTCAAAACCATGCAAGATTGATCAAAATCAAGTCAATTCCTCAATTCAAATGAATACATGGCATATGACCCAATTTGGGAAAAAAACTCTACAATAAGCATAAGGCCAAATTGCACTAAGCCATACCAAATTAACATAGGTTCAAACATTGTAAACCCATGATTCCACTCAATTTAGGTCCAATTAAACAATCCCTAAGTCAATTTTATCAATTGACTTGGTTTAGATCAAAAGCCCCAATTTGGGCAAAATCCCCAAAATCAAGCCCTAGGCCGATTTTACACTACAACTAGGGTTTCCAATGGATAAAAATACTTAACACCACATAGTTGACATGCAAGTCCAAAGGAAATCCCTAAGTTCAATTTCTAGGGGTTTATGCCTCTACCCTTAGATCCACCAATTTCTTGTTAGAAATTGGGGAAAATGGTACCATTAGGTTCCAAATCCTCCAAGGAACCCAAATCTATAACATACACCGCGGCCCTAAGGGTTTCCAACAAAACCCTAAACTCTTGCACCACAAAAAGCGTGGTGAAGTTCATGCAAAATGCATTCTAAGTGTAGATCTAGGTCTTAGAGGATAGATTCAACCATAAACAACCATAAATGACAGAAAATCAGTGAACCCTATGTTAGGGTCACTTCCAAACCATGGTCAACACCCTCCTTAGGTCGAAATCAAGCTCATTTACTCATCTACAAAGAGAAACTAGGAAGAAAATGGAGAAATATACTTACTTTGGGAGGGATTTGAGCACAAAATCCCCAAACCCTAGCTTTCTCCCTTTTCTTTTCCTCTCCTCCTCTTTCCCCTCTTTCCAAGCTCAAAAACGTGCAAATGAACTTATTTGGAGTGTTGGTTGCTTAAATAGTCATTTTTGCGCCCACACTTGAAAACTTGCACAAACTGAAAAATTTTGATTTTTCTGGGTTTTCAGGCCATGAAGCGCGCTCCTCTGAGCCCCATATTTTTTTTTTGAAAATTTCATTCATAGAGCACGCTCTTCGGGGTTTTTTTGAAAATTCTGGGTTTTTCTTCTCATGGAGCGCGCACCTCGGTTGTTGTTCAAAAAATTGGATATTTTCCATCGCATAGAGCTCGCTCCTTCAACCATGGAGTGCACTCCTTGGTTGTTTTTCGAAAAATTTGACATTTTCCATCCCATGGACTCCTTCCTTGAACTCCATGGTTACCCAAAATTTCTGAACTTTCTTCTGACATTGTGCGCTCGATACACATTGGAATTTCACGTTTAGCTAGGTGTTTTCTATGTAAAAATGTGTGTCGAACTCGATTCTAACATCCTTGAGTTCATTTGACTCACCAAACATAAAGTTATCATAAAATCAACGCAAAAACATTGGGAATAACATGCATAAAACATCAAACACTCAATCAAACAACAAGGCAAAATACATAGAGTTTGGGCAAAACACAAACAGGTTATGGGCTAGATGAAATCATTTCTAGGGCACTACACCTAGGCTTGGCCGAACCGCTATAAATCATGTGTGTCTCACGTCTGCAATTTAGTCTGTGTTCTAGTTTTGCATTCAATTCTAATA
The DNA here is from genome assembly GCA_035771175.1 of Paratinospora sagittata. Lineage (NCBI taxonomy): Eukaryota > Viridiplantae > Streptophyta > Magnoliopsida > Ranunculales > Menispermaceae > Paratinospora > Paratinospora sagittata. The sequence goes on along the minus strand of CM069596.1, from coordinate 24,196,717 downwards.
CACTCATGTATATCACTTAGTTATTGGAAGAGAAATCTAAAATTGACCATATCACCCAATTCAATTCACCCCCCTCTTGGGGTGGACCAACAATATTTATATGAAATTAGATTGTTGAATGGTATGCATCCTATGTATATATGTGTGTGTGTGTGTGTGCATTCTGTTTTGAGAACATGTGCATGGATTTTATGGATTGGATTTGCCTTGGGTATTTAGAAATAAATACTTGCTATTTGTATGCTTTCCATTTACTTTTCCTTTAGGGAAATGATCTTTCCTGACTAACGAATATAATTGGAAGGATTGTGATGGATGATACATTAGTTTGCACAAATAGCGCGATGGGAGCAGTTTTATGCATGTGTCATCCTAACGTGACCTCCTGTTGAGGCTTCGTTTTTGCATATTATTCATGTAAATGATGCAAAATTATTGTGTTTATTTGGAACCATTTGTAATATGTTTTGCTTGATGCATTTGGTGTCACGACCCGCTATATGTGATTTCATGACCGACACGGAACCCCGGGTATATCCTCCCTCGATATCCCCGGCATCCCGTCAGCCTTCGAATAACACACCATAATCCCAATAATCAACATCAAAACACATGGACAATAATAGATCATCAATGTAAAAGCATACCTAAATGACAACCATAATTTTTTTTTCTAAGTCAAAAATGTTTAAAATATACAAAATCCTACTTAACTATAAATTACAACCCATCTATGAGTTAAGTACAAGCATTAGGTGTTACATAGTACAATTTATCAAAATAAATGCAAAAAAGTACTAAACACCTATGTCACAAAAGTGTAGGGAAAACGCCCGCAGCTAAGCTTTTCTCTTCCCCTTCCCCTTCCTATCCGAACCTGAAAGGATAAGAGTAAGGAGTGAGCTACAACAAGCTCAATGAATGTTTTTTACAAGTGGCAACATATATATGAATTTATGTAAAACATTGCAAGATCATTAAAACCATTTAAATATCATGGATACAAATAAGATTATATACATGCTTAATATAATGCATCATGTCATATACAAAACAATGCATATCATTTATAAACATGCTCATGCAATCCTAACACCTCCCGAGTAATAATTAATACAAGGGCTTGAGTGCGCGAAACCCATCCCCCGATCGACCTCTTACCTGTATTCAATTAGAATCTCGAAGATTGTATGAACCATAGGATCCTCCCACCAAGACAAGTACCATGCCTAGGTGAATCCTAACATACACAACTCATAGAAATCCTCTGCCAGGTCCACAATTAGGGATCACCGCTAGACTTACGAGATTCCTCGAATAAAATCCCAACTAGGAGACTCTACCCAATTTCTAACCCTATTAGACTATGCTCAAATACATTTCACGAGACATTAAATCATGCATACTATAATAGATAAGCATTTAAAACACATTTCTATACAACAATGCCACATATAGAAATCAACAAGTAAAGAAACTCTCACAACTTGATTGGCTAGACTTTTGCCAATCCAATCTAATCCACAAGAGAGCACTAGAATGACCACATGCACCTCAATCCCCAATTGGCCTATTTGGGTTACTTAAATCAACCAAAATCCCTACATGAAACATAGTTTATACATTACTGAAAATCAGTCCACTAATGTGCCAAACAACCATGATCAAACCCAATTCCATAGCCAATTAAGATTCTAAAATGATTATACACATGAGCCAATTCCATATTCCTCAATTCAACCATTTAAAATCAAATTAAACCATACATAACCCAATTGAATGCAATAGGTTGATCCCCATGATCCAACCACTATAGTACAAGACATTCAATCATAATTAGGGTCAATTAGACTATTTATCAAGTCAATTTCATCAATTGACTAAGTCTAAGTAAAAATCCCCAAATTTGGGCAAATTTCCAAATTCATTGAAATTTCTCAAATTACATGGCCTAGGCCAAAATTACATTACACCAGGGTTATCCACTAATCAAAATCAGTAAATTGGACTACTATACATCCACATTTACCTATGTATTCAACATAAATTACATGCAAATTGAATAGGAAGCCCTAAGTCAAAAATCCTAGTTTAGGTCAAATACCTAGGGGTTTCACCATTTATGGATTCCCAACATCCTCTAGATTAACATATCTCAAATGCAAGACCTAATTCAAAAATGTATTTTCCACCACCCTCCTTAAATTCCGGGATTTATGAGTTGAAAACACCCAATAGGTCAAAAGCAAGCTTGCATGCATGAATGAAAGTGATAGAAGGAAGAAAAATGAGAAAAAATGAGGAAGAAATGATTACCTTGGGGATTCTTGAGCAAGAGTGCACCCAAAACCCTAACTTTTCCCTTCCTTTTCTCCCCTCCCCTTCATTTCCTCTTCTCCAAGCTCCTTAACCTCTTTTGGAAGTGAAAAATGAGAAAAATCATGTCTCAATGGCTTATATAGAGGTTAAGTGGCATTTTGGGCCCACACTTAAAAAAAACGTACTTTAATAAAAGAAACAATTTTCATGTTGCAATTATTGGCACTTAGATAATCAATTTCTTGCAAACGACTCTCCAATTTAACATCTTAACTGTCAAAAGTTTTATCTTTCAGTTACTAACCTTCTGGTAAACGGTCAGCTCAATTCAACGGTGGGTTTGCGAGATCTAACCGTTTGATCAAAACTACACGAGAAAATTCGTAAATCTGAGAAACAGTGTTTGGAGTCTTATACCTCACAATAAACAACTCCGATCATGATCTTCATTGTTCATAATGAACATCTATCAAAGAAGAATAAGTTGACAAAATTTTAGCTTAATTGGACCACGGATCTAGGAGATCAAGCCACTGATGTAATCGATTAAAGAAATTTCTTCCTCCATGGAGCGAGCTCCACTGATCCAAAACATCGTTTTTGACATGTTTCAACGTCGAACGGGTCTCCGATCATTCTAAAACTTCGCGTGCGCTCTAAACGACATAAAATCATGCAAAGACACTCGAACCAACGCACGTCAAGCATCATATACGTATATGTACACGAATACGATTTCTCTACGGGTATTCTGCAGGTCAAAATGAGGTCATCCTAAGGAACGGGCGTTACATTTCGTTTATAAATGTGATTTTTCTAATAGTATACATGTTTTATATAATTGCATATGTGGAGATTACAGTGAGAAGTATTCACTGAGCTAGTTGAGCTCACCCCATTTTTCCCCTACTTTTCTTAGGTCTATATCCGAAGGAAAAAGATAAGGCTTAACGTGCGGATGGCCTTCCTCTTCTAACTTTTGGATGTAGGTTTTGTATATTTTTGGGGACTTCAATTTAGTTTCAATTGTTTTGTTCTTTTGAAATTGTATATAACTATCATAGGTACATGTGTATATAAAACACAGATAGTTATAGTTTTTGTTTGGACAGTATATGATAATCTTTGGATGATAGACTCTCACTTGAGTTCCATATGGATGTGTGGATATTGAACCTTATGATATTTATTCAAGATGGACGCCATCATGTATTTGGATGATGATGTAATATTTATTTTGGTTCAATTATCTTCATCACATACATGTTGTGTATTGAGTTTATTAGGTATTTTTCCACGTAGAGGTTTATCAGTGCCTCAGGTTTTGTCATGTAGTGGAATTATTTGCGGTATTGTGCCTCCATGACATCACCCGTAGAGGGGTCGCAACAATGTTTGTATCAGAGCATGTTTAACCTTAGGTTGCTTATGCTTAGGTTATAAAAACATTAAGAAAGATAAAAACATTATAATGTTATGTTTGATTGTATGGGTACTATATGGGTAGTCAACTTATGTTAATGCTATCCATTGTATGCGACCCTGCCTGATGCATTCTTGCCCATGGAAATTTTTAGATTCTAAAGAAGGGCAGATCAGGGTTAGTAATGAACCCTAGTGATCTTGATAGAATTAAGAAGTTGGAGGAAATGTTTGCAAATTAGCAGTAGCAGAATGCTCAACTTTTGGAGATGATCACAAAGATGCAACAAGGCATGCCACGTTTTGATACACCTGTTGTTCAGGGTGTGGGCAACAATAATGTTGGTGTTGTGGCAGTTACGCCTTCTGTTGAGGCTAGAGTACCTACTCCCGAGTCTAGGGAGTGTTATCAAGATATGAATGTTTTGATGATTCCAAATATATGTTGTTTGTGTCTCTAATGATCTTGTCAAGTGTTTTAGATTTATCAAGAATCAAGATCAAGAAACTCTGCTCACAAGCTTATTGGATATCACAAGTAAAGTTTTGAGTCTCACATTACTTAGAATGTAAATTCTATTGATCAATTTGCTCTGAACAAGATTTAATTGTTTTCATATTTTGATCGTCACATCTTAAAGATATTTTGATGATTTTTAAGGTATTTGATTTGATAAGAAAATATCATGATTTCAATCATGTTCTATCGAACTTTAATCAAGAAATCAAAAAATTTATTTTTATAGAGTCTTTCAGGACGCTAATGTTTTAGCAGCGCCCTTGATAAGTCAGGACACTGATAAAATATTAGGACGCTCAAGGTTGAATTGAAATTATTCATAAGGACGCTTACTTGTAAGTAGCAGCCTCCCTTTAGTCAACCTATGAAAGTGTTACGCTGACTTAGCTTATGCTCGCTGAAAGTTCTCTTAGTTTTTAATTGATTTCTATCTTTAAGGACGCTGATAGTTATAACTTGAATAAACTATCAGGACGCTACTTGTATAGGAGCGCCCTCATCCTTAGAATCAACTTAATAACTTTCAAGACGCATATTGTCTTTCAGAGCACTTAATATTTTTTTCAAATTTTAGGATGATTACTTGTGAGTAGCGTCCTCGCATGTTTAAGTGATTTTAAAACAAAGCAGGACGTTATTTATCGAGTAGCGCCTTTACTTCATTGTTTAGTAGGACGCTGATGCTTTAAGAGCGCCCTCAAAGGAACAAGACAACAAATATAATATCTTTGTTATTCTGACACGTACCTTCTTTCCACCACCTTTTCAGAACAACTTTTTGTACAAAAGTGAACTTTTTGTATTTGTAAGAGATATTCTCAGATTCATGAACCACGTCTCTTAAACTTTCGTCATTTGTGAATCTGGAGAAAATCAGAATTTCATGAAATGTGCAGTTGTCATTTTCGTGACACATTCTAGCTGTTGTGAGTAATTCAAATGAACAACTTCATCTCTACAAGTTTATTATACCAGCACTTAACAATCTGTTAAGACTACTAAAAATTCTCTGAGTGAAAACACTTTTGAAAGTTAGTCGTATTTTCATCCGGTTGAAAAAGTTTAAGTTATTTTGTTTTCAAAGAGTTTTCTTTAAAACTTTACGTATTCAAATGATTTTCATACTGAGCTAAATTTATATCTTTATTTTAAAATCCATTTGAGAATTTGAATTATTTTCACTCAAATTTTTCAGCACCGCTTTAACTTATATCATTCTTGCTAAAAAAAAATTTGAGAAATAGTTCATAGGACACAACTGTACTCAATTTCATATCTTGTATACTGTATCAAGGTTGTAACAGTAGTTAGATATAATATTGTGTTGATATTCTTATATTCAACAAGGTTAGGTCTTCTCACATCCGTAAGTTGATAAACGGTCTTCTCACACCCGTAAGTTGCGAAACGGTAGTTCTCACACCGTAAGTTGAGAAAGCTTAAGTCTGTCTCACACCCGTAAGTTGGGATAGGTTGGTTTCAAGCCTGCAAGTTGAGCAGTGTAACGGTTGTTCTCACACCCATAAGTTGAGAAAAGGTGTAACGATTTGATTCTTACCCCTAAGAGAATCCCTTAGTGATAAGGTTTAAAATCCTAACCGAGAAGGTTAGGTAGTGGACGTAGGCAAGGAGCCAAACCACTATAAATCGATTGTGTTTATTTATTTATATCCTGCACTTTAACTCTGCCATTGTAATTAATTTGAAGTTCACTAAGTATCCAATTCACCACCCTCTTAGACATACTTGGGCCAACAATTTGTTTTAGAGCAATGTTGCTCTTCAAAGAAACTTCACAATTTCTTTGATATCAATGGCAATGACCAGAGGCACAGTCATAAAAGTAGGTCAACCTTTAGATAGACCACCTCTATTTAATAGAGACTGGTTTGAGGATTGGATGATAAGAATGAAATCCTTTCTACGATCTAAGGATATCAGTCTATGGGAAATGGTTGCAAACGGTTACACCATGGCCAACAAGCCTATTAAGTTATGGACAGAGAAGGAAAGAGTAAATGATAAGCATAACGCTCAAGCTGTCTATGCCTTGTACTGCTCTCTACCCGAGGAAAAAGTAGAAATGGTAGTTCATCTTGAGAGTGCCAAGGAGATATGGGAAACACTCAAATCATTTCACTGTGAAAAGATTAACAATCAAGATTAAAAGCTGAAAGAGTCTGATAGACTATTTGATGCCTTTGAGATATCAGAGAATGAATCTCTCGATACGGCATGCAACAAATATCAATCTATTCTTGTTGGAATGCAAGAACTGAATCAACAAATACCTGCAGAAGTATCTCTAATATTTTTCTGTGATGAGCTTCCAAAGAAATAGATTATAAGCTAACTATGTTAGCTGAATCTATTGAACTATGAGAAATGAGTTTAAAAGAGTTTTGTGATCTCTTGCAAACCATGAAAAAAAGGGATGAGACTAGAGACCCAGTTAGAACATTAAAAGAGCCATTCGTCCACTTTAGGGTTTTAGATAGTGAGTCAGTTCATGATAACATTCAACATTTTATACTTCTAGTAAATGAACTTGAATACTTTGGAAAAACCATCTCTCACTCTACTTTAGTGCAATACTTTCTAAAAAATATTCCTGAAAACTGGAAATACAAAGTAGATTTTCTAAACGAGTTTTCAAATCCAATTTGAAATTATTTTCCAAGAAATTGATTATATTTTGAGTAGGTTAGAAACTTCATCCGAGAGAGAAGACCTTTTTGCAAATGCACTAAGCAGGAATGGAAGTGAAGTTGTTGATGATATAAACATAATGAGTCAACAATCCTCAACAAGCACATCCAGGACACTCAATGAGAGATCTCCTGATAGAATGTCGAGAAAGAAGTCAGCATAGAGAACGAAGATAATAAATTATCTCAGCTGGTTCAAAAAGAGATAGAGTGCACAAGTTGAAGACTTTGCAGTACCTTGAGGTAAAAGTCAAAAATATACAAGGATATAAAAGTTACTCTCATCACTACGGATTTTATTAGAATATATTTTTGTCAGTGACTATTAGAAATAAATGATTATCTTTAATCATGCAATGTTTAGAATGCTTAAATATTTTTGTTCATCATTACATTCTTAACGTTTGGTTGATGTAATATAATTTGTGATATTGACTAGTCAACCATACAATACTTAAGTTTAATTGGTCAAATTTGATTAATGTTAGAGTTTAAGTATCAATAAGGATGCTAACAGTGTTTGAGGATGCTAATGTGCACTACTCGTCATAAGAAGGACGTTGATCGGTCACAAATGTTAGATAGATTAAACTATCGTTAAATTCTAGTTTGTGACACGTGTGAGTGTGTGTCAGGAGCGAGCTTATCGCTTTAGCATTATAAAGTCAATTTCTAGTGACCTAGCAGTCACTTTCCCTTTTGATGCCCTAGGACGCTTCAAAGAAAACTTACTAGGAATCACTACAAGAGTTACTGCTAAACCTTCATCTTTAACCTTTGGTAAATCTTGATCTCTGTTCATTTTTTAATCCTTTAATTCCTATTGTATCAGTTTTTGCCTTATTGCCTCAGTTCTCTATCTCTTTTGGTTTGATTTTCAATGGCACCCAAATCTGGAAGCATCGCCCCTTTTTTGCAAGAAAGAGAACTGCTTCTCCATCATCATCTCCAGATAAGTAGCAAAGGAGACAAAACAGAGAAGCTCGCTAGCCGAGTTGTAATCGATGGATGTTTTGGCAATTTTGAGTTCAACATTGAATCTCACCTAGACATTCTATCTTTATTCGAGTTCCAAGGCTGGAAAAATTTACTTACCTTCAATTCAAAATGGAACCCAGTCTCGTCAGCCAATTCTATTTGAATTTGGTCGATAAACCCCGTTTTGGATTTACAAGACTATCTATGGTAAAAGGAAAATCGGTTGAGATTTCTCCCAGATTCTTTTCTGAAGCATTTTCTTTGCCGAGTGATGCAAGTGCCCACATACTTTCATTTACTAAAAATAAAGTCCAGTATCCAGGCTACAATAGCCTCTCTGCTCTTAATCTTGTTTCGAACAAAAGAAACCACTCGAGTGTCGACAAGAAACTCACTGACCAGTCCTTTGAATTAATCCCCTGAATAATCCACAACATCATTACCCACATCATTCAGCTTAAAACCGGCAGTAGGGGTAATGTAAACAACTTAGATTTATTCTTGATTTGGTGTATCTTGAAAAAGAAGCAAGTGAATCTCGTCCACATCGTCATGCATGTGATGAATACAGTGGTTAGTAGAGGAGGGGTTCTTCTCTTTGGTATGTACCTTACCACTCTGTTCGAGATGTATGGTATTGATTTCAGTAGAGAATGCTTCAAGGAGACCAGCAGATACAACTGTATTGGTCAAACCACTGTGAAATTGATGAGATACACTTATGTCCCTGTATTGGAAAAATGGCTTCCAATGTTAGACGTTCCACTTGAGGGACAATCCAGAGGAAAAGAGGAAAAAAGAGAAGAAGATGTCTCAGTAATGGAGAAAGAAGCTGCCCAAGCTTCGACTACTCAATATGAACAGGTAGTGCAAGTGCAAACTATTACCACTGCTGACATTGAGCATGTTTTAATTGACAATGTTGAAATTGAATATGCAGAGCAAGCTGTTCATGCTGAATAACATCTAATGGAAGAGGTGACCTAGATTGCTCAGGCCGTTATTGAAGAACATCTGAATGAGTCAGAAAATGCCGATGCAATCTTGGAGGAAATCACCAGAGAAAGAGTCAGTGATTACTCAAATAAAACCATCTCCATTTGATATCCTTGTATCAATGGAATCCCAAGACTCGAAAAACACTGAGTCTGACAGTGAAAAATGTCAAGATTCAGAGGGTTATGATCTAGCTATCAAACCCTATCAGGGAGATAACATAAATGTAAAGGCTGATGAAGAGGATCATATTGAATATTCATGAGGCCAATGCTGAGTTCAAAGTAGAAGATGAAATGGAAAATACTCATGAGGAAAGCTCATCTAATCATGAGCCTCCTTCTTATCCTTCTACAAGTAAGCCAACAGATGAATTCTTTATAGAGAAGGATTTCCTGAGAAGGGTGAGAGAAGATCAAGTTTTTGTCATGTCTCAGTTAATTACTCGTTTAGAATAGAATCAAGTTCAGCTAAAGAATGAGTGTCACACCTGGATTGCACACAGTGCCCCTACCCAGGGTGATAAGTACCCCCGCAGGGCATACTCCAGCCATTATGGAACCATAATATTGTCCCATCCCAGTACACAGCCCACTCCACAGTGTCTAGTACCCCAAGGATCATTTGTCCACATTGGCTCAGTGGTTACTCGGATTGCGAAATCAACCTATATGAGGTGTGAGGTTCAAATCCGGGGGAGGCCCTACACTATTCATGATGAATAATGTGGACAAATGATCCCGGGGGTACTAGACACTGTTGAGTGGGTTGTGTACTGCGATGGGACAATATTATGGTTCCATAATGGCTGGAGTATGCCCTGCGGGGGGTACTTATCACCCTGGGTAGGGGGCACTGTGTGCAAGCCAGGTTTGACAAAAAGGCCTTATGTATAAATGTCACACCCCGCCCGGACGCTCCTAAACAGGCGGTACACTCGTGAACGGGGGGCGCATTTGGAACATAACAATGGTAATAACAGAGTACGCAGCGGAAATATAAAAACAGTACAAGTCTGATTTCATTTAATTCAGAATTCATTTGAACAAGACATAGTCAAGGGAACATACTCCCCAAAATTCCCAATAAATAATACAAAGGGTACAAAATGTGGGCCCCATAAACCTGCACCCAGTCCACCCTAATTTCCTGTGAAAATTTGGATAATAATGGAGTGAGCTTAACGCGCTCGGTGGGTAAAATAGTTCGTGAGTATAACAATTAATAAAGCATACTTCAATATCAAATATCATAAATACAAATGAGAGCATCATAATCAATCAATATGTATGTATGCATGACACCGTCTCATAATGGTTTGATGAACGTACATTGCCTGAGTTCACTTAGAGATGTCCTTCCCTAGGCTTCGCCAGGTTCTCACTGTACTTCCCTCCTCAGGAACGATGTTCTGAATTCACGTACTGATGTCCCTCCCCAGGCGTAGTCGGGTTCTCGTTTGTACATCCCTCTCCAAAGAAATATAATGAATACCGAGCAATGCTCCTAACTATTCTATGAATCATAAACCACTTACGTTCCTAGGTGGTGATATGTATTATGCAATGCATGAACTGGTCTAGTCTACTGGTCTGGTCTTTTCTTGACATTTAGACTGACTTTGGCAATGTCTGGTGATCCTTATCAGAGTTGGTATCACGACGTGCAAGGTTAGGGCATTCAGTATTACTTGTATAAGCTGATAGCTTTCAATAAGACCAACTAGATCAGTCCCCAGTTAAGAGGTGAGACACAAGGTCTGCTTAAATACCAATCGCCTAGAGCAGCCCGCTGCCTCCCGTTTACTATTTAAAGTTACTGAGGACAAGACCGAGTCTAGTTGAGCCAGATTGACCACAAATCCGACATTATAATAGTGTAATACGTGAATTCCAAATATACAGGCATAAGTACGACAGTATAAACATTATATGACATAATGCAGTGTAAATGAACAGTAGACATAATAATAATTGAATGTAAACTTTAATAAAAGTTATAAAACACGCAAACCTATGTTTCGTTCCCCACCTTCAGATAAAAACTTCTTCTTTCAGATCTGGCGCTTTCTTCTGGACAGAATTTTGTCGTATCGCACCGAGAGTCTCGAACAGAGAGTCTCAAATAGAAAAGAACTCAGAATGAGTGAAAAGAGGAGGAAAAATCACTAAAGAAGGTGATTTGGTGTGAAAAAATGAGGAAGAGAGAGCTCTTTATATAGGAGATTTGGCGCCTGAAAGTTCGGGCGTGCCCGAACGATTTTTTTTTTTTTTTTGTGAAATACAGGGTATTACACTCTACCCCCTTAAAGGGATTTCGTCCTCGAAATCAATTCCAGTAGTTATGATGGTTATCTGCATGAGATTCACTGTCAGCATCATCTCTTGTGAGTTCAGGGTAGTGCTTGTGTGGTCCCTGAATAGCACTGTGGCCGGTGGAATCCTCATCATCATAAAAACATGGAGAGCAAATGGAATCGGATTCGTCCTAAGAAGATTCCAACCTTTGCATAACAGATGGTGGTTGAGGGCGCTGGTTACATCGTTTGAGGGGAGGTAGGTTGAGCGGTGGAATACTTTTTCATGTTGTTGCTCGAATTCAGCCGCCTGGTAATTTTTGTAGAAGGTCATGCCAAGATGAGGGACGTGATTGTTTTGAACAAAATTGTCATGAAAAAGCCATGCACGCTCTGGCGATAAAGATCGATGTCTGTGTGGCGATGGAGTTGGTGATGCAAAGTAGTTGTGACTTGACTAAAATTTTGAAAGAGTCGCCACAGGTTGCCAAGGAGGCCATTGCGTGTGTGCATCATATCCATTGGTATTATTTTCAGACATCTACATAGTTATTCAAGTGAAATGATGTGTTAAGATATGAGTAAACAATGTTCTAACATTTTATTGATAAGTTAAAATAGTACAGTGTATCACATCAATAGTTGGTACTAGAAAACAATTCAGGGTATTTCTGTTCAATTGTTGTTTCTAGTTCCCATGTTGCTTCCTCGACGCCGTGGTGACCCCAGAGCACCTTCACAAGTGGTATGCTACGTCGCCTTAGTTCTTGAGTTTTTCTATCCAAAATCTGTATCACTCTCTCTGGATACTTATTTCCTTCCACAACCCGAACCTCGACTAGAGGGATGATATGCAAAGGATCAGGACGATTTTTGCGAAGCATAGATACGTGAAAAACGTCATAAACCTTAGGCATGAACAATGGAAGGGACAGACGATAAGCAAGTTTGCCAATACGTTCAATGATCTGAAATGGACCTATATACCACGGGGAGAGCGTTCCTTTGATCCCAGCTTTTAAAAAAATAAAGTCCCCCTTATTAAATTCTAGAGGCTGTCTCCGCTTGTCAGCATAGCTCTTCTGTCGACTTTGTGCAACACGAAGTCGTTCCTTTACTAGTGTGATCTTCTCAGAAATCTCTTGAACTAGTTCAGGGCCTAACTGTGGTCTATCTGCCATATCTAATGAGCATACCGAAGATCTGCAAGGCCGACCATAGAGAGCCTAGTATGGTGCCATGCCGATACTAGTTTGGTAGCTGTTGTTGTATGCAAACTCAGCTAAATGTAAATACTTTGCCCATCCGTCATTAAAGTCCAAAATGCAACACCATAACATGTCTTCTAAGATTTGGATAAGACGCTCTGACTGCCCATCAGTCTGAGGGTGAAAGGTTATGCTCATGTTGATTTTAGAACCCATTCTACTCTGGAAGCTTTTCCAAAAGTTTGATGTGAATCGAGGGTCTCGATCAGAGATGATCGTGAGTGGTATGCCATGAAGGCGTACGATTTCTCTTTCGTATAGTTCGACAAGTTTGGCGGGGTTATTCGTGAACTTTATTGGCAGAAAGTGTGCAGGCTTTGTAAGTCTGTCAATGATAACCCAAATAACATCTTGCCCTTTATTATTTTGAGGCAAGGCCGTAACAAAATCCATTGCGAGGTTCTCCCACTTCCATTCTCCAATAGGTAACGGCTGGAGAAGTTCAGAGGGAAGTCTTCGTTCTACCTTAACTTTCTGGCAAACGAGGCTCGAATAATGAAGTCTGCAATTGCCTTCTTCATTCAAGAAAACCAGAATTGTCCCTTGACATCCTTGTACATCTTGTCACCCCCAGGATGCATAGTGAACCTCGAACAGTGCATCTCAGTGAGCACTTCTTTCCGAACCTTAGGATCGTTCGGTAGACAGAGACGTTTTTTTATAGAAAACGGCCCCGTCTTATGAGACCGACCAGTGAGGAAGGTCCTGTCCACTAAGTAGAAGTTCTCGTTTCTCCATTAACATAGGGTCATTGGCTTGAGCTGCTGAAATCTTTCGAACTAGCTCAGAGTTGGCTGATAATTAAGAGAGTCATGTTCTTGGTTTCTCTTCGATCAGTTGTAGCTTAAAGTTCTCTATCTCGGTAGCCAACTTCTCCATTTCAAAGTTAAGAGTGCAAGCAACGTACGATTTTCTACTCAGGGCATCAGCCACAACATTGGCCTTTCCGGGATGGTACTAGAGTTGAAAGTCATAATCTCTCAAGAATTTCAACCATGGTCTTTGGCGGAGGTTTAAGTCTCTCTGATTGTATATGTACTTAAGACTCTTGTGATCTAAGAAGACCAGGAACCGTTCACCGTATAGGTAATGACGCCATAATTTCAGTGCAAATACGACAACTGCAAGTTCCAAGTCATGTGTTGGGTAATTACCCTCATGAATCTTCAGTTGCCTCGAAGCATATGCAAGAACTTGGCCTTCTTGCATTAGTACGACACCTAAGCCTTGGAGAGAGGCGTCGGTGTATAATAAAAATCCAATTGTATTTCTTGGCGTGATAAGTACATGTGTCGTCGTGAGGCGTTTCTTCAATTCCTGAAATGATGCTTCACAGGCGTGATTCCAGATAAATTGCACGTCTTTTCGAGTGAGCTTGGTCATAGGTTCAGCAATCTTTGAGATGTCCTTGATGAAGCGTCTGTAATAGCCAGCCAAACCAAGAAAACTCCTAATCTGAGTAACAGTGGTAGGTTGCATCCAGTTCTGGACGCCATTTTGGTAATGTCAGACTCTCGAATCCGGAGTTGGTGTTAACCGGACCGTAAATCAATCTTAGAGAAGTATTTGGCATCTCTAAGTTGGTCGAACAAGTCATCGATCCTGGGCAATGGATATCTGTTCTTGATGGTGACATTATTCAATTTGCGATAGTGGATGCAAAGTCATAACGAAACATCCTTTTTGCGAACAAACAGAACTGAAGCGGCCCAGGGTGATGAACTCTTTCTGATGAAGCCATTACTCTTTAATTATTTTAGTTGTTTGTCTAATTCGACCAGCTAGACATTTGACATTCTGTATGGTGGAATTGAGATAAGCATTGTCCTAGGTATGAGGTTGATTTCAAAATTGAATTCTCGAACAGGCGGTAGACCCGAAAGGTCATTTAGAAAAACTGTTGAGAATTCTGATATTACCGGGACATCGTGTACTTCGAGAGGGTACAGTGCTTGTGATTCATTTTCTTCACTAAGGGATAGAGCTCAAAGTTGTGCCTTGAGAAGTGCAACTGTTGATTTGTGTATCCATTTCCTTGTTCCCATCTTGACAAACTCTCCTGTAGGCAAGGTTAGCTGAGCTTGCTTCTTCATACATTCGATCTTTGCATTCAGTGGTGCTAGCCAGTCCATGCCGAGGATGATGTCGATGTCTTCAATGTCCATCACGAAAAGATCTGCATATATTATCTGTTCTGACATTCGAAGCTCACATCGAGAACACTGTAATTTCATGTCAGTACCAGATCCGAACGATGATGTGACGTGGAGTGTGATGTATGTGGGTTCAGGATGCAGGCCTAAATGTGTTACCAATGCCGACGATATAAAAGAATGTGTAGCACCTGAATCAAACAAAACATGCACCATTGTATTGAACAAAGGAAAGGTACCTTCGACTACATTGTTGTCTGGGAGGGGTTGTTGAGAGATGGTAAATGCTCTGCCCTGATTGCGTTGACCCTGGTTCTGTTGGTTCTGCCTGGGTTGGGCATTAGTAGTAGGTGGTGCTTGTTGGACTGGAACAATGGGAATAGGTTGCTGAAGGTGCGGACAGACATATTTTACATGGCCCTTCTTGCCGCAGTTGAACCACGTCGGCAGATACTGCGGTTGGTTTTGTTGGCCATGCTGATTGTTCTGCTGGCCATGTTGATTGTGGTGTCGACCATCACCTCTGCCATTGCCATTTCTACGGCCACCCCTTCCATAACAACCTCCGTGGCCATGATTTCGAAAACCCTGATGGTTAAGGTTAGAAGGTTCAGCTGCAGGTGTTGTGGCCTCATTCCTCGAAACGGGGGATGAGAGGGCTAGGTTTTGATTGTAGTAGGGCTTCTTCTTGTTGCCCTGTTGCGAGCCCTATTGGGAAAACGTTGCAGGTCATTTTCCCTTATTCATTCTCTTCTCCTGCATGATCTTCTCTTGTTCTAAGCTCATGGCCTTGTCAACAACCTCCTTGTAAATCTTGAGATCCAAGATCGACAAGGCTTGTCGAATATCATGGTGAAGGCCATTATAAAATTTCTCAGTCTTATCTTGCTCCGTTGAGATGGTGAATAGAGAGTAGACTGATAATTCTATGAACTTGCCAGCATATTCCCTGACGGTCATGTTGCCCTGGTATAACTTAGCGAATTCCCGGCGCTTCTACCTCTTCACAGCGCCGGGAAAATACTCATCAATAAACATTGACTCAAACTGTTGCCTAGTCATATATGTTGTGTTGACCCTTGGGTCCTCTTTCACTGTTATCCACCATGCGTTTGCCCCACCAACAAGTTGGTAGGTCGCTAGTGGAATTTTTCGAGTCTCATCGACTCCCATTGCATCAAGAGCCTTCTTTGACTCATCCAGCCACTTTTGCACCTCATCAGCATCAATGGTGCCAGCAAAAGTAAGAGGTTGTAGCCTCTTGTACTTGGTAATCTGATCGATTTGAGATTCTGACCCAAATCTTACACGGGCGTTTGAACTGTGGGTTTCATTGCCTCAATAAATCCGGCGAAGAAGGTTTCCATGCTCGAAGGCATGGTAAAGGGTGCGGGTGGGGGTGGTATTTCCTTCCCAGATGTAGTGGCAGTGTCGGGTGTAACTCGTGCTGTCGTCGAAAGCGGCGGTTCCTGAATCTCAAGAGGTGCCTCCACTGCTGGACGAACAGTATGTGGCCTTCCTCTCTTCCTGGTTTGTATTTTCTCACTGGCAAGGAAAAAATAAAACCAAGATTTAGGAATTGTAGCCAAGTATAATGTTATAGTATGCTCAGCAACAATTTCGAGAGTACAACAATGTTAAAATCACTTATTTTTCTAAGTATAGTGTAAGGCTTTTGTTGAGGAATCAAATAATCTTATATATCTCGTATGTTTGGCCATGGTGTAAAAACAAGGTTAGAATGTTCATGTAATAAGTATAAAACATTGCAAGTATTTCAAATAATTTGGTTCTGGTTTTTTTTTTGTGAACATACATATATATTTCATTGAAAATCCATACGAGTCATAAGAATTCTAAGATTTTCCTCGGTAAATATCCTAATCTAACGTTCTATCGCAATCTTATGTATTCAAACTCTTACTCTTAGTCTTTTTGATTATTATCCAAGTTCGTGTGTCCCATACCACATGACTTTGGTAATAAGGGTGTTAACCAAGTTAAGTTGTATGAACACAGTCTCTAAAAACATCGGTTGAATAGTAGTTCACCAATAGTATCTTCCAAGTTTACTCGTCCTATACCGTGTAAACTTAGTGATAATGTTAGTAATGCAACTTTCTCCAAATGTTTCTTTTCACACAAGGTCATGGGTTTTCTTACTTCCACATTTTATTTAGTATCCTCCAATTTTGTTGTGTCCCATACCACTCCAAAGTTTGTGATACAAAAGTAAGAATGGTTGTAAGTCAACCCACCAAAGATAGTCTTAAACAAAACATTTCATTCATATATAAAAGAAAAGTTTACAATGTCAGTAATCAATCTTGATTTTTCTGCCTACTACCGCTCCTTCTAGACCTCCTACTAGGTACAGAACGACTACTACCAGAAGGTTGAGAATTTGCTCGCTCTGCTTCGAAGTTTTGCATACGTGTTAATATATCATTTTGAGTCTCTCTCATTTCAGCAATATTGGATATCATTTCATTTAACTGTTCAAATGGGTTAGTCGATTGTCCCATTGGTGGTTGATGGGTCGATTGTCCCATAGGTGGAGGGTAGGCCATAGGCATTGGGGGAAAGTATTGGTCGTACGGGTGACTCATAGGTGAAGGGTAGTTGTTTTGATTATACAGGGATCTCCTAACTGGAACCCCTTGGATATTTGGATTTGTTTGAGGTGAAGAGTTTTGAAACAATGGGCTCATTGGGATGTTTTGCCCTCCAAAATTTGGTGCCGCCCAATACTGTTGTTGTTGGTTCATAGCAACTTGTGGAACTGGCCGATACTGTACCTTAGGAGTTAGAAACCTTTGGTACGAAGTGTTGCCTTGAGTTGGCACTTTCCAGGTTGGTGGATTTGCTTGAGTACTTTGTCTATCTTGAGGTTGATTTAGGGTGGCAAATAACTCTTCCTCAGTGAATAGTTGATCGGTTGGATCATTTTTCGGGATTGGGTTTGATGTAGGATTCTGATTTGCCTCATTATTTGATACTTCCCTGATAGGAAGCTTGCGTCGACTTCTTCGAAGACAATGTCCATGTTCGTCTCTCATTATTTTGGCATTTCCGATCGTCGCGCCGAATACTTCATCGTCAGTTACCCCTCCCCTCGTAACATATATCTTGAAGATAGAAGATGTTGTAACCGGTTCAGTAATCTGCTTCGAAGTCTCATCAAAAGTGTTGATGTTTGCTTCGTATAACATCCTTATGATCAAGACTTTGTAACCGAGGAATTCCTTTCTCAAAGGGTTTTGAATCACCCTCAACATTTGTTAGATGATGACGTGTGGTAGGGAGACCTTTATTTTCTTCTCTATGAAATATAACACAAGAAGTTGGGCCCTTGACATAGTGCCTCTAGTCTCCCTTTCTGACAAGATGTTGCCGAATATGATCTTTCCAAGGCCGGCGAGATATGGCTTAAGATGATTGTTTGGGAGGTTGGTGTACGTCGATTGAATGTATGGCTCTTTGGCGAGGGAATTGAACAATTGTTCATTGGACTCCGCGATCTCTGCAATTGTCTGGGGTTCATGTGGATCTATAATTCTCTCCTCAATAGAAATCTCCATAAGTCGAGCAATAATCTCGATGTTGATAGAAATTTTTATTCCCATGACTGTTGTCTCCAAAACAGGGCTAATCCCCTCTTCTTCAAGTCTCACGCAATTCATGGCTTCGTAGAAGGATCTCACCAAGTTATAAGAGACGTGGTCCTCAACTTTTGTTAAGTTCAACCACCCCAGAGTTGCGAGTTTGTCATGAAGGATCGGACGGAGGCGGAGATCTCTATTGTCGATGCTCCTCATAGTCATAACCTCCCTTTTGAACAATTCCTTAAGTCTAGTGGGAATTGGTTCCCTACTACTGGATGTTGCTTCTTCACTTGAGGCCATTCTTTTGTTGAAAGGAAAATAAATTTGTGATAGACACAAAATATATTCCTAACATCTTTTAAGATTTATTCTTTGTCTTTTAGACAATATTTTCTATTTTTCTCTTGATGTTTATGCCATCATGTAATCGAAATTCTTTATTAGCAATATGATATATATATATCGTATTCATATATGAATGTATAGATATATATATTTAATCATAACTATATATATAGTTTTCATAAATCAACTATATATATATATTTGAAATTAAACTATATAAAAATCATATATAGTTTTCTAAGATATATATATAATACAAATCTTAACTATATATAATTCATATATATATAGTTCTAGAGATATACATATCTAATAACATTTTTCATTCAAATTTTTCATCAATAATATGATATATATATATCTCATATATACAAAGATATATAGATATATATATATATATATATTCAATCATAACTATACATATAGTTTTTCATAAGTCATGACTATATATATAATTAAATCAAACTATATTAAAATCATATAGTTTTCTAGATATATAATTAATATAAATCTCAACTATATATAATTGACATATATATATATATAGTTCTAGAGATATATATATCTAATAAAATTTTTTATCCAAAATATTTCATTAGTAACATGGTATATATATATCTCCTATATGCATAGATATATAGATATATATATTTAACCATAACAATATATATAGTTTTCATAAATCATAACTATATATATATTTAAATCAAACTATATAAAAATCATATAGTTTTCTAGATATATATTTAATATAAATCACAACTATATATAATTGACATATATATATATATAGTTCTATATATATCTAATAAAAATTTTTCATTATCAACATGGTATATATATCTCCTATATGCATAGATATATAGATATATATATTTAATCATAACAATATATATAGTTTTCATAAATCATAACTATATATATATTTAAATCAAACTATATAAAAATCATATAGTTTTTTAGATATATATTTAATATAAATCACAACTATATATAATTGACATATATATATATATAGTTCTATATATATCTAATAAAAATTTTTCATCCCAAATTTTTCATTATCAACATGGTATATATATCTCCTATATGCATAGATATGTAGATATATATATTTAATCATAACAATATATATAGTTTCCATAAATCATAACTATATATATATTTAAATCAAACTATATAAAAATCATATAGTTTTCTAGATATATATTTAATATAAATCTCAACTATATATAATTGACCTATATATATATATAGTTCTATATATATCTAATAAAAATTCTTCATCCAAAATTTTTGACTATCAACATGGTATATATATATCTCCTATATGCATAGATATATAGATATATATATATATTTAATCATAACCATATATATAGTTTTCATAAATCATAACTATATATATAAATCTAAACTATATAAAACTATATAGTTTTCTTTGATACAAATTTTAACTATGTATAATTCATATATATATAGTTCTAAAGATATATATATCTAATGAAATTTTTCTGCCCCTAATTTGGTGGACTTGGGCGGGCTGTGGACAGTACTCTCTGATACCATTAAATGTCACACCCCGCCCGGACGCGCCTAAACCGGCGGTACACTCGCGGACGAGGCGCGCATTTGGAATTATAACAATGGTAATAACATAGTACGCAGCGGAAACATAAAAATAGTACAAGTCTGAATTCATTTAATTCAGAATTCATTTGTACATGACATAGTCAGGGGAGCATACTTCCCAAAATCCCCAATGAATAATACAAAGGGTAAAAAATGTGGGCCCCCAAAAACCTGCACCGAGCCCACCCTAATTTTCTGTGAAAAATTGGATAATAATGGAGTGAGCTTAACGTGTTCAGTGGAAAAAATAGTTCGTGAGTATAACAATTAATAAAGCATACTTCAATATCAAATATCTTAAATACAAATGAGAGCATCATAATCAATCAATATGTATGTATGCATGACACCGTCTCGTAATGGTTTGATGAACATACATCGCCTGAGTTCAAGTACAGATGTCCTTCCCCAGGCGTAGCCATGTTCTCATTGTACGTCCCTCCTCAGGAACAATGCTCTGGATTCACGTACTGATGTCCCTCCCCAAGAGTAGCCGGGTTCTCATTGTACGTCCCTTTCCAGATAAATATAATGAATATTGAGCAATGCTCTTAACTATTCTATGAATCATAAACCACATACGTCCCTAGGTGGTGATATGTATTATGTCAATGCATGAACTGGTCTGGTCTTTTCTTGAAATTTAGACTGACTTTGGCAATGTCTGGTGATCCTTATCAGAGTTGCTATCACGACGTCCAAGGTTAGGACATTCAGTATTACTTGTATAAGCTGATAGCTTTCAATAAGACCAACAAGATCAGTCCCCAGTTGAGAGGTGAGACACAAGATCTGCTTAAATACCAATCGCCTAGAGCAACCCGCTGCCTCCCGTTAACTATTTAAAGTTATTAAGGACAAGACTGAGTCTAGTTAAGCCAGATTGACCACAAACCGGCATTATAACAGTGTAATACGTGAATTCCAAATATACTGGCATAAGTGCGACAGTATAAACATTATATGACGTAATGCAGTGTAAATGAACAATAGACATAATAATAATTGAATGTAAACTTTAATACAAGTTATAAAACACGCAAACCTTTGTTTCGTTCCCCACCTTCAGATAAGAACTTCGTCGTATCGCACCGAGAGTCTCGAACAGAGAGTCTCAAATAGAAAAGAACTCAGAATGAGTGAAAAGAGAAGAAAAAATCACTAAAGAAGGTGATTTGGTGTGAGAAAATGAGGAGGAGAGAGCTCCTTATATAAGAGATTTGGCGCCTGAATGTTCGGGCATTTCTGCGCAAACGAAATTTTTTATTTTTTATTTTTTTTTTTTGTGAAATACAGGGTATTACAATGAGATATTGGCAGAGGTCCGAGAATATCTAAAATCTCAGGAGAGAGTTGAGATTAATGAGATGAAAAAATTTAAGTCTCACATGATCCAGGCAACTGCATTGCTCGAGAAAGTGACACAACAAATGAACCAACAGCTGAGTGTCATGCGATTTTTGCCTCCTTCATCAATTAATAATAATCTGGTTAAGGATATTCGAGATAACATGCAACAGATGAAACCATTCATGAAAGCCTTCGCTGCATCAATTCAATCAAGGTCATCAAGCTCTCAACCTCCTCAAGCTAGACCTCAAGCATCACAGAGTCACTCAACCCAAGCTACACCAAGCCATACTTCGAGTGTTATGACTGCAGAAGCTTTGTAGAATATTTTTGATGAACTTCAAAACTTACGAGGAAAAGGGGTTTAGACCTCTAAAGATAAGTCCATTTATAATACTTTACAATTAGTTTTGGATGCTATCCTGGATCAGATAACTAGCAAGACAGCGCTTGATCTAGTGCTGCAGGCCATCTCTAGTCTGAAAGAGAACTTAGATATAGGCTAGCACAAACAAAGGATAACAGACTAACCAAGACTCTCGACTTGTTACTCATGCCGCTGAAAAACTTGACAACTTGGAGAACAAGATGCCTTTCCTTGCCACAAGCATTATGGATCTGTCATACACTATCATCACAGTTGTAGATTGAGTGGAAGGAGTAGTAGGCTTCTTTGAAGACCTCTGTTGGCCCAGATATGTCCAAGAGGGGGGTGAATTGGACACTTAGACAATTTAAAAATAAGTACAATGGAAAAAATTAAAGTGCAGAAAGTAAACAAATATGTATAGACAATTTATAGTGGTTCGGGTACTAGCCTACGTCCACAACCTAACCTCCTCAGTTAGGATTTTGAACCTTATCACTAAGGGATTCTCGTACGGGTGAGAATCAAACCGTTACACCTTTTATCAACTTGCGGGTGTGAGAACAACCGTTACACTGCTCAACTTACAAGCATGAGACCAACCTATCCCAACTTATGGGTGCAAGAACTACCGTTTCTCAACTTACAGGTGTGAGAAGACCTCACCTTGTTGAATATAGAATATCAACTCAGTAGTTTATCTAACTACTGTTACAACCTCGATACATTATACAAGATATGAAATTGAGTACAATTGTATCCTATGAACTCTCTCTCAAATTTCTCTTTCAGCAAGAATGATACAAGTAAAAGTAGTGCTGAATAATTTGAGTGAAAACAGTTTAAACTTTCAAATCGATTTTCAGATAAAGATAGAATCTTAGCTCAGTGTGAAAATCATTTGAATAAGTAATGATTCAAATAAATGATTTGAAACTAGAATAACTTAAGTTTTTTGAATCATATAAAAATTGAACTAACTTTCAAAAAGTGTTTTAGCACAGATAATTTTTAGTGGTCTTAACAAATTGTTAAGTGTCTGTATTTATAGACTCATAGACATAAAGTTGTTGTTCATTTGAATTTGAATTTCAAATATGAACGTTTACTCACAACAACTAGAATATATCACGAAAAGGACAACTGCACATTTCGTGAATATTCTGATTTTCTTCAGATACACGAATAAGGAAAGTTTTAGAAGACGTGGTTCGTGAATCAGAGAATATCTCTTACAAATACAGAAAATTGATTTTGTACGAAAAGTTGTTCTGAAAAGATGCAAAGTGGATGTACATGTTAGCAAAAATCTCATTTTGTCGTTTTGTTCCTTGGTGGGCGCTCATAGAATATCAACGTCCTACTGAACAATGAAGTGAGGGCGCTACTGAATAGTAAGCGTCCTGACTTACTTTGACAATAAAATGGCTTAATTCATGAGGGCGCTACTTCGCAGTAAGCGTCCTTTTTTGTTTTAAAACTTTTGACACACGAGGGCGCTACACAAGAGTAAGCGTCCTGAACTATTAAAAACAACTTTAAAACAATGTTAAGTGTGCTGATGGACGGTAAGAGTCCCGAAAGTTTATTTAAGTTGATTCTAACGATGAGGGTGCTCCTATACAAGTAGCGTCCTAATAATTTATTCAACTTATAACTTATTAGCGTCCTTAGAATAGAAATCACTTAGAGAAAAAAAGAACTTTCAGCAAACTGAAACTAAGTCAGCATCCTGACATTCTCAAAAGTTAATAAAAGAAAGGTCGCTACAAAGAAGTAAGGGTCCTTATTAATCAGTTCAATTCAACCTTGAGTTTTCTAATATTTTTTCAGCGTTCTAACTCAACAAGTCCCGGAGAGCGCTGCTAAAACATTAGCATCCTGAAAGACTTTACAAAAATGGTTTTTGATTTCTCGGTTAAAGCTCGATAAAACATCATTGTTTCTCTTAATTAAATCAAATACTTTAGAAATCAAAATGTACGATTAAAATGTTACATTCAAAATATGCAAGTAATAAAAATCTTACTGAGAATAAGTGGGTCGATAGACTTTACATTCTAAGTACTGACATACTCTGAACTTTACTTGAGATGATCAATAGGCTTGTAAGCTCAGTTCCTTGATCTTGATTCTTGATAAATCGGAAACACTTGACAAGATTATTAGATAAGCAAATTGGAGATATTTCGATTTATCAAAACATTCATGTCATGGGGTTCATTGAGATAACAATCTCCCCATTTTTTATGATTTCAAATACTCAGAGATCATGCAGATAATCATATTCATGTATTAAACATATAAGAAATTTAGAACGGTGTCTGCATACATATTAGTTCTATCTCATTTCAATCATAAGTATTTACATGAAAAGTTGCAAACAGTATAATATACAAGAATGAGTACAATAACTTAGATACAACTCCCCTTTACATGTAGGCTCCCCCTTACATGTAACTTCCCACTTGAGCTAACTTAGCCTTATTATCTGCAATCTCTTATTTTCTCTTCTCCTTCTTTTCAAAACATCAAAAAGTGGGTAGGCTTAGCTTGTGCTGGGACCCTTCCCTTTCCTTTTTCTTTTGACCTCCTCATCCTTCTTGGATCCACTGGAACTAGGTGCAAAATTCTTGAGTTTCCTTGGTGCTTGTGGTCTTGAAGAACCACATGTGCTCTGTCTCATACTACTGACAAATTCATCAATTACAATACCCTTCCTAGATTTTTCAATGAATTTTTCTTGAGCATACTTGGAAACCCCAAATTTAAATGGATCAAGAGGTGGACCAGGTTTGAAACCTTTTTCTTTTTCTTTTTCTGCAAGACCTTGAGCAAAATCAAAACAAAGTGTATGACTTTTAAATTCTGGCCTAATTGGGCACTTGCGGTTAGGATCTAGGAAAGTTTCTGATGAGGGGTCTAGGGGTGGAGACACTCTTCGACTGATTCTATGTAATGACTCTTCATCCGATTCATCTTCATCTTCACATTCTATTATACCTTGAAGTCTGTCAGACTCGTGAGGTCCTTAGGAAAATGTGAAGGCTGGAGCTCTTGGTGCAAGTGGAATCTCTACACCTTTCTTCTACAACAGATGAAAGAGCTTGGAAAAATGTTTCATGCTTGAGGCAATATACCAAACAGTAGAATACATCCTACTGTTCATTGCCTTGAAGAGGTCTTCAAAGAAGCCGACTACTCCTTCCACTCGATCTGCAGCTGTGATGACAGTGTAAGACAGATCCATAATTGTTGTGGCAAGGAAAGACATCTTTTTCGCCAAGTTTTGTAGCTTGTCAAAAGCACGAGTAACCAAGTCTAGACTCTTGGTTAGTCTATCATCCTCTTTTGGTGTTGGCCTTGTAGTATCTAAATTCTCTTTCAGACTAGAGATGGCCTGCAACACCGGATCAAGCATTGTCTTGCTCGTGACTTGATCCAAGATAGCATCCAAAATTGATTGTAGAGTTTCAAAAATTGACTTATATTTAGAAGATTCAGCCATTTTACCTCTCAAGCTTTAAATTTCTTCAAGAATCTTTTTCAAAGCTTATTTAGTTAAAACACTGGCAGCACGACTTGGTGTAGCTGGCATTGTGTGACTTTGTGGATCTTGAGGTCTGGCTGGAGGTTGTTGAGGAGCTGCCAATCTCGGAGGAACAACAACAACAAAGGCATTTATTAATTTTTTGATCTGTCACATGTCCTCCTAAATATTCTTCATAAAATCAAGTGATGATGATGGAGTGGGGCTCGATGAAGGCAAGGACTACATGACACTTAACTATCTGTCCATTTGTTGAAACAACTTCTGGAGTAGTTCAGTTGCCTTGATCATGTGAGAGATAAATTCTTTTATCTCATTAATCTCAACTCTCTCCTGAGATTTCATAGATTCTCGGACTTCTAATAATGTCTCATTCTTCAGCTGAACTTGCTTCTGATCCAAACAAGTCATTTGTTGAGACTTGACAAAAATCTAATCTTCTCTCACTCTTCTCAGAAAGTCTTCCTCTCTGAAGAATTCATCAGTTGGCCTTTTTGTAGATGGTTAGGAAGGCGACTCTTGATCAGATGAGCTTACCTCATGAACATTTTCCATTTCATCTTCTGCTAGAAATTCAGCATTGGCCTCATGAAAATCTTCAACATTATCCTCTTCATCAACCTTTTCATTCATGTCATCTCCCTGATATGGTATGACAGCCATATCATATCCTTCTAAATCCTTACTTTGAACACCATCAGACTCATTCTTCTGCGAGTCTTAAGATTCCATTGATACAGGGATATCAAATAGAGATGGTTTTATCTGAGTCCTTGCTGACTCTTTCTCTGGTGATGTCTTCCAAGATTGCATCATCAGTTTTCGACTCATGCAGATGTTCTTCAACATCGGCTAGAGAAATCTAGACCACTTCTTCCATCAGTTGTTCTTCAACATAAACAACTTGCTCTGCATGTTCAATTTGTACAGCATCAATTGAAACATATTCAATGTTAGTCGTGGGAACAACTTCTTCTAGCACAGCCTGTTCTTTTTGAGCAATAGAAGCTTGGGAAGCTTCTTTCTCTATTGCTGAGACATATTCTTCTCTTATTAATCTTTTCCACTGGATTCTCCCTCAAGTGGAACTTCTGACATTGGAAGCCATTGGTCTAATGCAGGAACATAAGTGTATATCATCAATTTCACAGTGGTTTGACCAATGCAGTTGTATATGCTGGTCTCCTTGAAGCTTTCTCCACTGAAATCGATACCACATTTCTCGAACAAAGTGGTGAGGTACATACCCAGAGGCAGACCTCCTCATCTACTAACCACAATATTCATTACAAGGGTGAGAATGTGGGCGAGATTCACTTTCTTCTTTTCCAGAATGCACCAGATTAAGAATAAGTCTAATTCATTCACATTACCCCTGCTACCGGACTTAGGCTGAATGATGTTGGTAATAATGTTGTGGATGATTCTGGGAATAAGTTCAAAAGACATATTTGTATGTTTCTTGTCAACACTCGAATGGTCTTTTTTCCTTGAAATAAGATTGAGAACAAAAAAGCTGTTATAGCCTGGATATTGGACATTATTTTTGGTAAATGAAAGTACGTTGGCACTTTCATCATTTGGCAAGGAGAATGCTTCAGAAAAGAATATGGGAGAAATTTCAACAAATTTTCCCTTGAGCACAAATTGTTTTGTGAGATTAGAACCGGGTTTATCAACCAGATTCGAATAGAATTGGCTGACGAGACTGGGGTACCATTTTGAATTGTGGGTAAGTAAATCGATCTAGCCTTGGAATTCAAATAGAGAGAAAATGTCCAGATAGGAGTGATTAAAGAAATCGAAATCGACAAAGCATCCGTCAATTACAGTTCAGTTCATGAGCTTCTCGGCTTTATCTCCTTGTCTTCTCATCTGAGAAGAAGAAGGTGGGTGAGTGATAGAGAAAATTTAGATTCGCAAGTATACGAATATCAAGTTGTAAACTGAGGTGAGTCGGGTATCGTATCCACAGGAAAAAGTAATTTTACTGAAATAAATGCCCAATACTACTATGAGATTAATTTTGTTTAGGTGATAAAAAGGATGATTTAATGTGCTTGAATTAAAAGAAAGAAAAATAAATTAAATCAATTCAAATTAAACTAAATTGGGTGAAAAACAATAATTAGAAACTCTAGAGGATTAATTTCACTATGTTGTCACTTATGGTTTTAAAGAGATCATGCAAATCATTGAATCATAGAATTATAAATATTGGATGATAAATCAATTAAACCCCTCTTCCAAGTGATAGTTCAATTACCTATGTTTAACACATTAATCCTCTTTCCCAAGTGATAAACCAATGTATTAAACATGCTTTAAGATTTTGGATCCATTTTAAAGTGATTTCCAAAGGAATTGTAGGTTTTCCAACACAATACAATTACCCTAGGTCGCAATTTTCCTAGTCTAATTCAATATCCCCTCTTCCGAGTGATAGATACCAAATCTAAGATCATACAAAATGTGGCCAACGATTTGTAAGCATTAAGGATCAGAAATTACAAATAAATCCACAAATCAATAAAGAACAAATATATATTATTCAAACCATAAGATCCAACATAGGTCAATTAAACCTCTAGATTAGAAGTTTAGCTCATATTCATAATCATGGATACAAGAATAAAATGGTATAAAACTACGAAATATAACATTATAAGCACAAAGAGAAGAAAACTAAGTCAGAAAGCCCCTTCAATGGTGGTTGATCTCCTTTCTTCTCTTGGTTTTTCAAATCTCCCGTTGCTTTTTGTTCTTTTCTTCTTGCTTTCTCTTCTTCTTCTCGAAAATCCTTAAAAATCCCTCTCTCATACGCCCCCTAATTCGCCAAATATCTATTAGAAAAGTTGCTAAATCTGGAAAAGTTGCTAAAAAAAGCAACTAGAATCACTGGCGCCGCAGTGCCCCGAGTGTGAATTTCCAGCGCCGCGAGTGGCACCGCTGCGCTGCCTTGTTTGTGTGCCCAGTTGTGGGCCATTTTTCTTGCTCCGTATCGACTTCCTTCTTGTGGACTTAACCAATTTTCTTCCACTTCTTGCACATTTCTTGCACTTGTTTTTAACTTCTTTTGAACATCAATTTAGCCTTGATTCAACCTACATTGGACTCCTTATTTACCTACAAAACAAATAAAAAGCAAGCGTAAATTCCAAGCAATTAATCAAAGAATGAACTACAATGAAATATACTCAAAATATATGACTTCTATGATATTAACATGTATCAATAAGTCATTTATTCATGATAAAAACCTATCAATACCTAAGATAAAGCCTAAACGCATCTACAATATCTAAGTATATTAATCAAGCAAAAACACCTAAAAACTAATTGAATGATAACAAAAGTCTATCAAATTAAGATGCAAACTAACTATTAAAACTCAACTTATCAAATTCCCCCAAATTTAGACTTTGATCGTCCTGAGCAAAGAGAAAAATGAAAGTAAACAAATAGACTCTTCACATATTCCAAAATGAACAAAAATTTGACTTGTAAAAATGGGTTCTCATGATCTCAAGGAAAGCATCCATTCCACACAACACGACTCAAGGAAAACTTTGAAAGTTTAAACTTGTTGTCTAGAATTTCAATTTCCAAAGCAATGTATTCTCTTCTCTCCTCATTGACAAACAAGTACAAAAAATCATTCATATGACCACTCATAAATTATACAGACCAATGCAAGCAAGATAAGAATATAATCTCAACCAAACAAAACATGAATTTCATATGCTTGCTTTCCACACTTCTCTCCGCTACTGTAGGACTAACACCAATTAAGATCAATAAGACTTTGTTAGTTTGTAACATAAGGCTAAGGTTAAGGGTTTGATAACATGGATAAAATGCAGCTCAATACACCCAAAACATCATTTATACATATCACCTTTAAACATCTCATGCCTTACAAAATGAATCATCACATCACCCTTTACATAGCCCCAAACTTATTTAATTCACTCATTGATGAAGATTATACTTTTTCTTTTCATTATTTTTCTTTTTCATCTTTCTTTTTCTTCTTGTTACACGTTTTGAACTTTTTGTCATCACCTTCACATACATTCTCATTCCGTAGCACATTTACACATAAATTCCCATGAAAAACAACCCAACCCATTATAATTCATTTACTTCAAAGATTTAAGGGTGAAGGGTTAAAAATAGGGGAATTTCAGTCAAAGGCCTTGGCTAATCATTTTAGGTGACAAAGAACAACATATAAATCTCAAAATAGGGTAACTAGGGGTAGTACACAGCTAGGTGGGTTTTATGTCTCAAACTGTCCAAAGATGGCCTACATCATATCTCACATGGTGTGATTCCTAGGATTTTGCCTTGAGAAGAAATCAAACAAGCTCTAGAGTTCAGTTTGAAAAGTAAGATTCAATGAAGCTTAACTTGCAAAATCTCAATTTAAATAGCAAGTGGAACTCATGATCATAATTTTATACTCAAAAGTCAACAAAATTTCCAATAAGCATGGCAAAACAAATCAAGCACACAAACTTAAGAGTACTTTCTAATTTTCCACAGGTCATGTTCAAAACCTAGTGCTAATCTTTTCATAGACCATCCATACAAGATCAAATCAAATCAATGTTCATTAGGGAATATGGATTTATTCATGATCTATACTTATCAAAAACAAAAATTTCAAAAATTTCCACTAAAGTCACTAGAATTCAAACTCTCCCCCAAACTTGAAGTTGGCATTATCTTCAATGCAAAAACGTGCACACAAAGAAAGCAATATAGAGAGGAAGATAACGATACTCCCCTAACCAACGAGGGTAGAAGTCCCCCAAAATTCTTCTCTTTCTCTTAGTAGGGTCGAGGACCCCCCAAACTTAAATTAAAACCTGAAAGGGACAAAAATGAATGTCATTAGTGGAAGTCAAAAACTTAATTTCTATACTACAATGACTAAGAATAAAAACAGAAACGTATACAAAAATTGGTTGGGTTGCCTCCCAACAAGCGCTTCTTTATAGTTTTAGCTATACTTTCTCTTTTCTCGCTCATGATGGTTGATGAAGGGTAGCTTCTCCATGCTTGGATCCAATGCTCCATAGTAGTGCTTCACCCGTTGCCCATTCACTTGAAACAACCGACCACCATCTTGACTTTGTAGCTCTATAGCTCCATAAGGGAAAACTTTTGTGACCATAAGTGGCCCGGACCACCTAGACTTAAACTTTTCGGGAAAGAGACTCAATCTTGAATTCTAGAGGAGAACTTGTTGACCTGGAACGAACTCTTTCCTTAAGATATGCTTGTCATGCGAACCCTTGGTTCTCTCCTTGTAGATCTTAGAATTCTCAAAGGCATCTTGTCCAAACTCATCCATTTCATTGAGTTGAAGTAGTTTTTGCTCTCCACAAGCCTTCATATCAAAATTCAACTTCCTTATTGCCCAATAAGCGCGGTGCTCCAACTCACATGGTAAATGACAAGACTTCCCAAAGACAAGTTTAAAAGGAGACATTCCAATGGGTGTTTTGTATGCAGTGCGGTATGCCCATAGAGCATCGTCAAGCTTCAATGCCCAATCTTTCCTATTAGTACTCACAGTCTTCTCCAAAATTCTTTTCACTTCCTGATAAGAGACCTCGGCTTGTCCATTAGACTGTGGATGATAAGCCAAAGCAACCTTATGCTTGACTCCATATTTAGAAAGTAGAGCTTTGAAAAGCTTATTGCTAAAATGGGAGCCTTCATCACTTATGATAGCTTTTGGAGTACCAAATCTCGTGAAAATGTTCTTATGAAGGAATTTTAGTACAAAACGAGCATCATTTGTGGTAGTAGCAACAGCTTTAACCCACTTTGACACATAATGAACCGCCAAAAAAATATATAACTTTCCATTAGAAGATGAGAAAGGTCCCACGAATCAATGCCCCACACATTAAATAACTCAACCTCAACAAAAGTCTTCATGGGCTTCTCATCACGTTTGGACATATTCCCTTGTTTTTGGCACTAATCACATGACTTCACAAACACATAACTATCCTTGAACAAGGTTGGCCAGTAAAATCCACTTTGCAAGACTTTGTACGCAGTTCTTTGGTGACCAAAATGACCACCATACAAGGAAGAGTGACAATTTCTGAGTATGGCTTGAACTTCACTTTCTGGCATACATCTTCGGATTACTTGATCATTGTACCTCTTCTATAAGAATGGCTCATCCCACATAAAAAATCTAGCACCATGGAGGAACTTCTTCTTCTGAGCTGAGGAGATATCTAGAGGTAAGACGCCACTAGCCACAAAATTGACCAAATCTGCATACCAAAGAAGCTTCTCACTCTGGGCATACAACTGTTCATCAGGAAATGCTTCTTTAATAAGCCCCACATCATTTTTTGTTTGTGTCTGTAGCCTTGAGAGGTGATCAGGTACCACATTCTCACTTTCCTTCTTATCCTTAATATCAAGATCAAACTCCTGAAGAAGGAGAATCCATCTAATCAATCTGGGCTTGGCATCTTTCTTAGCAAATAGGTAACGAATGGCTGCATGATCTATGTAGACAATGATCTAAGAACCAACAAGATAAGGCCTGAAGTTATCACAGGAATATACCACTGCCAATAATTCCATTTCTATGGTGGTGTAATTTCTTTGAGCCTCATCCAACGTTTTATTGGCATAGTATATGTCTTTGAAGATTTTATCTCTCCTCTGACCCAACACAGCTCCAACTGCATAATCCCTGGCATCACACATTAACTCAAATGACTCTGTCCAGTTTGGCACTATCATGATGGGAGCTGAAGTAAGTGCTTTCTTCAAGTGATCAAAAGCTTGTACACATACTTTATCAAACATATGGCACATCCTTCTCCAAAAGATTACAAAGAGGCTTAGCATCTTGGAGAAGTCTTTGATAAATCGTCTATAAAACCCAGCATGTCCAAGAAAGCTTCTTATACCCTTGACATTAGTTGGAGGGATGAGTTTCTTGATTGCCACAATCTTCACTCTGTCCACTTCCAACCCTTTGGAAGAAACTCTATGGCCCAAAACAATTCCTTCTTGTACCATAAAATGGCATTTCTCCCAAATCAACACAAGGTTTTTCTCCTTACATATTTGTAACACAAGTAAAATGTTCCTCAAACAATGATCAAAAGAAGACCCAAAAACAAAAAAGTCATCCATGAAGGCTTCCATCACATCCTCTATCAAATCAGCAAATATGGCCATCATGCACCTCTAAAAAGTGGTTGGAGCATTACATAACCCAAAGGGCATCCTCCTAAAGGCAAAAGTGCCATAGGGGCATGTGAATGTAGCCTTCTTCTGATCTTTTGGAGCAATGGCAATCTGATTATATCCAGAATATCCATCAAGGAAACAATAATACTCAAATCCTGCCAAACGGTCTGGCATTTGATCAATAAATGACAATGGAAAATGATATTTTCTGATGGTCTTATTCAGTTTTCTGTAGTCAATGCACACCCTCCAACCAGTAATAGTACCTGAAGAGATCGTTTCATCTTTTTCATTCTTTATCACTGTGATTCCTCATTTCTTAGGGACGACATGTATAACGCTTATCCATGCTAAATCAGATATAGCATAGATGATGCCTTCCTTGAGCCATTTCAGTACCTCAGCTTTGACCACTTCTTTCATTGCAGGATTCAACCTCCTTTAATGTTCCACTATGGCCATGTATGCGTCCTCCATGAGTATCTTGTGCATGCAAATAGATTGGCTGGTCGCCTTTATGTCAGCAATTGTCCATCCAATTGCTGATTTGTGCTCCCTTAGGATCTTCAACAACTTTTCCTCTTGAACAGTAGACAAGGTGGATGAAATAATCACTGGAAATGTCTCATCCTTGCCCAAAAAGGCATATCTGAGATGATCTGGAAAATGCTTCAACTCTGGCTTGGGGACACTTGACTCAATAGAAGATGCAACACTAATATCATCAACCTTAGCTTGAGAAAACTGAACTAGTTGTGTATCCGAAACCATTATCATCCTTTGTTCTTCAACATCATCCTCTGTCCCATCTGTTAGTGAGTACACCAGACATCTCTCCAAGGGATCCATAGGTGATGTCTCCTTTTTCACCTCCTGAATGCGCCTCGCAACAATGTCTACTCTATTACAACTGTCCTTCTCATTAGGAAACCTGAATGACTTGTAGAGGTTGAACATCACCTCTTCATCATTCACTCTGAGTGTGAGTTCTCCCTTCTTAACATCAATAAGGGCTCTTCCGGTAGCAAGGAATGGACTCCCCAAAATGAGAGGAATCTCATCATCTTCCTCATGTCAAGAACCACAAAATCCACTGGGAAGATAAACTTATCAACCTTCACATGAACGTCTTCTATCACTCCCCTAAGATATGTCATGGATCTGCCAGCTAGTTGGAGTGATATAGTTGTTGGCTTCACCTCCCCAATATTGAGTTTCCTGAAAACAGACAAGGGCATAAAGTTAATACTGGCACCTAAATCACACAATACTTTATCAAAAAAAGAACTACCAATATTACATGGAATAGTAAAACTCCCTAGATCTTTTAATTTCTGAGGTAGCTTCTTTTGGAGGATCGCACTGCATTCTTCTCCCAACTTCACAGTTACAAACTCTACCAACTTCTTCTTCTTGCTCATCACATCCTTCATAAATTTGGCATAGTTGGACATCTGCTTTAAGGCATCTGCAAAAGGAATATTGATGTGAATTATTTTAAAAATATCTAAAAATTTTGTAAATTGCTCATCTAATTTCTTTTTTTGAAATCTTTGAGGAAATGGAATAAAAGTTTTCAAAATAGGAGGGTTATCAGATAAAGTGTTCCTCCCTGGAACAAAGCCTTCTTTCATAGGTGCTTTGCCCTTTGCTTTCCTTTTCTCTTCATCTTCTTTTTCTTTGGATGCTTGGTCTTCCTTCTCAGATAAGGACTCTTTCTCAGCAACTTGTGTAGAAGTAGGAGTTGTTGTAGACGTACTCGCTGGATTGGAATGTTCAACCTCTCTACCACTTCTCAAAGTTATGGCTTTGCATTGCTCTCTTGGATTAATCTCTGTATTGCTTGGAAAAGTGTTGTTGATATGTTGTACACTCATTTGTGCAGCCACTTGCCAACTTGAGTCTCTAAATTCTTAATAGAGGCACCCAAGTTGCTCACTTGAGTTATCATTTGACTCATGTTACTCATTTGATTGGCCATGTGAGCAGCTAATTCTTCCAACTTTGTTTCATTCTTGGTGAACCTCTTGTTTGAATCATTTAGAAAAGTAGCCATTGCTTCTTCGAGACTTGATTTCTTCTCTTGAACTTTCCCTTGTGAGTTAAACCCCGGTGGTGGTTGCAACACATTTCTATTGTTGGAGTAGGAAAAATTTTCATGATTCCTAACTCCTGGATGATACTAATTTGGCACTTGATTGCCAAATTGGTTCCCTCTGTATCTTGGTTCCCTCTATAATTGTACAATTTGTTATTCACAAACTGTACTTGTTCTTCTTGACCACCAAAACTTTGAGGGACTGAACTTGCAGCTGCAATGGATGCTATGGAAGATGAAAGACTTCTTTGTAGAGTAGAAACCTTGTCAGATAAAGCTGCCATATGATGCAACATACTAGCCATCTCTGCAGACAAAAAGGTCATTTGATCAACCTCATGTAAACCAGCTATTTTCTTGATTGGTGCCCTCTTACTTGAATGCTCATATGTATTGGAGGCCATTTCTTCAATCAACATTAATGCTTCATTTGTTGTCTTTCCCAATAGTGTACCTCCTGTTGCAGCATCAACCAATGACCTTGTATGACCTTGTAGATAAGGTAATGGCATTGTAGAACATCTGGATCTGCAACCACTCTTGGTATCCATGTTGAGGACATCTTCTCAAGAGGTCTTTAAATCTCTCCCAGGCCTCATATAAAGATTCAGACTCCAGTTGTCTGAACTGACCGATCTTTACTCTCAATTGTGAAGTCTTTGTAGGTGTGAAGAATTTCTGAAGAAACTTTTGGAGCATCTCTTCCCATGTATTTATGCTCCTTGGAAGTAGAGATTGGAGCCATGATCTTGCTTTGTCTCTTAGTGAACATGGGAACAGTCTCAGTCTTATTTGCTCTTCTGGGACTCTGTTGATCTTAACTGTGTCACACATCTCTAAGAAGGTGTTGATGGGGACCGTTGGATCTTCTTGAGTACTCCCGCAAACTGGTGTTGTTGTACTATTGTGATCAAGGAAGGCTTCAACTCGGAGTTGTTTGCGTTGATTGGCAGCCTTGCAACCCTATTGTAATTATTGTTCACTACTGGCTTGAAGTAATCCCTCAAAGGTAACTGGTTGTTCCCTTCAGCCATCGTTTCTTCTTGTGCTACTGCTCTTATATCTCTTCTTAGTCTACCAAGGGTTATCTCAATCTCCGGATCAAGAGCAGTGATTTCTGCACTTCTCACTCGTCGCATGAACCAGGGAAACCAAACACAAAAAACAAAATAACAAACTCAAAAAAATAAAAATAAAAAAACGAACAAAAATACCTAAATTAAGATAAAAATCAATTTGCAATGGTATTAATAATAGTAAAATTGACACTATTCCTCTGCAACAGCGCCAAAAACTTGATAGAAAAAATTTAGATTCGCAAGTATACAAATATCAAGTTGTAAAACCGATCGTATCCACAGGGAAAAGTAATTTTACTAAAATAAATGCCCAATACTACTATGAGATTTTTATTTAGGTGATAAAAAGGATGATTTATTGTGCTTGAATTAAAACAAAGATAATTAAAGTAAATCCATTCAAATTAAACTAAATTAGGGGAAAAATAATGATTAGAAACTCTAGAGGATTAATTTCACTCTGTTGTCACTTATGGTTTTCAAAAGATCATGCAAATCATTGAATCATGGAATTATAAATCTTGGATAATAAATCAATTAAACCCCTCTGCTAAGTGATAGTTCAATTACCTATGCTTCACACAATATTCCCCTTTCCCAAGTGATAAACCAATGTATTAAACATGCTTTAAGGTTTTGGTTCAATTTTAAAGTGATTTCCAAAGGAATTACAGGTTCCCCAACACGATATAATTACCCTAGGTCGCAATTTTCCTAATCCAAATCAATATCCCCTCTCCCGAGTGATAGATACCAAATCTAAGATCATACAAAATGTGGCCAACAATTTGTAAGCATTAAGGATAGAAAATCGCAAATCAATCCACAAATCAATAAACAACAAATATATATTATTCAAACCATAAGATCCAACAATTAAACCTCTAGGTTAGAAGTTTAGCTCATATTCATAATCACAGATACAGGAATAAAATGATATAAAACTATGAAATATAACATTACAAGCACAAAGAGAAGAAAACTAAGTCAGAAACCTCCTTCAATGGTGGTTAATCTCCTTTCTTCTCTCGGCGCTGCGAAGGGCGTCGCGGACTTAGCCATTTTTTCGATTGTGTTAAGTCAGAGCCTCATTTGTGTGGCCAGTTGTGGACTTAGCCATTTTTTCTGCTCCGCATCAACTTCCTTATTGTGGACTTAACTAATTTTCTTCCACTTCTTGCAAATTTCTTGCACATGTTTTTAACTTCTTTTGAACATCAATATAGCCTTGATTCAACCCACTTTGGACTCCTTATTTACTTACAAAATAAATAAATAACAAGTGTTAATTCCAAGCAATTAATCAAAGAATGAACTACAATGAAATATACTCAAAACATATGACTTTTATGATATTAACATGTATCAATAAGTTGTTTATTCATGATAAAAACCTATCAATACCTAGGATAAAGCCTAAATGCATCTACAACAACTAACTATATTAATCAAGTAAAAACACCTAAAAACTAATCGAACGATAACAAAAGTCTATCAAATTAAGATGCAAACTAACTATTAAAACTCAACTTATCAGTGAGATGGTCCATATGTGGTCTCAATAGGAGGTGTTGGTACAAATGGTGTGGGTTCCTCAACCAGTTCGGCTTGGGTTGGTTTAGTTCTTGGTCTCACACTCCTTTCTAGAGGTGATGATGGTGAAACAACTCGCTTTCTTGTAGAGAAGGGGCAAAGCTTTCCGGGTTTGGGGGCCATTTAAGAAAGATGTGAAGAACTGTGGCAACAACACAAATATTGATACAAAAAGAATCATAAGTTTCAGAAATGAACAAGGAACAAAATTTACCAAAGGTTAAAGATGAAGATTCAGCTGTAATTTTTTAAACAATTTCTGGAAAGTTCTTCAAAGTGTCTTAGGGCACAAAAGGTGAAAAGTGACTGCTAGGATACAAAAGGCGGTTTTAATTTAATAGGCAATATTGACCGATTAGCGTCCTCGTTATGACGAGTGGTTTTGGAACAACTAATGGCATCGGGCACATTAGCGTCCTCAAACACTGTTAGCATCCTTATTTATACTTAGACTCTAATATTTAGCATATTTGACTAATATAAACTCAAGTATCGTATGGTTGAATAAATGATGTCGCAAATTATATTTCATCAACCAAAAGTCAATACTTTAATCATGAGCGAAAATATTTAAACATTCTACGCAACGCATGATTAAAGATAATCGTCAATTTCAAATAGTCACTAATGAATATATTCTAGTAAGATAAGAAAAGAGAGTGACTTTTTACCTTTGCATATTTTTGACTTTTACCTCGAGGTATTGCAAAGTTCTCGACTTGAGCACTCTGTGTCATTTTGAAGCAGCTGAGATAATTCATTATCCACGTTCTCCATGCTGACTTCTTTCTCGACATTCTATCAGGAGATATTTAATTGAGCATCCTTGATGAGCTTGTTGAGGATTGATAACACAGTGTGTATATATCATCAGCCAGATCACTTCCGCTTTTGGTTCGTATATTTCCATGAATGTCTTCTCTCTCAGATGAAGTTTCTAACCCACTTAAAATGTAATCAATTTGTTGAAAACTAATTTCAAATGGATTAGAAAACTCGTTCAGAAAATCTATTTTATATTTCCAGTTCTCAAGAAAACTGTTAAAAAAATATTGTACTAAAGTAGAGTGAGATATAGTTTTTCAAAAATATTCAAGTTCATTTACATGACGTATAAAACGTTGCAGGTTATCATTAACAGTCTCACTTTCTAAAACCCTAAAGTGAATGAGTGGTTCTTCTAATGTTTCAATTGGGTTTTTAGTCTTATCCCTTCTTTCCATGGTTTGCAGGAGATCACAAAACTCCTTTAAACTCATTTCCCATGGTTCAACAGATTCAGCTAACATAGTCAGCTTATCATTCCATTTCTTTGGAAGCTTACCATAGAAATACACTAGAGATATCTCTGCAGGTATTTTCATGATTCGATTCTTGCATTCCATCAAGAATAGATTGATATTTGTTGCATGTGTATCGAGAGATTCATTCTCCGATATCTCAAAGGCATCAAATAGTCTATCAGACGCTTTGAGCTTTTCATCTTGAATGTTAATTTTTTCACAATGAAGTGATTTGAGTGTTTCCCAAATCTCTTTGGCACTTTCAAGTTGAACTACCTTTTTCTACTTATTCCTCGGGTAGAGAACAGTACAAGGCACAGACAACTTGAGCGTTAAGTTTGTTATTTAGTTTTTCCTTATTTGTCCATAGCTCAATAGGTTTGTTGGGCATGGTGTAGCCATTTACAACCGTTTCCCATAGACTGATATCCTTAGATCGAAGAAAGGATTTCATCCTCATCATCTAATCTTTAAACCAGTCTTTATTTAACAGAGGTGGTTTGCCTAAAGGTTGACATACTTCTATGACAGTCCCTCGGGTCATTGCCATTGATATCAAATAAATTGTGAAGTTTCTTTGAAGAGCAACACTGTTCTGATACTAACTGTTGGCCCAGATATGTCCAAGAGGGGGGTGAATTGGACACTTAGACAATCTAAAAACAATTACAATGGAAAAAATTAAAGTGCAGAAAGTAAACAAATATGCACAGATGATTTATAGTGGTCGGCTACTTGCCTATGTCCACTACCTAACCTTCTCAGTTAGGATTTGGAACCTTATCACTAAGGGATTCTCTTACGGGTGAGAATCAAACCGTTACACCTTTTCTCAACTTGCGGGTGTGAGAACAACCGTTATACTACTCAGCTTATAGGCATGAGACCAAACTATCCAACTTACGGGTGTGAGACAGACCTAAGCTTTCTCAACTTACTGGTGTAAGAACTACCGTTTCTCAACTTACGAGTGTGAGAAGACTTGACCTTGTTGAATATAGAATATCAACTCAGTAGTTTATCTAACTACTGTTACAACCTTGATACAAATTGTTAAGTGTTTGTATTTATAGACTTATAGAGATGAAGTTGTTGTTCATTTGAATTTGAATTTCAAATATAAACGTTTACTCACAACAACTAGAATATATCATGAAAATGGCAACTGCACATTTCATGAATATTCTGATTTTCTCCAGATACACGAATAAGGAAAGTTTTAGAAGACGTGGTTCATGAATAAGAGAATATCTCTTACAAATACAGAAAAATAATTTTGTACAAAAAGTTATTCTGAAAAGATGGCAAAAAGGTCGTACATGTCAGAACAACAAAAATATCATTTCTGTCATTTTGTTCCTTGGAGGGTGCTCATAGAATATCAGCGTCCTACTGAACAATAAAGTGAGGGCACTACTGAATAGTAAGCGTCCTGAATTTCTCTGACACTAAAATGACTTAATTCATGAGGGCACTACTTCGCAGTGAGCGTCCTGCTTTGTTTTAAAACTTTTGACACCCGAGGGCGCTACTCAAGAGTAAGCGTCCTCAACTATTAAAAATAGTTTTAAAACAATGTTAAGTGTGCTAACGGACGGTGAGCGTCCTAAAAGTTTATTTAAGTTGCTTCTAAAGATGAGGGCGTTCCTATACAAGTAGCGTCCTAATAATTTATTCAACTTATAACTTATCAACATATAGAAATCACTTAAAGACAAAAAGAACTTTCAGCGAGTTGAAACTAAGTCAGCATGCTGACATTCTCAAAGGTTGATAAAAGAAAGATCGCTAGAAAGAAGTAAGCGTCCTTATTAATCAATTCAATTCACTCTTGAGTATCCTAATATTTTATCAGCGTCCTGACTAATCAAGTCCAAGAGGGTGCTGCTAAAACATTAGTGTCCTAAAAGACGTTATAAAAATGGTTTTTGATTTCTTGATTAATGCTCGATAAAACATCATTGTTTCTATTAATTAAATCAAATACTTTAGAATGTTACGATTAAAGGTACGATTAAAATGTTACGATCAAAATATGCAAAGATTAAAATCTTGCTGAGAGTATGTTGATCGATAGACTTTACATTCTAAGTACTCACATATTCTGAACTTTACTTGAAATTTACTTGAGATGATCAATAGGCTTGTAAGCTCAGTTCCTTGATCTTGATTCTTGATAAATCTGAAACACTTGACAAGATCATTAGATAGACAAACTGGAGATATTTGCAATCATCAAAACGTTCATGTCATGGGGTTCGTTGAGATAACAACCTCTTCTAGACAATAAACAGTAGGTTGCATTCTACTGTGTGGTATATTGCCTCAAGCATGAAGCATTTTGCAATGTTCTTTCATCTATTGGAGAAAAAAGGTGTAAAAGTTCCACTAGCACCAAGAGTTTTAGCCTTCACTCGTCCACAAGAACTAAAGGAGTCTGTCAGACTTCTTGGAATTTTAGAATGTGAAGAAGAAGAGCCTGTCCATAGAATTAGAAGAAGAGTGTCTCAACTCTCTGATCACTCATCGGAAGCTTTCCCTGATCCCAAACGCAAGCGACCAATCAAGCCAGAATTTGAAGGTCATACACTTTGTCCTGATTTTGCTCAAGGTCTTGCGGAGCAAAAAGCTAAAGGCTTCAAAACCCAGTCCACCTCTTGATCCATTCAAATTTGGTGTTTCCAAGCATGCCCACAAAAAATTCATTGAAAAATCTAGGCAGAACTTTGTAATTGACGAATTTATCAAAAGTGTGAGAAAAAGCGCAAGTGGTTCCTCAAAACCACATGCGCCCCAGAAACCCAAGGAATCTGAACCTAATTCTAGTAGATCCAAGAAGGATGAGGAGGCCGAGAGAAAGAGGAAAGGGAAGGGTCCGAGTACGAGTTAGGCCTATCCACTTTTTGATATTTTCAAAAGGGGGAGAAGATAATGTAGATATTAAGGCTAAGTTAGCTCAACAGGGAAGCTACAAGTCAGGGGGAATTCATCTGAGTTTCTGTACAATATGTTGACTGCATAATTACCATACTCTTGTGTAGTGTGATTGTACTCATCTTGTAATTTATATAATGAAATCATATTTACCTGACATACTTGCATATGTGCTTGAAATACATGCTACTCTAAATTCGTTATATCTTTGAGTACATAAATATAATTATATGCATGATCTATGAGTATTTGAAATCATCAAAAAGGGGGAGATTGTTATCTCAACGAACCCCATGATATGAATGTTTTGATGATTCCAAATATCTCTGGTTTGTGTATCTAATGATCTTGTCAAGTATTTCAGATTTACATGAATCAAGATCAAGGAACTATGTTCACAAGCCTATTGGATGTCACAAGTAAAGTTTCGAGTCTGTCATTACTTAGAATGTAAAGTCTATTGATCAATTTGCTCTCAACAACATTTAATCAGTTTCATATTTTGATCGTCACATCTTAATGATTTTTTGATGATGTTTAGTGTTTGATTTGATCAGAAAATATCATGATTTCAATCATGTTTTATAGAAGTTTAATCTTGAAATAAAAAAAACCATTTTTATAGAGTCTTTCAAGACGCTAATGTTTTAGCAGCGCAGTAACACCCCCCACTTTTTCTACTGTAGAAACTAATGTAACTACTTGAAAACTCTCCACGTGTAATTTCAATAAATGGTAAAATCCCCCCAAGAGAGAGATGCATACCCCCATAGTGGGACAATCCCAAGGGAAGGGTCGTCCCCATGGGGGGCCAACCCCTCGAAGGGACGGGCCCATTCTATAAATAGAGACGGACCCTTCAGTTTCAATCCGCCGAACTCCCGAGCTCTTTTCACTCTCCTTCTACTTTTTGCAACATCTTGCGTCCCTTCGCACTTCAAGAAGTTAGAAGAAAGCAAGACGCCACTACAAGTATGTAAGGTGGGGAATGAAGGCTAGGTTTGCAATTGTTACCTATTTAATGTTGAATTGCATAACATCATGCATCACATCTGTTACCATGTTTTACTACATGCATGAGGCTATCTTTTAAAAATGATGTATTATTGGATATTATTGGGTGCAATACTGGCCCAGATTAGTGACGCAGTCACTGGATATATTATTAGGTGCCATGCCTCTTTGTTGAACCGGATTGGCACTTGAACTCATGAGACCTCTCAGTTGCTGGATTTATTATAGTAGTGGCTTAACTATTTGATGATTGTTGTTCTGTATTCTTTAATATGCATGTAAGATTTATTTACCCTGCTTGATCTCACTGAATTGTTGAGCTCACCCTGTTGCTAATCTTTCTAGGGAATTAAGATGGGTTCGAATGAACTTATTCAGGGGGTTCTGACCAAACCTGGTCTTTGTAGGGACTTTTCTGTATGTACTCTCCCCAGGTCTCGTTAGACCGGTTTGATGATGATGGCGATGGTTCCAGGCTTTTAGATGCCTCGTTTGACTACTCTTTTGTTATTTTGTCACTTTGTAGGGGTTTGCCCTTGTTACCTTTTTGTCATCTTTTTGGTATCAGGAAAATAATAATTAACAAACTTTATATATTTAATATAATCGTATTTTCCTTAATAAGTTTTATTGTAGTATTGTTAATGTGGGCCCCATAATCTGTTGCACCACGCTCAGAGGTCGATGGGGCGGGGTGTGATAGATTAATTGGTATCAGAACATGGTCTTGGACACTACACACTAGTATTTTTCACATACTACAATATAAAAAAAAAAAATTTCGGACCTGGTGCAGACCAGGTGGGACAGGATCGGATACCGACCAAGTGGGGTCGGCCCCATTATTGATTTTTAAAGCAAATCCTTCCATAAATTTGGCTATAAATAGAAATGAAGAAGATAGTTTTCTTCACTCACCGTGCTCATGTCACACCCCACGGATGTGATGGGTACCTCCTACTCGAGCGTACCCCAGCCACTATGATCCCATAATATTGTCCCATCCTAGTACACAGCCCACTCAACAGTGTCTAGTACCCCCGGGATCATTTGTCCACACTATTCATGAATAGTGTGGACAAATGATCTCGGGTACGAGACGTCCTTGTGTGGTGGGCTGTACCGGGATGGGACAATATTATGTGGTGTTATGGCTGGAGTATGCCCTGCGGGGTTACTGATCACATCCACGGGTTGTGACTCCTCACCTCTCTTATATTTCGTATCTATGTTCTATCTTCAAACAACAACTAGATGGAGCAAAGATCAAGGAAGAACGTTGAAGGGGAAAGTTCTCAGCCTCCCCGTTCCAGATCTTTCCTTTCAATTCCAATCCAGACGGGAAGACCGGTAGTTCTACCTGATGGATACTACCCTATGCTTCATGACAAACTTGCCGCCTTAGGTTGGACATCAATCATCGATCTTGAAAGATGCGTTTTTCGATCTTCTGTTATCTTATTTTACCAAAATTTGACCGTAACAAACCAAGATACTTTCATCATCACTACAAAAGTGAATGGTGTTGACATCACCCTTACGTTTGCAATATTGTCTGAAGTTTTCAAAATTTTCG
Source organism: Paratinospora sagittata (assembly GCA_035771175.1). Lineage (NCBI taxonomy): Eukaryota > Viridiplantae > Streptophyta > Magnoliopsida > Ranunculales > Menispermaceae > Paratinospora > Paratinospora sagittata. Next base: position 24,152,389 of record CM069596.1, on the reverse strand, counting down.
AAAGGGGACCACTTTGCGATATTTACATGACTAGAGGCAGGTTAAGTGTTGTCCCAAGCTCTCGACACACGTTTAGGTGCCTTACTTCTCAGACTGAGTACATGGTTACTAGGATCAAGACCAGTGACATTAAAGAGCGGTATAATCATCTCATACAAGTGATCATGTCAAATATTTTGCCCTAACCTAGGAAAAGATCTACTACCACACACCCTCAATGTTTTCTAACATACTGATTGATAAAGGAAATTCTTGTGAATCTTCCTTATATCGTTTTGCGTCACATGGCATACTATACTCGGGAACGACAGTGTCTTCCATATAGAGCACTATGAATCAAAATGTTCTGTCGTTTTGGAGTTTTTCCTAGCCCCACCGAGATAACATCTCCCTTGTACGGTGACATGTAAGTGTGGTAAACTCAAGTGGACCCAAAGGAAGTCGTGCAGTTAAAAGGAGAGGAAATAGGCCATCGGAGTGGGAGGATTTTCCTGACATAGAGGAAGACTCTTCTCCAGAAAACATTGAGGATTTTGAGCTCGACTTTTCTGATATTCCAGAAGAGGAGACAGACCCTCCTATGGAAGAATACGTTTCTTCGTCCACAACACAAGAAACCACTACCGGTAATCAACAAAAACTTGTGGATCAAATGCGAGAAATGATACTGGCAACAGTGGAGCGAATAAGGAAAGATATGAGAGATCAGTTGGAAGTACAAAATCGCAGCCTCAGTGAACATCAAGAGGCTATTGACTCACTGCTAAAGTGGCGTGAAGAATGCTACGCCACACTACCCTGGATTGCTTCTCCGATTTTAGGTGAGAGAGACATTGGACAATCGTCCCGACAGGCACAAGATTTGTCTATGAATCTTAACCTCAACATTGGGGCCTCTTCGTTTCCTAACCCAGCATTTGTTGGACAAGTTATGGAAAGTCCTTTATTCTCTCTCCCGCATGGAATAGTCAGTATCTCAATTCTCAACTGAAAATTTTAATTTTGATCTTGCACCTCCTCAATAGTTTACTCATAGTAAATATGTTTTTACTTTTTTCGTAGTCTAACATATCTGCATAATAGGTTGAAGTAGTTTGAAGTTAGTATCTATATCTTGGTAGTAGTTGAATAGTTTGTAAACTTTTGTTTAAAAAAAAGGAAAAAAAAGGAAAAAAAAAAAGAAAAAACTTTATGCCTAATTTTTGGCTCATAATAATCGTTATGTGATGTTGTGTGCTAGACTATCTGTGGTAGGCCCACTCGTCCAGTGAGTTTCTTCACTATTAATGAGTTTGACGGGGTATGGGACACAACAAACTCACACAAATACTGACGAAAACGTGAGACGTGGTAATCTATGGACATGTTGTATAACAATTCATGGCGGAAGTCTGACATACCATTAGTATCGTCAAGTTCACATGGTATGGGACGTGAGAACTTGATGGATAGTGGTGGTAGAAGGTTTTCTATCGAAATCTACAAAAGACCGCACACAGATCCCCTTGACTGGACCACGTCCCTTATCACCAAATTCATGCAGAATGGGACGTATGAATTTGGATGATAATACGAATCGTCAGGTCTTGGTGATAGGTGGGCATAGTAGAACAAGTGCAAGGGAATTACAACATATAGTTGTAGGTGACAACACGAGGAAAAGGTCGAAGAAAATTTTGTGGCATGTACTGGTCTTCAATAATGTAGTTATTATCTCAAATACACATGAAATTATTTTTAAATGTAGTTTAAAAAACGCAAATACTACTATACTAATCTTTACCAACATTACAAATCATACTCTTTGTTTTGTTTTCAGACCAACCTAAAAAGTACAGTGCCACGGTGCTCTAAGTCTCCTCTTCTCCCTTATTACCTAGCCTAGAAAACAAGGAGGTTAAAACCTATAACATGACACTCAAGAACTTTGCATAGGCACTGCATCACGAATCAATCCTCTTGATGTCATCAGAATTTATGTCGCACATTTTGTGCTAATATCTAGCAACTCTGCAAATAATGTCGGTCCAGACAAGAAGATGGCACGACCCTAGCTCCTCTCAACAAGCATATGCATTTATGCAACCATAAGAGAACGCTGGATCTGACCTACTCCACCTACATTGGAACAAGCAGTGGACGACAACGATAATGCCCCGACAGTTGAACAAACTGCTGCAACTCCTTCCAATGGTGTAGCCGCACCATTTGGCATGGAGCAATTCTTCCAAAGCTTTACTAAGTACGTGAAGGCATCAATGAGAGGTTCAGTCCAGAGCGTTGCTGATCAACAAAATGTGGTCCCTCAGCCACAAGTAGCACCGGCTATGCAAAAGATGGACCAGATGACCAATCAAATTACAAAGTACAAACGACTACAGCCTATCACATTTGATGGGAAGCCTGACTCTGATGAAGGCTATAAGTGGCTCGAAGAAACACGCAAGGTGCTCGAGGCCATGGGAGCATTCGACGAAAGAAAATTCCTTTTGTCGTGTACCAGTTGGTGGGAAGCGCCAACTCTTGGTGGAAAACAGTCAAGGAAGACCCTCGAATAAACGCCAGTACCATGACATGGCAACAATTTAAAGCTAAATTCATCAGTGAGTATTTTTCCAATTCTATCAAGAGGAAGAAGATGCAAGAATTCGCACGACTCTACCAAAGGAATATGACCGTCCAAGAATATGCAGCAAAGTTCACAGAACTTTTTGTTTTCTCTCTATTTACCATCTCCACCAAAAGGGACAAAGCGAAAAAGTTTTTCAATGGGTTGAAGCCAGACATTAGGCAAGCCCTTGCCTTCTTGGAACTTGACAACTTTATGAAATTGGTAAATAAGGCAATAAATTATGAGCAAGAGAAGCTTGAGCAGGAAGAGTGGCGCAACCGGGGTAAACGAGTCATTGCGCCAGCACAACAGCCTGATAGGAAAAAACCCTACCAGCCAAATCGAAGCGCTAGCCCTAATATGGGCAACCCCCAAAACCCTCATTTCCAGTTCGCTTCACTTACTCTATCACAACCAAATTTCCAAAGGAACCCTCGAAATCGCCAAAATCATACAAGAAAAAAAAAATGGCAATAGCCGGCGATTTCCACCACCTCCTCCAATACAACAACCACAAGATCGAGATCGTGTGTGCTTTAACTGTGCTGGGTGGGTCATGTTCGACCAAATTGTCCTCTCTTAGCCCCTAGCCAACCTTAGGCTCCTACTGTACCAATTCAGCAAGCAGCCCCAATGGCTCCACCACCGCCACCCAGACAACAACAAGGCCCTGGGCAGCAAGGACAGGCCTACTCCGTTGTTGAACGACTGATGCCGGAAAACAACGTGGTGGAAGGTACCTTTGTTTTTCTTAACATGCTGGTACATGTTTTATTCAATTCAGGTTTTACACATTCATTTATTGCTTCCAACATAGTCTAGAAATTAGGACAACAACTAAAGGCTACTCCTGTTATAATTCGGGTATCCACTCCAATAGGACCAGGTACAGAAATAAATCAAATATGTTCCAATTGTGAACTTACAATATTGGATCATCAGTGGGTAGCGGACCTCTTAGTAATGGATTTCTTTCATTTTGATATCATTTTGGGCATGGACTGGTTAACACCTTTGTTGGTCCCACCCAAGAGGGGGGTGAATTGGGTGCGATGGTTAATTTTAAAATTATCTACCAATAACTTAGTGATTTACATTGGTATACTGGAACATGATGCAAATTAGAACACAAACAAAATTGTGAACATTTGACACAGATTTATAGTGGTTCGACCAAGCTTACATCCACTACCTAATCTCCCGATTAAGATTTAATCAATCCACTAACTGATGCTCTTACGGGTAAGAACCAAACCATTACAACTGCCCTTTTATAAGTTAAGGGCAAACCTATCTATTCATGGGCTAAAGATGAACCATTTTCCTTTTTTCGGGATTAGGAAAGACCCAAGTTCCTTTTACTGGCTAAGGAAGAACCAATTTTCCTTTTTTCGGGATTAAGAGAAACCCATGTTCCTTTTACTGGCTAAGGAAGAACCATTTTTCCTTTTTTCGGGTGAGGAGAAACCCATGTTCCTTTTGCTGGCTAAGGAAGAACCCTTTTTTTTTATAAGTTATGAGATAACCTATACTTTTTAAGGTTAAGGACATACCTACCCTTTTACTGGATCAGGATGAACCGATCTCTCTTTTACAGGGAGGAAACCTATATGATTTCAATCCTTAAATCATCAAGTGAACTACCTTCACTTGTCTTGGTTGCTTCAATCCTGAAACACACTAGCATTACAACACTGAGATGTTGGGTGGTCCTAACGCAGTAGAACACTTTACATTAAGCACAATACATAACATTACAAAGATATGAAATGTGAAATGGGTAATGCTAAGTTGAAATACACCTTTTGTCCTTTACCTTTCAATGTTCGGTATTGCTCAAGTGCAGTTTCGAAAAGCATGAATGATATGATATGAATATCAGTGCTTTATCGAAAGATAAAATATACCAAACAAATATTGACGTTAAAAACAGAGGACTGGAGTAAATCAAAGACACAAACAATTTTGAGAATAGATATAAAATATAGGTATGAAAACTTCTGGTTCAACGATTAGTAGTTTAACGCAACTACTGATATAGTTCAATACAATACCTAAGATATGAAATCAAGTACAACTGTATATCTTGAACTATTTCTCAAATTCTATCATCAGCAAGAATGATACCAAATGTGAATCAATGCTGAGAATTTGAGTTGATACCAATATAAAAATAGATTTTCAAAGATAGAAATATATTTGAAACTCAATATGAAAATCGTATAGGTATTAGTGAAAATACTTTAAAAGATTAGAAAAATGAAATTTATTTTGACACAGACTAACTTTCAAAAAGTATTGGCATAACACAAAGTGATTGGAAAGTTGTTTGAACCTAAGTGTTGGTATTTATAGACATAGTGGGACATAGCTGTTAGACATTTGAAGTTCAAATAACGTGAACGGTTTCACACAACGGCTAGAATGTTATATGAAAATAGCAACTGCGATTTTCACTTATATTCTTGTTCTTTTAAGATTTCATGAAAGAGGAGATTTTTAGAAGAACTTCGTTCATGCATCAGAGAAAGTCTTTGATAGGTCTGAAAAGGACTCTGTGCAAGTTTCTGTTCTAAAAAAGTAAACTGACGTACTGTACTCATTCGAACAGTGGCGGTAATTGAATTAGCATCCTGATTCCGTAATCAATGTCCTAACGCATAATATCAACTATGTCGTTTTGTTCCTTGAGGGCACTTATTACGTATAAGCGTCCTGCTCAACACTTAAGTGATGGCGCTACTAACTAGTAAGCGTCCTGACTTACTTATGACTTTAGACGACTTAAACCTTGAGGGCACTAATGCACAGTTAGCGTCCTGCTATGTTTTAAAACTATTAAGTGCATGAGGGTGCTAGTATCCGAGTAAGCGTCTTGCCTTTAAAACATAAAACAAAACATGAGAGCGCTACATTATATGAGCGTCCTACCGGATAAAAAACATAACATGAGAGTGCTACTATTATGTAAGCGTCCTGCAAGTTAAGACATTTAAAAACACGCTGAAGGACAATCAGCGTCCTGAAAGTTATTCAGTTGATTTCCAAAGGTGAGGGCGCTCTTATCCAGAAAGCTTCCGGATAGTTTAATCAACTAATAACCATCAGCGTCCTTAAAGAAACGTTCTTTGAAGAACTTTTAAAAGATCTTTCAATGAGCTGATGCTGAGCAGCTTCTTGACAACTTCAGAGGTTGACTAATATATAAGACAACTACTATACAAGTAAGCGTCCTAATTAATCAGTTCATTTTAGCCTTGAGCGTTATCAGTGTCCTGACTTAACAAGTTCAGGAAAGCGTTGCTATTTCATTAGCATCCTGAAAGATTCCTTGATTACTCGCGATAAAATATTCGATAAATACCAATAAAAACTTGATATATTTCAAATTAAATGTATAGTATTAAATTTCTTGAAATATAGTTAAAAACATGGAATCAAAGCATGCAGAATTAGAGAACATATGAAAATGATATATGCATGGTTTTGAAAAACATTTTGTGCAATAACGATTAGAGAAAGATATACCTTAGATACTTTGTGTATTCTTATTTCTCATAACCGTTAGATCCAACTCTTCATTATGAGATCTTCAATGAGAGCAATTCGGAGTTGAATGACTTGAACGTTGATCAAGAGATGTAGTCTTGAAGCTTGATCAAAACGTACGAGTGAAGCGATCTTGAAATTGGAATGTGATCATTGAAGTATATTCGTTGAAACGAGCTTGACCGTTGAAAGTAAGCTTTGAGTTCCTTGATTGAGTCGTTCCTTGGCGTTTTGCTGTGCCTTTGGTGCAGAGATAAGTTCTTGATAAACGTTCCTTAGCACCGAAAAAAACTTTGTTTATGATCATCAAAATATACTTCATTAAGTATACTTTAGGGATGTGCTAAGGATGAACCATATAGGTTAACAATCTCCCCCTTTTTGATGATAACAAACAAATCGAAAAATTAAGCATATTAAGCAAAAAGGTTTTTCCTTGAAGTATTTCTCCTTATTTTTCTTCTCCCCCTTATTCTTCTTTATTTTTCTTCTCCAACTTTTGATATCATCAAAAATTGAAGAAAGAGGAACAAAGATCAGCCCTCGTGATGAGTAGAGTAGTGAAGCTCCCCTTACATGGAGACTCCCCCTTACTTTGTGCATTCACCCTCAAGATGATTTATGACATCATGTCATAGTTAGGTACGTCAGAATGCATAAGGTCTACTATCACGTGAGAGAAGGATCTTGTTTTTAAGCACAGTGACAAATAGAGTGACTTATTCATAGGCTATTAATATTGGAAAACATTTCACAAAAACGTGGCCAAGAATCAAAGTCAGAGGGATCGAGAAAGAATTGCCGATAAATGAAATCATAGAGAATTTTTAATCGTGGGCAATTATTCCCCTTAGTGTTTGGCATAAATGTAAATTTGATAATTAAACCAAACCAAACACAGAGTATGCTTTAAGATATCTAAATGAACATGTACAGGCATACTTATAGCATAGGCAAAGAATTTATGATATAGCAGGGCCTAGCTATTATGATTTTAATAAGATGCAGAGTATAGAGTTGAAGTGCATGGCATCTATTAGATATCAAAAATCACAGTCAATTGATGTATATGAAATTTAATATTAAAGAGCAACATCAATGGCATGTGAAATGAAAAATTATAAACTTTCCATAGTTTAGACGTGTGAGGATATATATGATAAACATGCTGATACCAAGTATCAAAGTCTAAACATGCTGAATATATACTAAGTTTAATAGAAGGCATTTGAGCAATAGCATACATGCACTGAACCAAAAATTAGGCAAGTAATTTCAATTAAAGCATGACCTAGAATGTTTGATTCGCCGATTCTAATGAGAGAACATCTGAAAGGGTACAAACTCATTAGAAATCAGATATCCATGAGTTTGATGCTAACATGTTATGGTATGAAGAACATGTTATGGTATGAAGCAGATGCATCAAAGTCAGATAAACATAGAAAAGATAATGCCACAAGATAGTAATCAAGAGTGTAGGCAAAAATCTTTTCAAGATATAGGCATATGATAAAGAGCTGTGTACATGGCCTATATATATACTTGCAAACACACGAATCATGTATAGATAAGATATTCTAAGTTCAGAGCAAGCATGATCATGACATGAACTAGCATAGGCAAAAATAAACTATTAAAGCACAACCTAGCTATTGTGTTACCTGATCATCAGATAATTAGATAGCACAAGTTCAAACTCGGCATAATTAATTATGATAATATATAAGATGCAAGATAAGTATATAATCATGATATTTATCATACAGTCAGGGATAAGCATATTAAATACTTAAGATAGATGTGACTAGTTAAGAAAGATGTCATCAATAAACTGATAATTGCATTTAGACATAGTAAGATTCATCAAGATGCAGTTTATCAGAAAAATATGAACAAGATGATATTAGTATGATGACATATAATCATGTTCAAGCAAGAAACATATTTATGCAACAGAAATATTCAAAAATAATTTTGCAAACATAAAAGCAGGCATATCAGAGCATAAATCAAGCAAATTGTGAACAGTGATTAGTGTCTGCAGCATATCAATATGAAATATAGCATTCACACAAATTCAAATAGATCAGTCATTCAAATATAATAAAGCATTAAGAGATGAATTAGAGATAGAAAGATAGCTTATGAACTACTTTTTGTAATTGAAAAGTGAAGTAGCCATTAAACATTGTAACAAGTTTCTCAGGGTCTAGCGAACCATTTTAAGCAAAAAAAATTTCTTAACAAACAAATATTACACCCGAACGACAAACATATTAACCCGACAGACAGACTGGAGTAGGGGGCGGTGGAAATCAAGCTTGATGAGGAGAGCCTTGAGCATCAAGAGATCGAGGTGCTACTAATCCCGGTAGATGAGACAGCAGGTCATCCATTCTTGCAGTCATATGTTCGATATATGCAAGATTAGGACCGAGCCTTCTGATTTGGCTCATAGCAAAGGCGAAACTCCCATTGATTGCGCCTTCTAGAACAACTTTAGACTTATCCACCCTTTTAAGAAGAGTAAACAACATGCCCTTTTGAAGTCTGTTTACTTTCTCAAGCTCCTTTAATCTCTTCTCTTGTTCGAAGAGTAGCTCCACAACCAACTGGAAACTGGCAGAGTTGGACTTGAAAGATTGGTTTAAGAGATTCTTGATAGAAGATTCTCCTTGGTCGGCATGAGATGGCTCTGGCTCTGGTTCTGACTTTACGGGATGAAGCGATTCAACCTTAGGGAAACCTGGAGGAGGCATGGGTGCAGTTCTTGGATACCTAACACCTACGATAACTTCAACCTAATCATTGGAAGAAGAAGGCAAAGAGAAGCCACTTGAAGAAGAAGATTCTTCTTGTGGACGCTTTTGGGATACAGGGTTTCCAGACGCCATTGGTGGGATTTAGGAGATTAGACGTCGAGATGTTTCATTGCAGATGATGCAAGTGAAGACACAACGAAGATTTTTATAAAATGTCTCAAAGGCGGTCTAGCAATAAATGTTGGGTAGTGTGCAGGCGACGAGCTGATGTCATCGAGATGATTACACATGGAATACGAAATTCGAAACGTGCAGATCACCGATGATAACTTGGGTTTCTAATTCTAATGCACAAGAAACGAAACTAAGACGAACCCTAAATTGACCATAGGTTCTAGACTCTAGGTTGTTAGACCATGATTTCAAAGAACCCGCTCTGATACCACTTGTTGGTCCCACCCAAAAAGGGGGTGAATTAGGTGCATGGTTAATTTTAAAATTATCTTCCAATAACTTAGTGATTTACATGAGTGTATTGGAACATGATGCAAACTAGAACACGAACTAAATTGCAAACGTTTGACACACAGATTTATAGTGGTTCGACTAAGCCTACGTCCACTACCTAATCTCCCGTTAGGATTTACTCAATCCACTGACTGATTCTCTTACGGGTGAGAACCAAACCATTACAATTGCCATTTTACATGTTAAAGGCAAACATATCCTTTCATGGGCTTAGGATGAACCATTTTCCTTTTTTCGAGATTAAGAAAAACCCATGTTCCTTTTACCGGCTAAAGAAGAACCAATTTTTCTTTTTCTGGGATGAGGAGAAACCCATGTTCCTTTTACTGGCTAAGGAAGAACCATATTTCCTTTTTCTGGGATGAGGAGAAACCCATGTTCTTTTTGCTGGCTAAGGAAGAACTGTTTCTCTTTTATAGGTTAAGAGATAACCTATCTTTTTTAAGGTTAAGGACACATCTACCCCTTTATTGGATGAGGATGAACCAATTTCTCTTTTACAGACTCAGAGAAAACCTATATGATTTCAATCTTGAAATCATCGAGTGAACTACCTCACTTGTCTTGGTTGTTTCAATCTAGAAACACACCAGCATTACAACACTGAGATGTTGGGTGGTTCTAACGCAGTAGAACACTTTACATTAAGCACAGTACATAGCATTACAAAGATATGAAATGTGAAATGGGTAATGCTAAGTTGAAATACACCTTCTAACCTTTACCTTTCAATGTTCGGTATTGCTCAAGTGCAGTTTCGAAAAGCATGAATGATATGATATGCAAATCAGTGCTTTATCGAAAGATAAAATATACCAAACAAATATTGATGTTAAAAACAGAGGACTGGTGCAAATCAAAGGCACTGACAGTTTTCAAAATAGATATAGAATATATGTACGAAAAATTCTGGTTCAACGATTAATAGTTTAACGCAACTACTGATATAGTTCAATACAGTACCTAAGATATGAAATCAAGTACAACTATATATCTTGAACTATTTCTCAAATTCTATCATCAGCAAGAATGATACCAAATTTGCATCAGTGCTGAGAATTTGAGTTGATACCAATATAAAAATAGATTTTCAAAGATAGAAATATATTTGAAACACAATATGAAAATCGTATAGGTATCAGTGAAAATACTTTGAAAGATTAGAAAAATGAAATTTATTTTGACACAGACTAACTTTCAAAAAGTATTGGCACAACACAAAGTGATTGGCAAGTTGTTTGGTCCTAAGTGTTGGTATTTGTAGACTTAGTGGGGCGTAGTCATTAGACATTTGAAGTTCAAATAATGTGAACATTTTCACACAACGGCTAGAATGTTATATGAGTTGCTATTTTAACTAACATTCTGGATTTTTTCAGATTTCATGTACAGGGAAAGTTTTAGAAGAACTTCTTTCATGTATCAGAGAAGGTCTCTAATAGGTCTGAGAAGGACTCGGTGCAAGTGTCTGTTCTGAAAAAGTAAACTGACATAGTGTACTCATTCGAATACTAAAGGTAGTTGAATTAACGTCCTGATTCCGTAATCAGTGTCCTAACGCATAATATCAACTTTGTCGTTTTGTTCCTTAAGGGCACTTACTACGTATAAGCATCCTGCTGAGCACTTAAGTGAGGGCGCTACTAAGTCGTAGGCGTCCTGACTCACTTATGACTTTAGACGTCTTAAACCTTGAGGGAGCTAATGCACAGTTAGCGTCCTGCTATGTTTTAAAACTATTAAGTGCATGAGGACGCTACTATCCGAGTAAGCATCCTGCATTTAAAACATAAAATAAAACATGGGGGCGCTAAAGTATGTGAGCGTCCTACTGGATAAAAAATATATCATGAGAGTGCTAATACTATGTAAGCATCCTGCAAGTTAAGATATTTAAAAACACATTGAAGGACAATCAGCGTCGTGGAAGTTATTCAGTTGATTTCCAAAGGTGAGGGCGCTCCCGTCCAGAAGGCATCCTGATAGTTTAATCAACTTATAACCTCAACTTCCTCAAAGAAACCTTCTTTGAAGAACTTTTAAAAGATCTTTTAATGAGCTGATGCTGAGTCAGCTTGCTGACAACTTCAGAGGTTGACTAATATATAAGACCGCTACTATACAAGTAAGCGTCCTAATTAATCAGTCATTTAAACCTTGAGCATTATCAACGTCCTAATGACCCATTAATGTCCTGACTTAACAAGTTGAGGAGAGCGTTGCTATTTCATTAGCGTCCTGAAAGATTCTTTGAAAAAAATTTTTACTCACGATAAAATATTCGATAAATGTGAATAAAAACTCGGTATATTTCAAATTAAATATATAGTATTAAATTTCTTGAAATAGAGTTAAAAATATGAAATCAAAACATGCAGATTTAGAGAACATATGAAAATGATATATGCATGGTTTTAAAAAACATTTTGAGCAATCACAATTAGAGAAAGATATACCTTAGATACTTTGTGTGTTATTATTTCTCATAACCGTTAGATCCAACTCTTTATTATGAGATCTTCAATGGGAGCAATTCGGAGTTGAATGACTTTAACGTTTATCGAGAGATGTAGTCTTGAAGCTTGATCCAAACGTTCGAGTGAAGCGATCTTGAAATCGGAATGTGATCGTTGAAGTATATTCGTTGAAATAAGCTTGACCATTGAATGTAAGCTTTGAGTTCCTTGATTGAGTCGTTCCTTGGCTTTTTGCTTTTCCTTTGGTGCTGAGATAAGTTGTTAATAAATGTTCGTTAGCACAGAAAAATACTTTGTTTGTGATCATCAAAATATACTTCATCAACTATACTTTAGGGATGTGCTAAGAATGAACCATATAGGTTGACAACCTTTACATGCTCAAATAGATTGTCAGAAGAAGCAAGTTCGACTGACATTGCCTAATGGTAATAACTTGAAAGTCCAAGGGGTCCGTGGACACGTTCATCAATCTACCGTGTCCTTTAATAGATCTCAGATACAAGCTCTTTCAATACTTGCCCAGGATGATGACGAAAGTATTGTTTCCTGTCATCCTTCCAGCTTAAAAGATATTCCAGTTGTTCATGAATATCCAGGGGTATTCTTAGACGAGCTTCTAGGACTTCCTCCTCCTCGGGAATTCAACTTTAAAATTAAGTTGATTCCTGGTACGGAACCTATCTACATTCCACCCTACCACATGCCAAATGTAGAATTAGTCGAACTGGATAAGCAGTTAAAGGATTTAGAGAAGCTAGGATTTATAAGAAAGAGCACGTCACTATGGGGTGCTCTAGTTCTTTTGGTCAAGAAAAATGACGGTTCACTTCGACCCTGCATCGACTATAGAAAACTAAACAAAGTCACTATTAAGAACATATACCCATTACCATGAATAGAATATTTGTTCGATCAATTAAGGGGAGCGGGATTCTTTTCAAAAATTGACCTTCGCTCAGGGTATTACAACTCCAAGTTAAGGAAGAAGACATCCCAAAAGTAGATTTTCGAACCAGATATGGTAATTACGAATTCACGGAAGTGCCATCTGGCCTATCAAATGCACCTGCGACATTCATGGATCTAATGAAGTGCAGTTTTTAGACCATATCTGGATCGCTTTGTCATGGTATTTGTCGACGACATCTGATATACTCTCCCACAGAGGAGCTCCATGATAAACACTTGCGAACTGTACTTAGTACCCTTCAGCAGCATGAGTTGTACGCCAAGTTTAGCAAGTGTGAATTCTAGATGACTAACTTTAAGTTCCTCGGTCATGTAGTGTCCCATGATGGCATCGAAGTAGATCCAGCCAAGGTAGAAGCCATACTTAGTTGGAAACAACCGACTAATGTTACATAAATTAGGAGCTTCCTCGGATTAGCCAGATATTACAAACGATTCATGAGGATTTTTCCAAACTTGCTGAACCAATCACTCAAGAAAAGGCTGACTTCAGCACATGTTCTAACCACCCCAAAGGATGGGATTGGCTTCACACTGTACACGGATGCATAGCTTCAAGGACTTGGAGCACTGCTAACGCAAGAAGATTGTGTCGTGGCCTATGCCTCACGACAGTTGAAAATTCATGAGGTAAATTATCCAACTCATGATTTAGAACTCCCGGCAGTAGTGTTCGCTTTAAAAATTTGGCGACATTAGTTGTACTGGGAACGATTCAAAGTTTTCTTCGACCACAAAAGTCTTCAGTACATTTATACTCAAAAAGACTTAAATCTTCGCCGTAGGCGATGGCTCGAGTTTATCAAAAACTATGACTTTGAACTTAAATATCATCCGAGCAAAGCCAATGTAGTGGCTGACACCCTTAGCAGAAAGTCATGTGTATCTGCCTGTACGGTACATGTCGAAATGAGCAAGATGTCCTATGAGCTGGAAAAGTGTAACTTACAGTTCTGGAATGATGGAAATGCAGTTAGACTTTCCCAATTCACTACCCACTCTGACCTCATTAGGAGAATAGTCACTGTACAAACCAAGGATGATGAGCTTATAAAGAAGACGAAGCTCATTCAGTAGAACCAAGCTCCTCATCAATGGTCTCTCACTTCTGATGGTGTGGTATTATATAAATGAAGGTTGTGCGTAGCTCAAGATCTAAAACTTAGGCAGGACCTGATGAATGAATGCCACAAATCTAGGTTTTTTATACATCTAGGGGAAGAGAAAATGTTTAAAGATATGAGAAGGCAACTCTGGTTTAATGGAATGAAAAAGACCATAGCAGAATTTGTGGCCAAGTGCCTTACTTGTAAACAAGTAAAAGCCGATCGCAGGCTCCCCTTTGGGCTATTACAACCACTTCCTATAGGGGAATGAAAATGGGATAATATTGCCATTGATTTTGTGTCAGCATTACCCAAAAATGTCAAGGGTCAGGACGCTATTTGGGTAATTAATGATCGGTTAACCAAAGCTGCACATTTTATACCAGTGAGATTGACAGATACTCTAGCCAAGTTAGCCAAAATCTATGAACGAGAGATCATCAGATTGCATGGGATCTCTCTCACCAAGGTCTGTGATCGAGACCCTAGATTCACATCCAGATTTTGGCAAAGCTTTCACGCCAGGTTAGGTACAAAAATTCTTATGAGTACTACCTTTCATCCTCAAACAGATGGACAATATGAGCGGCATATTCAAATTTTGGAAGACATGCTACGTTGTTGTACCCTCGATTTTAATGATGGATGGACAAAGTATCTGCATTTAGCAGAATTTGCATATAATAATAGTTATCAGACAAGCATTAAGATGGTCCCGTATGAAGCTCTACACGGGCGACCATGTTGATCACCTCTGTGTTGGGTAGATATGTTTGATTGAATACAACTTGGTCCTGATCTTATCCGAGAAACCACAGAGAAAATAAAGCTCATTCAAGGACGACTCTGTACTGCCCAAAGCAGACACAAGTTATGCAGACAAGCGACGAAAACCTCTAGAATTTCAAGTTGGCGACTCGGTTCTTTTAAAGGTCCAACCATTTAAAAGTGTTAAAAGATTTGGAGTTAAAGGAAAACTATCACCAAGGTTTATCGGACCATTTCCAGTTATTGAGCGAGTCGGGAAGTCTGCATACTGTCTATCTTTACCACAATCTATGGCCAAGGTACACAATGTTTTTCATGTATTCATGCTTAGAAAATATCTTCATGATCCTTCACACATCATACCCTCCTTTGAGGTTGAAATTGAGAAAGGAAATAAATATAAATAATATCCTATGCAAATATTGGACAGAAAAACATAAGACTTGAGAAATAAGAGCATTCCGTTAATAAAAATCCTCTGGAACCATCACAGCATAGAAGAAGCAACGTGGGAATTGGAACAAGAGATCAAGCAAAAATGCCCTCACTTGTTTGTATAGCACTTGCATGTTTACATATAAATACAATACTTCTTGTTCTTATTCTAGGCTCTTGGTTTCTTGTTTTGTTTTTGGCACAGATGTCTAACGATGACGGTTACAATTCTGAACCATCTGAACACAGCAATAATTCAAATCAGGATACAAATATGAGTGTTGAAGGAGATGGTGACATGAGCTCAAACCCGTCAGACTGGAGTCCTTCCACTAACCATTACTTCCAGTCTACATCCCCTCCTAGGTCACAATTTGTAGAAATGCCACGAGTCCAAACCCCAATACCCAATCCAACAAGATATTTTCCAGCACGTTTTGGGATATCTGACCCAGAAGATGAAAACATTACAGGTATGCCTTAATCAGATATGCAGTTTCACCAGACCGCTCGAAAATCAGTACGGCAACTATTGCCTTTTTTTTCAGAACCCCCATACCACGTCAACATGGGATCCGATCCAAGTCTTTCCCAGGCTTCCGAGGGTGCCAGCACCAGATGAAGCTGGGCCATCTAATTGGCAAACTCGGTAATCACCAGCTCAGTCAAGCACGCGGGTTAGGCCACCGTCTCAATGACCGGGTTTCCTGCCCCTATCGCCATGATGCATCCCAACACCACCTTCTCTTCCTGAATTATCAGATCAGGAAAGAATGGAGTTGGATTCAGTCCATTCTCCTGCCCCTGCTCATTCTGAAGATTCTATTGCTCAAAGTGCAGTACGCAGTCCCCACAACCTGCGCGAACAACGTAATACGAGATCACCAAGCCGTGTGGATAGTAACATGGACATTGAGATCTTTGATATATTAGATGATGAATAATAAGTATTTTTCTTACATGCCAAAATCTTTTTTCAGAAAACGCCCTACTTTATTTAAATTTCGAGGATGAAATTCTTTTAAGGAGGGGAGACTGTAACACCCCCACTTTTTCTACTGTAGAAACTAACGTAACTACTTGAAAACTCTCCATGTGTAATTTCAATAAATGGTAAAAGCACCCTAAGAGAGAGATGTAGACCCCCATAGTGGGACGGTCCCAAGGAAAGGGCCGTCCCCACGGGCCATCTTATTATCTGCATGATCAATGAGTATTTGAAATCATCAAAAAGGGGAGATTGTTATCTCAATGAATCCCATGATATGAATGTTTTGATGATTCAAAATATCTTTGGTTTGTGTATCTAATGATCTTGTCAAGTATTTCAGATTTATCAAGAATCAAGATCAAAGAACTATGTTCACAAGCCTATTGGATATCACAAGTAAAGTATTAAGTCTGTCATTAATTAGAATGTAAAGTCATTGATCAATTTGCTCTCAGCAGGATTTACTCGGTTTCATATTTTGATTATCACATCTTAAAGATATTTCGATGATGTTAAGTATTTGATTTGATCAGAAAATATCATGATTTCAATCGAGAAATCAAAAAAATCATTTTTATAGAGTCCTTCAGGACACTAATGTTTTAGCAGCGTTGTAACACCCCTACTTTTTCTACTATAGAAAGTAATGTAACTACTTGACAACTCTCCATGTGTAATTTCAATAAATGGTAAAAGCCCCCCAAGAGAGAGATGTAGACCCCCATAGTGGGATGTTCTAAAGGGAAGAGCTGTCCTAACGGGGGGCCAGCCCCAAGGGGGCCTGACCCCATGAGGGGACGGGCCCATTCTATATGTAGAGACGACCCCTTTAGTTTCAATCCGCCGAACTCCCGAGCTCTTCTCACTCTCCTACGAATTTTTGTGACATCTTGCGTCCCTTCACACTTAAAGAAGTTAGAAGAAAGCGAGACGCCACTACAAGTGTGTAAGGTGGGGAATGAAGGCTAGGGTTGCATTTCTTACCTGTTTAATGCTGAATTACATAGCATCATGTATCATATCTATTACCATGCTTTACTTCATGCATGAGGCTATCTTTTTAAAATGATGTATTATTGGATATTATTGGGTGCAATACTGGCCGGGATTAGTGACGCTGTCATTGGATATATTATTGGGTGCCATGTCACTTTGCTGGACCAGATTAGCACTAGAACTTATGAGACCTCTCAGTTGCTAGATTTATTACTGGTGCCTCGGATCACAGTTTTCGAGTGAATGTTGCCAGGCCTTTGATGCCGTGTGACCAAGATTCATTCATATCATTGCTTGATTGTAATGTTGTGGCTTAACTGTTTGATGACTGTTGTTCTATATTCTTTATTGTGCATGTACGATTTGTTTACCCTACTTGATCTCACTGAGCTGTTGAGCTCACCCCGTTGCTAATCTTTCAAGGAATTAAGATGGGTTCAAATGGACTTATTCAGGGGTTCTGGCCAAACCCGGTCTATGTAGGGACTTTTTTGTATGTACTCTCCCCAGGTCCCGTTAGACCGGTTTGATGATGATGGCGATGGTTTCAGGCTTTCAGATGCCTCGTTTGACTACTCTTTTGTTATTTTGTCACTTTGTAGGGGTTCGCCCTTATTACCTTTTTATCACATTTTTGGTATCAGGAATGTAATAATTAACAAACTTTATATATTTAATATAATCGTATTTTCCTTAATAAGTTGTATTGTAGTATTGTTAATGTGGGCCACTATGCTTCTGTATGTGCGACTCTAATCGAGTGGAGTGAGCACTCGTTATTATTTCACCCTAATCTGTTGCACCTCGCTCCGGGTCGTTGGGACGCTGTGAAAAGCGCCCTCTTGGACTTGATAAGTCAAGACGCTGATAAAATATAAGGACACTCAAAGTTGAATTGAACTGATTCATAAGGACACTTACTTGTAAGTAACGGTCTCCCTTTAGTCAACCTTTGAAAGTGTTAGGACGCTGACTTAGCTTAAGCTTACTGAAAGTTCTTTTACTTTTAAATTAATTTCTATCTTTAAGGACGTTGATAGTTATAAGTTGAATAAACTATCAGGACGCTACTTGTATAGGGGCACTCTCATCCTTAGAATCAACATAATAACTTTCAGGATGCTCACTGACCTTCAGCACACTTAATATTGTTTAAAATTGTTTTAAAATTTCAGGATGCTTACTTGTGAGTAGCGCTCTCGTGTGTTTAAGTGATTTTAAAACAAAGCGGGATACTAACTATCGAGTAGCGCCCTCACTTCATTGTTCAGTAGGATGCTAATGCTCTATGAGCGCCCTCAAAGGAACAAGATGAAAAATATAATATATTTGTTGTTCTGACACGTACATCCTTTCCGCTACCTTTTCAGAATAAATTTTCGTACAAAAATGAACTTTTTGTATTTCTAAGAGATATTCTCAGATTCATGAACCACGTCTCTTAAACTTTCCTTATTTGTGAATCTGGATAAAACCATAATGTTCATGAAATGTGTAGTTGTCATTTTCGTGATACATTGTAGTTGTTGTGAGTAAACGTTCATATTTAAAATTCAAATTGAACAACAACTTCATCTTTACAAGTCTATATATACCAGCACTTAACAATATTTTAAAACTATCGAAAATTCTCCGAGCTAAAACACTTTTGAAAGTTAGTCGTATTTTCATCTAGTTGAAAAAGTTTAAGTTATTTTGCTTTCAAAGAGTTTTCTTTAAAACTTTACGTATTCAAATGATTTTCATACTGAGCTAAATTTATATCTTTATCTGAAAATCCATTTGAGAATTTGAACTGTTTTCACTCAAATTTTTCAGCATCGCTTTAACTTATATCATTCTTGCTGAAAGGGAAATTTGAGATATAGTTCATAGGATACAGTTGTACTTAATTTCATATCTTGTATATTGTGTCAGGGCTGTAATAGTAGTTAGATAAACTACTGAGTTGATATTCTTATATTCAACAAGGTTAGGTCTTTTCATACTCGTAAGTTGAGAAATGGTCTTCTCACACCCGTAAGTTGAGAAACAGTCCTCTCATACCCGTAAGTTGAGAAATTACTAGTTCTCACACCCGTAAGTTGAGAAAGCTTAGATCTATCTCACACCCTTAAGTTGGGATAGGTTGGTCTCAAGCTTGCAAGTTGAGCAGTGTAACGGTTGTTCTTACACCTGTAAGTTGAAAAAAATGTGTAATGGTTTGATTCTCACCCGTAAGAGAATCCCTTAGTGATAAGGTTTAAAATCCTAACTGAGGAGGTTAGGTAGTAGACGTAGGCAAGTAGCCTAACCACTATAAATCGATTGTGCTTATTTATTTATATTCTGCACTTTAACTCTGCCATTGTAAATAATTTTAAGTTCACTAAGTGTCCAATTCACCCTCTTCTTGAACATACCTTGGCCAACAATCAAAACATTCTCATCTTAGGGTTCCTTGAGATAACAATCTCTCCCTTCTTTATGATTTCAAACACTCAAATATCATTAAGCTAAGTGACATATAGATGCAATTCACATTAACAAGGTACAAATGATTGCATTAATTTAATCAATCTAATGCTTGATGCAAACCACAATTCAAATTAAGACAACCAGATCAATTTATATTTACTTATAATGTCACACGAGTATAGTTATAACATCAAGTTCTGATCAAACAAAACATGTACAAGTATAACATAATTCAGTACATTATAGTGTAAGATAAACTCCCCCTATCCCACTTGAGCTAACTTAGCTTATTGTGGTACATTCTCTCCTCCCCATTTTTGGCGCTGTTGCGGGGGATTGTTTCACTTTAATTCATCAATATCGTTAGTAATTGATTTTGATTTTGATTTTAATCTAGTATTTTTTCTGAATTTTTCTGAATTTATTTCTTTGTTTTTGTTTTGAAGGATTGATTGAAGTTTATGCGACGATCTAGAAGTGGTGAACTAGTACCCTTAGATCCTGGGATTGAGCGTATTTTGGGACAGAGGCAAAGAGAAAGAAGAGTAGAACAAGAGTCCATTGGGCCAGAAAATAATCAACTTCTTTCTTCAGGACTACTTCAAGCCCGTCATTCATGACAACTACTCTGGGATCGTGAGAGCACCCAATGCAGCCAACAGTTTCGAGTTGAAGCCTGCGTTAATCATAATGGTTCAAAAACATCAGTACGAAGGCTCTCCAATAGAAAATCCGATGACCAATATACAGTTATTCTTGGAGAAGTGCAATACGGTCAAGTTCAATGGCGTGGCTGAAGATGTGATTCGACTGAGATTGTTCCCATTGTTTTTGAGGGACAAGGCTAAGCCATGATTGCGAGGCTTGCAACCTGGGAGTGTTGCCTCATTGGATGAGTTGATACAAGAATTTCTTCAAAATGTTTTCCCACAGGCAAAGACAACTCAAGTACGAGTAGAGATTGGTCAGTTAAAGCAATTGGACAATGAATCACTCTACGAGGCATGGGAACGATTTAAGGAGTTGTTGAGGAAGTGTCCACAACATGGCTTTGAAGTGTGGATGCAACTTTAGATTTTTACAATGGGGTGATAGTGGCTACACGTACGTTGGTAGATGTCGCAGCTGGTGGCGCTAAAATGAGCAAGACGGTAGAGGGAGCTCTTAACTTATTAGAAGAAATGGCTTCCAATACATATGAAACGCCTAGTGAGAAATCCTTGGCAAAAAAAGTTGTTAGAGCTTGAGCTTGATATGATGATTGCAATTTTGACACAGTTAGCCACATTGTCTAACCAAATTGCATCGATGCAAAGTGCACAACAACAATCCATTGAGAGTGTAGCGGCAGCAAGCATGGGATATTTGAGTGGAGGAACCATTGAAGAGAAAGCGAATTACGTGAATAATCGGGGGTACAACTATAGGAGCAATGCTCAAGTCCCAAACCAATATCACCCAAGAATAAGGAATCATGAAAATTTATCATATTCCAACACTAGGAATGTTCTGAATCCTCCACCACCGGGTATATCTATGCCATCACAAGAGAAGAAACCTTCCTTGGAGGAGCTTTTAAGTGGGTATATCACGAAATCTGAGGTGAAACAAGATAGGGTTGTTTCAAAAATAGATAGCTTGAAAGTTTCAATGAAGAATATGGAATTGCAGATTGGACAACTTGCTTCGGCCATAAATGCACAACAACAAGATTCATTTCCTAGCAACACTCAAGTCAGCCCTAAGGAGCAATGTAAAGCTATCACTCTCCGGAGTGGAAAGGAAGTTGTATGGGCTGAAAAGAATAATATGGATGAGAAGGCCAGATCATCACTATCAAGCAATTTAGGGAGTGAAGCACATCAAGAGGAGCAAAAACAAGAAGAACCAAAAGAAAGGCCATACCGACCGAGTTCCATCAATTTCTTGGATAACCCTCCAATATTGCAGACTCATTTACTTTATCCTCAAAGATTCCAAAAGAAGAGATTGGATGAGAAATTTGCCAAGTTCTTAGAAGTATTCAAGAAGATTCACATCAACATCCCATTTGCGGATGCTTTGGAGGAAATGCCTAATTACGTCAAATTTATTAAGCATGTGATGACAAAGAAGAGAAAGTTGAAAGCCTACGAGACAGTGAAGCTTATCGAGGAGTGTAGCGCGATATTACAAAAGAATCTCCCCCAAAAGCTCAAACATCGAGGGAGTTTTACTATCCCTTGCACTATTGGTCCTTTAAATTTTTACAAAGTTTTATGTGATTTGGGTGCAAGTATTAATCTTATGCCTCTTTTTATTTGTAGGAGATTGGGACTTGGAGAAGTAAAACCTACCACCATTTCACTTCAATTAGCGGACCGATCAATGACATATCCTCGAGGAGTAATTGAAGATGTTCTAGTAAAGGTGGACAAGTTCATCTTTCCGGTGGACTTTGTTGTTTTGGATATGGAAGAGGATGGCAACATACCTTTGATCCTTGGGAGACCATTCCTAGCTACCAGATGTGCATTGATAGATGTGCAAAGAGGGGAACACACTTTGAGAGTTAATGATGAAAAAGCCATGTTTAACATCTACAAGATTCTCAAGTTTCCAGCAGAGGAGAGTACATGCCATCGGATAGATGTTGTGGAAATAGTTGAAGAATGTGTGAAAGAACTTCATGAGGTGCCTACATCGGAGGATGCACTAGAACGTTGTCTTGTAAATTCAGTCAAAAGAAATGAGAGCGAGAATGAAGAAATTAGGCAATGTGTCTTGGCTCTTGGAGCACCACTGGTTGATTCTTCATAAGCAAAAGTGGAAGATTTAGAAGTCACTTCACCAAGTAAAGTGGATGACCCGACACCGGAGTTGAAACCTCTACCGGATCACCTTCGATATGCCTTTTTGGGGGAAAAGTCCACTTACCCGGTCATCATATCTTCAGCCTTGTCTTGAGTTGAAGAAGAAAAGCTATTGAGAATTCTAAGAGAGCACAAATCAGCGTTGGGATGGTCTATATCAGATATCAAGGGAATAAGTCCTTCATTTTGCATGCATAAGATCTTGATGGAAGACTCTTACAAGCCTTCCATTGAACAACAATGAAGGCTCAATCTGACAATGAAACAAGTAGTGCGAGGTGAAGTTTTGAAGTGGTTAAAGGCCGGTTTCATCTATCCCATATCGGATAGTCCTTCGGCGAGTCTCGTACAATTTGTACCCAAGAAAGGTGGGGTGGCAGTGGTCAAGAATGAAAATAATGAGTTGATTTCTACAAGAACAGTCACGGGATGGCGTGTTTGCATAGATTATAGAAAGTTGAATAAGGCCGCAAGGAAGGACCATATTTTCCTTTCGTTCATTGATCAAATGTTGGATAGATTGGTGGCTTTTGAATACTATTGCTTCCTAGACGGTTATTCAGGCTTTAATCAAATAGCCATTGCATCGGAGGACCCAGAGGAGACAACTTTCACTTGCCCGTATGGCACATTTGCCTTCCAAAGAATGCCATTTGGCTTATGCAATGCACCGACAACTTTTCAATGATTTATGATGGCCCTTTTTGCTGATATGATTGAGGAGATAATGGAGGTACTTATGGATGATTTTTTAGTCTTTGGGATCTCATTTAACCATTGTCTTCATAATTTATCTCTTGTGCTTCAAGGATGTTAAGAAACTAACTTAGTGCTAAATTGGAAGAAGTGTCATTTCATGGTACAAGAAGGCATCGTTCTAGGCCATAGGGTTTCTTCCAAGGGACTTGAGGTGGATAGGGCAAAGACAGTGGTCATTGAGAAGCTTCCTCATCCTAAGAATGTGAAAGGCATTCGTAGTTTCTTGGGGCATGTTGGTTTCTACTGGTGGTATATTAAAATTTTTCAAAAATTGCTAAGCCCCTCTGCAACTTGCTTGAAAAAGAGGCACCGTTTGATTTTGATGATTATTGCATGGAGGGCTTTGAGTTGATAAAGAAGACATTGATCTCAGCCCCCATCATGATTGTACCGAATAGGAAAGAACCTTTTGAGATTATGTGCGATGCTAGTGACTTTGCTATTGGGGCTGTGTTAGGCCAATGGAAAGAAAAGATGGTTCGGGTTATCTACTATGCTAGTCATACATTAGATGGAGCCCCAAAAAATTACACTACGACCAAGAAAGAATTATTAGCGGTTGTATTTTCATACGACAAGTTCCGATCTTATATCATTGGGTCCAAGGTCATTGTGTATATCGATCATGCGGCGATTCGTTATTTGCTTGAGAAGAAGGACGCCAAGCCTAGGTTGATTCGATGGATTCTTTTGTTGCAAAAATTTGATTTGGAGATCAAAGATAAAAAGGAAGTGAAAATGTTGTAGCTGACCATCTCTCCCGATTGCAATATGAGGTTGAGGATGCTTGCATACCTATCCTTGAAAATTTTCCTGATGAACAACTATATGGTGTAGGCGTGAAAGTGCCACGGTAGGCTGATTTTGTTAATTTCTTAGCATGTGGAACATTGCATCCGGATCACTCTTATGCTAAGAAAAAGAAGTTTCGACATGATGTCAAGTCCTATATGTGGGATGAGTCGTTACTGTGTTGAGAGATGTAATGATCAATTAATTCGGCATTGTATACCGGAGGAGGACGTCCAAGTCATTCTTTATGAGTGCCATTCCTCCTTTTATGGCGATCATTTTGGAGCCACCAAAATGACGGCTAAGGTCTTGCAAAGTGGATTTTACCGGCCCACCTTATTCCGAGATAGCTACAGCTTAGTGAAGACATGTGATAGATGCCAACAACTTGGCAATATTTTGAGGCGTCATGAGTTACCTTTGACCAACATATTGGAGGTTGAACTCTTTGTTGTATGGGGTATCGACTTTATGGGACTTTTTCCCTTATCTTTCGGCAAGATATACATACTTTTGGAGGTGCACTATGTGTCCAAACGGGTTGAAGCCATCGCTATAGAAACGAATGATGCCAAGGTAGTGTTGAAGTTCTTACACAAGCATATCTTTACAAGATTCGACACTCCTCGGGCTATCATTAGTGATAAGGGCACTCATTTTTGTGATAAGCTATTTAATGCTCTTCTTGCAAAGTATGGAGTGAAACATTATGTCGCACTTGCGTATCACCCACAAACCAATGGCCAAGTGAAATAAGCAATCGAGAAGTCAAGCAAATCTTAGAGAAGACCGTAAATATTAATAGGAAGGATTGGGCACTGAAATTGGATGATGTTTTGTGGGCATACCAGATTGCATTGAAGACACCTATTGGGATGTGTCTGTACGGGTTTGTGTTTGGGAAGTCATGTAACCTACTGGTAGAGTTGGAGCATAAAGCTTATTGGGCAGTTATGAAGTTGAACTACCAATTAAAGGCCTCCGAAGATCAAAGATTGCTCCAGCTCATGGAAATGGAAGAGTTTCGAAATGATGCTTATGAGAATGCCAAGATTTACAAGGAGCGGACCAAGAAATGGCATGACAAGCACATTGTTAAGAAAGACTTCGAATCGGGGCAACAAGTTCTCTTATTCAACTCTAGGCTAAAGTTGTTTATGAGCAAGCTTAAATCTAGATGGAGTGAACGGTTTACTATTGCTAAAGTCTTCCCTTAAGGTGCGATAGAGTTACAAAGTGGAGATGGCTCGTGTTTTCGAGTAAATGGTCAGCGGTTGAAGCCTTATTTTAGCCAAGCGGAGCGGTATGAGGAGCACATCACATTTGGCTAGCCATGAAAAGGCGTTTTGCAGTACAGTCGGGCTGACGACTCTAAATCAAGTGCTCGATGCGAGACAACCCATCAATTTATGCTTTAATTATTTATTTATTGATTCATTTATTTTATTTTATTATTATTTTTTTTTTAGTCATTGTAGTATAGAATGTGTTTTTTGTTTACTTTGCCCTTTCCAGGTTCTAAAGCAAGTTTGGGGGTCTTTGTGGAGCATTTTGGATAGACGAATGACATGCATCATGTGCCATCTTTACCCATTTCGGTTCAGGGGGTTTTCTAAACTCCTTTCTCTCTTATATGCATATGTTTTTCCTAATATTTCTTTACTCATTTTTGCGTTCAGGACAATGCTTGCTTTAAGTTTGAGGGGAAAGTTTTGACTTTTGGTCATGGTATGTTAGTTGATTATGCATTAGTTTAGGCTACGTAGTCACATTCTTTAACAACTTTAGACTTACTTTTACAGGGCCAATAAAAAGAGAACACTTTAGAGATATGAAATGATAGGATAATGTAGAGAGTTACCCATATGTCTGTGTGCTTGATCCAACTTTTTGCTGGGAATTGTTGGAGAAACTTAACCATTTGTACATGGTTTTGATCATTAGATTAAGATTGTTTGAAATGGACCTTTGTTTGCTATGTCATATCTTAGATCTCTAGGGATTCTAGAACAAGTTTGATCACCACTCGAGGCGAAATCCTAGAAAACACACCATGAGGAAGATGATTTAGGCCATGTTTGAAAAAATCTTGAGCCAAATAGCCTACCCTATTTTTTATTGTATCCATAGTTCCCATTTTAAGCTGAATATCTTTTCCTTTGTTACCTATACATCATGAATTTTGAGCTTGTCATGTTTAAATTCCATTTTTTTTCAACCTATGTACCTTATACACTTTGATCATGTTGGAGTGTTATTATTTGGAAGGAAGAACAATGGGAAAGAAAAAAGATGAAAACGGTGATAAAGAAGAAAAAAATGTGATGTTTGCTTATGAATGGTATTGAAAGAAAAGAAAAGAAGATGAAAAAGAGAAAGGAAAGGGTGTTACATCTATGTGTTCAAAAGAAGTAAGTTTGGGGGTGTAGCATTCCATAAAAGAAAAGTGAATGATGATAAAAGCAAACAAAATAATGGAAATATTTGAGAGGATAGATGTGTTGAAAAGAGGTGTTGGTTTCAAATATAATGTAGAGGATGTTGGTAATTGATCAAGGTGTTTTGAGCTAAAACTTTCCAATTTTTCCCTACCTTTAAACCTAAGCCTTACATTACAACTTATGAAAGACCTATTGATTTTGAATGGTGTGTGTTCTACATTAGTGGAGAGTGCCTATGGAATTCCAACTTAAACCATATATTCTGAGATCTCATATTTATCACTTGCTTGCACTTGTTCATGACTTGCATGATTATTTTGATGAGATTAGCTATGTACTCATGTGTGAAAGAATCAATGGCAAAATTTGGTGAGAGTTGGGTTGAAATTCTAGAAAAATTTAAACTCTTGAAAGTCTTATTAGAACTGAATGTTCTTTTTGGTGTAATCTTGGAGGCCATGCATGTGTTATAATGTTGTGTTAAGTCTTTAATTGTGCGAGATTATGACTGTAGTAGGGTTGTGATAATTAGGAGTTTTAGTTTTGTTTTTCCTTTGCTCGAGACGATGAAAGTCCTAAGTTTGGGGGTATTTGATAGTTTCATATTTAGACATGTTTTATGAATTTTTTATAGTTGTTTTGGATGATTTATGCATTAGTTTAGTGTGTTTATGTTAGTTTTGATTCATTTGTTAGTTTAGGAATAAATTGGCTTTTATGCATTATTTCGGTTTGTTAATTTATATGTTGAATCAATTTATGTTTTGAGTGTTTTAATTACTTGTTTTACTTGGTTTTGTAGTATGGAAGTGGGCATGAATGATGGACACAACATATGAGAAGCATAGATGATGTTTCATGAAGAACCCAAGTCGAAGCAGAGTAGAAAAATGGCTAAGTCCACAGACTAGCACGAACGGTGTTTTAGGCTCCGCGACGCTCATCGCGGCGCCAGAATGATCAGGAAACAAGGTTCTGGGCGCCACGGCACTACTCGCGGTGCTGATTGAATATTCATGTTGCATTTTTTTAGCAACTTGGACGATGGGGTTTTTGGCAACTTTCAAATTCGAATTGGGGACGACTTTAGGATATGATATATCAGATTTGAGGATTTTGAAAGGAGGAGACTAGAGAGAATAACAAGACGACTTGAAGACGAAGAACACAAACATTCAACGTTCTAGGAAGAAGATTCAAGTTCTTGTTGGCCCAGATATGTCCAAGAGGAGGGGGGTGAATTGGACACTTAGCAGATTTTAACCTTTCTTTAAATTATGTGGAATAATGAAAGCAGATTAAACAAAGTATAGCAATAAGAGACGGTAAATGTAAATGGGACAATGCAAGCAAGATTTATCGTGGTTCGGCCGCGCCTACATCCAGTACCTAACCTTCTCAGGTAGGATTTGTTCAAACTCCACTATGGACCTTCTTACGAGTAAAGATCAAACTAGAACACTTTCTCTGCTTACAGGTGCGAGAGAATCGTTTCTCTACTTATAGGTGAGAGAGAACCTATTCTCAACTTACTAGTGTGAGAAGACCGCTTACAACTTTGAGCAACGCTTGCTCTGACTCAATGACTTACCCGTCACTACAATATGATTACAGAATGAGATATGATTCCCTTTACTCAGAATCAAAGTGATTCTTACAACACTTTGGATTGAACCTTCTGTTGCCACAAATTCAGCAAAATATGTATGATGAAGTTTATGCTGAAAACAGGTTCAAATAGCTTTTGTCTTCGTTAATAGGTTTTTGAAATAATGAAGAAGAAGATGGATCAACCCAGAAGACTTGAAGTTTTCTCTTTCAAAAGATTATAAGATCAAGCACAAGTGAAAGAAGACTAACTTTCAAAAAGTGTTTTGGCATAAACGAAAACTGTCAATACGTTTTGAATGAATATCAGTTTCGTATTTCATTAGTTCGTTTTTTCAGCTCTAAGGCAGCACGTATATATAAGAGTAACAAAGGCGCAATGGACTTGGTAATTTCGGTGCTCTAAGTTATTTCAAATATAACGTTAACATTCTTTCCAAAAATGGACTGATTCAGCTTAATGCATATTATGGTGATAGCACCTGAATCATCTGATCCTTTCATGAAAGAGGAATGTTCTGACAAAGTTTTAGAACAGTTTAAAAAGTTCTGAAAAGTTGTTGTACAATTTTGAAAAGTTCTGAAAAGTATATGTACCTTTCTGAAAAAGGTTAACAAAAATGGCAGTAATGTCAGATTAACAAAAATAACTTTTCTGTCGTTTTGTTCATTTGAGGGCGCTCATAGAGCATCAGTGTCCTACTAAACAATGAATAGAGGGTGCTACTAAGTAGTAAACATCCTGACTTGCTTTGACAATTGAATGACTTAAAGCATAAGGGTGCTACTTCGCAGTAAACGTCCTGCTTTGTATTAAAACGCAAAACATATGAGGGTGCTACTCAAGAGTAAGCGTCCTGACCTATTAAAAGTAGTTTTAAAACAATGTTTAAACGCGTTGACGGTCGGTGAATGTCCTGAAAGTTATTTCAGTTGATTCTAAAGATGAGGGCGCTCCTACACAAGTAGCGTCCTGATAATTCATTCAACTTATAACTTATCAGCGTCCTTAAAGATAAAAATCACTTAAAGGAAAAAGAGAATCTTTCAGCGAGCTGAAACTAAGTCAACGTCCTGACATTCTCAAAGGTTGATAAGCGAAAGGTCACTATTAACAAGTAAGCGTCCTTATTAATAAGATCAATTCAACCTTGAGCATCCTAGCATTTTATCAGCGTCCTGACTTATCAAGTCCAGGAGGGCCCTGCTAAAACATTAGTGCCCTGAAAGTCTTTATAAAAGCGATTTTTGATTTCTCGATTAAAACACGATAAAACATAAAGTAACAGGATTAAATACATGCAACCAATCGATTAAAACATGCAAGCATGGATATTGCTAAATCACATGGCATAGAAGGTCCTACAACCTATCATAATCTAATCATACAAATAAACATCTTCAAACGATCATGGTCTTCAAAAAGATCTTTTAATACTTTCGCCATGCACCATTGAATCTTTGATACCTTCAAGTAAGATTAGATATGCCATATGTGCAGAAATATTATGTTTACTTTTAGAGTTTTTCTCCATATTTTGTGTTTGTTTCATCCAAAAGATGAAGTACATTTATTTTCTAGAGAAGAGATGGATCTTAACCTAAACATTATGGTTTCATTTTAGATTTAGCTTATTATTAATGAAATCTCCATAGTTTATTTATGATTCCATGCACTTAATGCTTTTGGTTTATTGGCCACAAATATAATGAACCTAGACTTGGACGGCGGCACTCGAGAGAGGGTTTTCTAGGTTGGATAAGGAGAATTATGACATGAAATAGTTGTAGAATCGAGATGTTTACAAGGTTTCATGAGGTTGTAGGAAAATCACGAAACTTAATGGGTTGTTGAATCGAGAGATCGAATCATGTTCTTGATGATACGTTCTAATTCGGTACTTGAGAGATGGAAATAGAGGCGTGCGGATTTAGACTTATAGACTAGGAAATTTATTTGATAATAAGCGTGTCTAAGTTATATGATTGAAGGTTAGGTGAAGTCAAGTCTCTAGATATTCTCATATATTTGATATCTCCCATATTTTATTCGTTTGATTTGAATTTTAATTGCCTTTTAATTATTGAACTCTACCATTTGATTAGCTAGATAAAGTTAGAAATTAGTGAAAACGTTAATTTGTAAAGTAAACTATCCCTGTGGATACTATAACCTGACTCGATGCATTAGTAGCGTCCTGAAACGCTTTTAGCGTCCTCATGGACACTTATGCATTGATTTTAATCATATGCAATTAATCATTATTAAAGATTCTCATGGACGAATAATCAATATCAATAATTAAATTCCATAGATCAATCATTAATAAATTAATTACGTGAAAAAAATATTCGATCATTTCAAGCAATACATGATTAAAAATGGTCATTTAATTGTAGGACCAATGCTCTTCACGTTGGTATCTCGGTATTTTGATGATTACAAGCCACATGATATCACTTGTATTGTTTCTCTAAGTGTTACAACTTATTCATCAAGAACACATCAAAAAGTAGCCGTCGAAGACTACCAAGATCAAGCCCGAAAAAGGACAAAACATTTCATATGTAAATGCATTAGTTTGATCTTAGGTGTGCAGAGTAACCTCTCGATCAATCTCAGCATTAAAACTTTCTAAGTTGCTTAGTTTTCAAAATCACATCGATCTCATACTTGATTGTGACAAAATATTTTTTCGAAAGGTTTCAATCATGATTTCAATGAGGTTTGAATGATTTAAAAGTGTTTAATCTTATATGAAAGTGTTTTGATTCAATGGAATTGTTCTTGAATGTCCAAAGATTGATTTTTCCAAAATCAAGAACCAACAGCGCGCTATAAGTCTCTATAGTCCGCTATCCAGCTGTTGCCAAAATTTTAGGCAATACTGTGCCATACGGCTTGATAGCGTGCTATTGTTGTCCTAAAATTCTAGATCTCTCGGGTTTGTGTATATCGACATGCTATAGCCCGCTATCCATCAATATAGGGTATGATACACAGCCCGATAACGCGCTATAGGGCTCAATAGCGTGTTATCCCTGCCTGAGACATAAATCATACATTTCTGACAGAAAAACGTGGATGTTTCCACTTGCTTGATTTTTCTATTCTTCACACACTTTTGTCAGGTTATCCTAACTGAAACATTCTGCACTAACACCTGGATGATTCCTATTGTCTAGCATGCTCTTACACATCTTACAGCAAACAATTTTTTAAATCAAATCGTCACATTCTCTTTTTTATAAAACAACAAGTACTCATTTTTCAAACATACAATACACTGATTTTCAAACTAGATCAAAACACGATTTTTGTAACTTAGTCTGCGCTATTTAAAGAGAGTTTCCAGAGAGAAAAAACTTGACTCTTGCATTGAACAAATAAGTTCTTGAATCAAATCAAATCTGTAAACTGTTTGGATGATAACTTCACTATTCAACAAGTTCTTCATTTTGAATCTTTGTGCTGAGTATCCATTGTTATAACTGCAAGTATATGAAGTTTTCTTGGTAAGAAAACATCTTCAAAAGTTGTATTTGTATTCCAGCAAGTGTTGTAAGTGACTGAGGTCACAAGTGAAAAAAAGTGAAGGGAATAGGCTCTTGTAAAGGTTGACTTACACCTGTGAAGTAAGTGTTGTAACCGATTTGATCCTTACCCTCGAAGTAGGATCCATTAGTGGGAGGTTTGAAAAAATCTTGATCAGGGAGATCAAGTAGTGGACGTAGGTTGGTAGCACCGAACCACGTTAAATCATATGTGCTTCAATTTCTGCCATTGCACTTTACTTGCTTTCTTTTCGATTTATTTTTGAAAGGTTAAAAACTTGCAACTTGTCCAATTTTGGACGTTTAATCTGGGCCAACAAGTGGTATCAAAGAAGGTATAGCCATCAAAGTATCTAACAATCTTTGATAAGTTATGGCAGATCACAACTTGAAGGACAGCTACTTCGGTGAAGGACAATCCTCTCATAGACCACCACTCTTTAAGGGTGATAATTACCTTTACTGGAAAACTAGGATGAGATTTTTCCTTAGTGCCCAAGACCTTGAAATGTGGGATGTTGTGATAAATGGATGTCCAACTCCTACAAAAATAGTAGATGGTAAAGAAGTCCCTAAAGATATAGATGAGTGGAGTGTGAAAGAAAAAAAGAAAGCTCTCCTAAATGACCAAGCTGTAAACAACTTATTTTGTAGTCCTTCTCCGGAAGAATTTGATAGAGTGAGTACATGCGAAACAACGAAAGAGATATGGCACAAACTTGAGGTAGCCCATGAGGAAACTTTACAAGTCAAGAGGGCCAAACTTCAAATGCTTGTGGAGAAATATGAGACCTATAGGATGCTAGAAACCAAGACTATTGCAGAAGCAATAACAAGATACACCAAGAACATAAATGAGATGAAAATATTAGGAAAGACCTATGACGAAGAGGAGATCGTTGGGAAGTTTTTGAGAGGGTGACCTAAGATATGGGAACCCAAAGCCACAACCATAGAGGAAGCCAAAAACTTGGCTGAATACACCTTCGATGAACTTTGTGGATCACTAATGGTTCATGAAATGAAACTTAAATAAAAACAGTTCCTACCTAGAGTGGAAGAGAAAAAGAAGAAGGACCTAACACTGAATGTTGAAACTGGCTCATATGAGTCCACCGATAATTAAGTAGCCATGTTATCCAGAAGACTAAATCGCCTCATAAAAAAGAAAGGAATGGCCAGCTCAAAGTTTCACAATGGAAAGAAGTTTGGTGCCAAACCTACTGAGTGAATATGTTTTGGGTGAAATAAACTTGGACATATTAAGAGTGAATTATTGCTGTAACTTCTCTCACCCAATTTTGTTTTGATGATTGTAAACAACATACCTGTGTTATCTAATCTCTTTGACGTAGTTGTTTTAGTGCAAACTAGATATATCTAATGGATTCAACTGCAATGTCAAAGCATGTAGAAGGAACAACACCTCACGAAGATTCAAGAGCTTCATGGTTGCATTACTTTATTAGAATCTTAGTGTTGTAGAGTAATTTTTACTTGTTCCAACCACACATGATTTGCATCTTTTTAAAATCATTCATATTATTTATTATTCTCATGCATGCACATATTTTAGTTTAATAATTATGCTATCACTTAGTCATAATTGTTTATCATACACATATTCATCAAAGTTTAACATGCATTCATCTTGTCAACTTTGCATGGTTTTACCATTTCACATGTTTTATACTTATTGCTCTAATCATTGGTTTAATCGATCGAATCACTCATTTTTAACTGTGTTAATTATACCTTAATCGTGTAAAAAATGTTTTTAAATGTTTTTAAAATATTAGTCTATATTTTTGACAATGTCCCACACCTTAAATGATAAAAAAATTGAGTTTCTTGTACTTGTTAATGAAGGAACGCGCTCCTGTAGTGAGGAACGCGCTCCTCAGAATTTTCTCGAGACTCACTGATTTTTTATCAAGGTTGAAGGAGCGCGCTCCTTTTTTGATCAAAGAAAAGAAACGCGCTCCTTAAAGGAGGAACGCCCTCCGGTTATCAAGGGTAAAATAAGAAAAACTTTATGACTCAATGGTTCTTGTTGAAATTACCCGTTCATATGCCCAATGTACATATTGAGGAACGCGCTCCTTAAGTAAGGAACACGCTCCTTGATTGGAGGAAAATCTGAGATATTTCATATTTCAAACTAGAAACGTGCTCCTGTGTTAAGGAACGCGTTCCTGTACCTCAGTGTGTTATTTATCTGTAAATACCAGACTTGCTTATTTGAAGAGCAACTTTTGCAAAATCTAGAGAACTTGTGTATTTTTCGTCTAAGTCTTTTTACAAGCAAACAACAAGTTCTTGAGTCATTTAATCCT
This sequence comes from Paratinospora sagittata, assembly GCA_035771175.1. NCBI lineage: Eukaryota > Viridiplantae > Streptophyta > Magnoliopsida > Ranunculales > Menispermaceae > Paratinospora > Paratinospora sagittata. The sequence goes on along the minus strand of CM069596.1, from coordinate 24,118,391 downwards.
CTTTCGAAAGCAAAAGTTCAACAACATTTGATCATTTGATCCAATCTTTTGAATAGTTCTTCACATCTTTCAAAACCTTGAAAAACATGGAGAGTTTCTCTTGTGCAAGTGTTCAAGACGATTCAAGTGTTTTTACATCATCTTTTCAGTCTTGATCTTGATTTCTATCATACAACTTCACACAAGAAGAATCTTGGTGCTTCAACCTTCCCAAGTGGGGTATACAATTCTAATCTAGATTTTTGTGATTTTGGGTTTATGCAAATCAATTTTTGTGCTTAGATTATAATCTTTAAAACTGATTGTGTATTGATTGTGTTTGTGAAACCTTATCTTGATCTTCATAACAAATTACTTTGTTTAGTGATTTCATAAAGAGTTTGAGATTTTGATTCATGTACTAAAATCGTATTATATTGAATCGAAGTTTTTTATCATATTAAGTTTTGATCATCATGATATATTGATTCTCGAGCTTTAAACTTATTGTTATTTGGAGTCAATATCTTGATAGTTGTTCATATTTGATTCATTGTTTTACACTACATATATTTGAATCGATTGCATTTGACAAAAACATATCTCAACACTTTGCATCATTTAGAATCATAGTGGTTGGAATAGTGATTGTTGTCTCATTCAAGATTGTAAGCTTATATTGTTGAGAGTGTCATTATACATTTCTCTATATCTTTGTAATCTTGATATATTGTTGACTTGGTCAAGTCAATTGGGTTATTACCAAACTTTGTACGACACGTAAACATGCCTGTAAGTGGGTTACAAGTTGTGGCTTTCTAGCCAAGCCCTGGTGTAGGCTAGACTGTGGTTTTCAAACCAAACCCTTGTGTAGGTTAACATTGTAATAACTTTCTAACTAGGCCCTGGTGGTTTTTAGTGTAAATGGCTTCTAATCACAGCTGTAAGTGATTAGCCAATAGTGTATTGGAAAATCCTAATCTTGGTGATTGGCTAGTGGACGTAGGTTCAAGGGGAACCGAACCACGCTAAATCTTTTGTGTTCATTTATTGTTCTTGCACTTGTTATTTGGATTGTTACCTGCTACACACTTTAATTGATTAATTTAAATATCCGAAAGGTAACGCGAACATTCGCCAAGTCCGATTCACCCCCCCTCTTGGACTATAATATTGGGCCAACAAGTGGTATCAGAGAGGGTTTTTGCAATCAAAGTTATCTAACAATTTCTTTAAGTAAGATGGCAAGACAATGCTCAACTAGCTATAATGTGGACTAATAAGTAGGTATTTAGTATATGTTTTAGAGCATGTTTTTAGTATGTTTTATGATATTTAGTATATGTTTTAGAGCATGTTTTAGGTATGTTTTATGATATTTAGTTCATATATTAAGTTAGTTTATCATAAATTTGGTATTTGATAGTTTAGTCAAGTTTTAGTATTTTTGGCTTTTTTCGGGTTGGATTTATATAGGTTCGTTGATGTCATTATGAAAACATGTTACTCACTTGGTTCGATGTGTTTTGTAGGTGCTTTGATGTTCTAAATGATGATTGAGAAGATGAAGACATGATGCAAGAGGAGCCAAGGGAGTTAGAGTGAAGAAACAAGTGCATCCAATCCTTGGGAGTGTGGAAAATTAGCTAACTCTACAAGAAAATAAGGAAAAATAGGTGAAAAACCTGTAACTGAGCGCTGCGGCGTCGGGGTTTGTAGCCTTGCCCGACTTTTTTGTTTTGGCCATAATTTTCTCAATTCAACTCCGAATTGGACATGGTTTGTTTCTATGGATTCCTTACTTGAAATATTATAGGATGCAAGGGTTTTAAGGTAGATTCCAAGTGGAGAAAAAGAAGAGAAAAACGACAAGGAAAAACGTAGAGACCATTATTTAGGGTTTTCAAATGACAAAGAGGAGAGAAAGAGGAACAAGAAAAGTGACAGGAAGAAGAAGGAGTTGCAAATTTGAAGCTTGAAGAAGAAGGGGATTTCTCAGATGATAAGGGGGTTTCTTTACTTATTCTTTCAATAAGAACTTGTTTCAATGATTTCCTATTTGAATCTCTATCTTGTATCCTTGGATTGGTTTATGAACTACATATATAATCTAGAGTTTTGACTTAGCTATGTTGGATATTGTAATTGAGTCATTGTTTATGCGTTTTTGAGCAATCTTTTGGGTTTATTTATGATTCTCCATGTTTAATGCTTTCAAATTGTTGATCACTCTTTGAATGAACATAGATTTGATTTCTTACACTCGAGAGAGGTGTTATCGAATTGGAGCAAGTGATTTGTAACCTAGGTTAGTAGTATCGAGTCGAGGCACCTACGAACACCTTTGAAATCATTTAAAATGAATCATATATCTTAATGCGTTCTTTATCTATTGGTTGGCGCTCAGGAGAGGGAATCGATAACTTAAGGGTAGATGTTCAAATTGATGCTCGAGAGAGGTATTTGGATGGGTCAGGATTCATGATTTATAAATTTCAGAAATTAATTCATTAACATAATTATTAGAGATTATAAGATACAACATAGTGAGATCTTAACTCTAGAAATATAAATCCATTAACTTCTCTCCAATTTCATTTAATTTGCATTATTTTCTTAGATTTTGTTTAATTTGCATTTTATCCATTAATTCACTCCACTTTGATCACCTAGATAAAATCAAAAAGCATTATAGAATTGGACATTTTTTTAATAGTAAAATTACCTTCCCTGTGGATACGATAACTTACTCACTATGGGTATTATAACTTGATATTCGTACACTTGCGAATTTAAAATCAATTTTTTGGCGTCGTTGCCGAGGAAGGTTTGAATTTATGTTTTATTAATACCAATTCAAAATTATTTTGGTTTTAATTTAGGTATTTTTGTTTATTTGTTATATGTAAAAAAAAAATAAAAAAAAATAAACAAAACAAAACATTTGTTTCTCTTTTTTTGATTTTTCTTTTATTTGATTTTAGTGTTATTTGATTTTTCTTTTTATTGTTTCTTTTTGTAAAAGTGGCATACAATTATAGCCACTCCACTTTCCAAGATAATTTTGGGCGAGTGGATCTTGTTACAACATTTTCAGCATCAATGTTCCACCTTCAACATCAACTGGAAAATATTAATGCTACAAGATCTCAACATACTATGGACGGTATGGGAGCTGCAACCATGAGAGATTTTTGAATGGATTCAAGTGTGAAATAAGTTCAATATGGTCAACATTGGGAATATAATTGTACGGGAGACCTTACCCTCATCAATACCATTCAGGTATATATGACCATGAGAACTACTCCTACAATTACTCATGGAATGAATTGCAACCTCTACCGAGCATGTACAACCACGTGGAGAAGAAATCATCTTTGGAGGAGGCACTGAGTTCTTTCATAAGTTGGAGAGTTCAAGAAGAGCCACTTACTTCAAACAACGAAGAAGAAGATGTTGGAGGGGAAAATTTTTTACGCCAAGATATGACACCACCACCACCAAGATAGTTGACTATCCTTAAAGAAATACAAAGATATGAGGCTTTGAAAAGAGAAGAAATGAATACTCAACAGGTGGATGTGCTTAAGCGTGATGATCAAGAGGTGGCTATGGTATACAATCAGGTGATCCTATGATGCCATATGTTGAAGAAGAAGATGTTGAAGGGGAAATTTTTTTATGCCAAGACATGACACCACCACCACCATCACCAAGGCAACTGGCTATTGCAGAAGAGATGCAACGTTATGAAGCTTTGAGAGGAGGAGAAACGAGTACATATCACCAACCAAATGTGATTGAACATGATAAGCAAGCGGTTCGTATGGATGTGCTCGTGTGTAATGATCAAGAGGTGCCTATGGATATACAATCGGGTGATCTTATGATGCCATATGTTGAAGAGGTGCCTACCAAGGTGGAACAGTGCCTGGATGTCACGGAATATAATTTTGACTTTGAGGATCCGTTTGCTCAGGGCTACAAGTTGAAGTTGGATTGGTTAATGATGAAAGCCATTTTGAGGTGCTTGGTTATCAATGCCGAAATGCGTGGAAAGCACCAATGAAGTACATCAATGACATTCCTCCGTTATAAGGGAGTGTTGTTGCATCGGATTTTGTGTTTCTACATGAGGAGCATTCTTCAGCATTTTTATGGGAGAAGTGCACAAGTCCGGTGATGCAATCAGTGATGAATAACGAGGATGACGGGAGGATGCTTGAAATTATAAGGAAACATACGCAGTTCAAATAGGAAGATAAAGTCTAGCCAAGGACTATAAAGAAGCGCTTGTTGGGAAGCAAGCCAACCGGTTTTTAGTTTTTATGTTTTGTTTTATTTTTAGTCATTGTAGTATAGATTTTGAAATTTTGTTTTTCACTAATGATATTCATTTTTGTTCCTTATCAGGTTTCAATTCAAGTTTGGGGTCCTCATAGATGCCAACAACAAGAATCATTGTGGAGCACTACACATATGGGCTAGGGGAGTCTTGTTACTTTTCCTTTTATCTTGATTTTATATGTGGATGTTTTTGCATTGAGGACAATGCATACTTTAAGTATGGGGGAGAGTTTGAGCTTTTTGGTGTCTTCAGTGAAAATTCTTGAAAATTTATGTTTTTGATGAGTCTAGATCATTGAATATATCCATATTCTTGTATGAACTTTGATTTGATTTGATCTTGTATGAATGGTTTATGAAAGGATTAGCACTCATTTCTGAGCATCACCTTTGGAAAATTAGAAAGAACTCTTAAGTCTGTGTGCTTGACTTACTTTTCCATGTTTATTAGATATTCTTGGTGATTTTGAGTATGAATCATGATCATGAGTGCCACTTACTTTTTAAATCGAGATTTAGCAAGTTACGCATCTTTATGTCTTTCTTTCCAAACTGAACTCTAGAACTTGCTAGATCTCTTTTTGAGGCGAAATCCTAGGATTCACACCATGAGAGACATGATTTTGGCTGTGTTTGGATCGATTGAGACATAAGGCCTACCTAGCAGTTTTATTTCCCCTAGTCACCCTATTTGAGCCTTATATTATGTTTATTGTTACCTAAAATGATTAGCCATGGCCTTTTATTGAATTTCCCCTGTTTTCACCCTTGCACCCTTAAATCTTTTTGAAAAGATGTCAATTGTAATGGGTTGGGCTATTTTTAATGGGAAATTATTTGTAAAAGTGCTATGGAATGAAGATGATATGTGAAGGTGATGAGAAAAGATTCAAAATTGTTCAAAATATGTGAAAAAGAAGAAAAAGAAAGATGAAAAATGAAAAAGACTGAAAAATGGAAAGAAAAGTACAGTTTCTTCATCAATTAATGAAATGAATAAGTTTGGGGGAAATTTGGGACTGTGTGAGAATTCATTTTGTAAGCCATGGGATGTGTAAAAATAATGATGTATCAAAGATGTTTTGGGTGTTTTGAGCTTCATTTTATCCATGTTGTCATATCTTTACCGTTAGCCTTACATTACAAGCTTAATGAAGACTTATTGATCTTAATTGGTGTGAGTCCTACATTAGTGGAGAGAAGTGTGAAAAGTAAGCATATGAAGTTCATGCTTTGTTTTGTTGAGATTATATTTCTATCTTGCTTGCATTGGTCTATATTATTTATGAGTGGTCATGTGAATGATTTGTTTTGCATGTTTGTCAATGAGGATAAAAAAGAAGGCATGGTTTTGCAGATTGAAATTCTAGACAACAAGTTTAGACTTTCGAAGTTTTCCTTGACTTGTACTATATGAGATGAATGTTATCTTTGAGATCATGAGAACCCATTTGTGCAAACCAAATCCTTGTTCATTCTGGAATATATGAAGAGTCTGTTTGTCAAACTTCATTTTTCTCTTTGCTCGGGACGATCAAAGTCCTAAGTTTGGGGGTATTTGATAAGTAGGTATTTAGTATATGTTTTAGAGCATGTTATAGGTGTGTTTTATGGTATTTAGTTCATAAATTAAGTTAGTTTATCATAAATTTGGTATTTCATAGTTTAGTCAAGTTTTAGTATTTTTGGCTTTTTTCAGGTTGGATTTTTATAGGTTCGTTGATGTCATTATGAAAGCATGTTACTCACTTGGTTTGATGTGTTTTGTATGTGCTTTGATGTTATGAATGATGATTGAGAAGATGAAGACACGATGCAAGATGAGCCAAGGGAGTTAGAGTGAAGAAACAACTGCATCCAAGCCTTGGGAGTGTGGAAAATTGTCAAAGTCCACAAGAAAATCAAGAAAAATAGGTGTTAAAACCCGTAACTGGGCGACGCGGTGCGGGGTTCGCAGCTTTGTGCGACTTTTTTGTTTTGGCCATAACTTTCTCAATTTAACTCTGAATTGGACGCAATTTGTTTCTATGGATTTCTTATGTGAAATAATATAAGATGCAAGGGTTTTAAGGTGGATTCCAAGTGGAGAAAAAGAAGAGAAAAACGTCAAGGAAAAACGTGGAGACCATTATTTAGTGTTTTCAAAGAAGAAAGAGGTGAGAAAGAGGAATAAGAGAAAAGACAAGAAGAAGGAGTTGCAGATTTGAAGCTTGAAGAAGAAGGGGATTTCTCACATGGTAAGGGGGTTTCTTTACTTATTCTTTCAATAAGAACTTGTTTCAATGATTTTCTATTTGAATCTTTATCTTGTATCCATGGATTGGTTTATGAACTAAATATATAATCTAGAGTTTTGATTTAGCTTTGTTGGATCTTGTAATTGAGTCATTGTTTATGCATTTTTTGAGCAATCTTTTAGGTTTATTTATGATTCTCCATGTTTGCTGCTTTCAAATTGCTGATCACTCTTTGAATGAACATAGATTTGGTTTCTTACACTCAAGAGAGGTGTTATCGAATTGAAGCAAGGGATTTGTAACCTAGGTTAGCAGTATCGAGTCAAGAGACCTACGAACACCTTTGAAATCATTTAAAATTAATCATAGATCTTAATGCGTTCTTAATCTATTGTTTGGCACTCGAGAAAGGGAATCGATAACTTAAGGGTAGATGTTCAAATTGACGCTCGAGAGAGGTATTTGGATGGGTCAGGATTCATGACTTATAAATTCTAGAAATTAATTCATTAATATAATTATTAGAGATTATAATCTTCCTGACCAGGTCCTGAATCTGAGCTGTCTGAGTAGCCATCGAACGACTTTGTGTAGCAACAAGTTCTTCCAGCCTCTTCATTCGGTCATCTTCCTCAGATGAATCCATGTGTGGTTGTCTTCTTCCGCTTCTCTTCATGATTTTGAGAGGCACAACACAACAACCAATCATTCACATGTTCATCCAAGTAATACTCCCAAAGCCTCATAACTACCCATAATATGTAATACACACACAAAATAGAGTAGTAAGACTTTTAACTTATCATTTAAGCTTTTAATCACCTAAAGCTCTCATCTAAATTAATCTAGGTCAAATTCTCTAAGTCTAGACCAAACCAAACAAACATAGGCTCTGATAACAACTGTGGTGACCCACACCTCAGACCGCCATCCCTCATTGATCGGAGTGAGGAAGTGCCGGGGTGTGGTGTAGGCATCCACGACCACCTCAAATCATCTTACAAGCCTCAACCAGACTCTCCATAGAGTCCCAAAATATTGTTTTTTGAAACCACATCAACCTGATAGACTTAGCAATTCTAATATCGTGACATGTACATCCATTTGAATCAACAAGATATAATCTTCCAATGAACAAGGCAATAATCATAAAGATCATATTAGTCCCCAAATGAACATAAGACAATGATCCTTAAATAAAACATACAACCATGATCACAAAAGTCCTCAATTAAACCCAAATTAGTTTAAGACAACATGCCTAGACCCATCATCAAATCCAAGTTCAAGGCATATAGCCAAATACATCAAAATATAGCCAATATACATTAACACACCCTAATACAACATAAACCTTCTCACCATCTAGGTTTAACAAGTGTTATATTAATTACATATATATCAAAATAAGCAAAACATATACATATGTAAAAGACATCCATCCATACACATCAAACCTAGACTCACGTCAAGATGTCCCCAGCTTCGGCAATGGCTAGGTCCTCAAGCAAAATGCAATACCCTTATCAGTAGAACCTGAAAAGAGAGTACATACTTATGAAATTATGCTCATAAGTATGTGAAACATAAAACACAATAAAATAAGCATCAACCATTTTTATGCACATTTAAAAACTCCACCGACCCTTAGTTATATTTATATACCATAGGCCAGTCCTCCATCTTAGAGTATAACTTGCATCCTAGGGTCGTCTCATTCTGATTCTTTCCAGCGGGGTATTACATACACAACCGCCATTGGTCATCTCGTCCTGATCATTCACTCCCAGCCTAAGTGACACGATTCTGCCAGCGGGGTATTAAATACTCAATTGCCATTGGGGTTTGTCGGCCTTATACCCCTAACCTTCGTTTATAGAAGATTCTACTTCAGCTATCTAGAAAAGTCAGCTTGGCAACATGCACAAGCCTCCTAGGAACACCTAGGGAACTTAACTTGGAACACCAAGCTTCTAGAGTTACAATGAATGCCATTTCAAAACATATTAAAGACATGCATTTCTCAATGATATTTCATGACATTTAACATACAAGTATAATTTAATATTATGACACAAGTGATAAACAAAATGAACATCTACTCACAACCAATGCCACGCAAGCAAAGCTATCCACACATGACGTACACGAATCCCAATGCCAAACAAGATACTGCAAACCATAGATTCATGCACATGTATCAATTATCATGACCATCCATATATAGACACACTAATCATGAGCAATTCCTAATCCAACAAGTCCATGTGCATCTAATTTCCATCATGAGTTTACCATCTCATGACCAACCTCGACATTCGTGCCAAGCCACGGATAAAGCTAATTTCCAAAAACTAAAACAATCATTTAGTCTAGGTCATTCAATCCTAACACAAGTCTATACCATTCAAAACCATGCAAGATTGATTATAATCAAGTCAATTCCTCAATTCAAATCAATACATGGCATATGACCCAATTTGGAGAAAATCTCTACAATAGGCATATAGCCAAATTGCACTAAGTCATACCAAATTAACGAAGGTTCAAACATTCTAAACCCATGATTCCACTCAATTTAGGTCCAATTAGATAATTCCCATGTCAATTTGATCAATTGACTTGGTTTAGGTCAAAAGCCCCAATTTGGGCAAAATCTCTAAAATCAAGCCCTAAACCGATTTTACACTACAACTAGGGTTTCCGATGGATAAAAATACTGAACACCACCATCAATCATCTAGGATCAGCCACTTATCCAACGTAGTTGACATGCAAGTCCAAAGGAAATCTCTAAGTTTTATTTATAGGGTTTAGGTCTTTTACACTAGATCTACCCATTTCTTGCTAGAAATTAAGGAAAATGGTGCCATTGGGTTCCAAATCCACCAAGGAACCCAAATCAGTACCATACACCACGTTCCTAAGAGTTTCACACGAAACCCAAACCCTTTACACCATCAAAAAATGAGGTGAAGTTCATGCAAAATGCAATCTAAGTGTAGATCTAGGTCAAAGAAGGTTGTTTATATCATGAACAAGCTCAAAAGACCAAAAATCAGCCAACCTTAGGTTAGGGAACACCTAAAACCGTGACCCATGGAGAAAACTACACCATTAAAAAGCTTACTCTTACCTTTAATGGTGATTTCATGGAGAGAAATGTAAAAAAACACTTACTTTGGGGTGTAAATGGTGAAGATTTCCGCTGGAAACCCTAGCTTTCCTCCCTTCTTCCTCCTCCAATTCATTCTTGGCACATATTGAAAAAGTAGCAACCTTTTTCCTCTTTTTATACACTGAAAATGACCATTTTTGACCAAAAACGTGCCCAGAAAATTGATCAATGCCATCTTGATCAGTGCAGGAGCGTCCTCCCTTTCGCCCAAAACACTCATTTTTCATTTCGCTACTACGTGCTCAATACACATCGGAATTTCGCATATGACCACTCGATTTCTATGTAAAAATGCATTCCAGACTCATTTATAATATCCTCAAGTCCATTTGACGCACCAATAATTAATTATCATTTAATCAACACATATACACAACATATTCCAATATAAATGTCATATTTACCATGTGTTGAAGTATAACCTTCGCATATGTAAAAGGTGCATTAAATGAGGACATTTAATGGAGTTTTTTCAACAAGTCACAAGTCAAGATGATGGCTTGATCATAAAGTTACTTATGTGAAGCTTTTCCAACAAGCCACTCACAATAGTATTAATATGGCAAATGATATTAATAACAATAATAACACCACCAATAAAACTTTCTTTTATATAAGAAATAATCACATATCAAACACACATACATACATACCAAGGGGAGTACATAAAGTTTGGGCAAAAACACAAATGGGTTTATGGCCTAGATGAAATGATTTCTAGGGCGCTACACTATGAAGACAAGTATCCTCTTCCATGTATCGATGATCTGTTTGACCAACTGATTGGGCCAAGTCCTTTTCGAAGATAGACTTGAGGTCTGGGTACCATTATGTGAGGATTAGTGATGAGGATGTTCCGAAGACTGCTTTTTAGACAAGGTATGGACATTACGAGTTCTTTGTGATTCCCTTTGGGTTGACTAATGCACCAGCTATGTTAATGGATCTGATGTAGAGGGTATTCAGACCATACCTTGACCAGTTCATTATAGTCTTCATTGATGATATCTTAGTCTATTCAAAGACTAGAAAGGATCATGAGCGCCATCTCAGAGTTACGTTACAGACATTGTTAGAGCATAGGTTGTATGCCAAGTTGAGCAAGTGTGACTTCTGGATGACCGAGGTGAAATTCTTGGGTCATGTGGTTAGTGCAGAGGGTATCTCAGTCGATTCTGCTAAGGTTGAGGCGATCATTGGTTAGCCAAGACCTACCACAGTGACAGAGATTCGTAGCTTTCTGGGTTTGGCTACCTATTACAGGAAGTTCGTGAAGGACTTTTCTACGACAACCGCACCATTGACTAAGCTGACTCAGAAGAATGTGGCCTTCAAATGGTCGGATGCCTATGAGAAAGCTTTCAGTGAGTTGAAAAATAGGTTGACTACAGCTCCAGTATTGATTCTTCTAGAGCCTAGGAAAGAGTTGGTGATTTATACGGATGCATCACTCTTGGGTTTGGGATGTGTGCTGATACAGGAGGGTCGAGTAGTTGGATATGCATCTAGACAGCTTAAGGTGCATGAGCACAACTACCCTGTGCATGATTTGGAGCTGACAGCCATAGTGTTTGCACTAAAGTTATGGAGGCACTACCTTTATGGTGAGAGGTTCACATTGTTTCTGATCATAAGGGTTTGAAATATCTCTTTGATCAGAAGGAGTTGAATATGCGACAGAAGAGATGGCTCGAGTTACTTAAGGATTGTGATTTCTCTTTGGAATATCATCTTGGCAAAGCCAATGTTGTGGCTGACGCATTGAGCCGTAGGCGAGCAAAGACTCAGGTGGGTGCTTTTCAGATGGCCCAACAGTGGCAGTTACTTGAGAGAGTGACTATGATGAGTATACTCTCGGACACACCACGTACTGAGATATGTGCTCAGATGCATGTGCAACTTGTTGTTGCCCATATTCAAAGGGTTAGATATCTACAGGAGCATTGTCCTAATTTTGACATGTACCGAAGATATGCAGACAGTGCTGATCAGGCCGATTGGCAGAGAAGTCAAGATGATGTCTTGTGGTATAAAAGGAGACAATGGATCCTATATGATGCTGAGTTGCAGACTGAGTTACTTTGGCATGCGCACTGGTCTCAGTATACTGTTCATCTAGGGGCTACCAAGATGTGTCACGACATGAAGAGGTTTGTGTGGTGGCATGGGATGAAAAAGAGTTTAGCTGAGTACGTGCAGAGATATGAGGTGTGCCAGCAGGTTAAGGCTTAACACTGAAAGCCTGAAGGTCAGATGCAACCATTACCCATACTTGAGTTGAAATGAGAGCACATCACTATGGATTTCATCATGGGATTACCGAGGTCTTAGGGTAGATTTGATGCCATTTGGGTTGTGGTCGATAAATTGACCAATAGTGCACACTTCCTTCCTATGAGCGCCAAAGACTCCGTGGATAGACTGAGGAGATTATATGTGATAGAGATCGTGAGACTTCATCGAGTTCCCTTGTCTATCGTGTTAGATAGAGATCTATGATTTACATCGATGTTTTGGCAGGCTTTGCTGTCTCGATTTGGGACTCGTCTCCGACTCAGTACAATGTTTCACCCTCAGACTGATGGTCAGACTGAAAGAGTGATTCAGATGCTGGAGGATATGCTAAGGTCTTGCATTTTAGAGTTCGGTGGTGGTTGGGGTGAGCATTTGCCCTTGTGTGAGTTTGCTTACAACAACAGTTATCAGGCGAGCATCGATACGACACCGTATGAGGCTTTGTATGGAAGACCTTGTAGATCACCAACTTTTTGGTACGAGGTGGGCGATACGTAGTTATGGGGCCCTGATGCAGTTGTTGAGCAGACAGAGAAAGTCAAGCTGATTAGGCAGAGGCTGAAGTCAGCACAGGACAGGCAGAATAACTATTATGATAACCGGCATAAACTGCTGGAGTTTGCAGTGGGAGACCTAGTTTTGCTTAAGGTCTCGCCACTCAATGGTCAGATGAGGTTTGGTGTCAGAGGGAAGCTTGCCCCTAGGTTCATTGGGTCACTCCAGATTGTTGAAAGGATTGAACCGGTAGCATACAAGTTGGCTCTGCCTTCTCAGCTCGAGGGTGTTCATGATGTATTCCATGTATCGATGCTGAGGAAGTACATTGATGATCCATCGGGGAAGTCTTATCTTGATCCAACTCATGTGCTTGATGTGAGTCATTTATAAGTTGGGGAGGATACGACTTATGCAGAGTTGCCTGTTCAGATTGTGGCTCGTCGGGTTCAGAAACTGAGGAATAAGGAAATCCAGCTTGTACTAGAGAAATGAAAATCCCACGATAACGAAGAGTAGACCTGGGAGCATGAGGACCAGATGAGGGAGCAATTCCCCGATCTTTTTATCGACTGAGGTTAGTTCTCTTCCTTTTATTTTGAAGACAAAATCCCTTAAGTTGGGGAGAATTGTAACGCTCGTACCTTAAAATGACATCATTTTGAACCGTAGAGTACCCGTATACATATGCTTAACATATTTGATGCTCGATGCATGTTGGTACGAGTGTTTTTGCGTGCTTTTAAGTTGCTTAATGTGTGCGTAAAGTTTTGGAATGATCAGAAACCCATTCGACGTAGAAACATGTCGAGAACGGTGTTTTGGATCAGTGGAGCTCGCTTCACGGAGGAAGAAATTTCTGTCACCGATTACATTAATAGATGATCTCGTAGATCCGTGGTCCGATTGAGCTAAAATTTTGTCAGCTTATTCTTCTCTGATAGATCTTTATTATGATTGGTGAAGATCTTGATCGAAATTTTCTACTGTGAGATATAAGACTCAAAACATTGTTTCTCAAATTTTTAAATTTTCTTGCGCAGTTTTGATCAAACTGTTGGACCTCAGAATCCCACCGTTGGATTGAGTTGAAATTTTACCAGAAGGTTGGTAACGGAATCATAAAACTTTTCAACAGTTAAGATGTTAAATTGGAAAGTCATTTGATAGAATTGATTATCTAAGTGAAAGTAATTGCAGCAGGAAAACAATTTATTTTATTTAAGTGGTTTTTTTTTCTTGTTTTGCCCAAAATCTTCTATAAAAGCAACCAACACCTAATTTTTGGCTCATTTGCTCATTTTTCACTTATAAAATAGGGAAAAGAGCTGGAGGCCATTGATACCATTTTCCCCAATTTCTCACTTGGATTTGGTGAAACCCTTTGTAAATGGACCTACACTTGGTTCATGGCCATAGACTTTTCCAAATGGCTTGCATGTCATCTATTTTAGGCTTATTGACACTAGAAACTGATCCATGTATTTTGTTAGAGATTTCCATGGTGAAATCATAGGGTTTAGTACAAATGGCCCTTGTTTGGTTCATTGACCTAGGATTGAGAACAAGCCTTGCATGCCAACTATGTTGACGTAGTGGGCATTGTTGATGAACCCATGATGCTAGATCCATATTTTGCATGGCTGAACATGGTGACTTAGTGCAATTTTGGCCTAGGCCATGTTATTTGGGGAATTTCAATGAATTTGGAGATTTTGACCTAGACTTGGTCAATTGATGAAATTAACTTGGCAAATAGTCTAATTAACCGTATTTATGATTGAATGCCTTGTATTATAGTGGTTGGATCAACTTATTGCATTCAATTGGGTTAAATGTGGGTTAATTTGGTATTAAATGGTTGAATTGAGCAATATGAGATTAGCTCATGGGTATGACCATTTTAGAATCTTAATTAGCTATGTAGTTGGGTTTAAACATGGTTGTTTGGCACACTTTGGACTGATTTTCAGTATTGTGTAAACCATATCGTTTACAGGGATTTGTGAAAGATTTAAGTAACCCAAATAGGCCAATTGGGGATTGAGGTGCATTGGCGTGATTGTGGCATTCTAGTGCTTTCTTATGGTTGGAATTGGATTGGCTAAGTCTAGCCAATCAAGTTGTGAGTGTTTCATTACTTGTGATTTCTATATGTGGCATTCTAGTATAAACATGTCTTTAAATGCTTATCTAATGTAGTATGCATGATTTAATGGTTCATGAAATGTATTTGAGCATAGTCAGTTGGGAAAGCAATGTGGGTTGGATCTCCTAGCATGTGATTCTCTTTTAGGGAATTCCATTGAGGTTGGATGGTGATCCAGCGTGGACCTTACAGAGGGTTTTATGGCTTGTGTAGATATGATCACCCAGACATAGTATATGTCTCGGTGGGGTGATCTTATTAGCTACACTACCCCAGAAATCCTATTAGATTACGGGTAAGAGGTCGATCAGGCAAGGGATGTCGCACACTCCGGCCTTTCAATTGATACTTACTTAGGAAGTGTCTAAGATTGCATGTGCATGTTTATAAAATGATATGCATTATCTTGGTTATGACATGATTCATTACATTTGGCATGTATGTAATCTTGTGTATCACCATGCTATTTAAACTATTTTTAATGATCTCTCAATGTTTTATTTAAATGCATATATATGTTGCCACTTGTAGAGGACATTCATTGAGCTTGTTGTAGCTCACTCATCATCCTTATCTTTTCAGGATCGTATAGGAAGGGGAAAAGGAAAGCTTAGCTGCGGAGCGTTTCCCGTACCTTTGTGTTATAGGTGTTAGTATGTTTATTTGTATTTTGATAAATTGTACTAAATAACACCTAATGTTTATACTTAACATTTAGATTGGTTTGTATTTGTGGTTAGGTATAATTTTGTACTTTTGAACATTATGGACTTTGAGGAATTTTTCTTGTTGTCATTTTGAGTATGTATTATATAGATGATCTTATGTATGTCCATGTATTTGATGTTGTTTTTGGGATTGTGGTATGTGGTCAGAAGGCTTATCAGGACGCCATGTATATCAAGGGAGGATATACCCGGGGTTCTATGCCAGTCATGACGTCACAGATAGTGGGTCGTGACAAAGTATCCATCAGAGTATTTTCAAAGTATTTTCGCAGCAAGGAGAACAAACTAACTTTCAAAAAGTTTGCCCAAGAGATTTTCAATCTCGTTTTCTTTTATATTTTCTTCAACGGTTCAAAGTGAAATATTTATAGAGAATGCTTTTGATTTTCAAACTTTTAAAGAGTTTTGGCGCTGGATTTGAAATTCTAAATTAACGGTCAAATTATTTCATGAAAGAGTGAGTAAGCATTCAGATTGTTTGAGAAACCTGAGAACTCTGTGCAATCATAAAAATAGAAAGAATAAGACTGCACATTTTGACAATCTTTTTCAAAAATTCTGACAGTGTTGCATTAACATCATGAAGGAGCATGAGCGTCCTGAATTACACTATTCTGAAAAACAAACTTTTTTTCAACTTGTGCAAGAAGGGCATTAATACCAAGTTAGTGTCTGATAGTCTTATTTTTCCAAAACCCGAAAACTTAGGGAACGTTAATGCTACATTAGTGTCTTGATGGCAACTGCTGGTTTTTCAGGTTGGTTCGATGAGGGCACTAATACTCAATCAACGTCCCGTTTTGAACGATGAACATTCAAATCCAAAAACCATCGTTGCTCTGATGGTCCATCAGCATCCTGTAGTGTTGGCTCAATATTAAGCGACTAATCACTGTATTAGCGCCCTGATGGCCCTTTAGCGTCTTGAAAGACATTGAAATAGTTTTTCTAGATATTTGATTTTCCAACACATGATTAAATCAAATCAATACTTGAGCTTTTTGGATCAAATCAAACATTTGACAACCATGAAGATGTTCGAAAGATTAAGTCGAAAAAGCTTTGAAATAAATCGATTAAAATCATTTTCTTTAAGATCGAAAGATTTTTGAAAACTTGTGAAAAAAAATATGAGAAATTCATGAGGTGAATGATTTGCTGAATCAGATGATGACTGACATTCTACAAGCCTAAATCATTTTAGATCATGAAATTAAATTTTTGAGTAGATATGGTCTTCATCTTGATGACGAACTTAACTTCCTTTCCACCATGCTTTTGAGTGAATCATCCATGCATTATCATGTATACAATATACTTAGGAATGTGGTTTGTAATCATCAAAATAGCTTTTCTCATGTGGGACATGAGGGTTATTGAAATAACAATCTCCCCATTTTTTGATGATTTCAAACACATTACTATAGGCCTTGAAACATAGAAATGATATGAATGCATGAGTCCTGCAATGTATGAATGAAAATGACAGGCATTGATTATGCCCTTACAATGAGGTTTAATTTCTCCCCCTTACTTAAAGAATTTTCCATTTTCATGCATAAATGATTATTTCTCCCCCTGACTTTGATGCTTCATAAGTAATTACTTCTTCCCCTTTTGAAAAGATAAAAAAAAACTAAGGTATGTGTATATAGGGAATGTAAGCATCAAAATGTCACATAGTTGAAAGGTTGGATTCAGAGAACATTTCTAATTCTCTTATGATAAAGATAAACTAGTCTTTGGATAAAAATTTAGTGAAAATGTCTGCCAGTTGATATTTGGTTCCAATGTGAACAAGCTTCACATCATCATTTTGCACATGATCCCTTAAGAAATGATGTTAAATTTGAATATGTTTAGTTCGGGATTGCAAAACTAGATTGTTTGATATATTGATAGCACTTGTATTATCACACAATATTTTAGTGCAACCAACATGGATTTGGTAGTCTTGAATTCATATATAAAACTTGAGAACAACAACTACCAGCTGTAACATATTCAGCCTCAGCTGTGGATAATGCCACTGAATATTGTTTTTTGCAAAACCAAAAAGTTAAAGAATTTTGCTAGGAAATGACAGAATCCAAAGGTACTTTTTCTATCAGTAAGACTCCCAACATTGTCAAAGTTTACATAGCTTTTTAGTTCAAATGATGTTCCTTTGAAATACTAAGTGCCATGATCAGTTGTGCCATTTATGTATCTAAAGATTCGTTTGACACACTTTAAATGAGATTCTTTTGGATTGGACTGAAATCTAGCACATAGACAAACACTGAACATGATATTTGGTCTGCTTGCTATGAGATAAAGTAGATTTCCAATCATACTTCTGTGTAGCTTTGGATCTATAGGTTTTCCTTTGTCATCCTTATCTAACTTAATTGTAGAATTTTAGGGAGTGTCTATAGATTTCAATTGTTCGTTTGAAACTTTTTAACCATTTTCTTAGCATACTTTGATTGGCTTATAGAAGTTCCATCGGACATTTGTTTGATTTGCAAACCAAGAAAGTATGTAAGGTCTCCCATCATACTCATTTCGAATTCTTCTTGCATTAGCTTAGAAAACTTTTTACACAAATCTTTGTTTGATGCACCAAATATGATGTCATCCACATATATTTGAAGAATAAGCATATCATCATTGTGGTGTTTGATAAACAAAGTTGGATCGAGTTTTCCTTTTTGAAAACGGTGATCTAACAAAAATGAACTGAGTCTATCGTACCAAGCTTTAGGAGCTTGTCTGAGTCCATATAAAGCTTTGTGGAGTTTGAACACATGTTCTGGGTTATGAGCATCCTCAAAACCTGGAGGTTGTTCCACATATACCTCTTCATTGATGTAACCATTTAAAAATGTACTCTTCACATCCATTTGGTATAAGGGAAAATTTTGTAACAAACATAGGCAAGTAACATTCTGGTTTCCTCTATTCTTGCTACTGGAGCAAAGGCTTCTTTGAAATCTATGCCTTCTTCTTGATTGTACCCTTGTGCAACCAATCTTGCTTTATTTCGGACTATGATTCCTTGTTCATTTTTTTTGTTCCTAAATACTCATTTTGTTCCAATGATTGATTGATGAGATGGTCTAGGAACCAATTCCCAAACTTGGTTCCTGACAAAGTGTCCTAGTTCTTTTTGCATAACAAGAATCCAATTCTCATCTTTCAATGCATCTTCCACCTTTGTTGGTTCTATTTGTGATATAAAAGCAACAAGCCAAGCTTGATCTTTATGAATTGAAGATTTGGTGGATACTCCTTTTGATGGGTTACCTAATATTTGTTTTAACCTAAATGGATTTCCATTCAGTATTCTCCTAAGTGTTCTGATGCTAACAAACAATATAATCACGGTATTAACATCTTTGATTGAGTTGTTTCAATGCTAACTAGCTATATTAGATGGATTCAACTATCATGTCAAAGCATGTGGATGGAACAATAATGCACGAAGATTCAAGGGCTTCATGTATGTATTATTTTGTCTAAAATCTTAATGCTGTAGAGTAATCCTTATTCGTTCCAACCACAATATGACTTGCATCTTTTGAAATCATGGATATAAGTCATTAGATATTCATGCACATACATTATCATGATTATCATGCAATCATATAGTTAAGGTTGTTTATCATGCATATCTATATCATTGTTTATCATGCACTCATATTACCAACTTTGCATGGTTTTCATCGTTTTACATGTATTATATCGAGCACCTTGATTATTTGTATTAATTGATTGGCTTACACATTTATCTTCGCCAATTATCTTTTAATCTTGTCCAAAATGTTTTAAAGTTGGTATATATGTTTGACAATGTCTTAAACTCATTTTGATCGAAAAATTGTGTTTTTGTCACTTTCAACGTGAAAGAACACGCTCCTCATATAAAGAACGCGCTCCCGTGCGTTTTCCCTAGAGATTTTTCTTATTAGAGTTTGCTGAAGGTCTAGCTGACAGACATGCAAAAGGTTTTAAGCCTGCTCCACCTTCTTCAAATCCATACAAATCTAGCATTTCAAAGCTTGTTCTTGAAACATTTCTTAAGGAAATAAGGAAACAAAGTCAAGTCAAGAAGAAAGAAGGAAGCTTTAGTAGCTCAAAGAAGAAAACGAAAGATGACAAAAAAAGAAAAGGAAAAGGCCCTAATTCTAATTAGTCTACCTTTTTGATGTTTTCAAAAGGGGGAGGAGAAATAAAGAAATACTAGGCTAAGTTAGTGCATCAATTAGGGGAGCGACAAAAGGAAGCTACAAGTTAGGGGAGAACTTGAATCTTTAATGATAAAACCTGATGTTGTGTTATGACACTTTGTGTGTTTGAATTGATCTAACCATGACTACAATATTTGATTTGTTATGTTTCTAAATTTGCATTGAGCATTAAATGTCTATCGATCTTAAATGAATGCAATTTTCGATATCTCTATGACATGCTAATGTGATCTGTATGAAAGTACTCGTATTTATGTATCACTTAGCTAAAAGGTATTTGAGTGTTTGAAATCATCAAAAAGGGGGAGATTGTTATCTTATGGAACCCCATAATGTGAACATTTTGATGATTCCAAACTACTCACCTGAGTATCTAATGGTCTTGTTAAGTGTTTCAGTGATATCAAGAATCAAGATCGAAGAGCTGAGCTTATTAAGCTTACAAGTTTACAAGATAATTGAGCAATCAAGATCAAAGCTTCAAGGATTTAAAGTACTTAGATAATGTAGAACTTTTACTCAAGTGATTCTCAGCAAGTTTTGCATATTTGCATAATTGCATGATTTTAATCGATTTGTTTTTCAAATAATTTAATCTTTTTAATTATGTTTAATCAAGCTATCAAAGATTAAAAAATGTCAAATGAGTTTTTAAGTGTTGAATTAGGACCTTTATGTCTCAGCAGTGCCTTCCTGCACCTATCAGGTCAGGACACTGATGGTTCATAGGTTGAAAAGTACTCTGTGCATGGCAGGACGGTTACACAGCTGTAGCATCCTCACTGAATCAACCTTGTGAACACATCAGGACGCTCACGTTCTAGTAGCGCCCTTATGATTTCTTGTTTTAAATGTTTTAAAATGAGTTAAGATGCTAGTCGTTTGGTAGAGCCCTGACTTCGTAATCCACCAGGATGCTCATGTTGCATGAGCGTCCTCAAGGGACAAAATGACTAGTGTTTGCATTGCACATCAAGACGCTCACGGTCTATTAAGACGCTAACACAACACTGTCATAAGTTCTGAAAAAGCAACTATCAACATGTTTGCTAATAGTTCAGGTGCATGAACCGTGATTACCAAAACTTTCCTCATTCATGCTATCTGAATTGAATAAGAACAATCTCATTAGAACCAGACTTACCATTTTCATGAAAGATTAAGGTCGTTGTCAATAAATGTTCGAATTTGAAATTCAAATCAAATGCTCAACTACTTTATCTCAACTAAGTCTATTTATAGTTGCACTTAGAATCAAAACAAAGAGAACATAAAGTTTTTTCCGAGCTAATACTTTTGAAAGTTTGTCATATTTTCAAGTTAAATTGTTTTCAGTTTCAAAGTATTGTTTGAAACAACTTTCGTTCAAAAGATTTTCATATTGAGCTTATATTCTATCATTTTCATTGAGAATCTGTTTGAAGAAAAATGAACTGTTTTACTCAAATTTTTAGCATAATCTTAACCTCATATCATTACTTGTTGAAGGAGGAGTTTGAGTAATTGTTCATAAGATACAGTTGTACTTCACATTTTTATCTATATCAAGAATTGTAACAGTAGTTTCATAAACTACTGAATTGTACTTTGGATAGTGATTTTCTCTTACCCGTGAAGCTGAGCATATAGGTAGTCTCTAGCTTGCAAAATCAAGAAGTGTATAGGTTAGTCTCAAGCCTGTAAGTTGAGATAGGTATTTTTTTAGCCTATAAGTTGAGAAGAGTAGGCAGGCCTCACATCTGTAAGTTGAGCAGTGTAATGGTTGTTCTCATACTCGAAAGTTGAGAAGGTTGTAACGGTTTGGTTCTTACCTGTAAGAGAATTGGTTAGTGAAGGTTAGAAAATTCTAGTTGAGGAGGTTAGGTAGTAGAGGTATATAGCTGAACCACTATAAATTGGCTGTGTCATCTTATTTACTTTTCGCATTTTTTTTTGCCATTCTATTAATTTTAATTTGTCTAAGTGTCCAATTCACCCCTCCTCTTGGGTACACCTGGGCCAACAATCTCTCCATATCATTTGTAACCTTGATGTATTGCTGACTTGTA
This sequence comes from Paratinospora sagittata, assembly GCA_035771175.1. Lineage (NCBI taxonomy): Eukaryota > Viridiplantae > Streptophyta > Magnoliopsida > Ranunculales > Menispermaceae > Paratinospora > Paratinospora sagittata. The sequence goes on along the minus strand of CM069596.1, from coordinate 24,096,700 downwards.
AGTCAACCGGGACTATACCTCACTTTGTACAGCTTGTAACCACGCCCGTAAGGTGGTTACTGTACGACTTCTAGCACGCCCGCAAGTTGGTTAGATATACAACTTCTAGTTATGCCCATAAGTTATCTAGATTATACGGCTTCTAGCCACACCCGTAAGTTAGTTAGATATACGACTTCTAGCCATGCCCGCAAGTTGGTTAGATATATGGCTTCTAGTTACTCCCGTAAGTTAACTAGATTGTACTATTTCTAGTCATGCCCGTAAGTTGACTAGCCGTTAGTGAATTGGGAAATTCTGATCGTGGGTGATCAGGTAGTGGAGTAGGGTCTAGGAGAACCGAACCACTATAAATTGCCATGTCCATTTATTTGTTCTTGCACTTTATTATTTTGCTTGTTACCTACTGCGCACATATTTTGTTTAATTAATTAACCGGAAGGTAACGCGAAAATCCGCCAAGCCCAATTCACCCCCCCTCTTGAACTATAATACTAGGCCAACAATTTTATCTTTGGGGGGACTTAAAAGTATTCTAGAGTTTCTTGAAACTTCTAAGGGTGTTTCATTATCAATTTCTAAATTTTGAACTATCTTGGGATCATCATTGTTATCTCAATGAACCCCAAGTCATGAATGTTTTGATGATTCCAAATGGATCATTATTGTTATCTCAATGAACCTCATGTCATGAATGTTTTGATGATTCCAAATATTTCCAATCTGTGTATCTAATGATCTTGTCAAGTGTTTCAGATTTATCAAGAATCATGATCAAGGAATTGAGCTCACAAGCCTATTGAACATCACAAGTAAAGTTCCGAGTCCGTCAACACTTAGAATGTAAAGTCTATCGATCAATTTTCTCTCAGCAAGATTTAATCATTTTCGTATTTTGATCATACGCTTTACAATATTTCAAATGATTTAACTTCTCTATGATTAATTTAAAATTTACAAAGTTTTTATTCGCATTCATCGTATTTTTAATCGTGAGTCAAAACTACTTTTTCAGAGTCTTTCAGGACGCTAATATATTAGCAGCGCCCTCCTAGACTTGATGAGTCAGGACGCTGATAAAATATTAGCACGCTCAAGGTTGAATTAAAGTAATTCTTGAGGACGCTTAGTTGTAAGTAGCGGTCTCCCTTTAGTTAACCTTTGAAAGTGTTAGGACGCTGACTCAGCTTTAGCTCACTGAAACTTCTCTTAGTTTTAATTGATTCATATCTTTAAGGACGCTGATGGTTACAAGTTGAATAAACTATCAGGGTGCTACTTGTATAGGAGAGGCCTCATCCTTAGAATTAACTTAATAACTTTCAGGACGCTTACTGTCCTTCAGCACACTTAATATTGTTTTAAAATAGTTTTCAAATTTTAGGACGCTCACTTGTGAGTAGTGCCCTCGTATTTTTAATGTTTTAAAATGAAGCAGGATGCTAACTGTCGATTAGCGCCCTGAGAATTTGAGTAATTTAAGTGTCATAGTAAGTCAGGACACTTACAAGTTAGTAGTGCCTTCACTTCATTGTTTGGTAGGATGTTGATACTATATGAGTGCTCTTAAAGGAACAAAAACGACAAAAATGATATTTCTATTGTTCTAACACGTATTTCTTTTTAGCCACCTTTTTAAAACAACTTTTCGTACAAAATATCAACTTTCCGTATTTGTAAGAGATGTTCTTAGATTCATGAACCACGTATCTTATACTTTCCTTATTTTTGAATCTGGAGAAAATTAGAATGTTCATGAAATGTGCAGTTGCCATTTTCGTGATACATCCTAGCTGTTGTGAGTAAACGTTCATATTTGAAATTCAAATTCAAATGAACAGTACCTTCGTCTCTACAAGTCTATAAATACCAGTACTTAACAATTTGTTAAGACTACTAAAAATTCTATGAGCCAAAACACTTTTTGAAAGTTACTCGAATTTTCATCTGATTCAAATAACTTAAGTTAATATGGTTTCAAAGCGTTTTATTTGAATCTCTACTTATTCAAGATATTTTCATACTGAGCTAAAGTTCTATCTTTGTCTGAAAATCTATCTGAAAGCTTGAACTGTTTTCACTCAAATTTTCAGCACTGATTTAACTTATATCATTCTTGCTGAAAGAGAAATTTGAGAGATAGTTCATAGTATATAGTTGTACTTAATTTCATATCTTGTATACTATGTCAACTTTGTAACAGTAGTTAGATAAACAAATGAGTTGATATTATCATATTCAAAAAGGTTAGGTCTTCTCACACCCGTAAGTTGAGAAACAATAGTTCTCACACTTGTAAGTTGGGAAAGGTTAGTCTCAAGCCTGCAAGTTGAGCAATGTAACAGTTGTTCTCACACCCGCAAGTTTAGAAAAAGGTGTAACGGTTTGATTCTCACCCGTAAGAGAATCCCTTAGTTTCCAAATTCCAACCCAAGGTACCTTCTTTTGGAGCATCTACCTTGAGTCTATGATCATCTAATCCGAGGCCAAGGGATCAAAAGCATTAAACACAGGAAAATATAAATAAACTAGAGAAACTTCATTAATAATAATCAATCCATAAAACTAGACATAGTATCAAGCTTGGATCAATCTATACCTCTAGAAAGAGGATTTAGTTCATAACTATAGAGATAAAAGCATGAAATAACATGATTGACATAAATCTAAAACCAGAAAAACAAGTAGAATGAAGGGAAAGTGTAGGAGAAATCTTTAATGATCTTCAATAATGCTCTTCTCCTCGCTTTTAGACCCTAGCCATCTTCCTTGCTCTTCACACTCTTTTCTCCTCTCCTTTATGCCTTCAAAATCCTATACAATGGTCTTTATATAGCTACAATTCCATAGGAAGCCGTCCAAGAGAAGTCCAAGTTGAATTAGGAAAGTTTGCACAAAAATTTGAAAGTTTCTAATTCTAAATCGCACATCCTCCTTCTTCCTCGCCATTTTTCTTCTTGTTTTCTACTCCAAATCAACCTCAAAACCCTTCCATACTGTATTATTTCAAGTAAGGAATCCATAGAAACAAACCACGTCCAATTCGTAGTTGAATTGAGAAAGTTATGGCCAAAACAAAAATGTTGCGTAATTGCCTTCTGCGGTGCGGAGCGCAGCTCGGCCCATAACGTATTTTTGGACGTTTTTTCCTTTCTTCTTGTTGACTTAGCCAATTTTCTTCCACTTCTTGACTTGAGTTCTTCGTGAATCATCATCTAGGCTTCTCATATGTTGTGTCCATCATTCATGCTTACTTCCACACATCTAAATACCTACAAAATAATGCAAAACAAGTAATTAGCATACTCAAAACATAAATTGACCCAACATATAAACTAACAAACCGAAATCTTGCACAAAACCCAATTTATTCCTAAACTAAAAAATGCATCAAAACTAACATAAACACACTAAACTATTGCATAAATCATCTTAAAACATGCTATAAAACCTATCTAAATATGCAACCATCAAATACCCCCAAACTTAGGACTTTGATCGTCCCTAGCAGGAAAATAAAACTAAAAAATCAATCAATCAAACTACCATCCTAATCTCAAACAAATTAAAAATTTGATTCAAAATATCATGCAAGATCATCATTATGGCCTCTAAGATCAAGTTAAAAGATAATAACTCATTGGAAAGTTTCAAGTGTGTTAGAGATGTCTAGATTTTCAATCCAACTTCTAACCTAACCTCATCTTCCATTCTCAAACACACCATTATATAGTTAATCTCATAAAATCATTCATGAAATTCATAGACAAGTGAAAGCAAGTATGAAGTGTAAGTGATCTCAAATAAATATATATAAAGTGAATCCCATAGGCAAATCTTTCATACCACTCTCCACTAATGTAGATCACATGCCATTTAGAATCAATAGGTCTTTCTTAGGTTATAATGTATGGCTAAGGTTCAAAGGTAGGAAAAATTGGAAAAATTTATGCTCAAAACACCCTAAACACTTTGATCTTTTACAAACATCCACAACATTACATTTAGAACCAAAAAAACCAATTTCAGCACATATATCCTTTCTTTAAATGTTCAATCTTTTCATTCCGTTCCCATTCTTTTGCTTGATTTCTTATTTTCAAAAAACAACTACACCCCCAAACTTATTTCTTTTCATAATCATGGGCACAACATCCTTTTTTTTTCCATTTTCTTTTCTTTTTCAATAAAACTCATAAGCAAACTTCACATTTTTCTCTTCTTTGTCACCCTTTTTCTTCACTTTTCTTTCCCATTGTTCTTTCATCCAAATAGTAACGCCCCAACATGATCAAAGTGAATACGGTACATAGGTTGAAAAACATGGATATTAACATGATAAGCTCAAATTTCCTGATGTATAGGTAACAAAAAAATGGATAATTAGCTCAAAATGGGAACTATGGGTATAATAAAAAGTAAGGTAGGCTATTTGTCTCAAACTTATTCAAACAAGGCCTAAATCATTTTCCTCGTGGCATGCTCTCTAGGATTTCGTTTCAAGTGATAATCAAACTTGTTCTAAGCTTTCTAGAGATCTAATATATATAACTTTATATGCACAAATCTAATCCAAACAAATCATGATTCCACAAAATCAACCACACTAGACATGTAGAGAATTTCCAACAAAACCAAGTTCAAATTTGAATCAAGCACACAGACTTATAAATTACTCTTTACATTATCGTAGAGTTATGTTCATATACATGTTCTCTTATCATTGGCCATTCAGAAAAATAAAATAAAATTAGAATCAAATCAGAATTTGTAAGATCATAAGATATCCTAACCTAAAACTACCATATCTTTACCATGACAAGTCAAAAAATCAAAACTCTCCCCCCAAACTTAAAACAAGCATTGTCCTCAATGCTTCACAATAAAAAACATATATTCTGAAAATGGATGGAAATAAAATAAGGAGAGGTTTAGAAAACCCCCTTGAACCCAAAGTTTGAAGTTTCCACATAAGCTCTTCATCCTCTTCATGTAGCTTGCATAAGAACCCCAAACTTGATCTAGAACCTGGGAAAAAGATAGCAAACGGAATGTCATTGGCAAAGGTAGAAATCTAAACAAACTAAATAAACCAAATAAAGAAATAAAAACAGAAAACATAGAAGTAACCGATGGGTTGCCTCCCAACAAAGTGCTTAGTTTAAAGTCCTCAACCCGACTTCTTTTACTCGCTTAATTCAAGTTTGTTTCCTTATTATTTCCAGCGTCCTCCCGTCTTCCTCATTGTTTAGCATTAATGACAGAATAATCGGACTTGTTCACTTCTCCAATAAAAATTCATATGAAAGATCTTCAAATAGAAACACAAAGTCCGATGAAGCTTGATTCTTATGTAACAGAGGAATGTCATCGAAATACTCAATTGGTGCTTTCCAAACGTTTATGCATTGATTTTCAAGCACCTCTAAATGGCTTTGAACATTATTATCAGTAACCTCCTCAACTTTAGCTTGTATCCCTTGAGCAAACGGATCCTCAAAGTCAAAAACATACTTTGTGACATCCAAACACTCTTCCACCTTGGGAGGTACCACATCAAAATATGGAATCATAAGATTACCTAAATGCACATCCCTTGGCACCTCTTGATCACCACACTCAAGTATATCCACCGGTTGAGTATTCATCTTTTTTCCTCTTAAGGCCTCATAGCGTTCCAACACTTCTAAAATACTCAATTGTCTTAGTGGAGGTGGTGGTGTTATGTCTTGACACAATGAAACAACCCCCTTAACATCTTCTTCATCGCTTAATGTGAAGACATTGTACTGCTCGTCCGGGTTCACCTCAGTAGTACTAGGCAATGAACCATGTTGTTGGGCATTCATGTCTGAAGCTAGTTGCCCCATTTGCACTTCAAGGTTCTTCAGTAAAGCCCTAGTCTCCATCATGCATGAGCTCAACATATCCTCAAAAGAAGACTCATCTTCTACTTGATAGTAGAAATTTGATTGAGATTGTAAGGCGTTCCATGAATTATCATAGGAGTAGTTCTCATGGTTATAAATACTCGAATGGTATTGGTAGGGTAAGGGGTCACCCATACAATCACAAGCCCAATGATTACCATATTGAACTTGCTCCATATTTGAATCAAATCCTGAATATCCCATGCTCGCAACTCCCATTCTCTCCATAGTAGGTTGAGATCTTGCATATCCAAAGTTCTCATTCCCTGGCAACGGCGCCAAAAACTTGTTGCATGCAAAACCGCAAGTGAACGGTTGCCAAGTTATAATATATTCTAATGAGAAATCGGGTGTCGTCCTCAAGGATATTTAGTACACTATCTACCGCGTTTTAACCTTAATTTTATCTAGAAAACCAATTTCGAATGATTGGGTAATTAAAAGAAATAATTAAAACAACTAAGTATGAAATCAACAATGCAAATAAAATCGAATAAAAAAATCAATCAGAGAATATACTAGAGGTTCAATGTCACCTCACTCTCAACTATGTCTTTATATATATATATATATATATATATATATATATATTATTAAATCAGTTCCTTAGCTTATAAGTCAGAATTCCTAACGTTTCTAATTCTTTCTTTTGAAGCAGAACTAGAGCATATTATCGTTGTATTGATTTAACTATTTCGATGAAAACCAAACACAACGGTAATTCATTAAGATCTATGATTTCCACCTAATGACTTCAAAGGTTCTCGAGCTCCTTGTGAGTCTCACGATAGCCTAGGTTATATTTTTCAAATTTCAACCCAAGGTACCCTCTTTTGGAGCATATACCTCGAATCTATGATCATCAAATCCGTGATCAGGGGATAAAAAGCATTACACCCAGAGAAATATAAATAAACTACAGAACTTTATTAACAATAATTTAAATCATAAAAGCTAGGACATAGTCTCGAGTTTGGATCAATCTACACCTCTAGAAAGAGGTTTAGTTCATAACTAAAGAAATAAAAACGGTAAACAATGGTTCAAACATGAATCAGAACAAAGAAAAGCAAACTAGAATTGGTGTAGAGATTTTCAATAATCTTCAATACGAATCTTCTTCTCCACTTTTATTCCAGCCGTCAAACCTTTGTTCTCCTCTCTGTATTCCAATGTGTTCACCTCGAAAAACCCTTCAGTTTGATATATAATATGCCTCATTTCGTTGTCCAACTCATCATTAAAAAATCCTCTTGTAAATCCACCAATCAGTTGCAAAAAATGAAATTAAGCCTCCAGCACCGCGGCGCCCCGTGCCTTCCACTTTCTGCATTCTAGCGTCACTTGAGCGCCGAGCCTCAATTTTCCTCTATTTTATGTGGACTTAGCCAAATTTCACTCCTTCTTGTGGACATAGCAAATTTTCTTTCACTTCTTAACTTGGGTTCTTCATGAAACATCATCTAGGCTTTTCATATGTTGTGTCCATCATTCATGTTCACTTTCATACATCTAAATACCTACAAAACAATGCAAAACAAGTAAGTAACTCACTCTAACCATATATTGATCCAACATATAAACTAACAAACCAAAATAATGCATAAAATCCAATTTATTCCTAAACTATCAAATGCATCAAAACTAACTTAAACACACTAAACTAATTTATAAAATAACCTAAAACACACCTAAAACATTCTCTAACACCTATCTAAATATGCAACTATAAGTGATCTGACCACGAAAGGAGTGCGTTGTTGGCCCAAATTATAGTCCTAGAGGGGGGGGGATGAATTAGACTTAAGATATTTTTGCAAACCTTAAACAAGAATAATGGCAAAGATGAAAAAACAAAGTAAAGTGCAAGTAATGTAAATAATGAACATGGAGATTTAGAGTGATTCGACTTCCTCAAAGCTTACCTCTACTACTTGACCTTCTCGGTCAAGATTTTCCAAAATTCACTAACCTTGATCCAACTTATGGGTGTGGATCCGTCTTCCGATTAGGAAAACTTCCCAATTGGCTAACTAACCAATCCAAAATACAATAATCATTTACAAAAGATGGAGAGTGTTCTTACCAAACAACTCTCAAGATTGAGTACAATAGAGAATGAATACCTCCATAGATCGATTTAGCCAAGTATGATAAAGATGAAGTGCAGGCCTACAATGGAGGTTCCTTGTTGGCTTCTTGACTTGAAGAAGATGGAAATGAAGTACAACTAGTCAAAAACTCTAGAACACTTGAAATCTCTCAAAATGACCTTGTCAAAGAAAGAAGATGAAAGCACACGAAGATTTCTTGAAAGATTTGAAGAACACTTGAACTTTGTGAAAGCTTATTTGCTTTGAAAAAATAAGAGAACAAAATGTGCACAAGCTTTTTCAAATTGCCCAGAAGTTGATCTCAATGAACTAAGGCATGTATTTATAGAAAAATATCCCAAAAAGCTAGGAATTGCGTTTGCTTTAAAAGAACCACATTTTTATTAAAAATACACGCAAAATTGACATTTTTTCAATTCACAAGGAAACACGTTTATCTTGAGGAAACATGTTTATACGCAAAATCCACCATTCTATCAAATTGGCAGGAAACACGTTTCTTAAGGGGAAACACGTTTTTGTGCTTGATTCCAAAAAACACCTCTTCTGGACAAAATGGTGGAAACGTGTTTCTGTGGAGGAAATGTGTTCTTGCATAGCATAGAACACTAAAACATGTTTTCTTTGAAAATTTATAAGTTCAAAATATGTTTTCTCGATAAATCAAGTTCAAATACACTTGAATAAACTTGAAATCAATAAAGTTGAGAATCATGCAATTGTTTAAATCATTCTTGGTGAAAGTCAAATGTTTGACTAAATTGAAAATCGGTTTGACTTTAAATAATATAACGATTTAAAATATGTTAGATGCATGCAATGCATTTGTTGATCAACCTAAGGAGAATGCTACAATCCTAGATAAATCTAAGCAGTTACATTGAAAAATATGATCTTGATTTTCCCTTTGCTTTGATTCACTTCAAACTTTTACATTAACTTTTTCGTTGACTTGTGTGATTTGATCATTATAGATTGAAACAATTTAGTCAAAGTCATTAGTATTAATTGGAATGTTGTTTGCAATCACCAAAACATCCAAGGGTGAAGGTCATTACACCAACATGCGGCTGTCAACTTGAGGAACATTGTCACATCCCGTTGAATCAGGAACCAATCTAATACTTAGACAAACGTTACCACATTCCGCCAAATAGGGCATGACAATAAGGGGGTTTGTAGTAAAAACGTAGGCCCATCACATAACACATAATACATCCAAAATAATGTAGCTTTATTGATAGAGAAAGGGTTTCAAATATTATCATAAGGTTTTACAGGCGGTCTCCAAGAGACAAAATAAAAGGGAACAAACCCCCACAAAAGAAATGGCCAATGCCATCAAAATGAGGGGCACTACATATCAACTCCTTGATAAACAAAAAGATAAGTCTCGATGTGAGTCGGGACTAGTAGTCGCCTCCTGTACAAATCAACCCTAAACCTGCTTACATCCCTGAAATATGAAGCAACAGGGTGAGCTCACAGATCAGTGGTTCAAGCAAAGTAAACGCAACATTTATAAAAAGATAAATATAACAGTACATAGAATAATGCATTTCAAACCACATAAAACAATACAATCATGAAATGCAGCAGCATCCCCCGTACCAACATAAACATGTTGTATAAAGTCATCTAGCAACTACGGAGTGCACCGCTGTTCGAGTGCTGAGTATCATCATGTGATGGTTCTCCTTTGAAAACACGGGACTAAGCGCAAAGTAGCTACGGATCCCGCAAGCAAAGGCGCTCAATCGTATATCTGTAATGGTCTATCACAAAGACAAGGAACCACCCTCATCAATGGTATGTGATCGTAAATATTTGTATTGCAAGTGCACGACAATCAAGTAATAATTTAGTCCCAAGGTGAGTTGGTTTATCATCCTAAGGGAAAGTGAATTCTACAATTAAAAATGCCCAAAACTACAATGATTTTAATTTTATCTAGGTGATCAAATTGGAGTGATTTAATGGGTAAAATGCAAAGTGAGTAAAACGCAAGCAAAACAAAGCACAATATAATGAAAGTTGGAGAGAAATCAATGGATCTATAGTTCTATAGTTTAGATCTCACTATGTTGTCTCTTATGATTTCAAAACATTGTGTTGTTGAATTAAATCCTAGATTTATAAATCACAAATCCTTAATCATCCAAATCCCTCTCCCGAGTGGTACTTTGAATATCTACCCTTAAGTTAACAACTCTCTCTCCCGAGTGTAAGTTAATAGATCAAGAATGCTTTAAGTTCTATGATTCATTTTAATGCATTTTAAAAAGATTCATAGGTCTCTCGACTCAATATTACTACTCTAGGTTGCGATTTCTCTGATCTGATTCAATATCACCTCTGCCGAGTGTAAGATATTGAATCTAAGATCAATCAAAGAGTGATTAACAATTTGAAGGCATTAAGCATAGATAATTGCAAAGAAATCCAGAAAATAGTACAATAACACATAAACAATAATCCAATCACAAGATCCAATGTAGATCAATCAAAACTCTTGATTGTCAATTTAGTTCATAATAAAATCCATGGATACAAGATAGAGATTCAAAGAGGAAATCATTGAAACAAGTTCCAATTGAAAGAATAAGTAGAGAAACCCTCTTTCCAGGTGAGAAATCCCCTTCTTCATCAAGCTTCAAACCTGCAACTCCTTCCTCTCCAAGTTTTTTCTATTGCTTCCCTTTCTCTCCTATCTCAATTACAAATTTGAAGTGTTTAGAATGTGAGAGAATCCCCTAAACAAACCCTAAAATGAGCTTATATACATTGGTGGTTCAAAAGACCAAAAAGGGCCATAAACAATTTGTCAAAAATACAAAACACACACAAGAGGTTTCATAACAGCACTGCAGGATGGTACCCTGGCGCCGCGACACCCTGAACGACTCCTCTTCTCTCTTGGCATAGCATCTGGGCGTCGTGGCGCCCAGTTCCAGTTTTGTGTATGTAATTGCACTTGTACTTGGCCAATTTCCTCCATCTTTTGCCTCCTTATTGCATATGTTTTGTACATGTTCTTAACATCTTTTGAGCATCATTTGAACCTTGTTTCAACCACTTTAAAGCTCCTCATTTACCTACAAAACAAATCAAAAGCACAAGTAAATACTAGGAATTAAATACTAACTATAAGGAAATGAACTCTAAGTGCATGGATGGTCATCAATCCGCTTTCTCGAGTGCCGGATTGAAATCTATAATTGAAATTGGGTCTCGATCTCTCGATAAAGATCCCTTTCTCAATTATGCTCTAAACACTAGGAATTTTTAAATGATCTCATAAAATCCTATAAATCTCTCGATCCTATAGAAATTTTATGTCACAATTATCATTTTCAAACCCAAAGAACCCTCTCTCGAGTGCCGCTCCTTAGATCTAGGTTCATTCAATTCATGATCAATAAATCAAAAGCATTAAATACAGAAGATCATGAATAAACCATAGAAAATTGCATTAACAATGAAATAAATCCATAATCAATCTATAAAAAAAAAACTAAGATCCATCTATTCTCTAGAATTCAAATTTAGTTCATAGCTTGGAGAAGAAAATACAAAATGAGATAGAAAACATGAAAATTCTCTACAAAATGTGCTAGAAATACTATAAATCTTCAATCCACCGCACTTCCGAAGCTGATTTCTATCTCCACAGCAACCTGGCCATCTTGCTTCCTTCTCCACTGGATTCCCCTAAAAAAACCATAAAAATCAATATATGATATGACCTACTTCGCATAAGATTTGAATTGCCAAAATTACCTAAACACAAAGGCGAAAAAAACAACATTTGCGCGAGAGTGCTACAACGCTTGAGGGGGTAGCGCTGCAGCGCTCCGCACCTCCTTTGCCCACTTGTTTTATCACAAACTGGGCATTGCAACGCCATTCCAAGCACTGCAGCGCCCAGAACAACATTTGGCCCCCTTTTTCTTCTCTTGTTCAATCTTCATTCTTGTGCACTTCCTTGTATACTTCTAGCACATGTTATTGGCTTCTTTCCACCATCATTTGGGCATTGATTCACCACAATCTCCAGCTTTTATTATGTCACACTCCGATTTTCAAATCTTAAATTTAAAGTAATGAGAATAAATATTCACTCTTATCAAGAAAATAGCAAAAAAGAAAATCGAGGCGTGAATTGTATCCATCTACCTTAACCCCAAAATCTTTACACAAGTAAAAAATAAATTTAATAATATCATTTATATTCCAAATAAGGTTACAAGTTAAGATAGAAGAATACTCTTTCAATTTTTATGTCACGGACTATGAATTCCCATTACACAAATTGAATATTGAGCCATGAGGGTACTTGCCCTTGTCCATCCATTATGGACACAACATTTTAAATATATTCATCAAGTAGAATTAACAAGTTCAAGTCCAAGGCATAAACATATAAAATAACCCATAAAATCTTCAACGACCACTATAATGTTCCAAAAGCAATGATTTCTAATACAACCCATTTAATTGATATAATCAATTATTAAAAAATTACTCAGTCCTACTATCATAACGCTACTCAAGCCACTAACCCACCCCTACTACTGTGAGACACGTCATGAACTTGCGACTCTATTTTTTCATGTACCTGCATGTGAAAAATATGGGTGAGCTTGAAAGCCTAGTGAGTCATCTAAACCATTCACAACATTTTATCATGATATATACACAAGAACATTACAAACAAGTTTCACACATTAATCGTTGCAACATTTGAATGTTTGAGTTGAGAATTCCATCACGTTCCAATCACGTACCCTTAGGAAATTAAACCCCAGGTGGCACTACCCAAAATAAAAAATTAGTTGGCGATATTCATAATGAATAACTGCCCCATAATAATCATTGGCGATATTCATCAAAATAACTGCCCCAAAACAACCATTAGCGATATTCCTTAGAATAAATGCCCCATATGTGTTATTCTTATCTTAATCTTGTTCTTTAATGAAGTCACAGTATCACACATGCAACATAAGTACGATACATAACTTGTATTCATATGATATGTTCAAACTCCACAACACATGGCATCATATCACAATGCCAAATATATTAGCATTCACATGTGAACTTTATTATAACAATTATGCTAATACTATCATGTCATATATCACGTCATCAAACTTTTAAAGTACACATGAATTACACGCATCTAACATCAACTCGGGACAACAAATCATACACGTACACTATCATCATGGCCAACAATCACGTAATCATGTAATCATGTAAGATAAGCATGCACGAGCAATCTAACAATACTATGAATCTAATTAATTTAATGTTCCTATCTACATATCGAAATAAAATATTGTAAAGGCATAGAATCTTCCCCACCTGTTACGCACGAAGTTCGTTGTTGTCAAAATTCTTGGTGCATAACGTACGTCCTCAACCTATACATATGTATTACATTTGAATTAGTCACACGTACCTACCCAAATATATATATTACTCATATAACTAAGATATATGTATATACATACGTATATAACTGCTATAATATATATATTATAATAATCTATATATATATATATATGTGTGTGTGTTGGGTAACAATAAGATGTATGTATATATATACTGTTATAATATATATAATTTTTGTATAGCAGAGAAGTGCCACCACTCTGTTTATATAATATATATAAATATATATATATATAATCTGTATAACAAAGAAGTGGTTGGCGGTGGTGAGTTTTATTATATATATATATATATATATATATTTCATGTGATATATGCATGTTGGTGGTGTGTGATGGTAGTAGATAACACACTATCATGCATTTGTTGGCCATGGTCACAACAGTTGTCGTTGTCTCCCTTAATGCCGTAAAAAAAAATGAAAGAAGAGAAATAATCTGGAAAACAGGGGCGATGAGGTGAGGAACCACACATGGCACTCATAGGTAACCCATGTCCATGAGAATGCTGAGAAGAACATGTGGTGCATCACCACACCGACGTTGTCAGTACAACATTCGATTAACACACGAAAAAGAGATGCGACAAGTAGAGGAGGAAAGAAAAGGAAGTGTAAAACTTACTGTTGTAGTTGCAGGATTTCCAGTTGCAAGGGCTAGGGATCTCCAAAGAGGAAGAATGAGCTTAGGTGGAATGGTATATGAGGAGGAAAAGTGGTGTTGGATTGCATATGAAGGTTTTATATGCTTAGGCTTTTATGAATGTCTTTGGTGTATATTAGCAATAGCTTAAAAGAAGGCAAATTAAAAATATATGAAAAAGATTTGAGTTGCCTTTATGGGGTTGTTTAAGAAAACATGTCAATCTTTAAATTAAATCTATGATTAGCGTGAAGAAAGGAGTGACAGATTAATAAAAGAATTCATGCCAGTTATATATATATATATATATATATATATATATATATATATATATATATATATATATATGTTGTATATATTTAAGTTGCTATTTGTGAATATCACGAATTGAATTGCATATGGAATTGAAGGAATTATATAATGAGAATAATATTCATCCCATAATGTGGGTGAAGCTTTAATAAAGAAAGTATCTTTTATATGATAAGAATAATCATCCCGTTATGGCAAAGATGATCGTGTCATAATGTGGGTGAAGCTTCAATAAAAGAATGTATCTTAATATACTATAATGATTGTCCTTGTAATTGAAATAGTATCCAAATCAAGAAGGAAATTGAAAATAATATAACGAAAGAAGTGGAAATATAAGGAGAGATTTAATTGGGATTGGTATGCCACATTAGGTATTTAGGCATTATGAGAGAGACGTGAATGTTAGCAAAAGAGAAAGGAAATAAAAGAAATATTAACAAAAAATAGTGAAAGGAAGAGAGATTAACAGAAAATAATGAAATGAAAGAATGGTGACGTGCTCATGCATGCAACCCATGTATGTCACGACCCACTCTACGTGACGTCATGACCGACACGGGAACCTTCGAGTATACCCTTCGTCGGTGCACCCGACGTTCCGTCAGCTCTCGAATACATATACGAATCCCCAAAAAGAAATAAAAGTACATCCTTAACAACCAACTAACATGATCATAATGAAATAAAATATTACTTCTCCAAATTTTTACAAATATAAAATTCCAGAGTCTTCAAAATGATACAAAACCCAACACATCCCAACTATGTGTTAAATATACAATTACTAGGTGTTATCATGTACATAATTATCAAAATACAAAACTAAATGTACAACACCTACATGAAACAGAAACAAGGGACGCTCCGCAGTCAAGCCTTCCCTTTTCCTTTTCTATTAGATCCTGAAAGAAGATGGTGTGGTGTGAGCTACAGCCAGCTCAGTGAATGTTATTTACAAGTGGCATATACGTGCATTTATAAAACATGGTAAGATCATAAAACAGTTGAAATATCATGACGATGAAATAGATTACATACATGCTAACATAATGGATCAAGTCACACATAAGACGATGCATAACATTTGTAGTCATGCTCATGCAATCCTAACACCTCCTGAGTACGGGGGTTCAAGCCTGGTGCGCTACACACAGTACCTGAACACACACACAATACTCGTATCCTAATAGGATTTCTGGGGTTGTGCAACAAGCAAGGATTTGCCTAAACTAACCTACCCATACACAAGCCATAAAACCCTCTGCCAGGTACCCAATTGGGATCGCCGCTAGACTTACGAGAATTTCCAGAAAAAGGAAATTCCAACTAGGAGCCTCAACCCAAATTTTCATCCCAATGAATCATGCTCAAATGTTTTTCATGGAATATTAAAACATGCATACCATCATACATAAGCATTTAAAACATTTCTATACTACAATGCCACATATAAATAATCCAAAAATAAAAGAACACTCACTCTTTATTGGCTAAGTCTAGCCAATCCAATCCCCAAAACTCTCCAATTGACTACACGGGTTCAAGATCAATCACAAGACCTGGAAATAACATGGTTCACACAACTGAAAATCAGTCATAAAGTGTGTCAAAAGCCCATGTTCAAACCCAATCTAAAGTCAATTAGATTCTAAATTGATTACCCCTTGAGCCAATTTTCATATTGCCCAACTTGATCATTTAGACTCAATTAAACTAAGATTGACCTAAATTGTATGTAATAGGGTGATCCCATGATCCAAACCACTAATATACATGAAATTCAATTATAATTAGGGTCAATTAGACTATACATCGAGTCAATTTCATCAATTGACTAAGTCTTGGTCAAAATCCATAATGGCTGGAGTATGCCCTGCGAGGGTACTCATCACCCTGGGTAGGGGGCACTGTGTGCAACCCTGGTGTGACAATGTATATGCCAGGCATGCGTGCACGTGTATGTGTATTCCCTCTCCTACTTTAACTCTGAAATTTGTGACTAAGTTCCTGGAGGATTTTGACGTCCTAAACTCATTTGAGAAGTTCGAAACGTACGAGTCCATCTCAATTAAATGTGCAGAATTACGAAAACGCTCCTAAGATTAAAATTACCTAAATACCCTTAAAATTTTTGGGGTATTACATATTACCTACAAAACAAAACAACCATAAGTGAGCAAATCAACTAACTAACAAGATATCGACAATTAACATGAACCTATGATCTAAAATGAACATGCTATTGTGCAAATGCCACTAAAAACCCTATTTATTTTTCTAAACAAACCTAAGTTATTCTATTCATGAAAATAACTAAAATTAACCTCTAGAATGCATAAAAACTCTAAACTGCACCTAAAACACTAAATGTGCAAATTAAACCAAAATACTTAGAAATTAGTAAGATATATCTATAAAGCTAATGAAATTCCTACAAAATAGTATGTACAAAACTAAACTCATCAAGGAGGAAGAGAATTAAATCACCATTGAAGGGAGTTTCTAACTTTGTTTTTTCAATCTTTGTGCTTCGTAATGTTTTCTTCCATAGTTTTCTCTTTTTCATCTTGTATCCATAACTTTGAACATGAGCTAAGTTTTTAATCTAGAGTTTTGATTGATCTATGTTCGATTCTATAGGTTAATTATTGTTGTTTATGTATTTTTGAATAATTTTATGGGTTTATTTACAATTTTCTATGCTTAATGCCTTCAAATTGTAGGCCACTCTTTGACTTATTTTAGATTCGATTTCTTACACTCGAGAGAGGTGTTATCGAATTGGAAATTGAAAATTGTGACTTAGGGTATTAGTATGGAGTCGAGAGACCTACGAATCCCTTTACAATCTTTCAAAATGGATCATAGATTTTAATGCATGTTTGATCTATTAGTTTGCACTCGAGAAAGGAATTAATTGTTTAAGTATAGATCTTCAAATTACATTCGAGAGAGGGGTTTAAATGAATTAGGATTAATGATTTATAAATCCAGAAATTAATTCAATAGCACAAGTTTTAGGAACCCTTAGGAGACAACATAGTGATATCATTACTCTAGGACTTTTATTCATTGGTTTTTCTCCCATTTTAATTCAATTTGCTTCGATTAGTGTTACTTTTGTTTACTTTCAATTTCAACAATTAAATCATCTAAATTTTGATTGCCTAGATAAAATCAATTTCATAGTAGTTTTGGGCATTTTTAATAGTAAAATTCTCTTTCCTTGAAGATGATAACCCAACTCACCTTGGGACTATATCATTACTTGGAACAAATATTCACGATCAAGTTTTTGGCGCCGTTATCGGGGATAATGCCAATTTTACTATTATTAATACCATTGCGAATTGGTTTTGATCTTAATTTTGGTATTTTTGTTTGTTTGTTATTTTTTTGAGTTTGTTTTACTCTTTTTCGTGATAGATTTCATTGGTTTATGCAAAGAGTGAGAAGTGCATAACTTGCACCTATTGATCTAGAGATCGGGAGAATGTTTGGGAGATTCAGAAGATATCGAAGAGTAGAAGAAGAAAACATGGCTGAGGAGAATAATCAGTTACCTTTGAGGGACTACTTCAAGCCAGTGGTGAACAACGACTATTGTGGGATTGCTAGGCTACCAATCAGTGCCTGTAACTTCAAGTTGAAGCCTGCCCAAATTACCATGGTGCAAGAACACCAGTTTGGTGGAGCACCTTAAAAAGATCCAACGGTCCACATCAACACTTTCTTCGAGATGTGTGACACAGTGAAGATAACTGGGGTCCCGAAAGAGCGAATAAGACTGAGATTGTTCCCATTTTAACTAAGAGATAAGGCAAGATCATGGCTCCAATCGTTGTTACCAGGGAGCATTACTACATTGGAAGAGATGCTCCAAAAGTTTCTTTAGAAATTCTTCACACCTGCAAGGATATCACAACTGAGAGAAGAGATTAGTCAATTCAGACAATTAGAGTCTAAATCCTTGTATGAGGCATGGGAGAGATTTAAAGACCTACTGAGAAGATGTCCTCAACATGGGTATCAAGAATGGCTATAGATTCAGATGTTTTACAATGTTATAACTTTATCTACAAGGTCATTGGTGGATGTTGCCGCAGGAGGTACATTATTGGGCAAGACTACAAATGAAGCCCTCATGTTGATTGAAGAGATGGCTTCCAATACATATAAGCATGCAAGTGAGGACTTCAACGAAGAAAGTGGTTGGGTTGCATGAGGCTGATCACATAGCGGCTTTATCTGACAAAGTCTTCACTCTACAAGGAAGTCATTTATCTTCCATAACATCCATTGCAGAAGTGAGTTCAGTTCCTCAAGGGTTTGGTGGTCAAGAAGAGCAAGTACAGTTTGTGTACAACAAATTGCACAACTATAAAGGAAACCAAGACAACTACAAAGGGAACCAAGGTGGCATTAAAGTGCCAAATCAGTACCATCTGGGGCGTTAGAAATCATGAAAAATTTTCCTACTCTAACAATAGAAATGTGTTGCATCCACCGGGGTTCAATTCACAAGTACCAGAGAAGAAATTTCCACTTAAAGACATTTTGGCCAAGTTCATTGGAGGGACATCCAACAAGTTTGAGAAGACTGAATCTAGGGTTAACAACATTGAGACTCATATGGGCAACATGTCTGCTTCAATCAAGAACTTGGAAGTACAATTTAGGCAGATTGCGTGCAATAGTCAATTTTAAAATGGTATTCCAATAACTTAAGTGATTTACATAAGTTAAATGGGACATGATGCAAATTAGAACATAGACTAAAATGAAAACATTTGACACACAGATTTATAGAGGTTCGGCCAAGCCTACGTCCACTACCTAATCTCCCGATTAGGATTTACTCAATCCACTAACTGATTCTCTTACGAGTGAGAACCAAACCGTTACAACTATCCTTTACAAGTTAAAGGCAAACCTATCCTTTCATGGGCCAAGGATGAACCGTTTTCCTTTTTCTGGGATTAAGAAAAACCCATGTTCCTTTTACTAGCTAAGAAAGAACCAAATTTCCTTTTTCTGGGATGAGGAGAAACCCATGTTCCTTTTACTGGCTGAGGAAGAACCATGATCCTTTTGCAGGATAAGGAACAACCGTTTCTCTTTTATAGGTTAAGAGATAACCTATTCTCTTAAAGGTTGAGGACGCACCTATCCTTTTACGGGATGAGGACGAATCGGTTTCTCTTTTAACGGCTGAGAGATAACCTATCCTTTTTAAGGTTAAGGACACACCTACCCTTTTACTGGATGAGGATCAACCATTTTCTCTTTTAAAGGCTAAGAGATAACCTACATGATTTTAATCCTGAAATCATCAAGTGAACTATCTCCACTTGTCCTAGTTGTTTCAATCCAGAAACACACCCTCATTACAACACTAAGATGTTGGGTGGTTTTAACGCAATAGAACACTTTACATTAAGGACAGTAAATATCATTACAAATATATGAAATGTGAAGTAGGTAATGCTAAGATGAAATACACCTTCAGTCCTTCACCTTTCAATGTTAGGTATTGCGCAAGTGCAGTTTCGAAAAGCATGAATGATATGATATGAAAATCAAAGCTTCTTCAAAAATAATATAATACCAATAAAACATTGACGTATAAAACTAAGGACTGGTGTAAATCAAAGACACAAACAATTTTTAAAATAAATATAAAGTATAAGTATGAAAACGTTTGGTTCAATGATCAGTAGTTTAACGCTACTACTAATATAGTTTAATATAGTACTTAAAATATGAAATCAAGTACAACTGTATATCTTGAACTATTTCTCAAATTCTATCATCAGCAAGAATGATACCAAATGTGAATCGGTGCTGAGAATTTGAGTTGATACCAATATAAAAATAGATTTTCAAAGATAGAAATATATTTGAAACTCAATATGAAAATCGTAAAGGTATCAGTGAAAATACTTTGAAAGATTAGAAAATGAAATTCATTTTGACTCAGACTAACTTTCAAAAGTATTGGCACAACACAAAGTCATTGGCAAGTTGTTTAGTCCAAAGCGTTGGTATTTATAGACTTAGTGGGACATAGCTGTTAGACATTTGAAGTTCAAATAATGTGAACGTTTTCACACAACGACTAGAATGTTATCTGAAAATAGGTGCTATTTTCACTAACATTCTTGTTCTTTTCAGATTTCATGAAAGAGGAAAGCTTTAGAAGAACTTCTTTCATGTATCAGAAAGGGTCTCTAATAAGTCTGAAAATGACTCTGTGCAAGTGTTGGTTCTAAAAAAGTAAACTGACGTAGTGTACTCATTCGAACAGTGACGGTAGTTGAATTAGCGTCCTGATTCCGTAATCAGTGTCCTAACGCATAATATCAACTTTGTCGTTTTGTTCCTTGAGGGCGCTTACTACGTATAACTGTTGAACACTTAAGTGAGGGTGCTTCGCGTCCTGTTTTACTTATGAATTTAGATGACTTAAACCTTGAGGGTGCTAATGCACAGTTAGCATCCTGCTATGTTTTAAAACTATTAAGTGCATGAGGGTGCTACTATCCGAGTAAGCGTCCTGTTTTGAAAACATAAAACAAAACATGAGGGCGCTACATTACGTGAGCGTCCTACTAGATAAAAATATAACATGAGGGCGCTCTACTACTATGTATGCGTCCTACAAGTTAAGACATTTAGAAACACGCTGAAAGACAATCAGCATCCTGAAAGCTATTCAGTTGATTTCCAAAGGTGAGAGCGCTCCTATCCCGAAAGCGTCCTGATAGTTTAATCAACTTATCACCATCAACATCCTCAAAGAAACATTTTTTGAAGAACTTTTAGAAGATCTTTCAGTGAGCTAATGCTGAGTCAGCTTCCTAACAACTTTAGAGGTTGACTAATATATAAGACTGCTACTATACAACTAAGTGTCCTGATTAATTAATTCATTTCAACCTTGAGCGTTATCAGTGTCCTAATGACCTATCAGCATCCTTACTTAACAAGTTCAGGGGAGCACTGCTATTTCATTAGCGTCCTGAAAGACTCTTTGAAAAAAGTTTTGACTCGTGATAAAATACTCGATAAATGCGAATAAAAACTCGGTATATTTCAGATTAAATATATAGTATTAAATTTCTTGAAATATAGTTAAGACATCAAAACATGCAGATTTAGAAAACATATGAAAATAATATATGCATGGTTTGGAAAAACATTTTGAGCAATAACGATTAGAGAAAGATATACCTTAAATACTTTGTGTATTTCACTTTTCTCATAATCGTTAAATCCAACTCTTCGTTATGAGATATTCAATAAGAGTAATTCAGAGTTCAATGACTTGAATGTTCATCGAGAGATGTAGTCTTGAAGCTTGATCGAAACGTCCGAGAGAAGTGATCTTGAAATCATGATGTGATCGTTGAAGTCCGTTAGTTGAAGCGAGCTTGATCGTTGGATGTAAGCTTTGACTTCCTTAATCGAGTCATTCCTTGGCTTTTTGCTTTTCCTTTGATGCTGAGATAAGTTTTTGAAAAACGTTCGTTATCACTGAAAAATACTTTGTTTGTGATCAGCAAAATATACTTCATCAAGTATACTTTAGGGATGTGCTAAGGATGAACCATATAGGTTAACAATCTCCCCCTTTTTGATGATAACAAACAAATTGAAAAATTAAGCATGTTAAGCAAATATTAAGCAAAAAGGTTTTCCCTTGAACTATTTCTTCTTATTATTTTTCTTTTTCCCTTTATTTGTCTTTTTTTTCTTCTTCTCCCCCTTTTGATATCATCAAAAAGTGAAGAAAGAAGAATAAAATCTCCCATTGGCTTAGTAGAGTAGCGAAGCTCCCCTTTACTTTGTGCATTCACCCTCAAGATGATTTATGACGTCGTGTCATAGTTAGGTACATGAGAATGCATAAGGTCTACTATACAGAAATAGATTGACTTATTCATTGACTATAAGTAAGTCTAAACATGCTGACAATATTCAAAGTTTTATAGGAGACATTTGAGCAACAACATGCATTCATTAAACCAAAACTAGGCAAGTAATTTCAATTAAAGCATGGCCTAGATTGTTCGATTCGCTGATTCTAATGAGAAGGCATTTGGAAGGGTATGTACTCATTAGAAATCCAATATCTATGAGTTTGAGGCAAACATGATATGGTATGAAGCAGATGCATCAACATCAAGAAATCGTTGAAAGAATAATGCCAACATATAATGGTCATGAGTGTAGGCAAAATTATGTTCAAGATATAGGCGTATGATAAAGAGTTGTGTACATGGCCTATATATACTTGCAAACACATGAATCATGCATAGATAAGATATTTTTAAGTTCAGAGTAAGCATGGTCATAATATGAACTAGCATAGGCAAAGATAAAATATTAACGCACAGCCTAGCTATTGTGTTAACTAATCATCAGATAATCAGATATCACAAGTTCAAACTCGGCATAAATAATCATGATAAATCAGAGATACAAGATATGTATAATCATGATATTTATCAGACAGTCAAGGATAAACATATCAGATACTCAAGATAGATGTGACTGGTTAAGAAAGATGTCATCACTAAACTGATAATTGTATTAGACATAGTAGGATTTCATGATGCATTTTATCAGGAAATATGAATAAGATAGCATTAGTATGATGACATATAATCATGTTAAAGCAAGCAGCATATTTATGCAACAGAAATATTCGAAAATAATTTTGCAAACATAAAAGCAGACATATCAGAGCATATATCAAGCAGATTGTGAACAATGATTAGTGTGTGCAGTATGAATATGAAATATAGCAATCACACAAATTCAAGTAGATCAATCATTCAAATATAGTAAATCACTAAAATAGGAATGAAAGATAGAAAGATAGCTAAATGAACTACTTGATAAATATAAGAAGGCAAAGAAGCCTTTAAACATTTTAAGTTAGTTTTTCAAGGTCCTGCGGACCATTTTAGATAATATTACACCCATCAGAAAAATAGACAGACAGACAGACAGGAGCAGGGAGTAGTGGAAGTCAAGCTTGATGAGGAGAGCCTTAAGCATCACGAGATCGAGGTGCTGCTTATCCCAGCAGATGAGATGGCGAGTCATCCATTCTTGCAGTCATGTGTTCAATGTATGCAAGAACAGGACCGAGCCTTCTGACCTGGCTCATAGCATAAGCAAAACTCCCATTGATTGCATCTTCAAGAACAACTTTAGACTTATCCACCCTTTTGAGAAGAGTAAACAACATATCCGTTTGGAGTCTGTTTACTTTCTCAAGCTCCTTTAATCTCTTCTCTTGTTCGAAGAGCAGCTGGGTAACCAACTGAAAACTGGCAGAGTTGGACTCAGAAGATTGGTATAAGAGATTCTTAATGGAAGATTTTCCATGGTCGGCATGAGATGGCTTTGGCTCTGGTTCGGTCTTTATGGGAAGATGCGATACAGCCCTGGAGAAACTAGGAGGAGGCATGGGTGTAGTTCTTGGATATCCACAACCAACAACAACTTCAACCGAATCGTCGGAAGAAGAAGACAGAGAAAAACAACTTGAAGAAGACGCTTCTTCTCGTGGACGCTTTTGGGATGCAGGAAATCCAGACACCATTGGAGGGATTTAGGAGATGAGAGGTCAAGACATTTCACTGCAGATGATGCAAGTGAAAATGAAACAAAGATTTTTATTTAACGTCTCAAAAGAGGTCTAGCAATTAATGTTGGGTAGCGTTCAGGCGACGAGCTGATGTCATCGAGATGATTACACATGGAATACAAAATTCGAAATGTGCAAATCACCGATGATAGCTAGGGTTTCTAATTCTAATGCACGAGAAACGAAAACCCTAAGACGAACCGTAAATTTACCATATGATCAAGACTCGAGGTTGTTAAACTAATTTCAGAGAACCCGCACTGATACCAATTATTGGTCTACTCAAGAGGGGGCGAATTGGGTGCAATGGTCAATTTTAAAAAAGTATTCCAATAGCTTAAGTGATTTATGTAAGTTAATTGGGACATGATGCATATTAGAACACATACTAAAATGCAAACGTTTGACACATAGATTTATAGTGGTTCGACCAAGCCTACATCCACTACCTAATCTTCCGATTAGGATTTACTCAATCCACTAACTTATTATCTTATTGGGGACAACCAAACCGTTACAACTGCATTTTTACAGGTTAAAGGCAAACCCTTTCCTTTAATGGGCCAAGGATGAACCGTTTTCCTTTTTTCGGGATTAGGAAAAGCATGTTCCTTTTACTGGCTAAGGAAGAATGATGATCCTTTTTCGGGATAAGGAACAAACGTTTCTCTTTTATAGGTTAAGAGATAACCTATAATCTTACAGGTTGAGCACGCACCTATTCTTTTACGGGATGAGAACGAACCGGTTTCTCTTTCAACGGCTGAGAGATAACTATCCTTTTTATGGCTAAGGACACACCTACCCTTTTACTGGATGAGGATGAACCATTTTCTCTCTTAAAGGCTAAGAGATAACCTACCTGATTTCAATCTTGAAATCATCAAGTGAACTACCTCCACTTGTCCTGGTTGTTTCAATCAAGAAACACACCAACATTATAACACTAAGATGTTGGGTGGTTCTAACGCAGTAGAACATTTTACATTGGGGACAGTAAATAGCATTACAAAGATATGAAATATGAAGTAGGTAATGCTAAGTTGAAATACACCTTCAGTCCTTTACTTTTCAATGTTAGGTAATACTCAAGTGCAGTTTCGAAAAGCATGAATGATATGATATGAAAATCAGAGCTTCTTCGAAAACAATATAACTCCAACAAAACATTGACGTATAAAACTAAGGACTAGTGCAAATCAAAGACAAACAATTTTCAAAATAGATATAAAGTATAAGTGTGAAAACGTCAAGTTCAATTATCAGTAGTTTAACGCTACTACTGATATAGTTCAATATAATACTTAAAATATGAAATCAAGTACAACTGTATATCTTGAACTATTTCTCAAATTCTATCATTAGCAAGAATGATACCAAATGTGAATCAATGCTGAGAATTTGAGTTGATACCAATATAAAAACAGATTTTCAAAGATAAAAATACATTTGAAACTCAATATGAAACTTGTATAGGTATCAATGAAAATACTTTGAAAGACTAGAAAATAAAATTCATTTTGACTCAGACTAACTTTCAAAAGTATTGGCACAACACAAAGTGTTTGACAAGTTGTTTGGTCGTAAGTGTTGGTATTTATAGACTTAGTGGGACATAGCCGCTAGACATTTGAAGTTCAAATAATGTGAACGTTTTCACAACGGCTAGAATATTATATGAAAATAGCAACTACAATTTTAACGAACATTCTGGTTCTTTTTAGATTTTATGAAAGAGGAAAGCTTTAGAAGAACTTCTTTCATGTATCAGAAAAGGGTCTTTGATAAATCTGAAAAGGACTCTGTGCAAGTGTCTGTTCTAAAAAAGTAAACTAACGTAGTGTATTCATTCGAACAGTGACTATAGTTGAATTAGCGTCCTGATTGCATAATCAGTGTCCTAAAGCATAATATCAACTTTGTCATTTTGTTCCTTGAGGGGCCTTACTACGTATAAGTGTCCTGCTGAACACTTAAGTGAGAGCGTTACTAACTCGTAAGCGTCCTGACTTACTTATGACTTTAGACAACTTAAACCTTGAAGGCACTAATGCACAGATAGCGTCCTATTATGTTTTAAAACTATTAAGTGCATGAGGGCACTACTATCCGAGTAAGCATCCTACTTTTAAAACATAAAGCAAAACATGACGGCTCTACATTACCTGAGCGTCCTACTAGATAAAAACATAACATGAGGGCGCTACTACTATGTAAGCGTCCTACAAGTTAACATATTTATAAACACACTGAAGGACAATCAGCATCCTGAAAGTTATTCAGTTGATTTCCAAATGTGAGGGCGCTCCTATCCAAAAAGCGTCCTATTAGTTTAATCAACTTATAACCATCAATGTGCTCAAAGAAACATTTTTTGAAGAACTTTTAAAAGATCTTTCAGTGAGCTGATGCTTAGTCAGCTTCCTGACAACTTCAGAGGTTGACAAATATATAAGACCGCTACTAAACAAGTAAGCGTCTTAATTAATCAGTTCATTTCAACCTTGAGTGTTATTAGCATCCTAATGAACTATCAGCGTCCTGACTTAAGAAGTTCAGGAGAGCGCTACTCTTTCATTAGCGTCTTGAAAGACTCTTTGAAAATAGTTTTGACTCACGATAAAATATTTAATAAATGTGAATGAAAACTCGGTATATTTCAGATTAAATATAAAGTATGAAATTTCTTGAAATATAGTCAAGACATCAAAACATGCAGATTTAGAAAACATATGAAAATAATGTGTGCATGGTTTTGAAAAACATTTTGAGTAATAACGATTAGAGTAAGATATAACTTAAATACTTTGTGTATTTCTCTTTTCTCATAACCGTTAAATCCAACTCTTCATTATGAGATCTTCAATAAGAGTAATTTGGAGTTGAATGACTTGAATGTTAATCGAGAGATGTAGTCTTGAAGCTTGATCGAAATGTCCGAGAGAAGTGATCTTGAAATCATGATGTGATCATTGAAGTTCATTAGTTGAAGCGAGCTTGATCGTTGGATGTAAGCTTTGAGTTCCTTGATCGAGTCGTTCCTTGGCTTTTTGCTTTTCCTTTGGTGTAGAGATAGGTTCTTGAAAAACATTCGTTAGCACTGAAAAATACTTTGTTTGTGATCATCAAAATATACTTCATCAAGTATATTTTAGGGATGTGCTAAGGATGAACCATATAGGTTAACATTAGTAACACAGACGTGAATGCAAAAGAACAGTGCAAGGCTATCAAGTTGAGAAGTGGTATAGAAGTTGAGAGTAGTCTTTCACCATTTATTCTTTCTTCATCATCCATTCCATCATCATTCTCACATGCTCAAGAAGATGTTGAAGAAGAAGTTCAAGACGAATCTTCACCCAAAGGCAAATGAGTTGCCAAAGAGGAAAGGAAAGAGGCAAAAAAAGATGACTATGTACCGGGCCGCATCAAATTTCCAGACAACCCGCCTATCCTCAAGAATCTTATATTTTTATCCTCAATGATTTGCAAAGAAAAAGCTTGATGATCAGTTTGCAAAATATTTAGATATTTTTAAGAAAATTCACATCAATATCCCTTTTGTAGATGCTTTAGAGTATATGTCCAACTATGCCAAGTTCATGAAAGATGCGATGTCTAATAAAAGAAGTTGCCCCAGAAGCTCAAAGATCCAGGAAGTTTTACTATCCCTTTTGTTATTGGCACTACTTCATTTGATAAAGTATTATGTGATTTGGGTGCTAGCATTAACTTAATGCCCTTGTTTGATTTCAAGAAGCTTGGTTTTTGTGAAGTGAATCCCACCACAATTGCACTTCAATAGGCAGACAGATCCATCACATATCCAAGAGGGATAATAGAAAATGTGCTTGTTAAGGTTGATAAGTTCATTTTGTCCTCACCAGTCTTTTGATCCTCAAAATTTCTTGATGAAATGACATCCTCATCATCTTTATCAAGATTAAAGATCTCTATTTCCTTATCTAAGAGCACTCTAGGATCTACTTCATCGAACTTTGTATAGATTGATTCCTCAATTGTCTTCGGTGATTTGTTAAAGGCCCTGTATGTTTTGCTATGAAGGGAATATCCTAGAAATATGCCTACATCAGATTTGGGATCAAACTTATCTAAGTTTTCTTTGTCATTTAAGATGTAACATTTACATCCAAACACACGAAAGTGACTGATGCTAGGTTTTCTACCCTTCAACAATTCATACAGTGTTTTATTCAACTTCTTTTTAATCATGGTCTTATTCATCACATAACATGCAGTGTTTATGGCTTCGGCCCAAAAATATTTTGCTACGTTGTATTCACACAACATGGTCCTACACATCTCCTGAAGGGTTCAATTCCTCCTTTTAACAACTCCATTTTGCTGTGGAGTTCTAGGAGCTTAAAGGTGATGGGTGTATCCTTGTTTATTACAGAAGTCCTCTAGACTTCTCTTAACAAACTCTCCACCCCTATCACTTCTAATGACAGTGATCTTATAGCCTTTCTCGTTTTCAACATGAGAACATAATTTTACGAACACATTAAATGCCTCATGCTTATGAGCAAGGAAGTAAACCCACGTAAATCTAGTAAAGTCATCCACAATCACAAAGCAATATGATTTTCCACCTAGACTATGTGTACGTGTGGGTCCGAAAAAATCCATATGGATAAGTTTAAAACCTCTAGATATAGAATTGTTGTTTTTGCTCTTAAAGGAGGATTTTGTGTGTTTACCCAATTGACAAGGCTCACAAACTCTATTAATCAAATATACCCCTTTGGGGATGCCTCGAGCTAGATCAAATTTTGCAAGCTTAGAGATGTTGTTCATGCATATATGAGGTAATCTCCTATGCCACAACCTGTTATCTCAATGAACCCCATGACATGAATGTTTTGATGATTCCAAAATATCTCCAATCTATGTATCTAATGATCTGTCAAGTGTTTTAGATTTATCAAGAATCAAGATCAAGGAATTGTGCTCACAAGGCTATTGAACATCACAAGTAAAGTTTTGAGTCCTTCAGTACTTAGAATGTAAAGTCTATTAATCAATTTGCTCTTAACAAGATTTAATTTTGTTCATATTTTGATCGTCACATCTTAAAGATATTTCTATGCTTTGTTTTAGTATTTGATTTGATCAGAAAATATTAATGGTTTTAATCATGTTTTATCGAACTTTAATCGAGAAATCAAAAACCATTTATATAGAGTCTTTCAGGACGCTAATGTTTTACCAGTGCCCTCCTGGACTTGATGAGTCAGGACGTTGCTAAAATATTAAGACGCTCAAGGTTGAATTGAACTAATTCATAAGGATGCTTACTTGTAAGTAGTGGCCTTCCTTTAGTCAACCTTTGAAAGTGTCAGGACGCTGACTTAGTTTCAGCTCGCTCGAAGTTCTCTTAGTTTTTAATTGATTTCTATCTTTAAGGACGTTGATAGTTATAAGTTGAATAAACTATCAGGACACTACTTGTATGGGAGCGCCCTCATCCTTAGAATCAACCTAAAAAGTTTTAGGACGCTTACTGTCCTTCAACACACTTAATGTTGTTTTAAAATAGTTTTCAAATTTCAGGACGCTTACTTGTGAGTAACGCCCTCGTACGTTTAAGTGATTTTAAAACTAAGCAGGACGCTAACTATCGAGTAGCACCCTCATGATTTAAGTCGTTTAACTTTTAAAGAAAGTCAGGAGGCTTACGATTCAATAGCGCCCTCACTTCATTGTTCTACAGGATGTTGATTATCTCTTAGCCACCTTTGCTGTTCTAACACGTACATCCTTTTAGCCACCTTTTCAGAACAAATTTTCGTACAAAAATTAACTTTTTGTATTTGTAAGAGATATTCTCAAATTCATGAACCATGTCTCTTAAACTTTTCTTATTCGTGAATCCGGAGAAAATCAGAATGTTCATGAAATGTGTAGTTACCATTTTCGGGATACATTCTAGTTGTTGTGAGTAAACGTTCATATTTGAAATTCAAATTCAAATTAACATTTGTTGAACCAATTATCCTCATGTCCCTTACGAGAATATGTCCCTTACGAGAATATGTCCCTATTATAAAATATTTTGATGATTACAAAACTGCATTATGTTTATGATATTACTGCACATATGGCATATCTAATCTCACTTGAAGGTTTCAAAGATTCAATGATGCACGACGAACATATTAAAGATCTTCTTGAAGACCATGATCGTTTGAAGATGTTTAGTTGTATGATTAGATTATGATAGGTTGTAGGACCTTCTGTGTCATGTGATTCAGCAATATGCAAGCCTGCATGTTTTAATCGATCGGTTGCATATTCGACTTAATCCGGTTACATTATGTTTTATTGAGCTTTAATCGAGAAATCAAAAACCGCTTTTATAAAAGTCTTTCAGGACGCTAATGTTTTACCAGTGCCCTCCTGACTTGATGAGTTAGGACACTGATAAAATATTAGGAAGTTCAAGGTTGTATTGAATTGATTAATAAGGACGCTTACTTGTTAGTAGCGACCTTTCTTTTTATCAACTTTTGAGAATGTCAGGGCGCTAACTTAGTTTTAGCTCGCTGAAAAATCTTTGTCTTTAAGTGATTTCTATCTTTAAGGATGCTGATAAGTTATAACTTGAAGAAATTATCAGGACGCTACTTGTGTAGGAGCGCCCTCATCTTTATAATCAACTTAAATAACTTTCAAGACACTTATCGTCCGGTAGCTCACTTAACATTGTTTTAAAACTGTTTTTAAAAGTTCAAGACGCTTAATCTGAAGTAGCGCCCTCATGAATTAAGTCATTTAATTGTCAAAGTAAGTTAGGATGCTTACTATTCAGTAGCGCCCCTACTTCATTGTTCAGTAAGACGTTGATGTTCTATGAGAGCCCTCAAACGAACAAAACGACATAAAAGATATTTTGGCTATTCTGACATTACTGCTATTTCTGATAACTTTTTCAGAAATTTACGAATACTTTTTCAGAACTTTTCAGAATCGTACAACAACCTTTTCAAAATTTTTTAAACGCTCTAAAACTTCGTCAGGACATTCCTCTTTCATGAAAGGATCAGATGTTTCAGGTGCTATCGCCGAAATATGCATTGAGCTGAATTGATCTATTTCGGGAAAGAATGTTAACGTTATATTTGAAATAACCTACAGCGCCAACAACATCAAGTCCATTGTACCTTTGTTATTCCTATATATATGTGTTACCTTAAAGCAGAAATACCACTAATGAAATACGAAACTGATATTTATTCAAAACATATTAACAATTTTTGTTTGTGCTAAACACTTTTTCTAAGTTAGTCTTCTTTCATTTGCGCTTGATCGTACGATCTTTTTGAAAGAAAAAAACTTCAAGTCTTCTGGGTTAATTGATTTTCATCTTCATTATTTCGAAAACCCATTGAAGAAGACAAAAGCTATTTGAACCTGTGTTCAGCATAAACTTCATCATACATATTTTGCTGAATTTGTGACTACAGAAGGTTCAATCCAAAACTTTGTAAGTATCACTTTGATTCTGACTAAAAGGAATCATATCTCATCTTATATTCAGCTTGTGGTGACTGGTAAGTCACTCAGTTAGAGCAAGTGTTACTTAAAGTTGTAAACGGTCTTCTAACACACGTAAGTTGAGAATATGTTCTCTCTCACATATAAGTAGAGAATAGGTCCTCTCACACCAACAAGTTGAGAAACGGTCCTCTCACACCCGTAAGTTGAGAAAGTGTACCGGTTTGATCTTCACCCGTAAAAAGGTCCATAGTGGAGTTTGAACAAATCCTAACTTAGGAGGTTATGTAGTGGATGTTCGAACAACTATAAATGTTGCTTGCGTCCCATTTACATTTGTTATATCTAATTGGTATACTTTGTTTAATCTGTTTCATTATTCCGCACAATTTAAAGAAAGGTTAAAATCTGATAAGTGTCTAATTCTCCCCCCTCTTGGACATATCTGGGCTAACAATAACAACTTCATCTAAACAAGCCTATATATACCAGCACTTAACAATCTGTTAAGACCACCAAAAGTTCTCTGAGCCAAAACACTTTTGAAAGTTAGTCGAATTTTCATCTGATTCAAAAAGCTTAAGTTATTATGGTTTCAAAGCTTTTTCTTTGAATTTTTCATAAGGGCGCTACTCGACAGTTAATGTCCTGATGTTTAAAAAGGATTAGCGAGATGATGTTCAATCAGCGTCCTGAAAAGTTCCTTGGTTGATTAAGTGAGGGCGCTACTAACAAAATAAGCATCCTGAGAGATATGATTTTTTCAACCTTGAACATTATCAGCATCCTAATATATTAACAACGTCCTAACTAACTAAGTACAGGAGGGCGCTGCTGGGATATTAGTGTCCTGATAAAACACATAAGCGTCCTGATGGACACTATAAAATAGTTTTGATATTTTTCAACTTTTAAAGCTCGATAAAACATGATTAACATTGGTATGTTTAAATCAAATCTATTATTCGTTTTAAAAGTCTTAAACATCAGGACGCTTACGTTTTTAGTAGCGCCCTTATGTTTTCATGCTTTGAATATTAGGACGCTTACGTCATTAGTAGCGCCCTTGTGTTTTTAAGTGTTTCAAAAACAAGTTAGGACA
This sequence comes from Paratinospora sagittata, assembly GCA_035771175.1. NCBI lineage: Eukaryota > Viridiplantae > Streptophyta > Magnoliopsida > Ranunculales > Menispermaceae > Paratinospora > Paratinospora sagittata. Next base: position 24,063,959 of record CM069596.1, on the reverse strand, counting down.
CTTATCTTTAAACAGCGCCCTCATAGATTTATTTATTTTAATCATTAAGTAAGTCAGGACTCTTACTTTTCAATAGCACCCTCACTTCACAGTTCAGTAGAACGCTTACTGTAAAACCCCAAATTCTCACCTTTCCCAAATCTCTTTTTTATATTTATGAATAACATATTACTATCATCATAGAACTCAGAGAATTTATGGGTTACAACTTTTTCTCACTATACCAGAACATTCTAAATAAAGCCTATAAATGTTATTACATCTATAAGTAATTTACATAGTCACTTTGCCAATTCTTAGCTGTCATAGTTACTATTTACAAAATATCTTATTTTTATATTATTTTGCTTAACAACATATATATCTAACTATCTCATATATATTAAATAGAAAACCATGACTTATATTTTCTTTCTTACAACCAAAAAGTCATGGATTTTCTTATACAAACATCAAGCTTTCTTTATTTAAACAACTTTAATTCCTCGAGAACAACTTTTAGAAAGTCGGGTCAGCATCACTGCCATCACTTTTACTGGCACCACCAAATTCTGCACTAATTTTCTGAAGATGAAAATAAAGGGATGAGCAGAAGCTCAGTGGGTTCCCTAATGGGTTTCACTTCTTATACTATTTATTAAAGTAAATATATTCAAGCAATATTAAGGTTAAAACTAAGCAATCCAGCAAAGTTAGCACACAATTAACCAAGATAGCACTGCTAACATAAATAACAAAACTTCGAGAAATCTCATCTAACATCTCATCACACTGCAATTAGCAATCCATCAAGGGTCACCGTACCCAAAACATCACTAGTGATACAATAGTGTGCACAGAACCAAAATAATGTACGAATATAATAAACCCAATAAAAAGTATAAGAAATCCAAACAACAGATTCTTTCCCACCTCGAGATTTTTGAAGTTTTGTCTTTATGTTGCACGGTCTCTCCGTCCTCGACAGAATATCCTCATAGTTTTCTTTTTAGAAGAAAAATAAATTAAAAGAAGTTTTGAAACGGTGATTATGACTTTTTAACTTTAACCTTGCCCCTATTTATAAGGGGTAAGAATTTTGCATTTTCTCCATTTCGTCCTTAGCCATTTATAGAAATGACTTTTATGTCCTAAAATATATTTAATCTTATCTATGTCTTTTTCCTAAAATACCTAGATCTTTTGAGATATTGACACTTACGTCTTCTTCTCGGAATGTTCTTTATCTTTTGAGATATTGACTTTTACGTCCTAAAATATCTTTGATATTTATTGATATCTTTTGTCTAAAATATCTAGATCTTTTAAGATGTTGGCATTTACATCCCTTGATTATTGAACGAGATTCTAATATTTAAGTGGATTTAGTTTGAGGGTATTACAACCTTCCCTCCTTTATAAATTTCTTCCTCGTAATTCGTTTCCATTTTTATCTTGCTACTGTTAATCTAAGTAATTATGGAAATAAATTTAGAAATTATTTTTAATTTATAATCTTACCAACAGAGGGCTCGCCATCTGAATCATACATAAGACCAGTGTTATCTGCCACTTCCTCTGTGTATACCATGTTCCGTGGTGACCAGTGATACTTGGTCGTACTTACCCTACTTTCCTACAGACAATTCTTCAATTTCTTGGGCAAAGGGTTGATTCACTGATTTAGTGCTTCTTTGTTGATTAACATATCCTTCTTGGGAGAAGTGTGGTGGTGTCATTGAATCTTGCTCGGTCAATGGAAATGTGGCAAATATCTCTGAAGTTTTAGTTTCGTAGTGGTAAGGATAGTAACGTATGTCCTCGTACATAAGGACCTCAGGAGCAAGAACTAAGTCCTTTGGCTCTATAGGCGCTTCAACCTAATTAAAATTCTCCCTGTTGACATTATTATTATGTGGATGCTAAATTAGGCCAGGAAATAGATTATTTTCTTTTACCCAAAGTCGTGCAGGATCATTAATTTGGTCTGGTTGTGGCACGAAGTTGGCTTCCCATTCGAAGGGGTTGAACTAGTTATAGTTCATTTGTCATCAACTTCATGGGTTAGTTGTAATACACATATAATTATAGGAACAATTGCATTTCCAATTAATTATATGACATTACTATTCAAACTATCCATATACATGTGATTGAAATTATATATCAAGATATATATATTCATTCATATGCAAATACATCAACCACCAAGATGCACAAAAATATCATGAAGATTTTGATATATTATCAAATAATTCAGGGTATTTTTCTTTCATTGTTGCTTCTAACTCCCAAGTTGCTTCTTCTATCCCATGATGTCTCCAAAGTACTTTGACTAGTGGAATGGTTTTCCACCGGAGTTGTTGTGCCTTGTTATCATGTATTTGTATTGGACGTTATTTGTATACGTTTCGTTCTTCAACTTGGATATCATTCCATCAAATAATGTGCGAGGGATCTAGACGATACTTGCGGAGCATGGATACATAAAAAACATCATGTATTCTTGGCATAAATGCAGGTATATCAAGTTGGTAAGCTACAGGTCCAACTCTCTGCTTGATCTCAAAAGGTCCAATATATCGTGGTGATAAGTTTCCTTTTGTCCAAAATCATTGAACTCCTTTTATGGGTTGAACCTTGAGAAACACCCAATCCTTATCTTGAAACTCTAAAGGTTGAAGACGACGGTCTGCATAACTCTTCTGTAGGCTTAGTGCCATGTGAAATCTGTCCTTAATCACTTAGATTTTCTCACATGTTTCTTTAATCAATTCGGGCCCCAATTCTTCTTTATCTGCCATATCCATCCAAGAGACTGGTGATCGACAGGGCATGCCATACATGGCTTCGAATGGTGCCATTTTGATGCTTGCCTGATAAGTTGAGTTTTGGTTAGTGTTTTGCATCTTAATTTATGAGATTTTTAGGTTCATTTAGTTAGTTTTTAGGTGTTTTTGCATTATTAGTATACTTAGTTGTTTTAGATGCATTTAGGTTTTATCTTAGGTTTTTATAGGTTTTTATCATGAATAAATGACTTTTTGATACATGTTAATATCATAGAAGTTTTATGTTTTGAGCACATTTCATTATAGTCAATACTTTGATTAATTGCATAGAATTTACACTTGTTTATACTTTGTTTTGTAGATAAATAAAGAGCTTAAAAGTGGGTTGAAACAAGGTTCAAATGGTGTTCAAAAGAAGTCAAGATCATGTGCAAGAAATGTGCAAAAAAGTGGATAAATCGGCTAAGTCCAAAGGCCACCACCACCCAACCCAAGACTGCGCATCGCGGCGCCCAGGTGCAAAATGGTGGTGATGGTGAACAGTGTGTGGGCACTGCGGCACCAGTGTTCAAAGAGTTGCAGACTTGAGTTTTTTGTGCAAGTTTTCATGACCATTTTGGTCTTTTGATCCACTTAAGTGTATAATTCATGTGTAGGGTTTAATTTATGATTATGAAGGATTAGAATTAGGTTAAGGGGGTGAAAAAGGAGGCAAGAAAGCAAGAGGAGAAAGAACTTTGGATTGGAGGCTTGAAGGAACCAAGGAGGAGCAGAAGAATAACCAACAGTCGAAGGGGGATTCTAACATTTGATTTCCATTTCTTGTATCTTGAAATGTTTTCCTCCAAACTTTTTTTCTTATTCATCTTGTATCCATGAACATGAATATGAGCTAAATTCTTAATCTAGAGGTTTGAATGATCTTTGATTGATTTCATAGGTTAATATTTATATATGTGTTATTGAATTAATTTCTGAGTTTATTTGCAAGTTCATATGCTTAATGCCTTCACTTTGTTGGCCACTAGTTGAATGTAATTAGATTTGATTTCTTTCACTCGAGAGAGGTGTTATCAAATTAGATCCGGGAATTTGTGACAAAGGTTAGTAGTATTGAGTCGAGAGACCTAATAAACCTTTGATAACAGATAACATGAATCACAAATCTTAAGGCATGCTTGATTTGTTAGTTTACACTCGAGAGAGGAAATTAATAGGTTAAGTATATATTTTGAAATTACACTCGAGAGAGGGGTTTGATTGGGTTAGGATTCATGATTTATAAATTAAACATTTAATTCAATAACAAAATCTTTTGAAACTCATGAAGTAAAACATAGTGGTTTCAATCCTCTAGAATTTATATTCATTGATTTATATCCATTTTCAATTAGTTTTGCACTAATTAGTTGTAATTTGTTCAATTTATATTATAGCACATTAAAATCATAGTAGTTTTGGGCATTATATTAGTAAAATTACAATTCCCTGAGGACGATAACCCGACTCACCTCGGTATTATATAACTTGATATTCGTACACTAGCAAATAAAAAATACTCACGATCATTGACCCAGCTATCATGCAAATGCGGAACACAAGCACGAAGCATGTCTTCCAAAATTTGAATCACCCTTTCTATTTGAGGATGAAACGCTATACTCATTGTGATTTTTGAACCCGTCCTTTGTTGAAAACTTTGCCAGAAGCGAGAAGTAAATATTGGATCTCGGTCACAAACAATTATTTGCGAAATCCCATGTAGTTTTACTATCTCTTCCTCATATAATTCAACTAGTTTGGCTGGAGTATCTGTTGATTTGATGGCCAGGAATCTGGCCATTTTGGTGAGCGTATCTACTATGACCAGCACTTAACAATCTGTTAAGACCACCGAAAATTCTCTGAGCCAAAACACTTTTGAAAGTTAGTCAAATTTTCATCTGATTCAAAAAGCTTAAGTTATTCTGGTTTCAAAGCATTTTCTTTGAAACTCTACTAATTCAAAAGATTTTCATACTGAGCTACAATTCTGTCTCTATCTGAAAATTTATTTGAAATCTTGAACTTTTTTCACTCAAATTTTCAGCGCTGTTTTAACTTATATCATTCTTGCTGAAAGGGAAATCTGAGAAATAGTTCATAGGATACAGTTGTACTTAGATTCATATCTTGTATCAAGGTTGTAACAGTAGTTAGATAAACTACTGGGTTGATATTCTTATATTCAACAAGGTTAGGTCTTCTCACACCCGTAAGCTGAGAAATGGTAGTTCTCACACCAGTAAGTTGAGAAAGCTTAGGCTTGTCTCACACTCGTAAGTTGGGATAGGTTGGTCTCAAGCCTGCAAGTTGAGCAGTTTCTCACACCCACAAGTTGAGGAAAGGTGTAACAGTTTGATTCTCACCCGTAAGGGAATCCCTTAGTAATAAGGTTTAAAATCCTAACTGAGAAGGATGTAGGCAAGTAGCCGAACAACTAAAAATCAACTATGCATATTTATTTATATTCCGCACTTTAACTTTGCCATTGTAATTAATTTTAAACTGTCTAAGTGTCCAATTCACCCCCCTCTTGGACATGCCTGGGCTAACAAGTGGTATCAGAGTAGTGTTGCTCTTCAAAAAAACTTCACAATTTCTTTGATATAAATGGCAATGACCAAAGGCACTATCATAGAAGTAGGTCAACCTTTAGATAGACCACCTCTATTCAGTAGAGGCTGGTTTGAAGATTGGATGATAAGGATGAAATATTTTCTACGATCTAAGGATATCAGTCTATGGGAAATGGTTGTAGACAGTTACACCATGCCCAACAAGCCTATTGAGCTATGAACAGACAAGGAAAGACAAAATGATAAGCAAAACGCCCAAGTTGTCTATGCCTTGTACTGCTCTCTACTCGAGGAAGAAGTAGAAAGGGTAGTTCATCTCGAGAGTGCCAAAGAGATTTGGGAACACTCAAATCATTTAATTGTTAAAAGATTAACAGTCAAGGTGAAAAGCTCAAAGAGTCTGATAGACTATTTGATGCCTTTGAGATATTAGAGAATGAATCTCTCGATACGGCATACAAAAACTATCAATCCATTCTTGTTGGAATGCAAGAACTGAATCAGGAAATTCCTGCAAAAGTATCTCTAGTATTTTTCTGTGATAAGCTTCCAAAGAAATGGAATGATAAGCTAACAATGTTAGCTGAATCTGTTAACCATGAGAAATGAGTTTAAAAACGTTTTGTGATCTCTTGCAAACCATGGAAGGAAGGGATGAAACTAAAGTCCCAGTTAAAACGTTAGAAGAGTCACTCGTCCACATTAGAGTTTTAGATAGTGAGTCAGTTCACGATAACATTTAACGATTTAGACGTCTAGTAAATGAACTTGAACACTCTGAAAAAACCATATCTCATTCTACTTTAGTGCAATATTCTCTAAACAGTTTTCCTGAAAACTGGAAATATAAAGTAGATTTTCCAAACGAGTTTCCAAATCCATTTGACATCAGTTTTCAAGAAATTGATTATATTTTGGGTGGGTTAGAAATTTCATCCGAGAGAGAAGATATTCTTGCAAATGCACCAAGCAGGAACGAAAGTGAAGTTGCTGATGATCTAAACACAATTAGTCAACAATCCTCAGCAAGCACATCCAGAGCACTTAATGAAAGATCTCCTGATAGAATGTCGAGAAGGAAGTCAGCATGGAGAACGAAGATACTGAATTATCTCAGCTGCTTCATAAAGAGACTGAGAGCACAAGTCAAGGACTTTGCAGTACCTTGAGGTAAAAGTCAAAAATTTGCAAAGGTATAAAAGTCACTCTCATCACTGTTGTTATTATTAGAATATATATTTATCAGTGATTATTAGAAATAAATGATTATCTTTAATCATGCGATGCTTAAATATTTTCGCTCATGATTAAAGTATTGATGGTTGGTTGATGAAATATAATTTGTGATATTGTTTATTCAACCATACGATACTTAAGTTTAATTGGTCAAATTTCATTAATATTATAGTTTAAGTATCAATGAGGATGCTAATAGTGTTTGAGGAAGCTAATGTGCCTGATGCCATTAGTTGTTCAAAAACTACTGATTATAAGGAGGACGTTGATCGGTCGCAAACGTTAGATAAATTAAACCGCCTTTAGATACTAGGTTGTGACACGTGTGAGTGTGTGTCAGGAGCGAGCTTATCGCTTTAGCATCATAAAATCAAACCTTCAGTGACCTAGCAGTCACATTTCCTTTTGATGCCCTAGGACGCTTCGACGAGAACTTATTATGAATCGCTTTAGGATTTACTGTTGAACCTTCATCTTTAACCTTTGGTAAATCTTGATCTCTGTTCATTTTGTAATCCTTTGATTCCTATTTTATCAGTTTTTGCCTTGTTGCCTCAGTTCTTTACCTCTTTTCGTTTGATTTACAATGGCACCCAAACCCGAAAAGCTTCGCCCTTTTTCTGCAAGAAAGAGAGTTGTTTCTCCATCATCACCTCTACATAGAAGTGTGAGACTAAGAACTGAACCAACTCAGTCCGAACTAGCTGAGGAACCCACACCCACCTTCTTTTACCGCGTCTGGACCATCTCACCCACCTTCTTTTACCCAGATAAGAATAAAAAAAGAAAAAATAGAGAAGCTCGTTAACCGAGCCGTAATCAATGGATGTTTTGTCCATTTTGAGTTCTTCATTAATTGTCACCTAGACATTCTATTTTTATTCGAGTTCCAAGGCTGGACAAATTTACTTACCTTCAATTCGAAATGGTACCCCAGTCTCGTAAGCCAATTCTATTTAAATTTGGTCGATAAACCCTGTTCTGGATTTGCAAAACAATCTATGGTAAAGGGAAAATCTGTTGAGATTTCTCCCAGATTCTTTTCTGAAGCATTTTTTTTTGGCAAGTAATAAAAGTGCCCACATACTTTCAGTCACAAAAAATAAAGTCCAGTATCCTGGCTATAATAGCCTCTTTGTTCTAAATCTTGTTTTGAAGAAAAAAAAACCACTCGAGTGTCGAAAAGAAACTCACCAAATAGTCTTTTGAATTAATCCCCAGAATAATCGACAACATCATTACCCATATTATTCAGCCTAAAATCGGCAGCAGGGGTAATGTAAATGACTTAGATTTATTCTTGATTTGGTGTATTCTGGAAAAGAAGAAAATGGATCTTGCCCACATTCTCATGCATATTATAGATATTGTAGTTAGCAGAGCAGGGAGTCTTCCTTTTGGAATTGATTTGTGGAATTGATTTACTGTAGTGTACCTTACTATACTATTCGAGAATTGTGGAATTGATTTACGTGGAGAAGAGTGCAAAGCGTTGGTCAAACCACTATAAAATTAATTAGATACACTTATGTCTTTGCATTGGAGAAATGGTTTCCAATGTCAAAAATTCCTCATGTAGGAGAATTTAGTGGAATAACTAGAGCTAGTGGTGAAGATGTCTCAGCATTGGAGAAAGAAGCTTCCAAGCTTCGACTACTCAAGATGAACAGGTTGGGCAAGAGCAAGTTGTTACCACAGCTGGCGTTGAGCATGTTTCAATTGATGATGTGAAAATTGAATATGCAAAGTAAGTTGTTCATGCTAAAGAACATCTGATGGAAGAGGTGAACCAGACTGCTTAGGTCAATGTTGAAGAACATCTGAATGAGTCAGAAAATGCTGATGCAATCTTGGAGGAAATCACTAGAGAGAGAGTTAGTGAGGACACAAATAAAACTATCTCCAGGCCACCATCTCCATTTGATATCCCTGTATCAATGGAATCCTAAGACTCGAAAAAGATTGAGTCTAATGGTGAAAAATGTCATGATAGAGAGGGTGATGATCTGGCTATCATACCCTATCAGGGAGATGACATGAATGTTAAGGCTAATGAAGAAGATCATATTGAAGATTTTTATGAGGCTAATGCTGAGTTCCAAGTAAAAGATGAAATGGAAAATATTCATGAGGAAAAATCATCTGATCATGAGCCACCTTCTTATCCTTCTACAAGCGAGCCAATAGATGAATTCTTCAGAGAGGAAGATTTCCTGAGAAGAGTGAGAGAAGATCAAATTTTTGTCATGTCTCAGCTAATAACTCGTTTAGAATAGAATCAAGTTCAACTGAAGATTGAGATATTGGCAGAGGTCCGAGAATCTATGAAATCTCAGGAGAGAGTTGAGATTAATGACATGAAAGAATTCAACTCTCACATGATCCAAGCAACTGGATTGTTCGAGAAAGTGAAACAACAAATGGACCAACAGGTAAGTAGCATGCGATCTTTGCCTACTTCATCAATCAATAATGATCTAGTTAAGGACATTCGAGATAACATGTAACAGATAAAGCCATTCATGAAAGCCTTTGTTGCCACAATTCAACCAAGATCATCAAGCTCTCAACCTCATCAAGCCAGACCTCAAGCATCACGGAGCCACTCAGCCCAAGCTACATTAAGCCATACTTCGAGTGTTGTGACTGTAGAAGCTTTGCAAAAGATTTTTGAAGAACTTCAAAGCTTACAGAGGGAAAGTGCTTGAGACCTCTAAAGATAAGTCCATTTTTGACACTTTGCAATCAGTTTTGGATGCTACCTTGGATCAAGTAACTAGCAAGACAACGCTTGATCTAGTGTTGCAGGCCATCTCTAGCCTGAAAGAGAATTTAGATACTGCAAGGCCAACACAAACAAAGGATAACAAAGTAACCAAGATTCTCGACTTGGTTACTCATGCTGCTGAAAAGCTTCACAACTTGGAAAACAAGATGCCTTTCCTTTCCATAAGCATTACAGATCTATCATACACTATCATCACAGCTGTCGATCAAGTGGAAGGAGTAGTAGGCTTCTTTGAAGACCTCTTCAAGGCAATGAATAGTAGGTTGCATTCTATTGTTTGGTATATTGTCTCGAGATGAAATGTTTTGCAATGCTCTTTCATCTATTGGAGAAGAAAGGTGTAAAAGTTTCACCAGCACCGTGCACTCCAGCCTTCACACATTCCCAAGGACCTAAGGAGTCTGACAGACTTCTTGGCATATTTGAATGTGAAGAAGAAGAAGAAGCATCTAATGAAGAGCCGTTACATAGAATCAGAAGAAGAATGTCTCCACCCCAGATTCCTCATCAGAAACTTTTTCGAATAAAAAACGCAAGCGACCAATCAGGCTAGAATTTAAAGATCACAAACTTTCTCTTGAGTTTGCTCAAGGTTTTGCGGAGCGGAAAGCTAAAGGCTTCAAAACTAGTCCACCTCTTGATCCATTTAAATTTGGTGTTTCCAAGCAAGCCCACAAAAAATTCATTGAAAAATCTAGGCAGACTATTGTAATTGACAAATTTGTCAAAAGTTTGAGAAAAAGCTCAAGTGGTTCCTCAAAGCCACGTGTGCCCAAGAAACCCAAGGAATCTTAACCTAGTTCCAGCTGATCCAAGAAGGATGAGGAGGCCAAAAGAAAAATGAAGGGGAAGGGTCCGAGTACGAGCTAAGCCTACCCACTTTTTAATGTTTTCAAAAGGGGGAGAAGTGAATGAAGATATTGAGGCTAAGTTAACTCAAGAGGGAAGCTACAAGGGGAAGCCACAAGTCAGGGGGAGTTCATCTGAGTTTTTGTACAATATGTTGACTGTATAATTATCATATTCTTGTATAGTATGATTGTACTCATCTTGTAATTTATATGATGAAATCAGATATACCTGACATGATTGCGGATATGCTTGACAATCTTGCTACTCTAAATTCGTTATATGTTTGAGTACATAAACATAATTATCTGCATGGTCTATGAGAATTTGAAATCATTAGAAAGGGGGAGATTGTTATCTTAATGACCCCATGACATAAATGTTTTGATGATTCCAAATATTTCCAATCTGCGTATCTCATTATCTTGTCAAGCGTTTCAGATTTATCAAGAATCAAGATCAAGGAAATGAGCTCACAAGCCTATTAAACATCACAAGTAAAGTTTCGAGTCCTTTAGTACTCATAATGTAAAGTCTATCGATCAATTTGCTCTCACCAAGATTTAATTGTTTTCATATTTTGATCATCACATCTTAAAGATATTTCTATGATTTTTAAAGTATTTTATTTGATTAGAAAATATCATGAATTCAATCATGTTTTATCGAACTTTAATCGAGAAATCAAAAACCATTTTATAGAGTCTTTCAGGACGCTAATGTTTTAACAGTACCCTCCTAGACTTGATTAAAATATTAGGACGCCCAAGGTTGAATTGAGTTGATTCATAAAGACGCTTATTGGTAAGTAGCGGCCTTCTTTTAGTCACCCTTTGAAAGTGTCAAAACGCTGACTTAGTTTCAACTCGCTGAATGTTCTCTTAGTTTTTAATTGATTTCCATCTTTAAGGACGCTGATAGTTATAAGTTGAATAAACTATCAAGACGCTACTTGTATAGGAGCGCCCTCATCCTTAGAATGAACTTAATAACTTTAAGGACGCTTACTGTCCTTCAGCGCACTTAATATTGTCTTAAAATTGTTTTAAAATTTCAGGACGCTTACTTGTGAGTAGTGCCTTTGTGCATTTAGGTGATTTTAAAACAAAGCAGGATGCTAACCATTGAGTAGCACCCTCATCACTTAAGTCGTTTAATTGTCAAAGTAAGTCAGGACGCTTACGGTTCAGTAGCGCCCTCATTTTACTGTTCAGTAGGACATTGATGCTCTATCAGCGTCCTCAAAGCAACAAAAAGACAAAAATGATATTTTTGTTGTTCTGACACGTACATCCTTTTCGCCACCTTTTCAGAACAACATTTCGTACAAAAATCATCTTTTTGTATTTTTAAGAGATATTCTCATATTCATGAACCATGTCTCTTAAACTTTCCTTATTCGTGAATCTGAAGCAAGTCAGAATGTTCATGAAATGTGCAGTTGCCCTTTTCGTGATACATTCTAGTTGTTATTAGTAAACGTTCATATTTGAAATTCAAATTCAAATGAACAACAACTTCATCTCTACAAGTCTATATATACCAACACTTAACAATATGTTAAGACCACAGAAAATTTTCTGAGCCAAAATATTTTTGAAAGTTAGTCGAATCTTCATCTGATTCAAAAAGCTTCAGTTATTCTAGTTTCAAAGTGTTTTCTTTGAAACTCTACTTATTCAAAAGATTTTCATACTGAGCTACAATTCTATCTTTATCTAAAAATTTATTTGAAAGCTTGAACTTTTTTCACTAAAATTTTCAGCATTGTTTTAACTTATATCATTGTTGTTGAAATAGAAATTTGAGAGAGAGTTCATAGGATACAACTGTACTTAATTTTATATCTTGTATATTGTGTCAAGGTTGTAACATTAGTTAGATAAACTACTGGGTTGATATTCTTATATTCAACAAGGTTAAGTCTTCTCACACCTGTAAGTTGAGAAACGGTAGTTCTCACATCTGTAAGTTGAGACAACTTAGGTTTGTCTCACACCCCGTAAGTTGGGATAGGTTGGTCTCAAGCCTGCAAGTTGAGCAGTGTAACAGTTGTTCTCACACACTTAAGTTGGGAAAAGGTGTAACTATGTGATTCTCACTCGTCAAAGAATCCCTTAGTGATAAGGTTTAAATCCTAACTGAGGAGGTTAGGTAGTGGATGTAGGCAAGTAGTCGAACTACTAGAAATCAACTGTGCATATTTATTTATATTCCGCACCTTAACTTTTCAATTGTAATTAATTTTAAATTGTCTAAGTGTCCAATTCACCCCCTCTCTTGGACATACGTACTGAGATGTGGTGTCTGCCAGCAGGTCAAGGCTGAACATCAGAAGCCTAGAGGTCAGATGCAGCCATTACCCATACCTGAGTGGAAGTGGGAGCACATTATGATGGATTTCATCATGAGATTGTTGAAGTCTCATGGTAGATTTGATACTATTTGGGTTCTGGTCGATAGGTTGACCAAAACAACATACTTCCTTCCTATGAGCACCAAAGACTTTGTGGATAGACTGAGTAGGTTATATGTGAGAGAGATCGTGAGACTGCATGGGGTACCTTTGTCTATCGTGTCAGATAGAGATCCATGGTTCACATCGAGGTTTTGGCAGGCATTGCAGACTCAATTTGGGACCCATCTCCGACTCAGTACAGCATTTCACCCTCAAAAGGATGGTCAGACCGAGAGAATGATACAAATGCTGAAGGATATGCTCATGTCTTGCATTTTAGAGTTCAGTGAGGGTTGGAGTGAGCACTTTCCTTTAGGTGAGTTTGCTTACAATAACAGTTATCAGGCGAGCATCGGTATGGCACCGTATGAGGCTTTATATGGGAGACTTTGTAGATCACTAGCTTGTTGGTACGAGGTGGGAGATACGCAGCTAAGAGGCCCTGATACAGTTGTTTAATAGACAAAAAAAATCAAGCTGATTCAGTGAAGGCTAAAGTCAGCTCCAGACAAGCAAAAAAGTTATTATGATAACTGACATAAGTCGTTAGAGTTTGCTAAGGAAGACCTAGTTTTGCTTAAAGTCTCGCCACGAAAAGGCCAGACGAGGTTTGGCGTCAGAGGGAAACTTGTCCCTAGATTTATTGGACCATTCCGGATTGTTGAGAAGATTGGACCAATAGCTTACCGGTTGGCTCTACCTTCTTAGCTCGAGGGTGTTCATGATGTATTCCATGTACCGATGCAGAGTAAGTACAATCATGATCCGGTGAAGAAGTCTTATCCTGATCCAATTCATGTGCTTGATGTAAGTCATCTGTAAGTTGGGGAGGATACGACTTATGAGAAGTTGTCGATTCAGAATGTGGCTCGTCGGGTTCAAAAATTAAAGAATAAGGAGATCCCACTTGTGCGAGTCAAATGGTAATTCCACGATAACGAAAAGCAAACCTGGGAGCGAGAACACTAGATGAGGGAACAGTTCCCCGATCTTTTTGCTGACAAAGGTTACTTCTCTTGATTTTGTTTTTGAAGACAAAAATACTCTTAAGTTTGGGAGAATTGTAACGTCTATATCTTAGGGTGATGCCATCTTGGCCTGTAGAGTACCCGGATACGTATATGTTTACGTCTTTGATGCTTGATGAGTGTTAGTTCAAGTGTGCCCACATGTTTTTTTGTTTAATGTGTGTGAAAAGTTTCAGAATGATCAGAGACTCGTTGGGTGTCGAAAAAGGTCAAAAACCATGTTTTGGAACCATGGAGCTCGCTCTATGCACTGATCTGCGACAAAAATTGTCTCAGTTCATGGAGGAGCGCGCTCCATGACAGGAAACCCATAAATTTGACAATTTTTCTGTGTGAGCCCAACTCATATTTTGGCTTTTATAAAACCATTTGGACGACCCATTTTGCACATTTTAGACTTTGAAAAGAGGGGAAAGAGGTGAAGAATAGAGGAGAATGAGGAGCTAAGGGTTTTGGAGCATTCTAACTTGATTTTCTCCTAAGGTATGCATGATTTACCTTCCTTCTTCCTAGAATCTCTTTGATTTGTGCAAATGAGCTTCGCTTTGACCTAAGAAATGGTATGAGCCATGGTTTGGAAGTGTTCCAGACCTAGGGTTGGTTTACATGTGCTTTTTTGAGCTTGCTAATGGTAGAAATGACCTTCCTTGACCTAGATCTACATCCATAAAGTGTTTTCCACACGTAAATCTTGGATTTGAAGGGGTGGTGGATGAACACTTGTATGAGCTAGACCTTGCATGTTTGATATGTGAGATTAGGTATAGTTGGGAACCCATTAATGGTGAAACCCCGAGTTTTTAACAAGAAATTTGTGGGGTTGTTTGTAATAGACCTAAAACTAGAAAGTGGATGTAGGGTTTTTCATTTTATGTGCATGTCAACTATATTGAATAAATGGTTCATTCTAAATGAATGATGGTGTAAAATGGTGCTTATGCATGTTGGAAACCCTATAAGTAGTACAAATTAGCTAAGACCATGATTTTGGGACTTTGCCCAAAATTGGGGCTTTAGACCTAGTTTAAGTTAATTGATTTAATTGACATGAGATTTGTCTAATGACCCAATTTGTGTTGGAATGCATAGTATTAATAAAGGTTGGATCATGGAATCAATCTTAGGCATTCTTTTGGGTTACATGTGATCTAATTAGGTGTATTATGGCTTGATTAAGCTGTATGGGTTAGCTCATTTGTGGCGACCCCGCACCTCGGCCCACCAACCCCGCAAGGAATGGGGTGCGGAATGTCGGGGCGGGAAGCCCGGTGTAGGCATCTCCAACCACTCCTCAACCCCCGTGAGGTGGTTGAGACCCTGCGAGCCTTATTCCAAACAATGACATAATATAAAAAGGTACTAAACAAAACTACGAACCATATTAATCATCCAAGACAAGAGATAATCCATAAAAATGAACCATAATCCCTACAGTCCATCAAGATGGACATTAACAAAGTCCAAAACTATGGGTACAAAAAAAAACCGTCACATGCCCACATGGTCTATCTAACAAGTCCCAACTCACCCATAGTACAATGTGGTAAGTGTTATAATTACATAGTCCAAAATATAATACATCATAATTTAAAACACAGTTCAATCAATATGCCTCTCAACTCACATCGAGGCCTTGGATTCTCTCGTCGGCAAGGCCTTCAAGGTATGACTACTCCTTTGCCCTTATTTGGGACAGAAGGACCTGAAAGAGGAAAATGAGGGTGAGCCAACGCTGCCCAGTGAATAGAATTCAAATATGCTATCAATACTCATCAAAAAATATCATGTATGCATGTTAATGTGTAGCATGATTAAAAGCTCATAACATATAGATATCAAGCATTTATAATAAGTTCGATGCAAGTAAAAGCCTATCAATTTGGATCCACATTCCACATGCATTGGGGTTACTAATGCACGTCTATTTCACCGTACCGTTCTCATCCCCAAATATTTCCTTTCTAAAACCCTCCTATGACAAGGTTAAGTCTCCCTATTAGCCAGATAGATGGGCCTAACCAAAGTCATAAGGTTTTCTCCAATCAATGCATCATTCAAAACATTAGAACACATTCATGCTTTTAACATACAATATATATAAGTGATATGATGACATAAATGATATAATCATAAATGAAGTCTACTCACAACCAAGCCTCGCGAGAGTATCTAACCACACACAGACACCAAACCGAATCAACCCACTTAAAGTCCTGAAACATTCATTAATATCCAACCATACATCAATTCCTATGCTCAATCACATAGACATTACACATCAACCTTAAATCAGCCCACATATAGACAATAGGCCTAAATCCCATCTAATCCCATCATTCTACTCAAATCACATGACTTAGGCCTCTAATGCATAGTTCTCATTCATAAACCATTCAATTAATCAAAAATACTGATTTTCAATTCCTTAGCCATAAACATGCCCAAATTGGGTCATTCGATCACAAGTAGGCCTAACCCATGATATGGTCACAACCACCAAATCAGCAGCATAATCAACCCTAATCATGCTTAATTAGACATAAATTGCATTAATTCAATGATTCTAGGCCAAAAGCATCAAAACCCTAAAATATGAAGTTTTCCATACTTAAGCCATATTGCCGATTTACACTAGGTCACCATGTTCGGCCATGTATATCACTAATTTTGCATCATGGGTTCATCAACAATGACAACTAGGTCAACATAGTTGACATGCAAGCTATTTCGAAAGGTCTAAGTTCATATTCTAAATTTAGGTCTAATACAAACAACCCTACCACTTTTCCATTTAATATTTTGTTCAGATGTATCAAGCTGCCAACAACAATATTTAATCACAAAATCAATCGTACAGATTGAAGTATTTTAAGAATCAAACCTTCTGTCCAAACATTAGTTCAATCCAACGGTGGACCGAAGAGATAAGCCTTTTTGATGAACAAGTGTCTAATCAGACAATTTCTCCTTTCCTGCTGCAAATACTTGAACTCAGATGACTATATCACACAAAATACTTCACCCATCATCATCTCAACCGTTCATATTGCAGAAAGAATAGTTTTGAACCATCTTCTGAAATATCATATCCACCAACGGTTTGTTTAGGAGATCTATCAGTTTGATATAAACTGCCCGAGAAATTTAGACTTTCCAACCAGCTCTGTTTGGGAGGTTATATCTCTCAGACAAAAACTCC
The DNA here is from genome assembly GCA_035771175.1 of Paratinospora sagittata. Classification (NCBI taxonomy): domain Eukaryota; kingdom Viridiplantae; phylum Streptophyta; class Magnoliopsida; order Ranunculales; family Menispermaceae; genus Paratinospora; species Paratinospora sagittata. The sequence goes on along the minus strand of CM069596.1, from coordinate 24,047,012 downwards.
AATCAAGATCTCCACCGACCAGAATTAATACCCATAAGATATGAACTGGCTGACAAAGTTTGAGCTCAATCTGACCATATATCACCATGATCCATCTCTTTGATGAAAATATTACTGAGACTTCCCTCCAAGAAACTTCCTCTTTCTTTCTCTTCTTCTTTCCTTTTTCTTCTTTTTTCCTTTCCCTCCACTCACTCATCTCACTCTTTAGGACTTCCTTGAAGAAGAGAAGTGGGCATGCGACACTTGTCCACTCTAATGCACCAACTTGATATGTGTTGGAGAAGAAAAATGGGGGCATGGGACACTTGTGCACTCTCATGCACCAACTTGACATGTATTGGAGAAGAGAAATGGGGCATGGGACACTTGTCCATTCTCATGCACCAACTTGACATGTGTTGGCCTCATGCACCCACTTGACATGTGTTGGAGAAGAGGAATGGGGCATGGGACAGTTGTCCATTCTCATTCACCAACTTGACATGTGTTGGTCTCATACTACCCATACCAACCACATATACTTTAACCAATCTCATGCTTGCATGTATTTTAAATGTCCAATCCATCTAATACACCAAATTTTCATTCTCATTTATCCTTTTATTCAATCAATCCTAACCCATATCAATTCATGGTTTAATGGGCCCATGCATAAATAATAACACATGCATTATACTTTAATTTAACATGACCCATATACAATTTATAATGCACATATTTATATACATTATCAAGCATCAAATATATAAACATTAAACAACCATCAAATAAACACCAAACATATCAAGGCAAGCACATAGACTTTGGGCAAAATGCAATTGGGTTATGGGCTAGATGAAATAATTTTCGGGGCGTCACATCATTAGTACAACCATGTTAGAGTCTAATGTTGGTTAGTAAATTGGGGCTTAATTCATTGCATTGGCATGTAATTGGACTATTTTTTATGGATGAATGAACCTATGTTATGTGCAGGGTTTGTTGGTGATCCAAGTGTCCCCAATTGTGTCAATTGAAGGTTGAAGTGCATGGTTTAGTGTTGTTGTGCATAGAAGTGTATTTGGTGGCACTCTAGTGCTTAAATTGGTTGAATTTGGATTGGCTAGTCTAGCCAATCAATTGTGAGTGTTTCTTTACATTTGGTTTATATATGTGGCATTGTAGTATAAAAAATGTTTTGAATGATTAACTATTGTATTATGCATGTTTTAATGATTCATGAAATGAATTTGAGCATAGTCTGGTTGGGTTAGCAATTGGGTGGATTTCCTAGCATAGAATTTTAGGGAATTCCATAGGGCTAGATGTTGATCCTTAGTTGTGGACCATGCAGAGGGTCTTATGGCTTGTGTAGATAGGATAGCCTAGGCATGGAAAATTTTCTTGGTGGGCGGATCCTATTAGCTACACAACCCTAGGAATCCTAATAGAGTAAGAGTAAGGAAGTTCAATCGGGCGCTAGATGTCGTGAACTCAGGCCCTTGATTGCTTCTTACTCAGGAGGTGTCTAGGATTGCATATGACATGTTTGGAAAATGAAATGCATTGTCTTGGGTATTGACATGATGCATTATGTTTAGCATGTATATGATATTTGTATATCACCACGTTATTTAAATTGGTTTGATGATCTTTGTCATGTTTTATCTAAGTGCATGTATGTTGCCACTTAAACATTCACTGAGCTACCCACTCCTCATTCTTATTATTTCAGGTTCTGATAGGAAGGGGAAGGAGAAAAGGAAAGCTTAGATGAGGAGCGCTTCTCGAGTCTTTGTGATGTAGGTGTTGTAGTACATTTTTTGTATTTTGGTAATTATGTCTTATCTTAATCAACCCCATGACATGAATGTTTTAATGATTCCAAATATCACCAGTTTGTCTATTTAAGGATCTTGTCAAGTGTTTCAGATTTATCAAGAATCAAGATCAAGGAACTGAGCTTACAAGCCTATTCATCATCTCAAGCTCGCTGAAAGTTTTTTGTCTTTAAGTGTTTTTTATATTTAAGGACGCTAATAAATTATAAGTTGAATAAATTATCAGGTTGCTACTTGTGTAGGAGTGCCCTCACCTTTAGAATCAACTGAAATAACTTTCAGAACGCTTACTGTCCGTTAGCACACTTAAAATTGTTTAAAACTGTTTTTGATAGTTCAAGACGGTTACTCTTGAGTAGCGCCCTCGTGTGTCAAAATTTTTTAAAAAAAGCAAGATGCCCACTGCGAAGTAGCGCCCTCATGAATTATGTCATTTAATTGTCAAAGCAAGTTAGGATGCTTACTATTAAGTAGCGCCCTCACTTCATTATTCAGTAGGACGTTGATGTTCTATGAGCGCCCTCGAAAGAACAAAATGACAAAAATAATATTTTTACTGTTCTGACTTGTACACCCTTTCTACCATCTTTTCAGAACAACTTTTCGTACAAAATCAATTTTCTATATTTGTAAGAGATATTCTCTGATTCACGAACCACATCTTCTAAAACTTTCCTTATTCATGTGTATCTGTAGAAAATTAGAATATTCATGAAATGTGCGGTTGCCATTTTCGTGATATATTCTAGCTGTTACGAGTAAACGTTCATATTTGAAACTCAAATTCAAATGAACAACAACTTCATCTCTACAAGTCTATAAATACAGACACTTAACAATTTGTTAAGACCACCGAAAATTTCTCCTAGCTAAAACACTTTTTGAAAGTTAGTCGAATTTTCATCTCGTCAAGAAAACGTTTAAGTCGTTTTGTTTTCAAAGAGTTTACTTTGAGACTTTACGTATTCAAATGATTTTCATACTGAGTTAACATTTTATCTTTATCTGAAAATCAATTTGAAAGTTTGAACTGTTTTCACTCAAATCATTCAGCACTATTTTTACTTATATTATTCCTGCTGAAAGAGAAATTTGAGAGATAGTTCATAGGATACAGTTGTACTCAATTTCATATCTTGTATACTGTATTAATGTTGTAACATTAGTTAGATAAACTACTGAGTTGTTATTCTATATTCAAAAAGGTCAGGTCTTCTCACACCTGTAAGTTGGGAAACGGTAGTTCTCACACCCGTAAGTTGGGATAGGTTGGTCTCACGCCTATAAGCTGAGCAGTGTAACGGTTGTTCTCACACCTACAAGTTGAGAAAAGGTGTAATGGTTTGATTCTCACCCGTAAGAGAATCCCTTAGTGATAAGGTTCAAAACCCTAACTGAGGAGGTTAGGTAGTGGACGTAGGCAAGTAGCCAAACCACTATAAATCGTCTGTGCATATTTGTTTACTTTCTGCACTTTAATTTTTGTCGTTGTAATTGTTTTTAAATTGTCTAAGTGTCCAATTCACCCCTCTTTTGGTCATATCTAGGCCGACATTATATACTTAATAACACCTATTGTATATACTTAACACAGATGGGTTGTATTTGTGGTTAGGTACAAATTGTATATTTTGGACTTTATGGATTTTTTATATGTCTTTTTGGGATATGTAATTATGATAATTTATTTTTTGATTATGTCTATGTTTTGGATAGAGTTACTGTAGGATTATGTGTTTATCAGGTTGTTTAAATGAGGCTGATAGGACGCCGGGGGTATCAAGGGAGGATATTCCTAGGGTTCCGTGCCGGCCATGACTTCACTAGTCGTGGGTAGTGACAACTTTGGTATCAGGGCGAGTGTTTAGGTTTAAAAAACTCAAGAAGAATAAAATACTTATATGATACTATGTTTTCTTTTATGGGTAGTTATCTCATGGATTGTGATCCTGATTGTGTTTTCCCTTATTTATGATATTTACAAAAAAAGGGAATACAAGATCGACTATGGACCCTAATGAGAGGTTTAGGCAAATTGAGGCCTTACTCTCTGCACTGCAAGCTGCTTAGACCCAGATACAGCAGCAGCAGGCCAAGATATTGGTATTGTTTGCCCAGGTGCAGGGCAATAGGCCAGCACAGTAGGGTCTTCCAATTAAGGGGAAGCATAGTAGTATTGGTATGGCTGTCAGAGACAGGGCTGGACCAGTTGGGGTTCATGCTGAGGTCCAGGTTGAGGCCTAGGGGATTGGAGAGTAGAGGACTGAGGCGGAAAGGTATGAGAGGGTCATGGAGGTCTTCAAGATTATAGGCCCGATTGAGTTTGCTGGAGGCCTTAGTATTGAGACTGCTGAGAGATGGCTCAGGAGGATGGAGACCATCTTCAGTGATATGCATGCCTCAGATGCCGATAGGGTGAGATTGGTCAGATTCAAGCTTGTTGATAAGGCTGATTATTGGTGAAGAAGAATGGACCGCATGGCTGACGATATCCAGACTTGGACCAGGTTCAAGGAACTATTTTATGAGGAGTTCTACCTGAGGTCCGAGAAGGACCAGAGGTGGATCGAGTTCATGCATTTGACCCAGGGTAGGAGGACAGTGAGAAAATATGAACAAGAGTTTAACCGGTTGGAACTCTTTGCTCCAGAGATGGTGTCGACTGATTACCTACGTATGCAAAGGATATGGGATGGATTTTGTAACCGTATTCATCAAGGTTTGGCATTCACTGCATGCAGACTTACGCTCAGGAGATGATGCAGGCCGCTGATTTTGAGACTGTAGAGGTTAACTCTTGGATGAGGACACTAGTCGCAGTCCAGGTACTTGCAACTCCTTCAGTTCAGACACAAGCTTCAGGGTTAGAGGTTTTGTATTATGGTAAGAAGAACTGGAAGAACGAGAGGCTGAGGTTTGGTGGTAGCGAGTATGAGGCATCGGTAGCCTCCGCTCCAGTGACAGTTGCGCCACCAATTGAGACCAGAGTGTTTAGATTTTAGGCCAACCCCACCAGCAGAGTACCGTGAGTTATGGGGGACAGGAGACAGCGGAGACAGATTCACAAGCTGTATCTTCGGCATCCAGAGCGCTGAGACCACCACCAATTTGTTTTGAATGCGGGGTTCAAGGGAACAAGAAGTTTCAGTGTCCTTGGAAGGTGTCTATAACGCCCTGTACAATGAGTCAAACATAATCGTTGACATATACATATTTTATGATGTATTTATACACGTATATGTATGTATATTGGTCTTAGAATAATGAAAATAAATGTATGGTAGGTTGTTGGTACTTGGATGTTAGTGGTATCATAACAGTTCCATACTTAGTGAAAATTTCCAAGTTGGAATGCAAGAAGCTCGCTCCTTCAGTTTTGAGTACTGCAGCAAGAGACCGAATCTACCCAAATATGTTGTGTGAAAATTATGTGGTGAAATATGGAAATCATGAAATGATTGCGAACTTTAGGGTGTTAGAATTCCTTGAGTTTGATGTTATATTAGGTATGGATTGGTTGGTTGCCTATCATGCCCATGTTGACTGCTTTTCCAAAAGAGTAGACTTTCAAATGCCAGGACAACCCTCATTTGTATATAGTGGTAAGACATCTTTAAAGCCTCCCACTAGAGGTAGGATGGCCACTGATGAAGAAATAAGGGTGTCGGCTAGTATTAAGCAAGTAAAGGAAAATGATACAAACATTCAGATATCATATATTCCTGTAGTGTGTGAATACCTATATATCTTACCAGATGACTTACCAGGGTTACCACCTACAAGGGAGATTGATTTTATTATTGAACTGATGTTTGGTACAAAGCCTATGTCTATTCCACCCTATAGAATGACACCAAAGGAGGTACAAGAACTCAAGGTGCAGTTAGATGAGTTGATGACTAAAGGGTTTATTACCCCGAGCATGTCACCCTAGGGAACACCCGTACTGTTTGTGAAAAAGAAAGATGAAAGCTTGAGGTTATGTATTGATTACCGATAGTTGAACAGGGTGACATTGAAAAACAAGTATCCTTTACCACGTATTGATGATCTATTTGATCAGTTGGCTGGTGCAAAATTTTTTTCTAAGATCGACTTGCGATCTGGGTATCATCAACTGAGAATACAAGAAAACGATATACCAAAAACTGCGTTCAGAACAAGATATGGTCGTTATGAGTTTCTTGTGATGCCCTTTGGACTGACTAATGCACCAACCATGTTTATGAACTTGATGCAGAGGGTATTTAAACCATATATGGACCAGTTTATCATTGTGTTCATTGATGATATTCTCATTTATTCCAAGACTCAGGAGGAACATGAGCAACACCTCTGAATCATTTTGTAGACACTAAGAGAGCATCGGTTGTATGCCAAGTTCAATAAATGTGAGTTTTGGATAAATGAGGTGAGATTTTTAGGTCATGTGATTAGTGCAGAAGGTATTTCTGTTGATTCTGCTACGACCGAGGCAATTATAAACTGGCCAAGACCAACCACAGTGCCAGAGATCCACAATTTTCTAGGTCTGGTTGGTTATTACAAGAGGTTTGTGGAGGGTTTTTCTCTATTGGCTACTCCACTTACTAGGCTAACTCAGAAAAATGTCATATGTGTAGACTCCAGGATGTGAGGATGCTTTTATAGAACTGGAGAAAAGGCTGACTACCACTTCAGTTTTAGTACTTCCAAAACTTGGAAAGGAGTTAGTGATTTACACTAATGCGTCACATTCAGGTTTGGGTTGTGTATTAATGCAAGAAGGTAGGGTGATTGCTTATGCATCTAGACAGTTTAAGGTGCATGAGAAAAACTACCCCGTACATGATTTGGAGTTAGCAGCAGTAGTTTTTCCATTGAAGTTGTGGAGGCATTTACCTCTATGGGAAAATGTTCACAATGTATTCAGACCATAAAAGTTTGAAATATTTGTTTGACCAGAAATAACTGAATATGAGACAGCGTAGATGGTTAGAATTCCTAAAGGATTATGACTTCACTTTGGAGTACCACCCTGGAAAAGCCAATGTCGTAGCTGATGCATTGAGCAATAAACGTGTTGAAACAGGTCTGGTAGCATGTCAAATGGCCCATGAGTGGTGACTTTTGGAGAGAGTGACTATGATGAGTGTCCTCTCTATGGCTTTACACGTGGATATTTGTGCTCAGATGCATATATAGTTGACACATTCTCACATTCAGAAGATTAAGGATACGCAGCAGCATGATCCTAACCTTGGCATGTATGATTCTTGGGCGGATAGTACTGATAGAGTTGACTGGTAGAGAGTTCCAAATGGTGTCTTGCGATATCAGGGGAGATTATGGGTACCCGTAGATAGAGAATTGAGGGCCGAGTTACTTCAGAAAGCACACAGATCTCAGTATATCATTCACCCAGGGTCTACTAAGATGTATCATGATATAAAAAGAATAGTATGGTGGCATGGGATGAAGAAAGATATAGCTGAGTATGTGTAGGAATGTGAAGTGTGTCAGCAAGTAAAAGCTGAACACCAAAGACCAGGAAGCCAGATGCAACCATTGTCTATTCAAGAATAGAAATGGGAACATATTACCATCGACTTTATCATGGGGTTGCCTAGATCTCAGGGTAGATATAACGCCATTTGGGTGATTGTAGATAGATTGACTAAGTTTGCACATTTTCTTCCCATGAACACCAGAGACTCGATTGATAGACTGAGCAGATTGTATGTTCGGGAGATTGTTAGATTACATGGGGTACCAATTTCTATTATATCGGATAGAGATCCGCGTTTTGCATCGAGTTTTTGGCAGGCTATGCAGACTCGATTTGGTACTCATCTCCATCTTAGTACAACATTTCATCCTAAAACTGATGGTCAGACTGAGAGGGTGATACATATGTTGGAAGATATGCTCAGATCATGTGCATTAGAGTTTGGTGGGACTTGGAGTGAAAGTTTACCATTGTCTGAATTTCCTTATAATAACAACTATCAGGTCAGTATAGGTATGGCACCTTACAAGGCCTTATATGGTAGGCCGTGTAGATCTCCAACTTGCTAGTATGAAGTGGGAGAATCAAAATTATTGGGGCCGAAAGTTGTTGTTGATCACACTAAACAAATTAAGCAAATTAGACAGAAATTGAAAGCCTCCCAAGATCGACTAAAAGAGTTATTTTGATAACTGACACAGACCTTTACAGTTTGCAGTGGGTGACCTAGTATTGCATAAGGTCTCACTACAGAAAGGTCAAATGCGGTTTGGGGTAAAAGGAAAATTAGCTCATCGTTTTGTTGGAGTGTTTAAGGTCTTGGAGAGGATTCGTCTTATAAGGCCCTGTACCATAGGATGACGTCATTTTGACCCGTAGAGTACCCAGATACGTATATGTGTATATGTATTTCATACTTGATGCGTGTTGGTTCAAGTATTCCTACATGCTTTTAAGTTTTCTAATGTCTATGAAAAGTTTCGGGATGATCAAAGACTCGGTCGGCGTCGAAAAGGGTCAAAAAAGGCAAAATGGAGCAATGGAGCTCGCTCTGTAAGGTGAGAAACGTCCTCCCCATTGCCAGAAATGTCAAAATCTAGGCAGTTGGGGAGAAGTGTTCTCCATGGCTGAGGCCGGGGAAATTTTTTTTAGAGACTCAATAGAGCGCACTCCATGCTGGGAAAATCTGTTTATTTTTTCAGTTTTTATGTGTGGGCCCAAACTCGAGTATATATGCAACCAACCACTATAAATCGTCTGTGCATATTTGTTTACTTTCTGCACTTTAATTTTTGCCATTGTAATTGTTTTTAAATTGTCTAAGTGTCCAATTCACTCCCCTCTTGGACATATCTGGGCTAACACCTTGGGCATTCGTTGAGTTGTTTATGATATAATTAGATGTTTTATGGCTTGAATGAGCTATGATGGTTAGCTCATTAGTATAACCAAGTTTGAGTCTAAGTTGGCTAGTGAATTGGGACTTTAAATCATGGTTATTTGGCATGTAATTGGACTATTTTTTTTATGATGAATGAACCATGTTGTGTGCAGGGTTTGTGATTGATCCAAGTGTCCCAATTAAGCCATTTGAAAGTTGAAGTGCTAAGAGTGTATTGGTGGCACTCTAGTGCTTTTTGTGGTTAGAATTGGATTGGTTAGTCTAGTCAATTGATTGTGAGTGTTTCTTTAGATTTAGTTACTATTTGTGGCCTTGCATTATATAAAATGTTTTGAATCGATATATATGTGTTATGCATGTTTTAATGATTTATGAAATGGATTTGAGCATAAGTCTAGTTGGGTTAGCAATGGGCGTATCTACTAGTTGGGATTTTCTTTGGGAAATCTCATAAGTCTAGAAGTGATCCCCAGTTGTGGACCTTGTAGAGGATTTTATGGCTTGTGTAGATAGGATCGCCTAGACATGGCACTTGTCTTGGTGGGCTGATCTTATTAGCTACACAACCCCAGTAATCCTATTAGAATATGAGTATGTTTGGTCGGATCGGGAGCTGAGTGTCGCGAACACAGGGCTTTGATCGCCCTTACTCAGGAGGTGTCTAGGATTGCATTGGCATGTTTGAAAAAATTATATGCATTATCTTGGGTAATTACATGATGCATTATATTTTGCATGTATGTAATCTTGTATATCACCATGTTATTTAAATTGCTTTGATGATCTTGCCATGTTTTATCTAAATGCATGTAAATTGTCACTTCTAGAAAACATTCACTGAGCTTGTTGTAACTCACTCCTCATTCTTATCATTTCAGGTTATGATAGGAAGGGGAAAGGGAAAGCTTGACTGCAGAGCGCTTCCCGTATTTTTGGTGATGTAGGTATTTTTGTACATTTTTGTATTTTGGTAAATATGTACTTAATAACACCTATTGAATATACACTTAACACATAAATGGTTAGGTATGGTTTTATATATTTTTGGACTTATGGGAATTTTATATTTGTCATTTTGGAGATGTAGTTATATCATCGTTTGATTATGTCTATCTTTATGTTTAGATGGATGATAATTATGGGATTTGTGTTTATTAGATTGTTTTTATAAGGCTGACGGGATGTCGGGTGTACCGAGGGAGGATATACCCGGGGGTTCCCTGCCTGTCATGACGTCACTGGTCGTGGGTCGTGACAGGTCCGCTAGCGTATAAACTTGTTTTACCTCCTCAGTTGGTCTGTGTTCATAATGCATTTAATGTTTCTATGCTAAGGAAATACCACACAAACCCGCCTAAGTATCGACCCGACATGTATTTTAGATGTAACACAGTTACAAGTTGGGGAGGATGTTACTTATGAAGAGAAACCCATTCAGATTCTTGACAGGAAGATTCAGAAGTTAAGGAATAAAGAAATTCGTTTGGTCAAAGTCAAATGGCAATTTCATGATAATGAGGAGCAGACCTGGGAACTCAAGGACCAGATGAAAGAGACGTTTCCTGACTGATTTACCACTTAAGGTATTGTGTTTCAAAAGAAGCCTCTAAGTGTTTTTATTCTCACTTGGTGAGAACATCCTCTTGAGATATTTTAAGTTTTTCGGAGTTTTTTGACTTGTGTGCTTCATCTACATCACTTCCAAGTCAAGAAATCAACTAAGAACCTCCATTACTAGCCTGCACTTCATACTTCATTATTTTGGATGATTCATCTAAGGAATTTCTCATTTCATTTGTACTAAATCTTTGAGAGTTGTTTGGTAAGAACACTCTCTATCAATTTGTATATATTATTGTATTTGACTTGGCTTGTTAGCCAAGTGGGAAGACTCCTGATCGGAGGTCAGTGTTTGTAACTGTTCGATTTACACCCGTAAGTTGAATAAAAGTTAGGTAGGATCTACACCCGTAAGTTGGATCAAGTTGTACACCCGTAAGTTGAATCAAGTTTAGCGGAGTTTGAGAAATCTTAACCGGGGAGGTTAAGTAGTGGAGGTAGGCTTTGAAGAAGCTGAACCACTTTAAATCGATGTTGTTGGTGCAAGATTTGGCCAACACCAGTAGACAATGAGGTAGAGGAAAGATGCTGATCTGGAACTCGTCGGAGTGCTGGAGAGATCGCCAAAGGCTGATTATCTAAGAGAGGGAAAATAAGATAAAATAGGCTATCTTGAGGAACACCGGTGTGGTGTCGGCCAAAGACCCTTCGATGCCTAAGTTAGTTCAGAGCTCCGTAGAGTTAATGGTACTGAACTGGGTTGAGAGTTACTTACCTTCCCTTTAAGGGTTATGGTCTTTTTATAGAGAGGGCTTGAAATATTTGGCCTTGTAGTAGAGTTGTTGTAGAATCAAGAATCAATCTTGTGCTGGAAGAACACATTTGATTCTTAGTAGACTTAGGAAGATCTGGTACGATCCTTACTGGATTAGGATGACTTAGTAGCCTCATAGTCGAACTAGTAGAGCTTCAGGCCTTATCACAGTCGAATAATGAGTAAATCTCAAACTTATCGCAGTGAATCATGCCATATCCCTATCTGAACCTGCGTTTAGTTGTCATCCGTTCTGAAGTCGTAGACCTCGTAAAATCAGTATGCCGATCTAGAGTCTTCCATTTTGTCTGCACGTAAGCAAAGATATAGGCGGTAGCATTAGGTCAGCAGGACACATTATGTCCTATTTGGCTGATGTTGTCGTTTTACAGTATCTGACCTATTATCTAGGTCGGTAACCCAAATTGCCGACCTGGAGCTCTCCCATGTTGACCTGGTTATTATGGCGAATAATATGTCATTCAGAACAGGTTGGTATATCTAGCATGACTGACATGTTTCTTATGCTCGGTATATGGTTCAACATTTACCCCCCAAGCTCCGAGCAAAACTGGTTGCTTGGAGGTTAGATGAAATGTTAGATAACGGGTTATTTAATGCTTATGACAGTTGTGTCCCAAAAATTGCACTGACGTGCACCGCCTGACAGCCTGACCACTCTTGCACGTCCTTTGAATACTTGCCGTTGATTTTGCCTCGAGATTTGTACTTATCATTACGCCTTGCAGGTCATTCGCCTATAATTAGAGAACTTGTCATTTGTTCTCCATTCTTCCACTGCGCTTCAAGGAGATCGGTAATCGTTTGCTCGACATTTATGGTCTTCCATCCTTGCTCGGTAACTTTTTATTCACAACTTTTCCTTTTTATCTTTTTGCTAAGCAATCTGTTAGTATAATCCTTAAGCTATTAGATGGCCTCTTCTAGCGTAGATCCACCCACCGACCAAATTGTTTCTTCTCCTCTTACCTCGAAGAAGGTTTCCTACGAGGACATTTTTTTTCTTTTCTTGAAGGAGAAGAAGAAGTTAGGGTTGACCCTTGGGTCGGAGGGGATGTTGTAGTTATGTCCTCTAAGGAAAAAGGTTCCGAGGAGGGATCTGAGGCCATCGAACAAGATGAAGATGTGCTTGACGTGTCACCTCTTTTAGTCGATAGGTCACAGAGTGTGCTCGGTAGTGCCGAGCCTACTACCTCTGGTCATCCTCCCATGTCCAGTGTAGGTGAAGTATTCTACTCGGTCGATCACATTCCTTTCAAGATAAAAGAACACCATCTTGCTCAATTGAGGAAGGAGGTCGACATACCTAACGATGTTGGGTTGAGGCTGTTCCGGGGGACCGACCTAGCAACCTTAGGAAAATGGAGGTTGCTCTGTACACTAGCCTCTTTGAGGATGGGTTGACCTTGCCCATTTAATCGCCCCTTTGTTGCCTGCTCAGCTCAACCCGAATGTATGGAGGGCAATTCTGAGCTGTCTTGTGCTCTGGAATGAGAATGGGTGGCCGGAGTTCGATTTTGAAGACTTCGACCTTGTATACCAACTAAAGTCCCACCCAAGATGTAACGGGTGGTACTATGCATCAACCTATCAGGGTGCCGAGGAAGGCCAACCCTTGATTACAGAGAACCCCACTTCAAACAAGTCGTGAAAAGACAAGTGGTTTTTCTCCTTGGGGGAGTGGGCGGAGGAAGCTGGAGTACCGACCATATTCGGGAAACCAAGTACCGAGCTTCCCTCCATCCCTTATCTTTATTTCTAATCTTATTTTTGCTCGGTGGCGACTCATGTTTTTCACCTTACTTGACAGGTACCTAGGACAAACCGACCAGGGAAGAAGGGTTCGACTTCTCTCGAGTAGACGAAATCTACTAGCTCCCATTCGCAGACTGGCGATACAAGGTCATTTTGAGGCCTGAGAGACTATACAAGGTGGGCATTATTATTGAGAAGAAAGTCTTTTCAAGGCTGTAAGTTTTGCTTGGAATGTCTTAATTTTCTTATACCGACCTATGTGAAAATTCGAAGCTGATATTGTGTTTGTGGTGTAGGTTTTGCTGCTCTCGGTTCTACCTATCAAAGGGGAAAGAAAAAGAAGAAGGATAAGCCAGAAGAAATGGCACCCAAGAGAGCTGCTGCCGGGAAGTATGCTGCCGACCATGCCAAATTGAAGAACATTGCTACTGAACGGGCCACTGCCGACCTTTGAGCGGCAGCAAGATCTTCGTGCAGCGCCCTGAAGAAGACTCTTGCTTCCAAAGGGAAAGCTCATGCAGCTTCTTCAGAACAGGCAGGTTCACCTGCCAAGGAAGCTAGGTCGATTGGGGGCAAGTTGAAGTCCCCTACTTCTACTGACCATAGAACTGCCAAGAAGGCAAGGTTTGGGGAGGCTGAGCGTCTTACAAACAAGATTGGAGACATCAGCCTGAACCTCGATTCCTATCAGGTCGGCGTCTCCAACTGTGTCTCGTCCTTGATGAAGGACGGGAATATGTTTGACGGCTTGGCTGATGCATTCATGAAATTAGTAGAGGTGAGTCTGTTTACAAATTTCCTTTGTTGTTCATGTATTCTTCCCTTTTTGTTTTTGACTTTGTTCTTTTTGGCTTTGTAGGCTGCTGCTCAAATTGTCTACAACCTCCGCCACATCCAAGGGGATTACTACAAATTCCAGGAGGTAGTGAAAGAGGCCCAGACCAACTCAGTGATCTGGGAGTCTAAGGTTGTGGCTCGGGACACCGATCTGAACAAGGTTCAGGAGCAGCCGAAACTGAAAAAAGTGGAGGTGGAATCTCTCCAAGATGAGCTGACCAGGTTCCGAGCACAATTCGAGGCTACTGTGGAGGCCAAGGTCGAGAAAGTATGCCCCGTCCTAGTGGAAGAGGCCTGTGTCGATGCAGTGACCCTACATCAAGCAGATTTGGAAGAGTGTTTTGACGACTCGGTGGATTGGAAGGGCTTTGAGGAGTGGGCCAGGTCAGCCAATACTGGAGAAGGGGGAATAAAGAGGAGGTCGGGACCCAGGACTCTCTTACTGATTAGGGTACTACCTCTGCTGTTCAAGGGACTTTGTTCGAGCTGCCGCAGACCATAGACTCTGAGGAGGAGACGCGCCGAGCAGGTCAGCCTGATTGAGGTCCTGCACCTTTCTATTGCTCCGGGGTTGTAGAGGATCTTCTCGGTGTTGGCTATATATCTTTTTGTTATGGGCTTGCGTTTCCTGATATTTTTCTCTTTTTTGCTCTTTTTTGTATTCTCCTCCCGTCTTAATGAAATATCTTTTTGTTCACGCACTTCGAGCTTTTTACTTGGTGTAATTATTTACCTTTGCTGTTTTCTCAGTTTTTGTTGTATCCAATCTTTTTACTTGACTTTTTTCAAGTGTTTGTTGAGAGATGAGGTCAGTGGGTAGTAGATACCTGCCAAGCTCCTTACTTGGTTTTCTCTAAGTATTTATCGAAATACGAGGTCGGTGGATACTTCGCTTCGGTAGAGACTATTCGACCCCCTTTAGGTGTTTTGAACCAGAAGGTTATATTCTCAATAGAGGCTTGTTGTCGCTCCAAGGCACTTAAAGGGTAGATCACCCATCCTTCTCAGTGATATCTGCCCTTCTGGGTCACTACCCCAAGGCACTTTTGACCATAGTCATCTTCTCAGTTGGTACATAGCTAAAGCTCAGTACCTCCAAGGCATTTTAGGGCTCGGGGCCCTTTTTCTCAGTAGCTTCCGATCTGGTCGGTAGTCCCAAGGCACTTTAACTGTAGATCATAGATGTAGATTTGTATAACTAAACTTCTTGTTGATTGTGGAAAAATCTTGAGTAAGCACTTGTTATAAAAACTAGAAATTAACACTAGAGGTAACCAACACCTCTGTAGATACTAGAAATTAACTACTGAGCTGATACTGCTATTTCTATTGCCTACTGGTTGTACTTCTTGAGGTGCTCTGCATTCCAGGGCTTAGGTATTTTTCTTCCTTCTAGATCTTCAAGCTCGTACACGCCCGTGCGAAGTACTGCAGTGATCTTGTAACGCCCTTCCCAGTTGGGACCGAGGGCAGCTGCTCCAGGTTCACGTGTGTTCAACATGACCTTTCTTAGTACTACGTCACCAACTTTGAAGCTTCTGTGTTTCACCTTGGAGTTATAGTATTTAGAGACCCTCTACTGGTATGCTGCTAGTTTGAGCTGTGCCTGTTCTCTTTTTTCTTCGAATAGATCCAAGTCAGTATGTTGAGCCTCCATATTCCTAGATTCATTGAAGTAAGAGGTCCTCAAGGTCGGTATCTCGAGCTCTACTAGTATGACGGCCTCCATGAAATCCTGTCGCTGTCTGGGAGGTGGTGCAGTATGACCAGAGGACTTGCGGCACATCTTCAACCCACATTCATTTCTTTTCTTCGAGCCTAGCCTTCAATGTATGTTTGATAATTTTGTTTATGACTTCTACCTAACCATTAGCTTGAGGATGGGTTGGAGTAGAAAGAAGTGTTGGATACCGAGGTTTTCACAGAATGACTGGAACCTAGCGTTGTCGAATTGTTTGCCGTTATCAAAGATAATGGCTTACAAGATACCAAAAATGACACATAATTGACTGCCAGATGAAGCTCGTGGTCTTCTGCTCAGTAATCTCTGATAAAGGTTCAACCTCTGCCTACTTGGTAAAGTAGTCAACAACGACAATTGCAAACTTGACCTGTCCCTTACAGGTCGGTAGGGGTCTTATCAGATCCACCCCCACTGAGCAAAAGGTCATGGGCTCTAGATTGGAGAGAAATTCTCAGCTAGAAATCGAATGTTTGTTTCATGTTTTTGACAACTTTCACACTTTCGAGCTATTCTTACAGCGTCTTAGTGGATCGTTGGCCAATAATAACCCTGATGAAGAACCTTGTACGCGAGAGTCCTTCTGCCAGAATGGTTGCCACATAGGCCTGCATGAATTTCCTCCAGGACTAGTCGTGTCTGCTCTTCGCGTAGGCATCTTAAGTAGGGCATCTTGAAGCTGCGCCTATAGAGCTAATCATCTATTATAGAGTACCTAGCAGCTTGTCTTCGTACCTTTCTTGTTTTGACCTTGTCCATGGGGAGGTTGCCACTTTGCACAAAATTTTCAATCGGGTCCATACACCATTAATTTTGGCTTAAGCTGCCGACCTGTTGGTCGGTACTAGTTTTACCAATACTGCTTTCGGGTAAAAAATCCACCGGGACCTAAATCATGAGCTTGGCCTAGGACGAGGAGGCCAACTTAGAAAGGACATCGACCAAGCTATTTTATGTTCTTGGAACCTGCGTCAGTTCATACTCCTTGAACCTTCCTAGCAGGGCCAAGGCTTCTTTTAGATATGCTTGCATTTTGTTATCCTTGGCCTGATATTCTAATGTAACTTGCCCCGAGATGAGCTGAGAATCGCAGTAGATGACCAGTTTACTCACCCTCCAACTGAGAGCGAGTCGTAAGCCAACCAAAAGTGTTTTGTACTCTGGGTCGTTATTGGATGCTAGGAAACCGTAGCTAAGAGCACACAAATGTTTCTCACCTTTGGGGGAGATGAGTACTATTCCCGCTCCACATCCCTGCTTGCAGGAAGAGCTGTCGACAAACAACTTCTAGGCTTCCTTAGGGTCAAGGTCGGTAAGCCGATCGATCTGAGGCAGCTCGAACAAAAAATCGGCCAGCGCCTAACCTTTCATAGTTGTACGAGGTCTGTACTCAATGTCGAACTCACTTAACTCAATGACCCACTTAGTCAATTGTTCGAATGTTTTTGGCCTCAAGAGCACCTTTCTCAACAGGTGCTTGGTGACGACGACTATGGTGTGAACCTGGAAATGAGGTCTCAGTTTTTTAGCTGAAGCGACTAGGGCAAGGGGAAGTTTTTCAATCTTCGGATATCTCATCTCTACATCGAGTAGAGATTTGCTGATGTAATATACTGCCTTCTGGTTTCCTAGCTCTTCTTTGACCAAGGCAGAACTAACTGTTGTTTCTAAAGCTGCTAGGTTCAAGAAGAGCTGTTTTCCATGAAGGGGTTTTGAGAGCAAATGAGCCTGGCCTAGGTAAGCTTTTATCTCTTGAAAGACTTTCTCACACTCCGAGGTCCATTCCACTGCCTTCTTTTTTATTAGCTTGAAGAGCAAAAAACATCTGTCTATGGACTTAGAGATGAACTTGCTCAATTCGTCCACTCAGCCAGTGAGCCTCTGAACTTCTTTTACAGTCCGAGGTGGCCTCATGTCGACCAGAGCCTGAATCTTGTCGGGGTTAGCCTTGATTTCTTTTATTAATAAGAAATCCCAAAATTTTGCCAAAGCTCACCCTAAAAGTGCATTTCGCCGAGTTGAGCTTCATGTGATACTTTCTTAATATAGCAAACACGTCTACCAGGTCAGTAGGATGAGCTGCCGCCTCCATCTTTTGACTAACATGCCGTCAACGTAGACTTTCACGTTGATTCCGATTTTTTTTGTGAACATGCTATTAACCAGCCTCTAGGAAGTAGCCCCGGTATTTTTCAGGCCGAAGGGCATCACCTTGTAACAATACAGACCTCGGTCTGTAATGAAAGCTGTCTTTTCTTCATCTCTACGACTCAGCACAATTTGGTTGTACCCTCAATATGCGTCCATGAAGCTCAACAGCTCACGGCTTGCTGTTGCGTCCACCAGTTGATCAATGCGGGACAATGAGAAACTATTTTTTGGGTAGACTATCTTCAAATCGGTGAAGTCAACGCATGTTCTCTATTTTCTATTTCATTTCTTATCTACCTATTCCTACAGACCTTGAGCTCTGTAGGAACTGAGAGCTCTTCTCTTCTTTCGAACTGGTCTGGCCTCTGGGTCGACATTAAAAATATGTATCATGACGCTGGTCGGTATGCCAGACATGTCTTCATGAGACAAGACAAAAATATCCTTATGCTCCCGTAGGAGGCCGACCAAATGGTCGGTGAGGGAGGGGCTCATTCTTGTACCGACCTTAAGAGTCCTTGCTAGATTTTCGCCGATCTGCACCTCAGCCCATTCATCTTGGGGTTCAAGCCCAAGTATGCCCAAGAAGGGGGGGTGAATTGGACACTTAGTCAATTTAAAATTAACAAAAATGACAAAATTAAAGTGTGAAATATAAATAAATATGCACAGTCGATTTATAGTGGTTCGGCTATTTGCCTACGTCCACTACCTAACCTCCTCAGTTAAGATTTTAAACCTTATCACTAAAGGATTCTCTTACGGGTGAGAATCAAACCATTACACCTTTTTTCAACTTACGGGTGTGAGAACAACCGTTACACTGCTCAACTTGCAGGCTTCAGACCAATCCCAACTTCTGGGTCTGAGACAGACCTAAACTTTCTCAACTTACAGGTGTGAGAACTACCGTTTCTCAACTTACAAGTGTGAGAAGACCATTTCAACTTGGAGCAACACTTGCTCTAGCCCAGTGACTAACCAGTCATTGCAAACTAAATACAAAAATATCAACTCAATAGTTTATCTAACTAGTGTTACAACCTTGATACAATATAAAGGATATGAAATTAAGTACAACTGTATTCTATGAACTATCTCTCAAATTTTTCTTTCAGCAAAAATGATATAAGTTAAAACAATGTTGAAAATTTGAGTGAAAACAGTTCAAGCTTTCAAATAGATTTTCAGATAAAGGTAGAAATTTAACTCAGTATGAAAATCTTTTGAATAAGCAAAGTTTCAAAGAAAACGCTTTGAAACCAGAATAACTTAAGCTTTTTGAATAAGATGAAAATTCGACTAACTTTCAAAAGTGTTCTGGCTCAAAGAATTTTCTGTGGTTAACAGATTGTTAAGTGTGGCGACCCCGCACCCCTAACCACCAACCCCACAAGGAATGGCGTGTGGAATGCCGGGGCGGGATGCCCGGCGTAGGCATCTCCAACCACTCCTCAACCCTCGTGAGGTGGTTGAGACCCTACAAGCCTTATCTCAAACAACGACATAATATCAAAAGGTACTAAACAAAACTACCAACCATATTCATCATCCAAGACAAGAGATAATCCATAAAAATGAACCATAAATAAAACCATAAATCCAAACTATGGGTACAAAAAAATCGTCATATGCCCACATGGTTTATCTAACAAGTCCCAACTCACCCATACTACAATGTGGTAAGTGTTATAATTACATAGTCCAAAATATAATACATCATAATTTAAAACACAGTTCAATCAAAATGCCTCTCAACTCACATCGAGGCCTTGGATTCTCTCGCCGACAAGGCCCTCAAGATATGGCTACTCATTTGCCCTTTTTCGGGACAGAATGACCTATAAGAGGAAAATGAGGGTGAGCCAATGGTGCCCAGTGAATAGAATTCAAATATACTATCAATACTCATCAATAAATATCATGTATGCATGTCAATGTGTAGCATGATCAAAAGCTCATAACATATAGATATCAAACATTTATAATAAGTTCAATGCAAGTAAAAACTTATCAATTTGGATCCACATTCCACATGCATTAGGGTTACTAGTGCCCGTCTATTTCACCGTACCGTTCTCATCCCCAATCATGTTGATTTGGGGTTACTAGTGCCACCGTACCGTTCTCATCCCCAAATATTTTCTTTTTAAAACCCTCCTATGACAAGGTTAAGTCTCCCTATTAGCCAGATAGATGGGCCCAACCAAAGTCATAAGGTTTTCTCAAATCAATGCATCATTCAAAACATTAGGACACATTCATGCTTTCAACATACAATATATATAAGTGATATGATGACATAAAAGATATAATCATAAATGAAGTCTACTCACAACCAAGCCTCGCGAGAGTATCTAACCGCACACGGACACCAAACCGAATCAACCCAATCAAGGTCCTGAAACATTCATCAATATCCAACCATACATCAATTTCTATGCCCAATCACATAGACATTACACATCAACCCTAAATCAGCCCACATATAGACAATAGGCCTAAATCCCATCTAATCCCACCATTCAACTCAAATCACATGACTTAGGCCTCTAATGCATAGTTCTCATTCATAAACCATTCAATTAATCAAAAATACAAATTTTCAATTCCTTAGGTATAAACATGCCCAAATTGGGTCACTTGATCACAAGTAGGCCTAACCCATGATATGGTCACAACCACCAAATCAGTAGCATAATCAACCCTAATCATGCTTAATTAGACATAAATTGCATCAATTCAATGATTCTAGGCCAAAAGCATCAAAAGCCCTAAAATATTAAAATTTTCATACTTAGGCCATATTGCCTATTTACACTAGGTCACCATGTTCAGCCATGTATATCACTGATTTTGCATCATGGGTTCATTAACAATGGCAACTAGGTCAACATAGTTGACATGCAAGCTATTTAGAAAGGTCTAAGTTCATATTCTAAATTTAGGTCTAATACAAACAACCCTACAAATTTTCCATTTAATATTCTGTTCAGATGTATCAATCTGCCAACAGAAATATTTAATCACAAAATCAACGTTACAGATTGAAATATGTTAAGAGACAAACCATCTGTCCAAAACTCAGCTCAATCCAACGGTGGACCATAACGATACATCTTTTTGATGAACAAGTATCTAATCAAACAATTTCTCCATTTCTGCTGCAAATACTCAACCTCAGATGACTATATCACACAAATAACTTAATTCATCAACATCTTCACCGTTCATAATGCAGAAAGCTCAGTTATAAACCACCTTCTCAAATATCATATCCATCCAACGGTAGATTTAGGAGATCTATTAGTTTGATCTAAACTGCGCGAGAAATTAAGACTTTTCGACCAGCTTTGTTTGGGAGGTTATATCTCTCAGACGAAAACTCCAATTGAGATCTCAACCGCCCATAATTAATAACCATAAGCTACAAACTTGATGACAAAGTTTGAGCTCAATCTGACCATATAGTACCAAGATCTAGCATTTTGATGAAAACGTTGTTGAGACATCCTTCAAAGCAACTTCCTCTTTCTTTCTCTTCTTCTTTCCTTTCTCTTCTTTTTTCCTTTCCCTCCACTCACCTCAGTCTCTAGGACTTCCTTGGAGAAGAGAAGTGGGCATGGGACACTTGTCCACTTTCATGCACCAACTTGACATGTATTGGAGAAGAGAAATGGGGCATGG
Source organism: Paratinospora sagittata (assembly GCA_035771175.1). Classification (NCBI taxonomy): domain Eukaryota; kingdom Viridiplantae; phylum Streptophyta; class Magnoliopsida; order Ranunculales; family Menispermaceae; genus Paratinospora; species Paratinospora sagittata. The sequence continues at coordinate 24,025,733 of CM069596.1, read as the reverse complement.
GACACTTGTCCATTCTCATGCATCAACTTGACATGTGTTGGTCTCATGCGCCAACTTGAAATGTGTTGGTCTCATGCACCAACTTGACATGTGTTGGAGAAGAGAAATGGGGCATGAGACACTTGTCCATTCTCATGCACCAACTTGACATGTGTTGGTCTCATACTACCCATACCAACCACATGTATTTTAACCAATCTCATGCTTCCACGTATTTTAAATGTCCAATCTATTTAATACACCAAATTTTCATTCTCATTTATCCTTTTATTCAATCAATCCTAACCCATATCAATTCATGGTTTAATGGGCCCATGCGTAAATGATAAAACATGCATTATACTTTAATTTAACATGACCCATATACAATTTATAATGCACATATTTATATACATTATCAAGCATCAAACATACAAACATTAAACAACCATCAAACAAACACCAACCATATCAAGGCAAACACATAGAGTTTGGGCAAAATATAATTGGGTAATGGGCTAGATGAAATAATTTTCGGGGCGTCACATCAAGTGTTGGTATTTATAGATTTGTAGAGATGAAGTTGTTGCTCATTTGAATTTGAATTTCAAATATGAACGTTTACTCACAACAGCTAAAATGTATCAAGAAAATGACAACTGCACATTTTATGAACATTCTGATTCTCTCCAGATTCACGAATAAGGAAAGTCTAAAAGACATGGTTCACGAATCACAGGAGATCTCTGACAAATAAAAAGAGGTTGATTTTTGTGCGAAAAGTTGTTCTGAAAAAATGGCTGAAAAATATGTACGAGTCAGAACAACAAAAATATCATTTTTGTCGTTTTGTTCCTTTGAGGGCATACATGGAGCATCAACGTCTTACCGAACAGTGAAGTGAGGGCATTACTGATTCGAAAGCGTCCCGATTTACTTTGAAAATTAAATGACTAAAATCATGAGGGCGTTACTCGACAGTAAGTGTCTTGCTTTGTTTTAAAATACTTAAACGCACGAGGGCGCTACTCATAAGTAAGTGTCCTGAAATTTTAAAACAATTTTGAAATAATATTAAGTGCGTTGAAGGTCAGTAAGCATCCTGAAAGTTATTAAGTTGATTCTACGGACGAGGGTGCTCCTACACAAGTAGAGTCCTGACAGTTTTTCAACTTATAACGATCAGCGTCCTTAAATATAGAAATCAACTAAAAACTGAGAGAACTTTCAGTGAGCTGAAACTAAGTCAGTGTCCCGACACTTTCAAAGGTTAACTAAAGGGAGGCCGCTACTTACAAGTAAGCGTCCTACTGAATCAGTTTAATTCAACCTTGAACAACCTAATATTTTATTAGCGTCCTGACTCATCAAGTCCAGGATAGCGCTATTAAAACATTAGCGTCCTGAAAGGCTCTATAAAAATGATTTTTGATTTCTTGATTAAAAGCTCGATAAAACATGATTCAAATACTTTAGAAATCATGAAGTTCCTTTAAAATGTGATGATCAAAATATGAAACTGATTAAATCTTGCTGAGAGAAAATTGATCGATAGACTTTACAATCTAAGTACTGACAGACTTAGAACTTTTAATTGATGTTCAATAGACTTGTGAGCATAGTTCCTTGATCTTGATTCTTGATAAATTTGAGACACTTGACAAGATCATTAGATACACAGATTAGAGATATTTGGAATCATCGAAACATTCATGTCATGGGGTTCATTGAGATAACATCGACAGCTCTTCTCTTGGGTCGAGATCAGGGCTGGTTGGATGTTTTAGCAACATTAATTGCTCTGTAGTTTTAAGACTTTCCTCATGCCCCGTCTTTTTCTTCACGGCCGTGACATAACAGTCTCTAGATTCTTTTTGGCTACCCGTACCACTCTGACACCTCGCTCTGTTGGGAACTTCAGAGCTAGGTGATAGATTGATACCACAACCCTCAGACTATTGAAAAGTGGTCTCCCTATAATGACGGCATAGATAGTAGGGTACTTACCACCAAAAAGCTGGTCATGACCGTGACCTTGTGCTCTGAGTCTCCTATTGTCACTGGTAAGGTTATTCTTCATTCTGACATAATGTTAGTTTTAGTGAAGCCGATCAGAGGGATGTCCACCGGGCTCAGCAGATCCTTGGTCAGTCCCAATTTCTCAAATGCTTACAAGTAAAGGATATCGACGGATTTTGTAGTTAGCCACGGTCATCGTGACTACTAAGGCATCAACGTGCGGACGGAGTATGTCTTGGGCCTCATATTCGGTGAAGGTAATCGCGAATCTGATCGCTTCTGCTTCTCAGGTCGGTACCCTAGGTTCATGAATTCTGACCTGGATTCTCGGACATAAGCCTTAATAGCCCGGTTAGAGGTACCGATCTGGTTTCCACCGAAAATCGTTCTGATTTCGCCCACTGGCCCGACTTGGTCATTTTCTGGAGTCCTCTACCATTTGGAGTCCTTCACGAACTCCTTCCGATGACCTTTATGAATTAACGTCTTGATATCCTGCTTGAGGTCGTAGCACTGCTCTGTATTGTGACCGTGGTCTCGATGATACCGACAACATTTTTTCTTATCCCTCTGCTCTGCAGGTGTTTCCAATTTTATGGGCCATCGGACATAGTCCATCTTCTGAATCTCAAGGAGAACCTGCTGTCGTGAGGTAGTAAGAGGCGTGTAGTTGGAGTAAACATTCTGGAGTACTTTGTTACTCCTCTGCTCTTGGCCGCCAGCATCCGATTTCTGTCCACCTCAGTTGTCCTCATTCGAGTCATGTTTCCTTTTTCACTTATTGTCTTTCTTCGAGCTTTTCGGGGACCCATTTTCCCCTTGCTGTGCATCGTTCTGCTCATCGACATTGATGTACTTCTCTGCTTGGTCCAAGAGCTCTTCATAGGTCCGGGCTTTCTTTTTTCCAAGGGAATAATGGAACTTCCCATGCCTTAATTCTGCGAGAAAGGCAGTTATCCCTGTCTTGTCGTCACAATCGTCTACCTTAACTCGTACATCATCGAAACGACCGAGGTATTCCTTTAGAGTTTCACCTTTCTTTTGCCTGATAGCAAGCAAGCTATTCACAGGTTTTTCTCTCTCCTTTTTCCCAGCAAAGTGATTCATGCACATGTGAGCTAAGTGCCCAAAAGAACATATAGAACCGGTTCTGAGCTTTCAGTACCACTTTCGAGCTGGTCCGCCAAGGGTGATCTGGAAACCCTTGCACATGGTGTCGTCTTCATAGCCCTTGAATTCCATCCAAGACTTGTAGTTCTCGATGTGCTCTCACGAGTCCACTTCCCTTTGTACGTCCTGACTTCTGCAGTCTTGACATTCTTTGGTAGCGGTGTCTAGAGTATATCTTCGATGAAGGGAGAAGGGAGTTTCTTATACTCACGGTAATGCCGAGGTGCGAATCTAGTAGTTTTAGAATGCTCTGATCCGTAAGACTTTTGTGACACCGACCTGACAGGGCCAAACTTTCCTCCCGTATCACTTTTTGACGATACCGACCTCTATGAGGTAGGTTTCATAGATCTCAGCTTTTTCGGAAGAGCCGACTTGATCCCAGAGAACACCGAGCTGTGACTTTCTTGGTGTCTAACGAGTGACACAAATCTTTAACAGATAAAGACTTACAATTTGAGTTCGGAGGTGGTTTCCCCGATATCGGCTTTTTTTTTTGAGGTTACAATTAGGCAGCTACTCTCTTCCCCTTTCCGAAGTCGAATATTAGGATGTGGTAGGTGGCTATGAAGTGGTCGTAGGGAGAGTACCTCTCAATGGCAGTCAACCATATTTCTGAGCAGAGTTCTTTGACTGTTTTTTTGGTGGTCTTCCCCTTTGTTTTTTGGGGTACCACCGGTGTGGCGACGGGCTCCACCTCAACTGATATTTTTGCTTGCTGACTCATGACGACAGAGCTGTTTCTGACTTACAATGTCGATCCCCATAGACGGCGCCAAATGTTGGTGCAAGATTTGACCAACACCAGTAGACGATGAGGTGGAGGGAAGATGTTGATTTGAAACTCGTCGGAGTGCTGGAGAGATCGCCAGAGGTTGATTATCTGAGAAAGGGAAAATAAGAGAGAATAGGCTATCGTGAGGAACACCGGTGTGGTGTCGGCCAAAGACCCTCCGATGCCTAAGTTAGTTCAGAGCCTCGTAGAGTTAATGGTACTGAACTGGGTCGAGAGTTGCTTACCTCCCCCTTAGGGGTTATGGTTTTTTTATAGAGAGGGCTTGAGGCCTTTGGCCTTGTAGTAAAGTTGTTGTAGAATCAAGAATCAATCTTAAGTTGGAAGAGCACATTTGATTTCTAGTAGACTTAGGAAGATCTAGAACAATCCTTACTGGATTAGGATGACTTAGTAGCCTCCTAGTCGAACTAGTAGAGCTTCAGGCCTTATCACAGTCGGATAAGGAGTAAATCCCGAACTTATCGCAGTGAACCATGCCTTATCCCTATCTGAACCTGCGTTTAGTCGTCATCCGTTCCAAAGTCATAAACCTCATCAGATCAGTATGTCGATCTGGAGTCTTCTATTTTGTCTACATGTAAGCAAAGATATAGTCGATAAAAGAGATTGGTAGCTTTAGATCGGCAGGACACATCACGTCCTACCGGACTGATGTTGTCATTTTATAGTAGCTGACTTGTCATTCAGGTCGGTAACCCAAACTACCGACCTGGAGCTCTCCCATGTTGACGTGGTCATTATGGCGAATAATATGTCTTTTAGAACAGGTCGGTATATCTAGCATGGCTGACATGTCTTATGCTCGGTATATGGTCCAACAACTATATCCGTTGATTTCTTTCTTGCACTTTATATTACTTTCATCTTTGCTAATTGTGTTAAGTAAGGTTTTTGAAAAATTTGCTAAAGTCTAATCCACTTCCCTTTTGGACTATTATCTGAGCGAACAGTCAAGAACTTGAACAATGAGACGATCAGAGGCCAGGAAAGATTGCAGGCAGCTCCAATTGCAAGCTTGTATAGCTATATGCTTAATTATTTAGAACATATAAGTAGCGTACGAAAATGGATTTAGTACCGTAGCTAGCAAGCTAATTAAACACACACCACTAATTAATACTTCAATCTAGTTCTTGTCATCTTATCGGTGTATTAATTTGTCTGCAAATGTAACTGGTATTGTCTAAGCTACTTATTTTTTTTTTTTTACAGATCATTAAGCTACTTGAGTAAAACAAAATAAGTATTAAATTGATTTTTTTTAAATGTTAATCTAACTACAAAAAGTGCAACTACACATAACCATTAGATGAATGTGTTTTTTACATCACAAGGTGTATGATAAATTGTTCAATGGTTGTGCATGTGTAGTTGTATTCTTTTGTAGTTAGATTAGTATTTTTCATTTTTTTATTCTTAGGAATCATCTAAAAAATAAATAAATTACTATTTCAGTCCACGACCTTTTATACCTTTTATACGTGTATAATGTCTCTGAATAGAACCAACTCAAATATAAACCGGTTGAGTAGACTTGAATCTCAACTAAATACCGATATTGTCTCAATAGGGCCTAAGTGTCATTTGAACATGAAATTATTTATTTTAGTCCACAAATTGTCGCAACCCCCATAGGGCGACGTCACGACTGTCATAAAACATCGTATACGCCATACACCCACGTTTATAGTACTCTGTCAACTATCCTTATACATTAATTTTCATAAAAGTTTTGACATATTCTCCCCTAAAATATTGACTATCATATGTCCAAATGCCACCTGTGTAAACCATATTTAATTTCCACTTAACACAATTCACATTCATTATCCATGCATAGTTTATATCCAGTAACTCATTATCTACTCCCATATCCATCTAAGTGATACATAAGTATAAAGTAGAGGGTGACATATCTGTACATATAATAACTCAAAAATAAATAAAAGTCTTCTCAACCACATACATCTAACAGGGACTAAGAGCACTACTCCTCACGTGCCTTCCTCTTTCTTTTAGGGTATTTTTCTGAAATGTTGAGAAAATAAAGTGAGCTACAACAAACTCAGTAAATATTTCTAACCATGACACTATATATACATTAATAAATAAAACATGAATGTTGAGCAATTTTATTTATAAATAACATGCACATGGAATTAAATAACATATATGATCATTATAGCTCCTATGCAATCATTTTCAAAATAGGCATTCATTATTTCAAACATTTACATCTGTCTCCCTCCTTCTAAGTAATAAAGTGAGACTAACCCCTCATTTGGCCTCAACAAGAGTAGTTACAGTTCTCTCATTACTTATTTCCATATATGCATCAATTTTAGGTTTTCATCCCAACCAGAACAATCTACTAGTACATGAGTACAAGTCCAGTTACTCATACGAGACTAGTTCATGAGGCTTAACCAAAAATAGACCTCATGCGGTTAGCTTGCTCTTGGAAGTCTAATGCATGCTTCATTTTATAATCATTTCATAAATTTAACTCATGCACAATAATCATAATATGTTTATTCAATTAAATGCATTTTATATCTATAATGTCATATATAGAATAACCAGAGTAGAGAAATACTTATAGTAGTATAGTGTAGACCTACTCTCTACGACCACTTTTCTGTCCAAAATCCCAATCAACACTATAATCCTATCATATATACCCATTTTATATAATCTAGAATTAATTATCAAATCATTATATTCATTTAATCATTTAATTCTAACTCTCCAATTCATACAATTAATTCTTATAATTTCATTTTGATCTAAAAAAATCACGTTGGAGCATTCCAAATATTTTACACAACTCTCATGATTATTTCTACGGTAATAGATAGTAGAAACAAACTTTTTAACCATATATCCACTAATATCCAAGTTTATCGTATTTATCGGATTTGTAAAGTTAATTATTAAAAATATCAATCGATATCTAAAAATCACAATTTTGGTATTGGATGTCCGCAATTCAGTTATCTACAATTCTATGGTTTCAAACTAGAATTTCACCGGAGTTTGACATGGTTCCAAAGGCCTCCAGTCTCAAATTTGGCTTCTGACGACTATACTAGCACCAATAACATTGTGTAACATAAACAAATCACATATTCGGGGTTTACGCAACTATAAGAGTCATAATATATTATTTCTACGTGTTTTCACTTAAAGTGAGTTTAAATCCCATTTGAAAATACGGTAAAACACCTCCTATAGCCAAAATTACACCGGTAGGATCGTCACACATAGCTTAAAGATTAATTTTACGATGAAAGAAAATGAAAATGACTTACCAAAATACCGAATCGGTTGAGAATACCGTCGTTTTTCTTGCCGACACCCTTTTTTCTTTCATTTGTACAGTTCTTTCACGTTTTCCCTTTAAAAGAATAAAAAAAAAACAATACCTTATGTTTTAAGAAAAGAGAAGATGAGCATCCTTTTATTTTTAATTCTATGCTCCCAATGTCATATAGTTAACCAACTCCAATTTATTTATTTATTTATTTTCTTTTTACACTTTAATTTATATTATTTCATTCAATAATTGCATTCATTTAATAATATCATTCAATTTATGTATTTAGCGTATATTCTTATACGTACATATATTTAGCTCTTATATACATATACACATATTATACGCTTTAATATACACATAAGCTAATATATATATATATATATATATTTAATTAAAACTACAATTGTTACACAAATACCCTATAATATTAGTTTTATATGACTGATCTTATCCATTGTGTAGTACATTTGAAAACAGAGGACTACTATTAGTTATTTTCTTTGAAACCATAGACATCCAAATTGGAAATTCCCTTCCATCACTTTACCTTGACACAACATCTCAAATTTTGGACCAATTAAAAAATAAAAATAAAAATCTCTGTCAAAACACGTAGAGTGCTGTTTCAATACCTCCTTACTTCTCATTGAACATGGGTATCTTTACCAAAACCTTGGGGCGTTGATGATCATCATCAGCATTAATAATCTCTACATTAATCTCTTATCATAGCTTCCAATTTATACTTATCACTCCTCTTCCCCGTAAGTTTCACATACAACAACACGACCGCCATAGAAACTCGCTCCTTGGAAAGTAAAAGAGAAAATATTAGAGCACACAAAAGGACAACAAATCGAAGAACCAAAATCCCTGGTGTCCTTAACTTTAAAAATGCCCTCCAAGAACAAGAGGTCTCATGGTTGATGGAATGTAATACTCCAAAAAATTTTAAGGGTATTTTTAAAATTATAAATCTAAGGGTATTTTTATAATTTTATACTAAGACCAAAAATGACTCAAACATGACATGTGTTACATATAACGTGCTACTATATTTTATTTAGATCATAATTCATATTACGGTATCACTTTAAATTTAAAATAATAATTTAAACTTCTATGACTAGGCTTAAGTGGCCATATAAAAGTATAATAATAATAATAAAGTTATAGGACTCAAGAGTTCTCAAAATTTCATGACTATTCTACTTAAATGTAAATTCAAACTATCTATTTTAATCTCATAAAATTTACATACCATAAATCTTATTATTTGTGAAAAATAAGTTTCTAATAATCAATAGTTTTGCAATCTCTCTGTATAAAGCCACCACATGCTAGACATGACAAGATATCAAACTTCCTTTTATTAATTCCTCCCATACTCCACGGTTAGCACATTCTTTCCATTTTGTGGACAAAGGCAATTTAGAAAATTAAGAGATCTTACCATTCTTTCCTTTCATTATTTTCTGTTAATCTCTCTTTCCTTTCACTATTTTTTGTTAATATTTCTTTTATTTCCTTTCTCTTTTGCTAACATTCACGTCTCTCTCATAACACCTAAATACCTAATGTGGCATACCAATCCCAATTAAATCTCTCCTTATATTTCCACTTCTTTCGTTATATACTTTCAATTTCCTTCCTGATTTTGATACTATTACAATTACATGGACAGTCATTATAGTATATTAAAATACATTCTTTTATTGAAGCTTCACCCACATTATGACACGATTATCCTTGCCATAACGGGATGATTATTCTTATCATATAAATACTTTCTATTATTAAATTTCACCCACATTATGGGATGAATATTATTCTTATTATATATAATTTCTTCAATTCCATATGCAATTCAATTCGTGATATTCACAAACAACAACATATATATATATATATATATATATATATATATAACTTGCATGAATTATTTTATTAATCTGTCACTCCTTTCTCCACGCTAATCATGACTTTAATTTAAAGATTGACATGTTTTCTTAAACAACCCCATAAAGGCAACTCAAATCTTTTCCATATATTTTTAATTTGCCTTCTTTTAAGCTATTGCTAATATACACCAAAGACATTCATAAAATCCTAAGCATATAAAACCTTCATATGCAATCCAACACCACTTTTTCTCCCCATATACTATTCCACCTAAGCTCATTCTTCCTCTTTGGAGATCAGTAGCCCTTCCAACTGGAAATCCTGCAACTACAAAAGTAAGTTTTACACTTCCTTTTCTTTCCTCCTCTACTTGTCGCATCTCTTTTTCGTGTTTTGATCGAATGTTGTACCAACAACGTCGGTGTGGTGATGCACCACATGTTCTTCTCAACATTCTCATGGACATGGGTTACCTATGAGTGCCATGTGTGGTTCCTCACCTCACCGCCCCTGTTTTCCAGATTATTTCTCTTCTTTCATATTTTTTACGGCATTAAGGGAGACAACAACAACTGTTGTGATCATGGCCAACAAATGCATGATAGTGTGTTATCTACTACCATCACACACCACCAACATGCATATATCACATGAAATATATATATATATATATATATATGTGGCACTTCTCTGCTATACAAATTATATATATATATTATAGCAGTATATATATACATACATCTTATTGTTACCGAATGGATATATGTACAGATTATTATAATATATATATTATAGTAGTTATATACGTATGTATATACATATTTCTTACTTATATGAGTAATATTATATTTGGGTAGGTACGCGTGACTAATTCAAATGTAATACATATGTATAGGTTGAGGACGTACGTTACGCACCAAGAATTTTGACAACAACGAACTGCTTGCGTAACAGGTGGGGAAGATTCTATGCCTTCATAATATTTCATTTTGATATATAGATAGGAACATTAAATTAATTAGATTTATAGCACTATTAGATTGCTGGTGAATATGTATGATACATGATTGTATGTATACCGTGATGTGATTGTTAGTATGATGATATGTATGTGTGCATGATTTTTGTTCTGATCAGATGTTAATTGGATGCATGCAATTCATGTGGTAACTAAAATTCATATATAAATTATAATGCTTGATAATGAGACATCTGACTTGAGAATATTGGCATAATTATTATAATAAAGTTCATATATGAATACTATTATATGTTGCATTGTGACATGATACTATGTGTAGTGGAGTTTAAACATATCTTGTGAGTACAATTCATATCATAATTATGTTGTATATATGGTGTGACTTTATTAAAGAACACGATTAAGATAAAAATCATACGTATGGGGCAGTTATTCTAAGGAATATCGCCAATGAGTATTATGGGGCAGTTATTCTATAGAATATCGCCAATGTTTATTGTGGGACAGTTATTCATGATGAATATTGCCAACGAGTTTATGATTTTGGGTAGTGCCGCCTAGGGTTTGATTTCCTAAAGGTACGTGATTTGGAACGTGATGGAATTCTCAACTCAAACAATCAAATGTTGCAATGATTAATGTGTGAAACTTGTTTGTAATGTTCTTGTGTATATATCATAATAAAATGTTGTGAATGGTTTAGATGACCCACTGAGCTTTCAAGCTCACCCCTATTTTTCATATGCAGGTACATGAAAAGAATAGAGTCGCAAGTTCGTGACGTGTCTCACAGTAAAAGGGGTGGGTTAGTGGCTTGAGTACCGTTATTGTAGTAGGACTGAGTAATTATTTAATTGATTATATCAATTAAATGAATAGTATTAGAAATCAATGCTTTTGGAACATTATAGTGGTCGTTGAAAATTTCATGGGTTATTTTATATTTTTATGCCTTGGACTCGAACTTGTTAATTCTACTTGATGAATATATTTAAAATGTTGTGTCCATAATGGATGGACAAGGGCAAGTACCCTCATGACTCAATATGCAATTTGTGTAATGAGAATCTATAGTCTGTGGCATAAAAATTGAAAGAGTATTTTTCTATCTTTACTTGTAACCTTATTTGGAATATAAATGATATTATTAAATTTATTTTACCTGTGTAAAGATTTTGGGGTTAAGGTAGATGGATACAATTCACGCCTCGATTTTCTTTTTGCTATTTTCTTGATAAGAGTAAATATTTATTCTTATTATTTTAAATTTAAGTTTTGAAAATCGGAGTGTGATAGATGGGTTCTTTCATTAGTACTTTTTTCTGATAGAAATTGAACAAGTGCCTTGGTTTAGTGCAATGTAAACCACTTTAATAATATATGTGCATTTATATCATTATATGGGTGAAGAAGAGTGAGACAAGGTGGAAGAATGTATGTAATACCTTGTATTTCACAAAAAAAAAATTTCATTTGGGTAGATGTGCCCGGAAGTCCGGGCACCTGCCAGGAAGTCCGGGCAGCCCGCCCGGACGTCCAGGTGCCAAAACCTCTATATAAACCAACCCCCCCTCTTCATTTTTCACACCAAATTCACTCTAAATTGTAATTTTTCCTCCTCTTTTCACTCATTCTAAGTTTTTAGTCTTTTGAGACTCTCTGCTCGACACTCTCAGTGCGGTACGACGAAGTTCTGTTTGGAGGAAAGTGCCAGATCTGAAAAAGAAGAAGTTCTTATCTGAAGGTGGGGAACGAAACATAGGTTTGCGTGTTTTATAACTTTTATTAAAGTTTACATTCAGTTATTATTATATCTACTATTCATATACACTACATTATGTCATATAATGTTTATACTGTCGCACTTATGCCTGTACACTTGGAATTCACGTATTATACTGTTATAATGCTGGATTTGTGGTCAATCTGACTCAACTAGACTCAGTCTTTTCCTCAGTAACTTTAAATAGTGAACGGGAGGGAGCGGGCTGCTCTACGCGATTGATATTTATGCAGACCTTCTGTCTCACCTCTCAATTGGGGACTGATCTAGTTGGTCTTATTGAAAGCTATCAGCTTATACAAGTAATACTGAATGTCTTAACCTTGCACGTCGTGATACCAACTCTGATAAGGATCACCAGACGTTGCCAAAATCAGTCTAAATGTCAAGAAAAGACTAGACCAGTAGACTAGACCAGTTCATGCATTGGCATCATACATATCACCACCTAGGGACGTATATGGTTTATGACTCATAGAATAGTTAAGAGCATTGCTCGCTATTCATTATATTTCTCTGGAGAGGGACGTACATGAGAACCCGGCTACGCCTGGGGAGGGACATCAGTACGTGAATCCAGAGCATCGTTCTTGAGGAGGGACGTACAATAGAACCTGGCTACGCCAGGGGAGAACGTCTGGACGGACATTTGTACGTGAACTAAGGCGATGTACGTTCATCAAACCAATACAAGACGGTGTCATGCATACATACATATTGATTGATTATGATGCTTACATGTGTATTGAATATATTTGATATTGAAGTATGCTTTGTTAATTGTTATACTCACGAACTATTTACCCACTGAGCGCGTTAAGCTCACTCCATTATTATCAAATCTTTCACAGGAAATTAGGGTGGACTGGGTGCAGGTTATGGGGCCCATATTTTGTACCCTTTGTATTATTCATTGGGGATTTTGGGGAGTATGTTCCCTTGACCGTTTCAAGTACAAATTATATTCTGAATTAAATGAAATCGGATTTGTACTGTTTATTATATTTTCCGCTGCGCACTCTGTTGTTACCATTGTTATTATTCCAAATGCGCTCCCCGTCCGCGAGTGTACCGCCGGTTTAGGCGCGTCCGGGCGGTGTGTGACATTTAATGTTATCAGAGCGTACAGTCCACGACCCGCCCAAGTCCACCAAATTAGGGGAAAAAAAATTTCATTAGATATATATATCTTTAGAACTATATATATATTAATTATATATAGTTAAGATTTGTGTTAAATATATATCTAAGAAAACTATATAGTTCTATATAGTTTAGATATATATATATAGTTATGATTAATGAAAACTATATATATTGTTATGATTAAATATATATATCTATATATCTATGCATATAGGAGATATATATATACCATGTTGATAATGAAAGATTTTGAATGAAAATTTTTTTTTATCAGATATATATATCTCTAGAACTATATATATATATATATGTCAATTATATATAGTTGAGATTTATATTAAATATATATCAAGAAAACTATATGATTTTTATATAGTTTGATTTATATATATATATATATATATATTGGTGATGAAATATATATATATACATTGTTATTATTGATGAAAAATTTTATTAGATATATATATCTCTAGAACTATATATATATGTCAATTATATATAGTGAGATTTATATTAAATATATATCTAGAAAACTATATGATTTTTATATAGTTTGATTTAAATATACATATAGTCACGACTTATTAAAAACTATATGTATGGTTATGATTAAATATATATATATCTATATACCTTAGTATATATGAGATATATATATATATATATATATATATATATATCATATTATTGAAGAAAAATTTGAATGAAAAATCTTATTAGATATATATATCTTTAGAACTATATATATATATATATATGAATTATATATAGTTAAGATTTGTATTAAATATATATCTAAGAAAATTATATATGATTTTTATATAGTTTAATTTCAAATATATATATAGTTGATTTATGAAAACTATATATAGTTATGATTAAATATATATATCTATACATTCATATATGAATACGATATATATTATATCATACTGCCGATAGAAAAATTTGGATTAAATGATGGCATAAACATAAAGAACATAAAATATTATCCAACTGACAAGGCATAAATCTTAAAAATGTTAGGAATATATTTTGTGTTTTTCACAAATTTATTTTTCTTTCAGCAAAGAATGACCTCAAGTGAAGGAGCAACTTCCAGTAGTAGAGAACCAATTCCCACTAGACTCAAGGAATTGTTCAAGAGGGAGGTTATGACTATGGGGAGCATCGACAATAGAGATCTCCGCCTTCGCCCAATCCTTCACGACAAACTCGCAACTCTGGGTTGGTTGAACATAATGAAAGTTGAGGGTCAGGTCTCTTATAGCTTGGTGAGATTTTTCTACGAAGCCATGAATTGCGTGGGACTTCAAGAAGAAGAGATCAGCCCTGTTTTGGAGACAACAGTAATGGGAATAAAAATTCCTATCAACATCGAGATTATTGCTCGACTTATGGAGATTCCGATTGAGGAGAGAATTATTGATCCACCTGAATCCCAGACAATTACAGAGATCGCGGAGTCTAATGAACAATTATTCAATTTCCTCACCAAAGAGCCATACACTCAATCGACGTACACCAACCTCCCAAACAATTATCTTAAGCCATCTCTTGCCGGCCTTGGAAAGATCGTGTTCGGCAACATCTTGCCAGAAAGGGGGGCTAATGGCACTATATCAAGGACCCAACTTCTCGTGTTATATTGCATAGAGAAGGAAATAAAGGTCTCCCTACCACACATCATCATCCAACAAATGTTGAGGGTGATTCAAAACTCTTTTAAAAATGAATTCCTCGGTTACGGAGTCTTGATCATTAGGATGCTATACGAAGCAAACATCAACACTTTTGATGGGACTTCGAGACAAATCATTGAGCCAGTTACAACATCTTATATCTTCAAGATATATGTCCCAAGGGGAGGGGTAACTGACGAGGAAGTATTCGGCACGACGAAAGGAAATGCCGAGAGAATGAGAGACAAGCATGGACGTTGCCTTCGAAAAAGTCGACGCAAGATTCCCGTCAGAGAAGCACCAAATAATGAGTCAAATCAGAATCCCACGTCAAACCCAGCCCCAAATAATGATCCAACCGATCGTCAATTCACTGAGGAAGATTTAATTACCAACCTAAATCAACCTCAAACTAGACAAAGTACTCAAGCAAATCTACCTGCTTGGAACATGCCAACTCAGGGCAACACGTCGTACCAAAGGCTTCCGACACCTGAGGTACGATGTCAGCCATTCCCGCAAGTTCTTGTAACCCAACAAGAACAGTATTGGGCGGCACCAAATTTTGGAGGGTAAAACATCCCAATGAGCCCACTGTTTCCAAATTTTTCACCTCAAACAGATCCAAATATACAAGGGGTTCCAGTTAGGGGATCCTTGTACAATCAAAACAATTACCTTTCACCTATGAATCACCGTACAACCAATGCTTTCCCCCGATGCCTATGGCCTACCCTCCACCTATGGGACAATCGAGCCATCAACCACCAATGGACCAATCGACTAACCTTTTTGAACGGTTAAATGAAATGGCATCCAATATGGCGGAAATAAGAGAGACTCAAAATAATATATTAACACGTATGCAAAACTCCGATGCTGATGAGGTGCAAAAGTGGCTGGATGAGTCAAAGAAGGCTCTTGATGCAATGGGAGTCGATGAGACTCAAATCCCACTAGCAACCTACCAACTGGTTGGTAGGGCAAACACATGGTGGATAACAGTGAAAGAGGACCCAAGGATCAACACAGCAGATATGACTTGGCAATAGTTCGAGTCAATGTTTATTGATGAGTATTTTCCTGGCGCTGTGAAGAGGCAGAAGCGCCAGGAATTCGCTAAGTTATCCAACACCACACTTGAAGAATCATTGAGATTCAAACTTACCCAAGTGGGGTAAAATTTCTCTAACTCGATTTATTGTGATTTTGATTCATGTGTTAAAGTTATACAATATTGAATCGGTCCCATATATCAATACTTGGTTTGTTTGATTCTTGATCTTAATCATTTATATTTTTAGAATCATCAAGTTTTGATCATCATTGTATATTGATTTTTGTGCTTTAAACTTATCTTTGTTAGAATCAATATCTTGTTACATGTGCATAATCGATTCTCGATTTCATATCATATATATTTGAATCGATTCCATATTTGAGAAAAAACTATTTCAACTCATCGCATCATTTAAATCATTGTGGTTGGAATAGTGGTGTTTACTCATTCAAGATTGTAAGCTTAACATTGTTGAGAGTGTTGTAGAACACTTCTCTATATCTTTTGTAATCATGATATATCGTTGACGTGTTTGTCAACTGGGATTCATACCATGTATTGTATGGCTCATAACCACGCCCGTAAGTTGGTGACAGTGTGGCTTTCTAGACAAGCCCTTGTGTAGACTAGAGTGTGGCTTTCTAACGAAGCCCTTGTGTTGGTTAGTGTAAATCTTTAAGCCAAGCCTTTGTGTTGGCTTTTGTAAACGACTTCTAGTCACGCCCGTAAGTTGACTAGCCAATTGTGTATGAAAAAATCTTGATCGTGGTGATTGGGTAATGGACGTAGGTTCAAGGGGAACCAAACCACTCTAAATCTCTGTGTCCATTTATTTTTTCTGCATTTGTTTATTTCGATTGTTAGCTACTCCACACTTTATTCTATTTTATTTATTTAACCGAAAGGTAACCCGAAAATCTGCCAAGTGCATTTTAGCCCCCTCTTGGACTATAATGCTAGGCTAACAAGTGGTATCAGAGCTAGTTTTTGTGCTCAAGTAGCTATAGTATGGACAACAGCAGATACACCGACAAACCACCGATGTTTTGAAAAGAAAATTTTGGTGAGTTGAAAATTCTCATGAAAACTTTTATGAGATCCCAAGATGTTGATCTTTGGAGAATGGTGGAAAATGGATATACTCTTCCAGCAAGCCAACCGAGCTATGGACAACGTAAGAAAGAGAAGAGTATCGTCTAAATTCCAAAATGGTGTATGCTTTGTTTTGTAGCCTCCCAGACAATGAATTAAAACAAGTTAGTGAATGTGAGACTGCAAAAAAAGCATGGGACTTGCTTCATTTGGTTCACTGTGAGCCACTAGATAATAGAGAATCAAGGCTCAAGGACGCCGAAAGAAGATTTGAAGATTTTGTAATTCCTAAAAATGAACCAATTGAAGAGGCGTGTTCTAGGTTCAGACAAATTCTTGAAGATTTAAAAAGTCTGGGTCAAGACACACCAAATGGAATTAACATCGTTTGCTTTGCTGACAAGCTTCCGAGATTATAAGCAAAAAAACTTACAAGCATAGCATAAGTGTTTAATCAATAGGAGTTCACCTTGGAATAGTTTTGCAACTTACTGACATCCATCGAAGCCAAGGATGAAACAACAGTAAGAACTGAAGTGCTAAAAAGATTGCTTGAAAATTTTAACTTCTTACATGAGGAAATAGTTGATGAGGGATTTGATAGGTTGATGGAATTAGCAAGTGATTTGCAAAGTTATGGAGTAACCTATCCTCATCAGATGTTAGTTAAGTATTTCTTAGAGGGTGGAAATAGAAAGTCAACTTTATTGAAATGTTTGGTGATCCGTTTAACAGTAGCTTTGAAAGAATTTTTTATGTGTTAAATAGACTCAAAACCTCCTCAGAAGAAAGTGAAAGTTCATCTAAGAGAAGAGAAATGCTTACCAACTTACCAAGTGATGATGACAGAGATAGAATGGATGAAAGTGAAACATCATCATTGGTAAATGTTCAGTACGATGAAGAAAAACAAGTTGAGGAAGATCCATCTTCAAGTGCCACATTCAATGATTTAATCATTTACACTTCAACTGATGAAAACGAAGATCCAAACGTACAAATACGCATTCGAAGGTTTCCAAAGGTTCGTAGATGGAAGATGTGGTTTAGGAAACTACTTGGATGCAACAACAACTCGAACAACACAGTTAATGATCAAAATGCAAGTTTTGAGGTTCCTTGAAGTGCATTATGATCGGTCTTCGCTTGCTGGTTACACTTTTATTTTAAATTAAAATATTCCTATTGTGTTATTCCACAAATGGCTTGAACATATCCTCTTAAGCATAAATTAATTGTGTATGAAGAGGTATGTCTGATATCATGTTATTGATGAGTACTATATACTTGCTTGAGTAATGAGTGAGTTGGATGAATTTTCATGTCATACTATGCTTAATTATACTATTTGTATGACTTTGAAAATGTCTAAGGCATGATTAAAATGGTTATCATTTCTTATTGCCAATGTCTTAAAGTTAATCACTTTGAACATACTTTGAATGATCTACATTTTGTTGATTGATTAAGCTATGCAATGTGTACATGTTTATCTTGTGAGCTTGCTAGAATTGATTATCATATGTTCACATGAAGAATATTCATCTATATTAAATGGATCATGTGTTTCAAATTTTTATATGTATTAATCCATTTAATATTGAATTTTTTTATTGATCATTAATGCTAAATTGATATTATGATATTTGCTCAATGTGGTTTGAAGTATGTATGTTAAACATTCTATATTCTATCACTTCCAATGTATTTATGTGAATGTGTAAATGATGATTATTTTATGTTCACTTGAATATAATTTGTGATAATTGTACATGAATTATACTTAATAATCTTGCATGTATTATTTTTGATAATGATGCATGAATTATTAATGTTAATCTTGTATGAATTATTGTTGATGTACTTGTATGCGTTATTTTGATGTGAATGATTTTGATTGTAATGTTTTTATCATTTGATGTGTGCATTATTCACTTAAAAATGGCCAAACGTTTCTTGAATTATCATAAAGTATCAGTTTAATCAAAGTGGAAATCAAGTAAATCAAGAATAACAATGTTTAAGTGCTCTGTGTTCTTAAGGAACTCGTTCCTCCAAAAAGGAACTCCCTCCTTTGCAAGAACACCAAAAAGTGTTCTGCAGAGAACACAGGAGCGCACTTCTCTTCAGAAAAAATGCACCCCTTGAGACTGTTATCAGAACAGTTGAGTAACCCGAGAGCCATTTCAACTCTCTCATTTCCGCCTTTTCTCACTTCTACTCACGCCTGTTTTCTTAAACCCATGTTTTCTGTGTTTTGATCATTCCAAACTCATTCCCATTCATCATAATAATTAAATCCATCAATTTCATTGCCAAAAACAACATCAAATCCACCCATGCTTCACCAAATCTAAAAATTTTAAAAACTTTTCTTCAATTTTCTTTCTCTCATTTCTCTTTCGATTTCTCACGAAAATACGAGTTTTATAGCTTGTTTTCTCGTTCCCACACATACCATGTATTGTACGGCTTATAACCACGCTCGTAAGTTGGTTACAGTGTGGCTTTCTAGCCAAACCCTTGTGTAGGATAGAGTGTGGCATTCTAACCATGCCCTTGTGTTGGTTAGTGTCTGGCTTTCTAACCAAGCCCTTGTGTAGGTTAGTGTGTGTGGCTTTTTAACCAAGCCCTTATGTTGGTTAGTGAAAGGCTTTGAGCCAAGCCTTTGTGTTGACTTTTGTAAACCGCTTCTAGTCACTCTCGTAAGTTGACTAGCCAATAGTGTATTAAAAAATCCTAATTGTAGTGATTGGGTAATGGATGTAGGTTTAAGGGGAACGAAAACACTCTAAATCTCTGAGTCCATTTATCTTTCATGCATTTGTTTATTTCGATTGTTACCTACTGCGCACTTTATTCTGTTTTACTTATTTAACCGAAAAGTAATGCGAAAATCCACCAAGTCCAATTCACCCCCCTCTTGGACCATAATACTAGGCCAACAATAATATTTGATCTTTGGGGTGACTTAGAAGTATTCTATAGTTTCTTGAAACTTCTAAGGGTGTTTCATTATCAATTTCTAAGTTTTAAACTATCTTGGGACCATCATCATCATCGAGATTCATTTGTTTAATTTCATCTCCAAGATTCCTTTTGGCTTCACATTTATCAAAGTTGACATGAACTGATTCTTCTACAGTGTTAGTAGATTTGTTAAACACTCTATATGCTTTACTGTGAGAAAAATATCCTAGAAATTAGATTTAGGTTCGAACTTGTCAAGATTATCCTTGTCATTCAGAATGAAGCACTTACATCCAAATACTCTGAAATAACTTATGTTGGGTGCTCTTCCCTTCCATAATTCATATGGAGTTTCGTTCGTAGTTTTCTTAATCATTGTTCTATTTATTACATGACATGTTGTGTTAATAGATTCTGCCCAAAAATAGTTTGTTGTGTTATACTCACTGAGCATTGCTCTACCCATCTCTTGTATAGTCCTATTCTTTCTTTTAACTACGTCATTTTTCTGTGGTGTCCTAAAGGCTGAGAATTGATGAGTGTAACCTTGATTATTAAAAAATTCTTCAAGATTTTTTTTAACAAATTCTCCTCCTCTATCACTTTTAATGATATTTATTTTATGTCCCTTTTTGTTTTCAACTTTTCTGCAGAATTTAATCAACAATTCACATGCTTCTGATTTATGAGCTAGGAAGAATACCCATGTAAATCTAGTGAAATCATCAACAATCACAAATCCATAAGATTTACCACCTAAGCTTTGTCTTTTGGTCGGTCCAAAAAGATCCATGTGAATCAATTCAAGAGCTCTAGTAGTAGAAAAATATTTCTTGCACTTGAAAGATGATTTGGTATGCTTGCCCAATTGACATGGTTCACAAACCTTGTCCTTTAAGTATATTCTTTTTGGAATACCTTTGGCAAGATCATTTTTTACCAATTTTGATATGTTATCCATACTAACATGTGCTAGTCTTCTGTGCCAGAGCCATGCATCATCACAAGATATAGCACTCAAACATGTAATATTTTGTTTTTCCATATCAACAAGATCAGTGCAATATACATTTTTATGTCTAAATGCCATAAATGCAATTGAACTATCGAAATGCCTAACTATGTGTTGGCCCAAATGTGTCCAAGAGGGTGGGGGGGGGTGATTTGACAATAATAGGTTAATGCCTTTCTTTTAAAATAGTTAATAATATTCAACAGGTTATGATAGTTTACAAAGAAAATGCAATAAGAAATAATATGCAATGGTACACAAAGGATTTATAGTGGTTCGGCCTCGCCTGCATCCACTACCTAACCTCCCAATTTGGACTTTGTTCAAGTGCTACTACTTCATTCTCTTACGGGTGTGAGAAAACCATTATGTTATTAGCAGCACTTGCTCAAACCAAGTGACACATACAGTCACTTAATAATATGAAATACAAGTATAGAGTTTGATTCCTTTACCAAGAATCAATGAAATACTTACAAAGTTTTTCTTGAACCCCAGTTGACACTGATTCAACAGAATACATATTTTGAAGACTAAAATACTAAAGGTTCCAAGCTCTTATTTTCTTCAATGGATTTGAAAAAGATTTGTAATGAGAATCAATAAATGCAAAGAAAAAACATATTAGAGTTTTCACAAAAAGATCATAGTGTTTATTGCGAAAATGGTAGCAGAACTTTCAAAAGTTTTCGCAAAGATAGTTCAAAGATACTTAGTTGAATATTTCTTAGTTGTGTATCTTGGTTGTTATTTCAAAAGCTTGAAGTATAGTATATATAGACAACACTTAATCTCGGTCTTCAAGAAAGTTTTTGGCTCTCAAGTTTTTGGCTGAATATGGATTGATTCAGATAGTGCAACAACACCGGAATCCTCTGGGCTTTCAGGAAAATAGAAAGCTCAGAAAACAACACAAGCTGACACAATTATCAGCTTTTTGACAGAATTGTGTGAGCTTCCCGACGTACAACACATAATTTTGTCGTTTCTGCCTTTGAGGACGCTCCTAGACTGTGAGTGTCTTGATGGACTTGAAGATTTTAAAATCCAGAAAATAATGTGGGCGCTAATCTGCGAGTAGCATTCCGATGTGTGTTAAACACAAAAATCCCAGAAATGCGTGAGCGCACTGACGCACGATCAACGCCCTTACGTATCATTAGGTTGGTTCTATGAGGGCGCTCCTTGATGAGTAGCGTTCTGACATGAATAGAACACATTCCAACCTATACACCATCATCGTCCTGACATTCCATCAACGTCCTAACACGCTGGTTCATTACTAAGTGACTAACCATCACGTGAGCGTCCTGATGAGATGTCAGCGCCCCAATGGAGCACTAAAACTAATTTTGATAGTTTTCGTTCCTTTTAAACCTTGATTAATTTTTAAAGATCGATTAATTTTTGAAACTCGTGCGAATATGCAAATATGCATCATAAGTAGTGTCTACTGCATCAAGTGACATCTAAGATTCTATAATCCTAAATGACTCTAAAAACATAATGATTAAATCTCGAACGATCATGGTCTTCAGTCTGAAAACGGTCTTGATTGCTCTTTCACCATGCATCATCGAACTTGAGCAATCTTCATGCATAATTGGATGTGCAATAAATATGCAATAATATCTTAATGAGAATGTGGTTTGCAATCATCAAAATATCTTTTCTTGTACGGGACATGGGGGTAATTAGATTACCAATCTCCCCCTTTTTAATGGTTTCAAATACATATCTATAGGCCTTGAAGCAAACAAAAAAATGATATGAATGCTTGATCCGACAATGAATAAGAATGATATGAATGACGTGCAATAGACATGAATACCATGCAATACCAATGTTTTCCTCATTTTTATATGATAAGAGTTTTGCACCAATGAGAATGTATATCTCCATATTCTCCCCCTGACTTTATTATTATGGATAATATGATGCTTCAATAAATATTACTTCTCCCCCTTTTGAAAACATAAAAAAAAAAGTGAAATAGCCAAATGGTACTTCTCCCCCTGAATGAGGTAAGCATCAAAATATTATAAATCAGATGCAAAGAACATCCCAAGCTCTCTTCTGATATGAACAAACTGGTCCTTAGGTAAGGCTTTTGTGAAGATATCAACCAATTGTTCTTTTGTGCCAACATGAGTGAATTTAACATCACTATTTTGCACATGACCCCTTAAGAAATAATGTCTGATTTGAATATGTTTAGTTCGGGAGTGCAATACAAGATTCTTTGATATGTTAATAGCACTGGTATTATCACATAGAATTTCAGCGCAATCAACAAAGATTTGGTAATCCTGAAGTTGTTGTTTCATGTATAACACTTGAGAACAACAACTTCCAGCTACAACATTTTCCGCTTCAGTTGTGGATAACACCACTGAGTGTTGCTTCTTGCAAAACAAAGATATTAAAGAATTTTTGAGAAAATGAGAAAATCCTAAGGTACTTTTTCTGTTAGTAAGACTTCCAACATAGTCGAGGTTTACATAACTTTTCAGTTCAAATGACGTACCGTTGGAATACCAAATTCCTAAATCAATTATGCCATTTTTGTATCTAAAGATTCTTTTGACACATTTTAAATGTGATTATTTAGGAACTGATTGAAATCTCGCGCACAGAGAAACACTGAACATGATATCAGGTCTATTTGCTGTGAGATAAAGTAAGCTTCCAATAATGCTTTTGTAAAATTTTGAATCAATTGATTGCCCTTTTTAATCCTTATTTAGTTTAACTGTTGAGGTACAAGGAGTATCTATTGATTTCAATTTAGTCATTTGAAACTTTTTTATCATTTCCTTAGCATAATTTGATTGGCTTATAAATGTGCCATTTGCCATTTGCTTAATTTGCATACCAAGAAAGTATGTAAGTCCTTCCATCATGCTCATTTCAAATTCCTTTCGCATTATTTTTGAGAACTCATCACACAATTCCTTGTCTGGCACACCAAATACGATATCATCCACATATATTTGAACCATAAGCACATTATCATTATGGTGTTTAATAAACAAGGTTGGATCGAGTTTTTCGTTTTGAAGTTTATGATCTAAAAGAAATGAACTCAGTCTGTCATACCAAACTCTAGGAGCCCGTTTTAATCCATATAAGGCTTTGTGGAGTTTGAACACATGTTCCTGGTTATGAGCATCCTCAAAGCCCGAAGGTTGTTCCACATATACATTTTCATTGATGTATCCATTTAGAAATACATTATTTACAACCATTTGGTATAAGGAAAAAATTTTGTAACAAGCGTAGGCAAGTAGTGTCCTTATTTCCTCTAATCTTGCTACAGGGGCAAAGTGTTACATGCAAACCGTACAAGTTATAATATATACCGATGAGATACCAGGTTGTCATCCTCTAAGATTGACACTCACACTAAATACCGCTTCACTAACCCTAACTTTATTTAGATAATCGAATTCAATGTCTCAAGTAATTAAAACTAAAATAAAGAAATAAAACTACCCTAGAAAGTAATCAAAACAACAAAATATCAATAGAGGGACAACTTAGAGAATCGATTTTACCTAACTATCAACTATGTCTTTCCAAATATTTATCATCAATGTATTCACCTAGTTTATAAGCCGAAAATCCTAATGTTTCTAACAACTTGTCTTGAGTACCCTTTAGAGCTTATTTATAGGAATTGATCTCGACCTCTCAATAAAGATCTAATTCCTTCAAACTCACTAAGATTTGTGATTTCCATTAATGACTTCAAAGGGTCTCGATCTCCTCTCGGTCTCACCATAACCTGGGTTATATTTCCCTTGTTCAGATCCAAAATACTCTCTCTCAAGTGCCGCACCCTAGAACTAAGTTCATCCAATCTGTGATCAAGAACTTGAAAGCATTAACAACGAAGAAATATAAATAAACTATCATAAATCCATTAACAATAAGTACAGCCCTAAACCAGAACATAGAATCAAAGTTAGGATTCATCTATCCTCTAAATAGATGATCTAGTTCATAAACATGAAAAACAATGTTATAAACATGAACATGAACAAAGGAAATCAAACTAGAAAAATATAGGATGTTGATGAAGAATCTCCTCCTTTCGAACTTGATCTTCTTCTCCTTTATTCCAAACCCTAGTCGCCCTTGTTCTCATTTTCTTTCCTCTATTATCTGTCTTCTTTAAAATCCCTAAGGAATGATGTATTTATGTGCCCAAGCCAATAGCAACTCGTCCAAGAGATGTCCAAGTTGAATTAGGAAAGTTCGCAACGAAATTAAAAAGTTTCTATTTTGAATCGCACATCCGCTTTCTTCCTCGCCATTTTTATTATAGTTCTCCACTTCAAATCAACTTCAAAATCCATGCGTCTTGTATTATTTCAAGAAAGGAATCTATAGAAACAAACCACGTTCAATTCATATTTAAATTGAGAAAGTTATGACCGAAATACAAAAGTCGCGCAGTTGGGCTTTTGTGCAGTGCCGCGGCGCCTAGAACATATTTTGGCCTTTTTTTCTTTATTTTCTTCACTTTTTGACTTGTTTTCTTTATGTATCTTCATTGCATCTTCATGTATCATGTTTCCATCATCCAAGTTGACTTCAAACACATCTAAAAACCTACAAAACAAATCAAAACAAATGATTAAAACACTTATAAGATGAACTAGACCAAACTAAGATAAACACATCAAATATATGAATAAACTAACCTAAAACTCATCTAAAACATATTCTAAAACACATCTAAATGTCAACTTATCGAATACCCCCAAACTTAGGACTTTGATCGTCCTGAGCAAAGAGAAAACAAAACTCAAATTTAATTGACAAATCAATCATCAATCTACCATCCTATTCTTAAACAAATTAAAATTTGATTCAAAATATACATGCATACCATCGTCGCAGCCTCTAAGATCACATTGAAAGATAATAACTCATCGAAAAGTTTCAAGAGTATTAGAGATATCTAGATTTTCAATCCAACCCTTCACCTAACCTCATCTTCCATTCCCAAACATACCATCACATAGTCAATCTCATAAAACCATTCATGAAATTCATAAATAGTGATCTCAAATAGATATATATATATAGTGAATCCCATAGGAAAATCTTTCATACCACTCTCCACTAATGTAGATCACATGCCATTTAGAATCAATAGGTCTTTCCTAGGTTGTAATATATGGCCAAGGTTCAATGGTAGGGAAAAGTCAGAACAATTTGGGCTCAAAACACCCTAACACTTCAATCATTTGCAAACATCCACAACATTACATTTAGACCCAAAGAAAACCTTCAATAACAACGCATATACCTACTTCAAATATTCAACTTTTTCATTCAATCCCTATTCTTTTGTTTGCATTTTTTTTTTCTTAAAATACTACACCCCCAAACTTATTTCTTTTCATATCACATAGGCATAGCATTCTTCTCTTTATTCTTTTCTTTTTTTAAATATAGCAAACTTTGCAAATTCCCAATATACTTTTCTTCATCACCTTCTTTTCATTCTTTTTCTCATTCCCCCTTTTCAACCTTCCAAAAAGATAGCACTCCAACATAATCAAAGTGTATAAGATGCATAGGTTGAAAAATAAGGAATTTAAACATATCCGGCTCAAGTGAATTAATGCATAGGTAATCAAAGAAAATGTCATAAAGCTCAGAATGGGTGACCAAGGATATAATAAAAAATAACGTTGGCTATATGGCTCAAACTCATCCAAACATGGCCTAAATCATCTCCCTCATGGCATGTTCTCTAGGATTTCGCCTCAAGTGATAATCAAACTTGTTCTAGGATTTCTACAGATCTAATATATATAACTTTACTTGCACATATCCAATCCAAACAAGTCATAATTTCACAAAATCAACCACACTAGACATATAGAGAATTTCAAACAAAACCAAGTTCAAAGTTGAATCAAGCACATAGACTTATAAATTACTCTCTACATTATCCTAGAGTCATGTTCACATACATGTTCTCTTATCAATGGCCATTCAGAAAAATAAAATAAAATTAGAATCAAATCAGAATTTGTAAGATCATAGGATATCTTAACCTAAAACTACCACATCTTTACCATGACAAGTCAAAAAATCAAAACTCTCCCCCCAAACTTAAAACAAGCATTGTCCTCAATGCTTCACAGTAACACCATAGCATAACATGGATGGAAGTAAAATAGATAAGGGCAAGAAAACCCCCTATAACCCAAAATGGTCAAAATCGCATAAGCTCTCCATCCTTTCCATGTACCTCGCAAGAGAACCCCAAAACCTAATCTATGAGCTTGGGAATGAGATAACTAAAGACATGTCATTGGTAAAGGTAGATACTAAACCACTATAGAAACAAAATAAATGAACTAAAAACATATTTAAAAACTGATGGGTTGCCTCCCAACAAGCTCTTAGTTTATAGTCCTCAACCCAACTTTCTCTTCTCATTTGAATCGAGTGTGTTTCCTTATTATGTCGAGCATCCTCCCGTCTTCCCCATTGTTCAGCATTGATTGCCTCACCAGACTTGTGTACTTCTCCCATAAAAATGCTGAAGAATGCTCTTCAAGTAGCAACACAAAATCTGATGCAGCCACACTCCCTTTTAATGGAAGAATGCCATCGATGTACTCCATTGGTGCTTTCCATGCATTTTGGCATTGATAACCAAACACCTCGAAATGGTTTTGAATCTTGTTATCAACCCCCTCAACTTTCTCTTGAAGTACATGGGCAAATGGATCCTCAAAAGTGAATGCATATTCCTTGACATCCAAACACTCCTCCACACTAGTAGGCGCCAACTCATCATATGGCATCATAAGCTCACTTGATTGTGCATCCATGGGCACGTCTTGATCATCACACTCAAGCACATCTTGTTTAATATTCATTTCTTCTTTCTTCAAGGCTTAATAGTGTTCTATCTCTTCTAGAATAGTCAACTGCCTTGGTGGTGGTGGTGGTGGTGTCATGTCTTGATACACTGAATCAACCCCCTGGACATCTTCTTCATCACTCATGAAGGAATCTCCTTGATGTTGAGCATTAAGAGATGAAATGATTTGCCCCACATAACCCTCTATATTTTTCATTGAAGCTTCCATTCTGTCCATGTGACACTCATCCCTCTTAATGCTTTCCTTCGTTTTTTCCACAAAATCATTAATTAGATCTTCCAATGACAGCTTCTTCTCCACTTGATTGTACACATCCACTTGAGGTTGCAGCTCATTCCATTTATTGTTTAACCTAGGCTAACTCTTATCTGACCTTGTTTCCGATAGATAATTAGTAAGTATATCTTCTAAGGATGACTTCTTTTCCACTTGATTATGGATGCCCGGTAGAGGTTGCAAGATATTCCATTGATTTTCATAGGAGTAGTTCTCATGGTTGGAAATACCTGAATGGTATTGACAGGGTAAAAGATCACCCATCCAATTATATGCCCAATTGTTGCCATAATGAACTTGTTCCATACATGAACTCATTCCTGAATAGCGCATGCTTGCAATTCCCATTCTCTCTACAGTAGATTGAGATCTTGCCTTAATAAGCTCGGAAACATGTTGCTGGAGGTTAGATATTGATGCTGACAACTCTTGAATAGGATCAACTGGCCCGAAACTATATTGAAAAGTTGTGTGATTGAAACTGTATGCCATTGCTCTACAAAATAAATAACAAAGAGACAAATCAGAAAAATTCAGAAAAATAAGTCTAAATTAAAATCAAAGTTAGTTACTAACGATATTAGTGAAAATAGAGTGAATCAATCCTCAGCGACGGCGCCAAAAACTTATTACGTGCAAATCACATGTGTACAGTGTCAAGTTATAATATATACTGATGAGACGTCGGGTTGTCGTCCACTAGGATTGACGCTCCCACTAAATACCGCTTCACTGACCCTAACTTTATTTACATAATCGAATTCAATGTCTCAAGTAATTAAAACTAAAATAAAGAAATAAAACTACCCTAGAAAGTAATCAAAACAACAAAATACCAATAGAGGGACAACTTAGAGAATCGATTTCACCTAACTATCAACTATGTCTTTCCAAATATTTATCATCAATGTATTCACCTAGTTTATAAGCCGAAAATCCTAATGTTTCTAAAACCCTCTCTCTCTCTCGAGTCCCGTGTTAGAGCTTATTTATAGGAATTGATCTCGACCTCTTAGTAAAGATCTAATTCCTACAAACTCACTAAGATCAGTGATTTCCATTAATGACTTCAAAGAGTCTAGATCTCCTCTCGGTCTCACAATAACCCGGGTCATATTTCCCTTGTTCTGATCCAAAATACCCTCTCTCGAGTGCCCCACCCTAGAACTAAGTTCATCCAATCTATGATCAAGAGCTTGAAAGCATTCACAACAGAGAAATATAAATTAACTATCTTAAATCCATTAACAATAAGTAAAGCCCTTAACCAGAACATAGAATCAAAGTTAGGATTCATATATCCTCTAAATAGATGATCTAGTTCATAAACATGAAAAAAAATGTTATAAACATGAACATGAACAAAGGAAATCAAACTAGAAAAATATAGGATGTTGATGAAGAATCTCCTCCTCTCGAACTTGATCTTCTTCTCCTTTTTTCCAAACCCTAGCCGTCCTTGTTCTCCTCTTCTTTCCTCTATTATCTATCTTCTTTAAAATCCCTAAGGAATGATGTATTTATGTGCCCAAGCCAATAGCAACCCGTCCAAGAGAAGTCCAAGTTGAATTAGGAAGTTCGCAACGAAATTAAAAAGTTTCTATTTTGAATCGCACATCCGCTTTCTTCCTCGCCATTTTTCTTATTGTTCTCCACTTCAAATCAACTTCAAAACCCATGCGTCTTGTAGTAGTTCAGGTAAGGAATCCATAGAAACAAATCATGTTCAATTCGGAGTTAAATTGAGAAAGTTATTGCTGAAATACAAAAGTCGCGCAGTTGGATTTTTGTGCAGTGCCACAAGTCCTAGAATGTATTTTGGCGTTTTTTTCTTTGTTTTTTCACTTTTTGACTTGTTTTCTTCATGTATCTTCATTCTTCATGTATCATGTTTCCATCATCCTAGTTGACTTCAAACACATCTAAACACCTACAAAACAAATCAAAACAAATGATTAAAACACTTATAAGATCAACTAAACCAAACATCTAAATGTCAACTTATCACAAAGGCTTCTTCGAAGTCTATGCCTTCTTCTTGATTGTACCCTTGTGCAACCAATCTAGCCTTATTTCGGACTATGATTCCTTGTTCATTATTTTTGTTTCTGAAAACCCACTTGGTTCTTATGATTGATTGATGAGATGGTTTGGAAATTAATTCCCATACTTTATTTCTTACAAAGTGTCCTAGTTTTTCTTGCATAGCAAGATTCCAGTTTTCATCTTTCAATGCATCTTCCACTTTTGTTGGTTCAATTTGAGATACAAAAGCAACAAACTCTTGATCTCTATGAATTGAAGCTTTTTGGGGCTATCTTGAAGTAATCTAGAGGTCTTTGATACTTCTAAAGATTTTTCATTATCAGTCTATGTTTTGAGTTTTCTTGGAAGCATCATCATCTTCAAGGTTCATTTGCCTAATCCCTTCCTCAAGACGTTTCTTATTTTTAGCTTCATCAAAGTTTACATGAATTGATTCTTCTTCAGTTCTAGTAGTTTTTTTATAAACTTTGTATGTTCTACTGTGAGAAGAATGTCTTAAGAATATTCTAATATCTAACTTAGGTTCAAACTTGTCTAAATTATCTTTATCATTAAGGATAAAACACTTACATCCAAATACTCAAAAGTAGTTGATGTTGGGTGCTTTACTTTTCCATAATTCATATGGACTTTTGTTTAAATCTTTTCTAATCAGTATTATGTTCATTACATAACATGCAATGTTAATGGCTTCTGCCCAAAAATAGTGTGCAGTGTTATATTCACTAAACATTGTCCTACACATTTCTTGTAAAGTTCTATTTTTCCTTTCAACTACACCAGTTTGTTAAGGTGTTCTAGGGGCCGATAGATGGTAAGTGTAGTGTCGACCTCTTCTTCAAATTTTCTCTGAGCTTCATATTAGACATCACATAAACTAGAGAATTCATTGTCTTCTGTTGCAATCTATTTCTCCTCTTGGAATGCACCTAACAAGTACAAGAAAAAATAATTTACTTAATTTTTTTATATTCATCCTCTATTAAGTAAAACAAAAAGTTAAATTTTCATATAACATGTTCAAATGTACTCCAAGTCCTTTCACATCTAGACGACGTGCATGTCAAGCTCAAAATTCTCACAACCAAATTCTTTAACTTTGAACATTCAATCCCAAAGGATTCTCACCTATCAGTTGATCCACATGCACAATAAATTCAAAAATTATAATCAAAACCTCAACATTAAAAATTTAAATTCATTTTCCTAGTTAAATATCAAATTAAAGTGATTCACTTCACCTGGTGTCTAGTGAAATAAACTGTCTTTTGTTATATCTCTTCCAAAAAAAACTCCTTGCATGTCTAAAAGCATCTATTTACGTTTCAATTTTCAACCTTAATTTCTGATTTGGAACCATTTTATAGAGACAATCATATAATCCCATTTGAACCTCATTATCTAATTGACAATCAACTTTGTATTGGAATTGAGGGTTCAAGAAATAGCCTGTTGCATGCAACAACCAATGGAGTTGAACATTCCAGCAATTGTCAATGATTTTCCAAATGTGATTATACTTGCAATAATTAATATTTAATAAGTCAACAATATAGTTTTTTTTTATTTTATAGATAATTACCATAACCTAATAATGAAAAAAGTTACCTTTCAGTGTTCCCATCAAAATGTTTGGCAATTTCTTCTTTTGCCTGATCCATGGCTTCATATATAAAACCCATTGCTGGATATTTATCTGAATCAACCAAGTGTAGTACTTTGACAAGGGGCAAGGTAAACTTGATACAATAGGAAACATCAGCCCAAAATTTCTTATTCCTCATGACAATATTAACTTTTTTTCCCCTCAGCTGATTTTGCATAACATTTCCACTTTACTGCTATGATGCAAACATAGTAATCAATGCAGTTTTATTGTCACTTAAGCTTTTTAATGTCAAATAGGAAGTAGAAAGTCTTGTCACTGCTGGCCTCACAATTTCCTTGACTTTAGTGAAGTGCCTCATCTATACCAACACCCTTGAATGAAAATAAATATATTTTGTGATCGTCGTGGCCTTTGTAATTGTTTCAGCATGCACATTCAACTTGCCAATATCTTCCAAAATCAAATCCAAACAATGAGCTGCACATGGAGTCCAATAAAGCTTCTTTCTTTTCTCCATTAACTTAGCACTGGCAGCCACAAAATTAACACCATTATCTGTTACAACTTGAACAATATTTTCTTCTCTAACCATTTGCACCACATTATCTAACATCTCAAAAATTTTGTTTGTTGTCCTTGAGATCTCAGATGCATCAACAGATTTTAAAAAATCAGTACCAGATGGACTATTAACCAAAACATTTATAATAGATCAGTTCTTTCTATCTGACCATTCATTTGACATAATAGTGCATCCTTTTCTGATCCACTCAAGCTTATACTCATCCACCAAATGACTTGTACTCAAAACCTCTTGCTTCAACAATGTGTCTCTTATTTGAAGATAACTAGGGGGCTCTACACCCATTCCATGATTAGCAATTAAATCATACATTAGTCTAAAATACACGCTTCTTACAACATTAAATGGTATTGCACTTGCATAAAACCATCTTGTTATTGTTTCTGTAATTTTCTTCCTATCACCTTTCTTAAGAATCATATTTATAGTCTTTTGGCTTCAAGGAGCAGAACGAGAATCAACCTTCACAAATCCATCCACAATATTTACATTGAATTTTGTATCGATTATTGCGTTCAACTTGAATTCCATGCTCCCATGTCGGATCAGTCTTTTGAGAGGAAGATTGATTATGTTGAGTTGATGGGCTTCCTGCTAAACTTGCATTTGAAGACATTTTTTTCACTCTCACAATCCTTCTTCAACCCAAACTTCACAAAAACATTCAAAGAAACACATCCAAGTATTTTAACAATTAAGGTTAACGTTGCAGGAAAAAGAAAAAAAATTGAAAATAGATGAAAAAAAAACGAAAACATACGAAAAAAAATGAAACAGTCGAAGGAAAAAAAAGAGAAAACAGCCAAAAAAAATGAGAAAACAAGCGAAAAAAAATGTTGTTGCATCTGCATGATTTCATTGTTTGGAAATTAAAAACTCAAAAGAAGTTGGAGATCTAACCTTTACTCTACCAATCGGTGCAACCAATGTCGATTTATCTTGTTTCAAAGTGAAGAAATCTCGTCTTAGAAGCTTTAGAAAGAAAGAAAAATCGAGATAGAAACTTGATTTTTTGATGTCGTGATAGATTTCCAAGCTCCAAGCATGCCTCCAAGTCTCCAACGATCGTTTTTAGGTTGGATTGAAGAAGAAATAAGAGAAATCAAGCTAGATTTGATGAAGAAAAAAAAAACCCAAAACCCTATCACGTGAGGAAGAAGATGCAAAGAACTAAAATGGTTTAAAGGGTTTTTTTTTTTTGTTACGCTAATACAAGAGTGCCAAAAAAATCCCCTGAATCGGGCTAAATCGATGAATCGCATGATTCACACGTGAATCGTAGATTCTCCTCAATTCAGCTTGGTTCAAGGGCCGATTATGTGCGATCCAAATCAATGGGGGTGAAGCGAATCATGAATCTGTTAACCTTGGTTGTTAGTATAACCAACTCCATCACCAAACCACACTCTCAGGGAGGTATCAGGCCTGTTCCTGACCCATTAATCCCTCTCACCTCCTAAGGTGAGGCAGTGACAAGAGTTGAGAGTTGAACCTAGAACCTTTGGATTCCAAAGCCACTTTTTCGCCAACTACACCAACTCCATGTTGGCAACTATCTTTTGACTTTATACATAGAAAAACTAAGAAAAGTACTTTATATGCATGGTGCAATGCAATTTCTTGTAAAATTTAATTGATTTAGTAATGGGCATATTTGTTTCATTTTATGTTAATATATAAGTTGTTTTGACTAAGGGGGCTTGTTTGGTAATTCTACTTATCCTCTTCTTCTACTTTAAAATGAATCTCTTCAAAAGAAGTTTAAATTCTAATGGTTATAATCAAATATTTGGCTTTTTTTTTCTTCCAAAGGTTATACCCCTACCTTAAGTAGAGGTAGAAATTGTTAATATATTTACAAAAGAAAAGTGAGATGTTAGAAGTATAGACTAAAAACCGCCTCATGCAACTGAATTTAGCTAGGCTTTTAGTGGTATCTTGTTTTGAATTAGGTCATGCTTGTCTTCTAGTACCCTGGTTTCCTTCTTCCCTTCCATTATCTAAAAATAGAGAAATGTCTCGATATCTCTTTTAGATCCTTGCTTGGGATGGAACCAATCAACCTCAAAACTGGTAGTCTTTGATTGCTTGCATTGCAATGGAGAAATTGAATATGTAGCTTTTACGTAATGAGGAGTAAGAAAATTTTACAACCTAAAGCAATATATTTATTAATCATATTCTTTAAGCAATTTCTTGTCCTCATTTTAGCATTCATTTGTCCTATAGTCTTGCTAATTATCCATATCAATCTTATTTCCACTATACCATCCTTCGGGCGTTATTTCTAGTTACCCCGATACTACTTTTGGAAGTCTTTCCAAAAGCCTGAAGAATCTTTGAAAAAGTTGATGTAGGCTAAAAAATGGGCAAGAAATGTACAAATGTCCCTTGAATTGGGGATGAAAACCATGTTAACGGACAAGGTCACTTTTTTGGCAACAACTCTTTGAAAGTATGGGATGACATATTGACTAATTGCCTTAGCATCTTTTAATAATTTATTGTAATACCTCAAAAAGCTTTAACATTTCCATTTTGGCAAAAACTTGAGAATGTCCCTGACATAGGGAAATGGAGGAACAAATATAAAATTTGATGGACCTTCATTCTAATTGAGTCTATTTTTTCTATGAGTTGATAAGTCATTGGTTCATAGTCCAACTTTCTAGACCTGTTAGTGGCTGCCTTACCAACCTATTATTTTTGTGAAAATACTTCAGTAGCCTTTGAGGCCCTCAACATAGAAAATATTACTTCCATCAAATGATTTACTTGGTATAACTTGCAAAAGAGTAGAAACTTTTTGTTCCTTACAACTTTTTAGCGACTAAAACCTAAAAATAGTTTCTACTCGACATAATATCTTTTGTCCTATTGGACATTGTTGTTTAGAAGCCTATATACATATATAAGTGCTTACAAATATAGTATTCTTTTTTATTTTTCTCAATCTAATGGTCAAACACTTTTTCCAGGTTGTAGACGAACTTGTAGATGAGTTCACAAATTCCAACAATAATCTGGCATCTCCAGGCCAAGTATTGTAATTTCCATATCAGGCCTATTTTGTAATGCCCGTATCTTAGGATAATGTCATCATGACTTGTAGAGTACCCGTATGTACGTATACATATTTGATGCTTGATTTGTGTTATTTCAAGTGTCTTTGCATGCTTTTAAGTTGTTTAATGTGTGCGTAAAGTTACGAAATAATCGGAGACTCGTTCGGTGTCAAAACATGTTGAAAACAATGTTTTAGATCAGTGGAGCTCGCTCCATGGAGGAAGAAATTTCTGTCACCGATTACATCAATGGCTTGATCTCTTAGATCCGTGGTCGAATTGAGCTAAAATTTTGACAGATTATTCTTCTCTGATAGATCTTTATTATGGACGATGAAGATCTTGATCGGAGTTTTCTACTATGTGGTATAAGATTCTAAACACTGCTTCTCAGATTTGCAAATTTTCTTGTGCAGTTTTGATCAAACGGTTAGATCTTGCATTCCCACTGTTCGATTGAGTTGCAATTTTACCAGAAGGTTTTGTTCGTTAGGTTGTTTAAATTAGGCTGACAGGACGACGGGTGTATCATGGGAGGATACACCCAAGGGTTTCGTGCCGATCATGACATCACTGGTTGTGGGTTGTGACAACTTTGGTATCAGAGCTAGTGTTTAGGCTTAAAAACCTTAAAGATAATAAAAGACTTATATGATATTATGTTTGCTTTTATGGGTATGATTATGGGTAGTTATCTTAGGGATAACAACTCTCATGGATTGTGATTCTGATGATCTTTTCCTTATTTGTGAATTTTAGATTTACAAGAGAGGAAATATAGAATCAACCATAGACCCGGATGAGAGATTTAGGCAAATTGAGGCCTTACTTGTTGCTCAGCAGGCTAATCGAACCCAAATACAGCAACAGCAGAGTCAGATTTTAGCACTGCTTGCCCAGGTTCAGGGCAATAGGCAACCACAGCAGGGTGTTCTGGTTGAGGGGGAGCACAGTAGTGTTGGCATGACTGTGGGTGATAGGGCTGGACCAGCTCCAGTTCAGGCTGAGATTCAGACTAAGATCCAGGTTGAGGCTGTGGGGGTTCCAGAGCAGAGGTCTGAGGTAGAGAGGTATGAAAGGGTCATGAAGGCCTTCAGGATCAGAGACCCGACTGATTTTTTTGGAAGCCTTTTTATTGAGACAGTTGAGAGATGTCTCAGGAGGATGGAGACTATCTTAAGTGATATGCATGCTTCTGAGGCCGACAGGGTGAGGTTGGCCAGATTCAAGCTCATCGATAAGGCTGATGATTGGTGGAGGAGACTGGACCGCATGGTTGATGAGATCCAGACTTGGACCAGGTTTAAAGAGTTGTTCTATGAGGAGTTCTACCCGAGGTCTGAGCGAGACTAGAGACGAATTGAGTTCATGCACTTGACCCAGGGCAGTCGGTCAATGAGGGAGTATGACCAAGAGTTTAACCGTTTGGCACTCTTCACTCCAGAGATGGTGTCAACAGATTACCTTCGCATGCAGAAGATACGGGATGGGTTTTGTGACCGTATTCGTTAGGGTTTGGCACTCGCTGGCGTGCAGACTTACGCTCAGGCAATGATTCAGGCCGCTGATTTTGAGACTGTAGAGGCTCATTCTCTCATGAGGACATCGGTCACAGTTCAGGCACCTTCAGCTCCTTCAATTCAGACACAACGGGTAGGGTTAGAGACTCAGTATTTTGGTGATAGGAGGAGTTGACGTAACAATAAGCAGAGGTTTAGTGGCAGTGGGTATGAGGCAGCAGTAGCCTCCGCTCCAGTGACAGTTTCACCACCAACTGCAGGCTAGAGTGTTCAGATTTTGAGCTGACTCCAGCAGCAGAGCTCAACAAGATATAGTGGACAACAGACAGCCGGGACAGAGTCGCAGGTTGTGTCTTCAGCACCTAGGGAATCGAGACCGATAGTCTGTTTCGAGTGTGGGGCTCAGGGACACAAGAGGAATCAATGTCCTCGTAGGGCGTCTTCTACCAAGCTCATTCCTACGCCAATTGCTACCAGGGAGCAGGCCAAAGTTGTTACTCAGGCAGATCTAGAGGCGAACAAATAGTTAATTGAAGGTACAATCAACATTTGTGATTCTATGATGTATGTCTTGATTGATGCTGGCTCTACTCTGTCATTTATTTCTGGTTGTGTGGTAGATAGATTGAGATTATCTCCTGTTAGGACTAGTACTTCGTTGATCTTGAGTACGGCAGCCAGTGAGAGGATTTATCCTAACATGGTATGTGTGGGATGCATTGTTAGATTCGAGGACCATGAGATAACTGTTGACCTTGGAGTCTTAGAGTTCATCGAGTTTGATGTCATTTTGGGTATGGATTGGCTGGCGGCATATCACACTCATATTGATTGCTTCGAGAAAAGGGTTGTCTTTCAAATACCCGGACAACCAGTATTTGTTTTTCAAGGCAGGACTGCATCTAAACCACCTACCTAGGATAGATTAGCCACTGATGTTAAGGTTGCTACGATGGCCAGTTTGAGGCCAGTGGATGATGTGGGACAAGGTGTTTAGCTAGCAGGCATTCCTGTGGTCTGTGAGTATCTAGAGGTTTTTCCTAATGAGTTACCTGGCTTATCGCTTAAGCGAGAGGTAGACTTCATTATTGAGCTGATGCCCGGGACAAAACCCATTTCCATTCCACCGTATCGTACGGCACCAAAAGAGTTGAATGAACTTAAAGCCCAGCTAGATGAGCTGATGGCCAAGGGGTTCATTTCCCCTAGTATGTCACCTTGGGGAGCACCTGTGTTGTTCATCAAGAACAAGGACGGAAGTCTTAGATTGTTCATAGACTACCGTCAGCTAAACAAGTTGACTGTGAAGAACAAATATCATCTTCCACGCATCGATGACTTGTTTGACCAACTGATTGGGGCCAAGCTCTTTTCGAAGATAGACTTGAGGTCTGGGTACCATCAGTTGAGGATTAGGGATGAAGATGTACTGAAAATTGCTTTTCAGACGAGGAATGGACATTACGAGTTCTTGGTGATGCCTTTAGGGTTGACTAATGCACCAGTTATGTTCTTGGATCTGATGTAGAGGGTATTCAAACCTTATCTCGACCAGTTCATTATAGTCTTCATTGATGATATCCTAGTCTACTCTTAAGACTAAGGAGGATCATGAGTGTCATCTCGGAGTTACATTGCAGACATTGTTGGAGTATAAGTTATATGCCAAGTTTAGCAAGTGTGATTTCTAG
Organism: Paratinospora sagittata; assembly: GCA_035771175.1. Lineage (NCBI taxonomy): Eukaryota > Viridiplantae > Streptophyta > Magnoliopsida > Ranunculales > Menispermaceae > Paratinospora > Paratinospora sagittata. Next base: position 23,987,111 of record CM069596.1, on the reverse strand, counting down.
ATGATCGAGGTGAAATTCTTGGGTCATGTGGTTAGTGCAGAAGGTATCTCAGTTGATTCTGCTAAGGTCGAGCCAATCATTGGTTGGCTAAGACCTACCACAATGACAGAGATTCGTAGTTTTCTGGGTTTGGCTGACTATTACAGGAAGTTCGTGAAAGACTTTTCCTCCATAACCGCAACGTTGACTAAGCTAACTGAGAAGAATGTGGCCTTCACATGGACGGATGCCTGTGAGAAAGCTTTCAGTGAGTTGAAACAGAAGTTTACTACAACTCTAGTGTTGATTCTTCCAGAGCCTGAGAAAGAGTTGGTTATTTTTACTAATGTATCACTCTTGGGTCTGGGATGTATGCTGAAACAGGAGGGTAGAGTGGTGGCATATGCATCTATGCAACTTAAGGTGCATGAGGACAATTACCCTGTGCATGATTTGGAGTTGGCAGTTGTAGTGTTTGCACTGAAGCTATGTAGGCATTACCTTTATGGTTAGGTTCACTTTGTATTCTAATCATAAGAGTTTGAAGTATCTCTTTGATCAGAAGGAACTGAATATGTGACAGAGGAGATGGCTTGAGTTGCTTATGGATTATGATTTCTCTTTTGAGTATCATCCTGGTAAAGCCAATGTTGTGGCTGACGCATTGAGCCGGAAGCGAGAAGAGACTCGAGTAGTTTCTTTCTAGATGGCCCAGCAGTGGCATTTACTTGAGAGAGTGAAGATGATGGGTATACGCTCGAACATACCACGTAGTGAGATATGTGCTCGGATGCACGTGCAGCACGTTGTTGCCCATATTCAGAGGGTTAAGGATTTATAGGAACATAGTCCAGATTTCAATATGTACTGTAAATATGCAGATAGTGCTTACTAGGCCGATTGACAAAGAGGGTCAGATGATGTCTTGTGTTTTAGAAGGAGACTATGGATCCCATATGATGTTGAGTTGCGGTCTGAGTTACTTCAGGAGGCACACAGATCTCAGTATACTATTCATCCAGGGGCTACCAAGATGTATCACGACATGAAAATGTCTGTGTGGTGGCATGGATGAAGAAGAGTATAGCTGAGTATGAGTAGAGATGTGAGGTGTGCCAGCACGTTAAGGCTGAACACTGGAAGCCTGGAGGTCTGATGCAACCATTACCCATACCTGATTGGAAATGGGAGCACATTACGATGGATTTTCATCATGGGATTGCAGAAGTCTTAGGGCAGATGTGATGTTATTTGGGTTGTGGTCCATAGATTGACCAAGAGTGCACATTTCCTTCCTATGAGCACCAGGGACTCTGTGGATAGACTGACTAGATTATATGTGAGAGAGATCGTAAGACTTCATGGAGTGCCCTTGTCTATCGTGTTGGATAGAGATCCATGATTCACATCGAGGTTTTAGCAGGCTTTGCTGACTCGATTTGGGACTCATCTCTGACTTAGTACAACATTTTACCCTCAGACGGATGGTCAGACTAAGAGAGTGATTCAGATGCTGGAGAATATGATCAGGTCTTGCATTTTAGAGTTCGGTGGTGGTTGGAGTGAGCATTTGCCCTTATGTGAGTTTGCTTACAATAACAGTTATTAGGCGACCATCGATATGGCATCATATCAGGCTTTGTATGAAAGACCCTGTAGATTACCAGCTTGTTGGTACGAGGTGGGTGATACGAAGCTATGGGGTCTTGATACAGTTGTTGAGCAGACAGAAAAAATCAAGCTGATTCGGCAGAGGCTAATGTCGGCTTAGGACAGGCAAAGAGTTATTATGATAACCGACATCAGCCGTTAGAGTTGGCCAAAGAAGACCTAGTTTTGCTTAAGGTCTTGCCGCGGAAAGGTCAGACGAGGTTCTGCATCAAAGGGAAACTTGCCCCTAGGTTTATTGGATCATTCCGGATTGTTGAGAGGACTGGACGAGTAGCTTACAGGTTGGCTTTACCTTCTCAGCTCGAGGGTGTTCATGATGTATTCCATGTATCGATGCTAAGGAAATATAATGATGATCCGTTGAAGAAGTTTTTTCTTGATCCAACTCATGTGCTTGATGTGAGTCATCTGCAAGTTGGGGAGGACACTACTTATGAGGAGTTGTTGATCCAGATTGTGGCTTGTCGGGCTTAGAAACTAAGGAATAAGGAGATCCCGCTTGTGCGAGTCAAATGGTAATTCCACAATAACGAAGAGCAAACCTGGGAGCGTGAGGACCAGATGAGGGAGCAATTCCCCTTTCTTTTTACCTATTGAGGATTGTTCTCTTGATTTCATTTTTTAGGACAAAAATACTCTTAAGTTGGGGAGAATTGTAACGCCCGTACCTTAGGATGATGTCATCATGACCTGTAGAGTACCTGTATACGTGTACGTATACTTATTTGATGTTTGATGTGTGTTAGTTAAAGTGTCTTTGCATGCTTTTAAGTTGTTTAATGTGTGCGTAAAGTTTCAGAATAATCGGAGACTTGTTCGGTGTCGAAACATGTTGAAAACGGTATTTTGGGTCAGTGGAGCTCGCTCCATGGAAGAAGAAATTTCTCTCACCGATTACATCAATGGCTTGTTCTCCTAGACCCATGGTCTGATTAATCTAAAATTTTGACAGATTATTCTTCTCTGATAGATCTTCATTATGGACGGTGAAGATCTTGATCGAAGTTGTCTACTATGAGGTATAAGATCTAAAACACTACTTCTTAGATTTGCGAAGTTGAACTGCAATTTTACCAGAAGGTTGGAAACTGACTCGTAAAAATTTTGAATGGTTAGGATGTTAAATTGGTGAGTCTTTTGCAAGAAATTGATTATCTAAGTGCAAGTAATTGCAACAGGGAAACTATTTTTTTATTTAAGAGTGTTTTTATGTGTGGGCCCAAGCACATGTATTTAAGCAACCAACACTCATTTCTCGTCCATTTTACACCAAATTGAAGGAAAAGAGAGGGAAAAAGAGGGAGAAGGAGAAGAGGGTGCCTTCCAAAGGGGTTTCCACCCAAATCTTGCTCTATGGTATAATTTCTCCATTTTTTTCCATTAGAATACCTTCATTGATGTTTGCAAGCTTTTGAATGGTGTATCTTTTGCTATGGACCACAATTTTGTGTAGAACCAGGTTAGGGTTTGGTTTTCATGTGCTCATATGAGCTTTTAAATGGTGTTAATGGCCTTCCTTGACCTAAACCTACACCCAAGGAGTGTTTTCCACACTTGAATCCCAAATTTGAAGGGGGTGGTGGAAGAACACATGTTGGAGTTAGGTCTTTCATGTTATATATGTGTGATTAGAGGGTGTTGGGAACCCATTAATGGTGAAACCCCCAATTTCTAGCAAGAAATTGGTAGGGTTGTGTGTATTTGACCTAAACCTAGGTTATGGACTTAAGGTTTTCCATTCAAGTTGCATGTTATCTATACTGATTAAATGGGTAAATGTGGATGATTGATGGTTCAATTTACTGATTTTGAATGTTGAAAAACCTTGGTGTAGTGCAAATTTGGCTTAGGCCATGAATTTGGGAAGTTGCCCAAATTTGGGAATTTTTGACCTAGACTAAGTCAATTGATGAAATTGACATGGGGATTAGTCTAATTGACCCTAATTATGATTGAATGCATTGTATTATGATGGTTGGATCATGGTAATCAACCTTATGCATTCTTTTGGGTTGAATGTGGTTTAATTAGATGTAAAATGAGTTGATTGAGCTATATGGGTTAGCTCACTGATGCAACCATTTTAGAATCTTAAATTAGCTATTGAATTGGGGTTATTCATGGTTGAATTTCATGCATTTGGACTGATTTTAATGATGAATGAACCGATGTATATGCAGGGTTTGTGATTTATCCAAGAATCCCAATTAAGCCAATTGGAGGTTGAGGTGCATAGGAGTGTTTTAGTGGCATCCTAGTACTCATATTGATTTGATTTGGATTGGCTAAGTCTAGCCAATCATTTGTGAGTGCTTCTTACATTTGGATTCTATATATGTGGCATTGTATTATATAAAATGTTTTGAATTGATATATATATATATATATATATGTGTGTGTGTGTGTGTGTGTGTGTGTGTGTGTGTGTGTGTTATGCATGTTTTAATAATTCATGAAATGAATTTGAGCATAGTCTGGTTGGGTTAGCAATTGGGTTGGGTCTCCTAGTTGAGATCCCTAGTTGTGAACCTTGCAGAGAATTTTATGGCTTGTGTAGATAGGATCGCCTAGGCACGGTACTTGTCTTGGTGGGAAGATCCTATTAGCTACACAACCCCATGAATCCCATTAGAATACGAGTATTTTTTGGTGGGATCGTGTACTGAGTGTCGTGAACCCATGCCTTTGATCGCCCTTACTCAGGAGGTGTTTAGGATTGCATTGGCATGTTTGGAAAAAATGATATGCATTGTCTTGGGTATTGACATGATGCATTATATTTGACTTGTATGTAATCTTGTATATCACCATGTTATTTAAATTATTTTGATGATCTTGCCATGTTTTGTCTAGATGCATGTATATTGCCACTTGTTGTAGCTCACTCCTCATTGTTATCATTTCAGGTTCTTATAAGAAAGGGAAGGGGAAAGCTTGACTGCAGAGCATTTTTCGTATTTTTGGTGATGTAGGTGTCTTTGTACATTTTTGTATTTTGGTAAATATGTACTTAATAACACCTACTGTATTTATACTTAACACATAGATGGGATATACTTATGGTTAGGTATGGTTTTGTATATTTGATTATTGTGGACTTATGGAATTTTATGGTTGTCAATTTGAGAATGTAATTGTCTTAATGATTTGATTATGTCCATTTATATTGATGCTTATATGGGAATTATGTGTTCATTAGGTTGTTTAAATTAGGCTGACTGGACGCTAGGTGTATGGAGAGAGGATATACCCGGGGGTTTCGTGCCTGTCATGACGTCACTGGTTATGGGTCGTGACATATTTAGAGGTATTGACTCCATATACATGGTTGCAAGCTATTTCTAGCCATACGATAATAAATGCATTAGTCCAACTCATATCAACCATTGGATCACTCACCGCGCCTAACTAACTCATAAACTAATATACCAGTTCATAGTTGAACTTAACAATAACCTACTCTAACGACCGACTAGATGTTGTGAAGAAACAACATTCAGTTTGGAAATTAAGGTATGAAACCGAGCCGTGGGGAGTGCCTTGATGAAGACATCTGCTATCTGATCAACTGTAGAAATATACCGTATATCCAACTGGCGTACTTGAACCATATCTCTCATGAAATGCACATCGACTTCAACGTGCTTAGTCCTGGAATGGAACACAGGATTTTGAGCTAAGGCTTTAGCTCCAGTATTATCACACCAAAGTATAGGAGGCACAGGAAGAAAAAAACCAAGTTCATTAAGCAAAGACTTGAGCTAGACAATATCATATGCTACATGAGCTAAGGACCTACATTCTTCCTCTGTGTTACTCCTAGCTACCACTGATTGCTTTTTAGAGCTCCAATTGATAAGATTTTTTTCCAAGTAAACACAATAACCACTAGTGGATTTGCAATCATCAAGGGAACTTGCCCAATCCGCATCACAAAATGCCCCCAAACGAAGATAAGAATCAACACTAAAGAACAAACCATGATCCATTGTACCTTTCAAGTAACGCAATATTTGTTTGCAAGCAGCCCAATGTGTTGAAGTAGGAGAAGACATGTATTGACTTAATTTGTTGACAATAAAGTTAAGATCTGACCTGGTATTAGTTAAATACTAAAGGGCCCCAATAACACTCCTATATAGAAGAGTGGGATCTTCAAAAGGAATACCATCAGTAGCTGAGAATTTAGTGTTAGCAATAACTGGATTTAGAGATGGTTTGCACAGTAACATATTAGTGCGAGCTATTAAATCACTAAGTTAGATGAAGACCAGCAGAGGTACAATGCGTTTCAAAACAGAGGAAATAACTGACAGAGACAAGATCTTTTAGAGCAAATGAATAATGCAACTAATGAACAACCTGAAGAACTGCTACCTGTGATGAGGATGTCATCAACATAAACCAAGAGTAGAATGTAAGAGTTCTCTGACCTTTTGATAAAAAGAGAGACATCAGATTGAGAATTCTTGAAACCCTAGCCAATGAGATCAGTTTTCAATTTGTGAAACCAAGCCCGCATAGCTTGTTTTAGTTCATAAAGAGTTTTGTTTAAACAATAAAAAAAAGGATGGATTCATTGAATCTATAAAACCTTCAGGTTAATGGATGTAAACAAGTTCATCTAAGTCACCATTTAAGAATGTATTGCTGATGTTTATTTGGTGAATATTCCAACCATTGGACATTGCTAGAGAGAAAATAACCCTTATAGCTGAGGCCTTTACCACATAACTTTAGGTTTCAAAATAATCCATACTAGGCGTTTGGTGGAATCCTTTAGCCACCAAACGAGCTTTATGCTTCAAAATAGATCCATTAGGATTGTACTTAGTGTGGAAAACCCATTTATAGCCAACTACATTCAGATCATCAGTATAAGGGAATAAAGTCCAAGTCTTGTTATTCAACGAGATCGTATATTCAACAAACATTGTTGCACTCCAATGTGGAGATTTCAATGCCTCCTTAACAGATGAAGGTTCCAAAGAAGATCCATTATGTACTGATGCAAAGACTTTAGGTTTCAAAATTCCACTTTGGATCTAGTCTGCCTAGGATGACTTGGAGCCAAGGATGTTTTTACAATAGGATGGTGTGATGACCGTTGCTGAGAAACAGGAGACATCAATGAAAGTGAATTGACAGAAGCTGGTGTGGATGAATTAACAGGAGCTAGTGTAAGGGAATTAATAAGGGCTGATGTAGGTCAATTAGAATTCCAAGGAGATGCTGGTGTATTGGAAAGAAAAGATTGAATGGGTGATGTTTGAAGAGAAGGAGAAATGGATGTAACAAAGACAAGGGAAGGCTAATAGATCCAGTTGACTGGTTTGAGGATTTAGAAAGAAAGGGAGCATGATATGGATACTCAAGTTCATTGAACACTACATGATGGGATACATAGACTTTCCCAATCGGGTGAAGACACAAGTAGCCCCTATGCTGAGGACTATATCCAATGAAGACACACTTGGTGGTATGAAAATTGAATTTGTGAGAAGAACAATAATGTATGTAAGGGTAATAGTTGCATCAGAAGGTTTTTAAGAAGGTATAGTTTGGTGATTTGGAATAAAGTTTTTCATAGGAAGAAGCTATGTTTAGAAGAGGGGTAGGGTAGCCTATTAATAAGCAACACAGTAGTTTCAAAAGCCTCAACCCAAAAATGAAGGGGCATATTGGCATGGGCTAATAAGGTGAGACCAGTTTCTACAACATGGCGATGCTTCCTCTCTAATATTCCATTTTATTGGTGTGTATATGGGCAAGAAAATTGAATCTTAATACCATGATTAGAGATATATGGGAGGAAGGACTGATATTCACCTCCCATAACAGTTTGAAGTGCTTTGATGGAGCAATTAAATTCTAGTTCAATAACTGTTTTAAACTTGATGAAAACATGTAAAGCATCAGATTTAAGTTTGAGTGAAAATATCCAAGAAAATCAGGTATATGAATCAACAAAAAGAATGTAATATATGTAACCTGATGTGGACAAAATTTGAGAGGGACCCCATAGATCAGTGTGGACAACTTCAAGAGGAGAAGATGTAGATATGTCATGTTGTTTTGAAGCTTATATAACTTGCCATATTGACATGATTCACAAACATTGAAATCAGACATGTTGTAACAAGAAAAAACTTTATTCAAAACATGCTTTAAAGTTGTAATAGATGGATGGCCCAATTTTGCATGCCGAATATTAACATCTAACTTGGATACAGATGCAACATTATTAGTAGAGGAGTGCAAAATAGGAACAAAACAAGAATTAGTATTTGACGAAGAAGAACAAATAGGTTGAGTAAACTTGGGAGTGCTTGAAGCTGGTTTAGTGGAGAGGTTAAGGGAATTGAGACCATCCTTGAGAGTTTCATGCAGCAGCACATTCCTCGAAATCTTGTCCTTGAAAACACAAGATTGGTCAAAAAATTCAACAATTAGATTGTTGTCACTTATTAATTTGGAAATGCTGAGCAGATTCTTTTTGATGTGAGGAACATGTAACATATGATTCAACAATATTTTCTTATCAGAAGCATTACCAGGCTTGATAAAAAAATGACCAATGTGAGATATGGTGAGTAAGTTACCATTTCCAACGGCCAGTTTCTCTTTTCCTGTGTACTCATTGTTGATGGAGAGATTGTTTAAATCTGTTGTAATATGATTGGTTGGGCCGCTATCAACATACCACGCAGGATCATTGACTAATTATGGAGTTGTAAGAAATGTAGCATTTTGCACCAAATGAGCTTGACTTGCTTGAGCAATAGATTGTAGGTTCTGCAATCCTTGAAGATAGTTTTCATTCTGTCGATTTCATGGAGGTCTATGTTCTAATTGCCATACCAGTTCTGATTGAATCTTTTGTAACATTGATGTGCACTATGACTAGCCTTTTGACATAGTTGCCAGTAGATCCTCTGGCTTCCATTTCATCTCCTATTTCGACCTCAGCCTCTTCCCCTGTCTCTATTATTCGAGCCATTGTTCTTCATATTTTGATGTCCATCAGACTGAGAAGCAAAATTTGCAGAGCCTGCTATAACATTCACCTGAGAAACAATATTTTGTTGACTTATACGTTGTTCATAAAACATAAAAGTATACTGCACATCCTGGAAGGTCATAGTCTTTGCATTATGTGACACCAACTGTAACACCCCAAAAATTCTACCGCCTAGCTTGTACCTTAGTCTGTATGTGCCCAACTTTATGTGCTTGTACTTGTTGAGATAATGTTGCGTTTATTGCTTATTTGATGTCATGTGTGTTGTTTGATGCATGCATACTATGTGTGTTATATATGATACTGTGAATTTTATGTTATTTTTGAACAACCTGAGAAAATGACCTATAGTCATACACGTGAAAATAGTTCATTTTGGATGAACCCAGAAATTGGCCTATCGCCATTCACGTGAAAATAGTTATATTCGGTGTTCCGAATTATTTTAGGGGAAAAATGGTTGGTGATTTGTTTGTGCATGCTGCTTATAGAGAATTATTATTATAAGCATAGATTCTTCCAACATTAGCCTTGGACCCACATATATGGTCCAATACATGATTTTAATTTAATATGGTGGGTAGTGAATATGAAATAATTAATGGGTGTGTGAATTCTATTTGAAATTGGTTGGGTTGAGATGTGGAGTTGGATAAGGAAATTTCACATGAGGGCATGGGCCCACAAGAACACAACATATCTTAATTAAATCCCAACCTACCCATTCTCTCACTTCACTCACGATTTTGGGAGAAAAAAACATAGAAAAGGAAAAGAAGAAGAGGGTTTGGGCAATTTTGATGCTCCAAATTGCTTCAAGGTGAGTTCTTTTTCAAATTTTCTTCCATGAAAATGTTTCTAGTGTTGATTCCAAGCTTTCCCATAGAATAAATGTTTTTATGAATTTCGGATTTGGGAGAACCCAACCTAGGTTTTTGACTTCTAGAACTTGAAAAAGTTAATAATGGTGACTTTGGACATGTGAAGCCCCGAAAATTATTTCATCTAGCCCATTACCCAATTATATTTTGCCCAAACTCTATGTGTTTGCCTTGATATGTTTAGTCTTTGTTTAATGTTTGTTTAATGTTGTATATTTGATGCTTGATAATGTATATAAATATGTGCATTATAAATTGTATATGGGTCATGTTAGATTAAAGTATAATGCATGTTTTATTATTTATGCATGGGCCCATTAAACCATGAATTGATATGGGTTAGGATTGATTGAATAAAAGGATAAATGAGAATGAAAATTTGGTGTATTAAATGGATTGGACATTTAAAATACATGGAAGCATGAGATTGGTTAAAGTACATGTGGTTGGTATGGGTAGTATGAGACCAACACATGTGAAGTTGGTGCATGAGAATGGACAAGTGTCCCATGCCTCATTTCTTTTCTCCAACACATGTCAAGTTGGTGCATGAGAATGGACAAGTGTCCCATGCCCCATTTCTCTTCTCCAACATATGTCAAGTTGGTGCATGAGACCAACACTTGTCAAGTTGGTGCATGAGAATGGACAAGTGTCCCATGCCCCATTTCTCTTCTCCAATACATGTCAAGTTGGTGCATGAAAATGGACAAGTATCCCATGCCCCATTTCTCCTCTCCAACACATGTCAAGGTTGGTGCATGAGAGTGGACAAGTGTCCTATGCCCTACTTCTCTTCCCCAAAGAAGTCCTAAAGGGTGAGATGAGTGGAGAGAAAGGAAAAAAGAAGAGAAAGGAAAGAAGAAAAGAAAGAAAGAGGGAGTTGCTTTGAGGAAAATCTCAACAACGTTTTCATCAAAAAGCTGGATCTTGGTACTATATGGTCAGATTGAGCTCAACAATTTTCAGCAAGTTCGTATCTTATGGGTATTCATTCTGGTCGGTGGAGATCTTGATTGGAGTGTTCGTCTAAGAGATATAACCTCTCAAACAAAGCTGGTCGGAAAGTCTGGATTTCTCGCGCAGTTTAGATCAAACTAATAGATCTCCTAAATCTACCGTTGGATGGCTATGATATTTGGGAATATGGTTTACTACTAATCTTTCTGCATTATGAACGATTGAGATGTTTATGGGTTAAGTATGATGTGTGATACAGTCATCTGAGGTCGAGTATTTGCAGCAGGAAAGGAAAGATTATCTGATTAGAGACTTGTCCATCAAAGAAGCTTATCTTTTTGGTCCACCGTTGGATTGAGCGAACTTTTGGACAGAAGGTTTATTTCTTAATATAATTCAATCTGTATGGTTGATTTTGTGATTAAATATTTCTGTTGGTAGATTGATACATCTGAACAAAATATTAAATGAAGAATTGGTAGGGTTGCTTGTATTAGACCTAAATTTAGAATATAAACTTAGATCTTTCCAAATAGCTTGCATGTCAACTATGTTGACCTAGTTGCCATTGTTGATGAACCCATGATGCGAAATCAGTGATATACATGGCTGAACATGGTGACCTAGTGTAAATCGGCAATATGGCCTAAGTATGGAAAATTTCATATTTTAGGGCTTTTGATGCTTTTGGCTTAGAAACATTGAATTGATGCAACTAATGTTTAATTAAGCATGATTAGGGTTGATTATGCTACTGATTTGGTGGTTGTGACCATATCATGGGTTATGCCTAATTGTGATCAAATGGCCAAATTTGGGCATGTTTATGCCTAAGGAATTGAAAATCAGTATTTTTGATTAATTGAATGGTTTATGAATGAGAACTATGCATTAGAGGCCTAAGTCATGTGATTTGAGTTGAATGATGGGATTAGATGGGATTTAGGCCTATTGTCTATATGTGGGCTGATTTAGGGTTGATGTGTAATGTCTATGTGATTGAGCATAGAAATTGATGTATGGTTGGATATTGATGAATATTTCAGGACCTTGATTGGGTTGATTCGGTTTGGTGGCTGTGTGTGGTTAGATACTCTCGCGAGGCTTGGTTGTGAGTAGACTTCATTTATGATTATATCTTTTATGTCATCATATCACTTATATATATTGTATGTTGAAAGCATGAATGTGTCCTAATGTTTTGAATGATGCATTGATTTGAGAAAACCTTAGCACTTTGATTGGGCCCATCTATCTGGCTAATAGGGGGACTTAACCTTGTCATAGGAGGGTTTTAAAAAGGAAATATTTGGGGATGAGAACGGCACGGTGAAATAGAAGTGCACTAGTAACCCCAAATCAACATGATTGGGGATGAGAACGGTACGGTGAGATAGACGTGCACTAGTAACCCCAATGCATGTGGAATGTGGATCCAAATTGATAAGCTTTTACTTGCATCGAACTTATTATAAATGCTTAATATCTATATGTTATGAGATTTTAATCATGCTACACATTGACATGCATACCTGATATTTATTGATGAGTATTGATAACATATTTGAATTTTATTCACTGGGCACCGTTGGCTCACCCTCATTTTCCTCTTTCAGGTCCTTCTGTCCCGAATAAGGGCAAAGGAGTAGTCATATCTTGAGGGCCTTGCCGGCGAGAGAATCCAAGGCCTCGATGTGAGTTGAGAGACATTTTGATTGAACTGTGTTTTAAATTATGAAGTATTATATTTTGGATTATGTAATTATAACACTTACCACATTGTAGTATGGGTGAGTTGGGACTTGTTAGATAGACCATGTGGGCATATGACGGTTTTTGTTTTGTACCCATAATTTTGGACTTTATGTGTATGCCAATCTTGATGGACTGTAGGGATTATGGTTTTATTTATGGTTCATTTTTATGGAGTATCTCTTGTCTTGCATGATTAATACAATTGGTAGTTTTGTTTAGTACATTTTTATATTATGTCGTTGTTTGGGATAAGGCTCCACCTCATGGGGGTTGAGGAGTGGTTGGAGATGCCTACGCCAGGCGTCCCGCCCTGGCATTCCGCACGTCATTCCTTGCGGGGTTGGTGGTCCGGGGTGCGGGGTCGCCACAGGACATCCTAGACTTAGAATTATGCATAAAACACGTTTTGGGTACTTTTCTACATGATTTTGGAGAGATATGAAGGTAGGGTTTTAGTGGAAACCTTAGGAGACGTGATGCATGCTTTTGAAATGGGTTTTGAAGAGATTGTTGAACATTTTGATGGCATTTGCCCCAAGTTTTAACGAGAAATTGATGGGGTTATGTATTAGATACCTAAGCTTTGAGATTTTTTGTGTTCTCTAAATTTTATGCATGTGAATTATGTTGTCTAAATTCGTGTATTTAGATGATTTGTCATGCTAATTTGTGATTTCACATGTAACGGTTGGTACGAAAATGCCCTATATCTCATTGTAGAGGCTTTACCTAAATTTGGGGCTTTTTTTCCAATTGTATTGTAATTGATAAATTGAAATGGGAATTAGCAAATTGGACCTAATTTGGGTTGAGTTGTACTCAATTGAGCATGAATTGGGTATTGGATGCACTTTAATTGAATTATACTTGCCTAGGCCTAGATATTACAAAATCATGTAATTGTGCATGATTGGAGTTGAAATTGTAACTATGCATGTAAATTGACGCACGTGTTATGTGACTACATGAATTTACAGTAGATGGATTCCTATGATATGAATTTTATAATGTGGATTGAATTATGATTTATGGGTGTATATTAGATTCATGATGGAATTTAATTTGGGAATTATGTATTTTATATGGGATTGGAAATTATGGAGCTATGTAGTAAGTATTTCTACATAAATTATAATGGCGGTTGATGTATTGGCCTAACTTTGGAATGTTGAGGCTTAGGCTAGGAATTTGGAATTGGGGATGGATGGTTGTGTATGTTAACAAGTAATTTATCATAACGATTGATGCTATGTGAATGGATGTGGAATTACAGGATCTTAATCTTGGATATTGGTTTCTTTTGGATTTGTTTTGTGTGTGTGGTTAGCGAACATCTCGCTTGGCTTGGTTGTGAGTAGAACTCCGTTTATGTTTAATCTCTTATGTCACCATATCAATTATATATATTGTATGTTGGAAAACAAGAATTGTAATTTATAAATGATGCATGGTATGTAAAAAGAAACCTTGTGGTATTGTTCATGTGCAGCCTATGTGGTTTGAGCGGGTTCATGAAGTTGGTCTGGTGGTTAGGGAATGCTCTGCGGGGAACTCCTACACGTAAGACTTAGTCAGGCTTAGCGTGCCAGTAGGAGGCATGACCATGCCCTTTGAAGTTTTATAACTTGGAAAGAGAAAGGAATGTGAGTAGAGATCATTGTGTCCTTGAACACCTGCTAGAGACTCCATTAAAAGTACAGTGTCTTGGATCTTGTGCTATGATGCTAGATCTCATTACTGACACTTGGACTGCGTTTCTTATATAGTAGTGTTGCGGTACTAGAATAATGGAAGTGGAAATGAAAATGGGTAATGATTTCGCTTGCATATATTATATGATGGAATGCTTGATATGCATATATAATATATGATTTAACCATCTCATGACGCATTCATGCATTCATGACTTTTATTGATGTGTATTTGATGTCATAATAAGATTCTATTCATTGGGCACCGTTGGCTCACTCCATTCTTTTTCAGGTCCCTATGTGCAAGACAAAGGCAAAGGGATTATACTTGGCTGTGGGCCTAGCCACGAGGAGTGTTAAGCATGATGTGAGTGCTGGGGAGTCTTTTTATTTGTTTTGTATATGGTTGTACTTATGTAATTTTGTGCTTTTGTAATTATGTACATAGCATGTTACTACTAGATGGTCAGGATGGCATGGCTTTTATGCCATTGTGGATGTTGTTAGACTTTGGACTTTATTTCGATGGATGAACGGTATACCATATGGGTTGTCCATGGACTGTATCTTTAGACTATGATTATATTTGGATTAGGTGGTACCTTGGCTATATTGAGGCTGTTAATTATATGTGTTGCACAGATGTTGATATTAAAATTGTTATAGGTACATACAGGTCATTTGTATGGCAGGGAATTTAATTAAGTGTGCCGATGAGACTTGTAGCATCTCAACCATCATGTGTATGATGTGGGATGGGTTGATGATACCTACGTCGGGTGTCGGGCCTAGGAATTTTGCACGCCATCCTGTGGGGGATGGTGGTCCGGGGTGTGGGATCGCAATAGTTGGTATCAGAGCCTAGGGTTGTCTTAGTTGTTGATTTAGATGACTTGACCTAGGATGATTGAGTTGAGAGTAGGCGATTAAAAAAGCTTGAAGGATATGTTAAAAGCCTTACTATCCCATTTTTTGTGTGTATTATATGATATGGGTAGTTATGAGGCTTTGGGGATGTTTTGGATGCTCTTGTGTATGATGGTTGTTCATGTTTTTGCTTCGTAGTAACATGAGGAGAAACGAGAGAATTAGACAACCACACATGGAGCCATCCGAAGCAGATAGAATCAAGATGTTGGAGGAATTGGTTATTTTTCAGGGCTACTTGATGGCAGCCCAAGCCACACAAATGATAGCTCAGGCAACTCAGATTCAGTAGCTGGTGAGGAGAATAGAGGCTACTACACCGCAGCCACCTCCAATTGCACCTCAGGAAGCATGTGCTAGTTTGGTTGAGGTTGGTACTAGTGGAGATGGGGTTGCAGCAGAGCCCCTTACAACTGCACCACAGCCTAAGCCTACACCTCTTCCTACTAGGGGTGTCAACGATTTGGTTTGGATCGATTTAATGCTCAAACCTAAACCAAACCAAATATAATCGATTTCAATTTGGTTTAGCTTTATCGGTTTATTCCAAATTATCAAACCAATCCGAGCCGAACCAAACATAATCGGTTTGGGTTAATCAATTTGAAGTTTTACATGTACACAAATTAAATAAATTAAAATAATCAATTATATATATAAGGTAATTTTAACTTTTTTGATGCATATTTAAAAACTTGAAAACTATCTTTACTATATAACGATGATTATATAATTTTTTGATGAGAATGTTTATATCATAAAAGAATCATAGACATTAAAAATAAATATTAATAGTTTAAATTTTAGAATCGATTCGGTTCGATTTAGATCGGTTTTCAAAGTCTCAAACTGCAATTCGAACAAACTTATCGGTTTATACTTTTTCCAAACCGAACTTATAAAAAACCAAACCAAACACATCGGTTCGGTTCGGTTTCGCAGTTTGAACCAATCCATTGGCACCCCTAACTCCTACTCCTACTCCTACTTCAGCAGAGAGCCCCCTAGACCACCAGATCAAGATGGTTGAGAAGTTTATGAAGATGAAGCTTGAGAAGGTCTGTGGTAGGGTTGAATTAAAGAGGGCTGAAGATTGGCTGAAGATTGGCTGAAGAGTGTTGAGAAAATTGCAAGGACACTTAGGCTTGATAAGGAGGCTCAAGTGTTATACTTCGCCCATATGCTTGAGGGTGATGCTTGAGGGTGATGCTAGAGATTGGTGGATCACAGTATTGAACACCCATGGCACAGTACAGAGCTGGGATGTGTTCAGACAACTCTTTCTTGAGGCTTACGTTCCAGCTACAGAGAGATAGAAGAAGAAGCTTGAGTTCATGAACCTCAAGCAGGGTTCATCGTCTGTTTGCCAGTATGAAGTTAAATTCAATCAACTTTCTTCCTATGCCCTTGAATTAGTAAATAATACTAAGGATCAAATCATGCAGTTTATGATGGGTTTGAGACCGACCATCAGGCAAGCCTTGTTAGTGACAAAGATGAATGTTTTTAAGACAGTAGCGATGCCGGTCGCACAGTTTGAGTTGCATGAGCAGGTTGAGCGACACGCAGTGTCTGCAGCTCAGACCCCATAGCAGGAGCAGGCAGAGTCTGGTAGGAAGTCCCAGGCTCCATAGAAAAGGAATAGGTGGGGGAAGAAGAAGAAGTTCTAGAGAAGAGCACAGTCTGAGAGTACTCAGAATGAGGCGTCGCTGATTCAGACTCTAATTGCGACCTCACTAGCAGTTGCACCTTCTTTTCTCTTGGCCCCACCGACACAGAGTGCACCCAGGCCGCTATTTCCACCATCTGTTGGCAAAGGTAAAGGCAGGGGTAGAGGAGGCCCCATGGTCGTATCTCAGTCGAGATCCACAGAACCCAGAGCTCCATTTATTTGTTATCAGTGTGGACAGGTGGGGCACAAGAAATATGAGTGCCCAAATCCTCCTATTTCATCTGTTGGAGCAGCGTCTCAAGCCAGTGGCAGAGAAATTGCCAAGCCAGCCACCGAGCTAGACCTGACAACGTCCAGGACCCTGGTGGAAGGTACACTTATTATTTGTGGTACTTCGATGCATGTATTGTTTGATGTTGGGTGATGAATTGAGTTTTATACATAGTATTTTGTAGGAATTTTATAAGGTTTTTAGACATATTTTTCCAATTTCTAGGTGTTTTTGGCATATTTTGCATATGTAGTGTTTTAGGTGCATTTTAGCGTTTTTATGTGTTTTAGAGGTTAATTTTAGTTGTTTTCATGAATACAATAGTTTAGGTCTGTTTAGGAACATAAATATGAATTTTAGGAATTTTTTCTAAAATTATCAGTGGCATTTTCACAATAGTATGTTCATTTTATATCATTGTCCATAGTTTCATTTTAATTGTTAAAACTTTGTTAGTTGGTTGATTTACTTATGGTTGTTTTGTTTTGTATGAAATAAAAGCTTGAAAGTGTGGTGAAATGAGGCCCAAATGATGGTGAAAAGTGACCAAGATCATGTGCGATAAATGTACAAGAAAGTGAGAAAGAATGGAGAAAACAGGGGGAAAAATGAGGCTAAGTACAGAAGTGCATATAGTGCCCTTGTGCCGAATGAAAAAAAGAAAGAAAAGCACACGGCCCCCTCGAGCACTGCAGCGCTACCGCACATTTCTAGGTTGCATGGATGGGTTTTTGGTTTTGCCCAAAAACCCTTGGATTCCATTGGAGAAGGAGGAAAGATGACTAGGTTTCTGGTAAAACGAAGATCGGCTTCGGAAGCGAAGGGGATTGAAGATTTACAATATTTCTAGCATATTTTGAAGATGATTTCAAGGCTTTGTATCTTGTTTTGATTTTCTTCTTCAAAACTATGAACTAAATTCTAATTCTAGAGAATAGATGGATCTTAGTTTGACTTTGATGGGTTAATTGTAATATTTGTTCATTGCTAAAGCAATTTTCTATGGTTTATTCATAATTCTATGTACTTAATGTTTTTGGTTTACTGATCATGAATTGAATGAACATAAATCTAAGGGGCAGCACTCGATAGAGGGTTCTTTTGGCTGGAAAGTGAGATTTATAACATGAGATTACTATAAAATTGAAAGGTTTATAGGATCTTATGAGATCATTGAGAAATCCCTAGAGTTCATGGCGTAATTTGGAATTGGATATTTATGGTCGAGATCCAATCCCAGTTGTAGGTTTCAATTTGGCACTTGAGAGAAGGGATTGATAACCCTTGGATTTGATTTATAAATCTGGAAAATGAATTTAACAATGAATGATCCCAATTAATTTTGATTCGAAAACTCAGTGACGTCGATTCTCTAGATCATTCTCACTATTAAATTTTCTTTACATTTTGTTGCTTACATTCAAACTTTAATTTTCAGCACTTTTATTCTAGTGATATTTTCTTTTGATCGTCTAAATAAAGTTCTAATTTTGTGAATTGGTAATTGAGAGAAACTAATAATTCCCTGTGGATGATACCCAATCTAATTGGATTATTACTACATCGTTGACACTATACACTTGCAGTAGATCACGAACAAGTTTTTGGTGCCATTACCGAGGAATTTGTTTACTTTTCTATCAATATCGATAGTAATAGATTTGAATTTTAATTTTGACTTATTTTTCTGAGTTTTTCTGATTTTTCTCTTTGATTGTGCTTGGCAGGATAAATGGCATATGATACGCTCTCAGAGTGCCAAATTAGTACCATTAAATCCTAAAATAGAGAGGACGCTGAGACAGATTAGAAGAGATAGAAGAGTTGAGCAAGAGGCAATGGAGCCCAACAATGAAAATAATCAAATGCTGTTGCGGGATTACTTCAAACCCGTAATTCAAGATAATTATTCAGGGATCGTGAAGACACCAATAGCAGCCAATAATTTTGAGTTGAAGCCTGCCTTTGTTGGTACACCCAAGAGGGGGGGCTGAATTGGGTGTCATGGCCGTTTTTAATCTTTTCTAATTTCTTATGAGATTCCTTGACTCAATTGTGTTCAATGCATAAATAAATCAAATGAGCATAAAGTAAAATGCGAAAAGTAAAGTACACAAGCATTTATAGTGGTTCGATTGCGCCTACATCCACTACCTAATCTTTCAATTAGGATTTGAAACTTCACTAACTGATCTTCTTATGGGTGAAGATCAAACCGGTACACTTTCTCAACTTACAAGTATGAGAACTACCGTTTATCCTTTTTTCTAGGCTAAGGAAGAACCCACACAACCTTTTCAAGAAAAAGGATGAAAGTAGTCTTGATTCCAACATTGGAATCACAAGCGATATTAAATCACTTTACTTGGTCTGTTTCAAACCATGAAACAATCCAAAAGACTGCAAACATTGAATCTAATGTTTGTTCTAAGTGATTAGAACAATTACAATAAAGCTCATAAATTCAAATATCAAATACAAGATATGAAAATTTAAGCTCAAGGTAAAGAGAGACCTTACAATGATTTATACCTTTCTTGCAACCATATTTGCTCAAGAGAATGTTAGCTCAGTATGAAAACATTTTGAGTACGTAAAGTTTCAAAGAAAACTATTGTGAAAACAGATCGACTTAAACATTTTTTGACAAAAAAATTCGACTAATTTTCGACAAGTGTTTTAGCTCAGAGAATTTTCGGTGGTTAACAAATTGTTAAGTGTCTGTATTTATAGACTTGTAGAGATGAAGCTGTTGTTCATTTGAATTTGATTTTCAAATATGAACGTTTACTCACAACAGTTAGAATATATCACGATAGTGGCAACTGCACAATTCATGAATATTTTGTTTTTCTCTAGATACACGAATAAGGAAAGTTGTAGAAGACGTGGTTGGTGAATTAGAGAATATCTCTTACAAATACAGAAAATTGATTTTGTACGAAAAGTTGTTCAGAGAAGGTGGCGAAAAATATGTACAAGTCAGAATAGTAAAAATATCATTTCTGTCGTTTTGTTCCTTTGAGGGCGCTCATAGAATATCAGCGTCCTACTGAACAATGAAGTGAGGGCGCTACTAAGTAGTAAGCGTCCTAACTTTCTTTAACATTTAAACGACTTAAAGCATGAGGGCGCTACTCAAGAGTAAGCGTCCTGAACTATTAAAAGCAGTTTTAGAACAATGTTTCAGCACACTGACAGACGGTGAGCGTCCTGAAAGTTACTAAAGTTGATTCTAAAGATGAGGGTGCTCCTACACAAGTAGCGTCCAGATAATTCATTCAACTTATAACTTATCAGCGTCCTTAAAGATAAAAATCACTTAAAGATAAAAAGATCTTTCAGCGAGCTGAAACTAAGTCAGCATCCTGACATTCTCAAAGGTTGATAAGAGAGATGTCACTACTAACAAGTAAGCGTCCTTATTAATCAGATCAATTCAACCTTGAGCGTCTTAACATTTTATCAGAGTCCTGACTCATCAAGTCCATGAGAGCATTGCTAAAACATTAGCTTCTTAAAAGACTTTATAAAAGCGGTTTTTGATTTCTCGATTAAAACACAACAAAACATAATGTTTCTTTTAATCAAATCAAATACTTTAGAAATCAACAATTAAACAATCAAACAAGATTTTGATAAAAATCAAAACAATTTTAATTATTTTGAAAAACTTTGTAGAAGTATCATTTTAATCAAAACTAATGCAAATATGACTCAAAATAGTTTACAAACATAGATCAAACATTTTGAATACTTGAAAATCATTTTTAAAGAATACTTAATGCATGAATGAGTTTTATCAAAACTATGCATATGTGAAGTATTAATGCATGAAGTTTAGAAAGATTGAGTAACAGGAAATGCAAGAAGGTTATATCCTAATTCTAGACACATAAAGACTCTCAAGCTTTTTTGTCTTCATTCCTTCAAGTTGTCCAAGCTTTAAGTATGGTTGATCCTTTGCTTTGATCCTTTGCTTGAGAGACTTTTTGGACTTGAAGACTTAGATCTTGTATTGGCTCTTTTCCATCTTCAGGTGCTGAAATATACTAGATAGAAACATTAGCACCATTTGTTATATTGTTTGTAAGCATCAAAACACTTAGAAGAAAAACTAAGTGCAAAACCACTTAGATCAACAACCTTGATCACCATGGTTCAACACCATCAATATGGTGGTTCTCCAGTCGAAGACCCCATGATCCATCTCTAATCATTCTTGCAAAAATGTGATACAGTAAAGTTGAATGGTGTTGGAGAAGAAGTGATTCGTTTGAGGCTTTTCCCATTCTCTCTTCGGGACAAAGTGAAGGCATGGTTGCAAGGGTTGCAACCAGGTAGTGTGAACACATGGGAGGAGCTAGTTCAGAAATTCCTTCAGAAATTCTTCCCACTAACAAAGACAGCTCAGATGAGGACAGACATAGGCCAATTTAAGCAGTTGGAATCAGAATCTCTTTATGAATCTTGGGGGAGATTTAAGGAATTGATGAGAAAATGTCCACAGCATGGATTCCAATTTGGATGCAGTTGCAAATCTTTTACAATGGTATGACAATTCCCACTAGGACATTGGTAGATGTAGCGGTTGGAGGCACCTTGATGGGTAAAATAGTAGATGATGCATTTACTTTGATAGATGAGATGGCCTCCAACACTTATGAGATTCCTAGTGAGAAATCAGATGTGAAGAACGTGGCACACGCAGGTATATTTGAGTTTGATCCCATGACAGCTATTTCAGCACAGTTGTCAAGTTTAGCACATTAGATTTCATCATTTCATGGAGTGATGCAATTTTTAGAGCAGGCAACAACAACAAGTGTGGGTTATTCATCTGGTGAACCCTCCACAACTACAGAACAAGCTAATTACCTGAATAATAGAGGATACAATTATTGAAGAAATGCTCAAGTGCCAAATCAGTATTATCCATGAGAGGGGAATCATGAGAATTTTTTCTATTGAGTGGATACCTTGCAGAATCCAAAGCTAAACAAAATGAAAATTGATTCACGGATTGACAATTTAGAGTCAACAATGAAGTTCACAGCAGCAAAGCTCTTTCCCATGTAACACTCAGGTTAACCCCAAGGAGCAGTGCAAATCTATCACCTTGAGAAGTGGGAAAGAGACTGAAGGAGCCACAGAGAGCATGTAATACCCTAGGTTTGCCAAAAAAAAAGAAGTTTGAACTTCGGGCAGCCCGCTTGAAGGTTCGAGCATCATTTTGCTATAAAACAGGGGCTCCCCCCTTTCATTTTCACACCAAATCACTTGCTTTTGTGATTTCTCTCTCTCTCTCTCTCTCTCTCTCTCTCTCTCTCTCTCTTTTTCACTCTCCTTGAGTTTTCTCTTCTCTTTTTTGAGACTCTCTTTTCGAGACTCTCTTCGCGGTGCAACGCAGTTCTGCTCGGGGGAAGGCGCCAGTTCTCGAATGAGTTATTATCTTAAGGTGGGGAACAAAACAAATGTTTGTGTGTCTTATAACTTTTATTGAAGTTTACATTCATTTATAATTATGTCTACTATTCATTTACACTGCATTATTGCGTAAAATGTTCATACTTGTCATACTTATGTCTGTATATTGGGAATTCATGTATTACGCTGTTGCGATGCCGAATTAGGGGTCAATCTGGCTCAACTAGACAGTATTTTCCTCGATAACTTTAAATAGTGAACGAGAGGCAGTGTGTTGCTCTAGACGATTGATATTTAAGTAGACCTTGTGTCTCACCTCTCAAGCTGGAGATTGATCTGGTTGGTCTTATTTGAAAGCTATGAGCTTGTATAAGTGATACTGAATGTCCTATTTGCGCGTAGTGATACCGACCCTGATATGGATCACCAGATGTTGTCAAATCCTATCTAATGTTAGTAAAGACCACATTGGCATCATACATAAGCACCACCTAGGGACGTATGTGGTTTATGATACACAGAATAGTTAGAAGCAATGCTCACTATTATTGATATTTCCCTGGAGAGGGACGTACAATGAGAACCCGGGATTTCCTAGGGTTGGACATCTGTAGGCGAATCCAGGGCAACGTCCTTGGGGAGGTACGTACAATCGAGAACTCGGGTTTACCCAGGGATGGACAGAAATAAATGAACTAAAAGCGTCGTAAAAACATGAAACCAATACGAGACGGTGTCATTCATACATGTTGTATTGATTATGATGCTTTGATGTGTATTTATGATATTTGATTATGAAGTTTGCTTTATTAATTGTTATATTCACGAACTATTTTACCCACTAAGCGTGTATCTCACCCCGTTGTTATCCAATTTTTTACAAGAGATTAGGGTTGACTGGGTGCAGGGTTTTGGGCCCACATTTTTGTACCTTTTGTTTATTCATTGAGGATTTTGGGAGGATGTTCCCTATATTATTTCATGTAAAAATATATTCTGGAATTAATGAAATCAAACTTGTACTAAATTTCATTCTTCCGCACTCGGTTATTTGTTATAATGCATTCGCGCCCCGTCTGTGAGTGTTCTGCCAGTTTAGGCGAGTTCGGGCGGGGTGTGACAGAGCAAGAAGGATGGACAGATTACATCACCATCATCAAGAAATAAAGAAGAAGAAGCACAGAAAGAGGAGGAGAAGCAAGAAGAAGCAAAGGAGAGGCCATACAGACCGACCACCATCACTTTCATGTATAACCCTCCCATTATTAAACCTCCACTTCCTTTTCCTCAACGTTTTCAGAAGAAGTTGGATGAGCAATTTGCCAAATTTTTGGATATATTTAAGAAGATTCATATCAACATCCCTTTTGCTGATGCGCTAGAACAAATGCCAAATTATGTGAAGTTTATGAAAGATGTTATGTCCAAGAAAAGAAAATTTGAAGAGTTTGAGACAGTAAAGCTAACAGAAGAGTGCAGTGCAATCTTACAAAGAGAGCTTCCCAAAAAATTCAAGGATCCAGGGAGTTCCACAATACCTTGCACTATTGGTTCATCTAATTTTGATAAAGTTCTTTGTGATTTGGGTGCAAGTATAAATCTAATGCCATTTTCGGTTTTTAAGAAGCTGGGATTGGGCGAGGTGAAGCTTATTACAATTTCATTGTAGCTGGCGGATCGATCCCTCACTTATCCTCGAGGGATAATTGAAGATGTTTTAGTAAGGGTTGAAAAATTTATCGTTCCAGTCGATTTTGTGGTATTAGATATGGAAAAAGATGGAGAGATACCATTGATTTTAGGGGGACCTTTCTTGGCCACGGGGCGCGCTCTCATTGATGTGCAGAAGGGCGAGTTAACTTTAAGGGTGAATGATGATGAAGTCCTTTTCAACATTTACAACACTCTCTCATATTTCCTTCAGAACAGAGCGCTTGTCACCGGATTTAGGTGATAGAAATTGTTGATTCTTGTGTGCAAGAAGTGGTGAATGAAGCTACTCCAACATTAGGGTGGTCAATTACAGATATTAACAGAATCAGTGCCTCCATATGCATGCACAAGATATTAATGGAGGACTCCTACAAGCCATCCATTGAACATCAAAGAAGATTAAATCCGACGATAAAAGAGGTGGTTCGAGGTGAAGTCCTCAAGTGGTTGAAAGTAGGCATAGTACTATTTCAGACAGTCCATGGGTAAGCCCATTGCAGGTGGTGCCTAAAAAGGGTGGAATCACAGTGGTGAAAAATGAAAATGATGAGTTGATTACAGGAAGTTGAACAAAGCTACCAGAAAAGATCATTTCCCACTCCCCTTCATTGATCAGATGTTGGACAGATTGGCAGGGTTTGAGTATTATTGCTTTTTGGATGGTTATTCAGGATATAATAATATTGTCATTACTCCAGAGGATCAGGAGAAGACCACTTTTACATGCCCTTATGGTACATATGCCTTCAGGAGAATGCCCTTTGGTCTGTGTAATGCTCCAACCACTTTCCAATCGTGCATGATGGCTATTTTTACAGATATGGTGGAAGAAATCATGGAAGTGTTCATGGATGACTTCTCAATATTTGGGGCCACTTTTGATACATGCTCGAATAATTTGGCATTGGTATTGAAGCGTTGTGAGGAGACCAACTTGGTCTTGAATTGGGAAAAGTGTCACTTTATTTTGAAAGAGGGTATAGTTCTAGGCCATCGAGTGTCATCGAATGGCCTTGAGGTGGTCCGTGCTAAAATATGGCAATTGTAAAACTTCCCATGCCTAAGAGTGTAAAAGATATAAGGAGCTTCTTGGGACACACAGGATTTTATAGAAGGTTCATTAAGGACTTTTCAAAAATTACAAAGCCCTTATGCAATCTCTTAGAAAAAGATGTTTCTTTTTGTTTTGGAAGTGATTGTGTGGCAGCATTCGAAGTGTTGAAGAAAGCATTGATATCAGCCCCCATCATGGTAGTGCCAAATTGGAAGCTTGACTTTGAAATCATGTGTGATGCTAGTGATTTTGCCATTGGAGCTGTGCTTGGATGAAGGCATGAGTAAATATTTAGGGCCATTTACTATGCTAGCAGAACCTTGGATATGGCTCAAAAAAGTTATACAACCACTGAGACGAATTATTGGCAGTGGTTTATGCATGTGACAAGTTCAGATCATACATCATTGGGTCCAAGTTGGTTGTGTAAACAGACTTGTTGGTGCACCCAAGAGGGGGTGAATTAGGTGTGATGGTCGATTTAAAACTCTTCCAATGACTTAGTGATATAAATTGGTACATTGGAACTAAATGCACATACTAACCGTAAAGTAAAACGCATAACTTAAAACACACTAGAATTTATAGTGGTTCGGCCAAGCCTATGTCCACTACTTAATCTCCCGATTAGGATTTTCTCAATCCACTAACTGATTCTCTTACGGGTGAGAACCAAACTGTTATACATGCCCTTTTACAGGGTAAAGACAAACCTATCCTTGTGCGAGCTAAGGATGAACTGCATTTCCTTTTTTCAGGATGAGAAAAAACCCATGTTCCTTTTACGGGATAAGGAATAACCGTTTTCCTTTTATGGGATAAGGAAGAACCGTTTCTCTTTTACAGGTTCAGAAATAACCTATCCTTTAACAAGTTAAGGACGAACCTATCCTTTTGCGGGATGAGGGTGAACCAATTTTCTACTTACAGGTGAGGATGAACCTTAACATGATTTCACCTCTGAAATCATTAAGTGAATTGCATTCACTTGACCTGGTTGTTTCAATCTAGAAACACACCAGCATTACAACACAATAATAATGTTGGTTCTAATTGAGTAGAACAGTTTATAATAAAGCTCATGTGCATAGCAATACAAAGATGTATAAATTTGAATACGTAATGCTAAGAGGCATACACTTACAGTCCTTTACCTTTCAATGTTCGGTATTGCTCAAGTGCAGTTTCAAAAAGCGTGAATGATATGTAAATCAATTAAGTGTTTCTTCGAAAACATTATGATACCATTGAAACATTGAAGTTGAAAATCACAGGACCGGTGTAAATCAGAGACACAAACAATTTTCAAAATAGATATAGTATGTAAGCATGAAAACTTCTGGTTCAGTATTCAGTAGTTAACCCAACTACTGATATAACTCAATACAGTACTTAAGATATGAAATCAAGTACAACTGTATCTCTCATGAACTATTTCTCAAATACCTTCATCAGCATGATTGATTTTAAGTATAAGTCCAGGCTGAGAATTTGAGTAGAAACCAGTTCAAAATAGATTTTCAAAGATAGAATATAATTGAAGCTCAATATGAAAATCTTTTGACTAAGTAAAGTATCAATGAAGAATACTTTGAAAACTTAGAACATTTGAAAACTTTTGAAAGATTGAACAATGACTAACATTCAAAAAGTTTTTGGCAGAATAAAAATTATCAACAAGTTGTTTGATTCAAAGTGTTGATATTTATAGACCTAGTAGATAATAGACGTTAGACATTTGAAAATCAAATATAATGTGAATGTTTACACACAACGACTAGAATGTTATATGAAAATGGCAATTGTCATTTTCACTAACATTCTAATTCTTTTCAGATTACATGAATAAGGAAAGTTTTAGAAAAACTTGATTCATGTATCAGAGAAGATCTCTGATAAATCTGAAAAGAATTATGTGCAAAGATCTGTTCTAAAAAAGTTGACTGATACTTGTTAGAACCGTGACGACTGTTGAATTAGCCTCCTGATTCGGTAATCAGCGTCCTGACTCATAGTATCAACTTTGTCGTTTTGTTCCTCGAGGGAGCTCATTCTGTATAAGCGTCCTGCTGAACAATGAAATGATGGCACTACTAACTCGTAAGTGTCCTGACTTTCTTTGCGACATAAGTGACTTAACCCTGAGGGCGCTAATGCACAGTTAGCGTTATGCTTTGTTTTAAAACAATTAAGTACATAAGGGCGCTACTTTTCCGAGTAAGCGTCCTACCTTTTAAATCATAAAACACAATGGCGCTACAACTATGTAAGCGTCTTATCATTTCAAAACATTTGAAAAACAAAACCAAGTGCGCTGAAGGACAATCAGCATCCTGAAAGTTATTAAGTTCGTTACCAAAGATGAGGGCGCTCCTATCCAGGTAGCGTTCTTATAGTTTATCCAACTTATAACTATCAGCGTCCTCAAAGATAAATTCTTTGAAGAACTAAGAAATCTTTTAGTAAGTTGAAGCTGAGTCAGTGTCCTAACAACTTCAGAGGTTGACTAAAGGGAGGCAGCTACTTACAAGTAAGCATCCTGATGAATCAATTCAATTCAACCTTGAATGTTATCAGCGTCCTAATGAATTATCAGCGTCAAGACTTATCAAGTTCAGGAGAGCGTTGTTAAATCATTAGCAACCTGAAAGACCCTTGAAAAGTAGTTTTGACTCGCGATTAAAAATATGATGAATGCGAATAAAAACTTGGTAAATTTCAAATTAAACATAAAAAATTAAATCATTTGAAATATCGCAAAGCGTATGATTAAAATATGCAAGTGATTTGTGTATGGTTTTGAAAAATGTTTGAGCAATATCGATTAGGGAAAGATATGCCTTAAATATTGTGTATTTCTCATATTTCTCATAATCTTTAAGTCCAACTCTTCATTATGAGATATTCGATGAACTTCGAGCTAGAGTTGAATGTCTTGAATATTGATCGAAAGATGTAGTCTTAAAGTTTGATCGAATCATTCGTGTGGTGTGATCTTGAAATCAAGAAACGATATTTGAGGTCCTTTGATTGAAACCATCTTAAACGTCTGATATGACCTTGAGTTCCTTGATCGAATCTTTGGTTTTTTGCTTTCCAGAGGTACTAAGATAGGTTCTTAATTAAAGCTTGTTAGCATCGAAAGAGATTTTGTTTGTGATTATCAAAATATACTTCATCAAGTATACTTAGGGACGTGCTAAGTGATGAACCACTTAGGTTAACAAGACCATGCAGCTATCAGATACTTGTTTGCCAAGAAAGATGCGAAACAATGGTTAATAAGGTAGATCTTACTTTTGCCAGAATTTGATCTTGAGATTTAATATAAAAAGGGTAGTGAAAATGTGGTGGCTGACCACTTGTCAAGATTGCAATCGAAAGGTGTGACAAAAGATGTTATTATCCAAGAGACGTTCCCAGATGAGAAGTTGTATAGTTTGGGGGTAAAACCCCCTGGTTTGCAGATTTTGTGAATTTTTTGGTGTGTGGGACTTTACCATCGAATCTTTCCTGTTCGAGGAAAAAGAAATTTATGCATGATGTAAAGGCCTATATGTGTGCCTGAGGATGATATGCAGAGCATTCTCCATGAATGTCATTTTTAACCCTATGGGGGTCATTTTGGTGCACAAGGAACCGCGACAAAAGTGCTTTAATGTGGGTTTTATTGGCCTACCCTCTTCCAAGATTCTTATGTGTTTGTGAAAACTTGTGATAGATGTCAGCGGTTGGGCACAATTTCAAGAAGACATGAGCTTCCAATGACCAATATTATGGGGATAGAGCTTTTTGATGTCTGGGGCATTGATTTTATTGGCCCTTTCTTACCGTCTTGTGGCAAGTCGTATATTCTTGTAGCGGTGAACTATGTGTCCAAATGGGTTGAGGCGGTGGCTACTCCTACAAATGATGAAAGGGTAGTGCTCACATTTCTTCAGAAAACAACTTTAATAGATTTGGTACCGCACGAGCAATCATTAGTGATGAAGGTTTGCATATCTGTAACAAGCTTTTCAATGCCTTATTGACAAAATATGGAGTAAAGCACAAGAGAGCTTTGGCGTACCATCCCAAATCTTATGGGCAAGTTGAGATAAGCAACCGCGAGATCAAGCAAATTTTGGAGAAGACAGTGAATACAAAAAGGAAAGATTGGGCACTCAAACTTGATGACGCGTTGTGGGCCTACAGAACAACTTTTAAGACACCTATAGGGATGTCTCCTTACCGCCTTGTATTTGGGAAATCATGTCACTTGCCAGTGGAGCTAGAGCACAAGGTATATTGGGCAGTCAAGAAATTGAATTTTGAGTTTAAGGCATCCGGGGAGTTGAGATTATTGCAACTCATGGGGATGGAAGAATTCAGGAATGATGCATATGAAAATGCCAAGCTTTACAAGGAAAAGACAAAGAATTGGCATGACAAACTGATTGTGAAGAGGAATGTTGAGCAGGGACAACAAGTACTTCTCTTTAATTCAAGGCTGAAATTATTTCTCAGAAAGTTGAAGTCCAGGTGGTCGCCCTTTGTTGTGGAGAGAGTCTGGCCCTATGGTGCAGTGGAGCAGAAAAGTGCTGATAGGTCGTGTTTTAAAGTGAACGGGCAAATATTGAAGCACTACTTTGGACAAGAGGAGAGGCATGATGACCACCTCACTCTTGCGGAGCCATGAGATGATATGAAGAAGTCGAGCTGAGGACTTAAAACTAAGCGCTTTATGGGAGGCAACCCATCGGTTTCATTTGGAGTTTTTCATCAGTTTTGCATGCATTAATTCATTCATTCCTTCTTGACATTCATTTAATTTAGGTTGAACATTGATATATTGTGTTCTTATCTTTGTCCAGGTTCTAAAGAGTGGAGTCATTTTTGTTAGATTACGAGAAGCGATGGACGGAACACATCAAGAGGAGCTTCTAAAACTCTTTATTGGCACATTGAGGACAATGCTCAATTCAAGTTGGGAGGGGTGAGTTAAAAAAAAAATGACGAACTCAAAAGGTTGTGTTCTGTGTGCTGCAACGCTAGGACCCAGAAAAAAAAATGTCTGTTAAGAAACCCGGCACTCGTTCTTCCTTTTCTTCATAGTCTTCATCGTTTTTTTTTCTACTCTTTTGAAAGCAACCTAACGAAACCCTCTTCCTTCCCTTAAATCTCTCCTATGTTCTCACCATCTTCACTCTCCTCAACCCCCTTTCAACCAATTTCTGGAAAAGAAAAAGAAAAAACGTGATAGAGCTAGGACATCATCAAAATTTGGTTTTTTTTGTTGCAAATCTCTCTCATTGTAAGTAACTTTTGAGTTTAATTGCACTAAAATCATCATTTTTGAAAGATTTCATTATCATTGAGGATCATAGCTCCTAGTTGGTGGTTTTGCATGAAACGGTTTAGATTTGCAACATTGGTGGGAGACGTTGGGCTTGTTCTTGCGAAAAATATTGGGGATTGTTGGATTGTGAACAATTGGGTGTTGTGTTGCGGCATTTTTGAGCTAGGTTTCTTCTTTGAATTGTGTAGTGGTGATTGTGGTAGTGTTAAATAACTTATTGGAGAAATTGTAAGAAACTGATTGTTTGAGTCTTGAGTTGGAATGTGGTTTTGAAGTGTTGAAATATTGAGAGTATGGCATCCAAAAGAAGTAGAGCTTCATCCTCTCGAGCATTTGATCAAACCTGTTTCAAAAGCCTTAAAGTTTCAAAGCATTACAACTCTAATGTGAAAAAATAATGTTTTGTGAAGGAGAGAGGTATCGTTGTGTCTCCGGTCGCCAATCCACATTGGTTCGCATGATTGCATCTAGAAATTAGTAAAACTCTGTGAAATTACCTCCACCTACGATCCCTTCCATGGTAAGAGAATTTTATGCGAATGCTCTGGAAAGAGATAATTTTAAAGTTTACGTGCGTGGGAGAATAATATCATTTGATGGGGCATATATCAATGCATATTTTGGGTTGCCCAATATCAAACTTGATGGGTATTCAAAGTATCTGTATGAATGGGTCAACACTGATGATATTATCAATACCTTATGTAGCCCAGGGACTCAGTGGAAGTATGCAAGAGTCGTGCCTTCCTTATTTCCTAAGAACAGCCTGGACCGGAGTGCTAGGATGATGTCGGGAGAGTTCAAGACCGATGTTACTATGGACCGAGCAATTTTATTGTATGTCATCATGACAGAAAAATCTATCGACGTGGGGTAGGTGACTCTTGATTCGATCATTTACAGTATTATGCCTGCTACCACTGGCGGTCTCACTCATCCATCATTGATAACCGCATTATGTAGTAATGCGGGGCTGACTTGGAGTTCGGATGAAGAGATGCAACCACCTTGATCAATCATTGATGATGGCATCTTGGCACAATACAAGACTCGGGGTCCTACTGTAGAAATTCCTCCTGGTGGGGGACGTACTGATGGAGCTCTTTCTTCTCATCCCCCGCAGCCACAACATTCTTCAATGTCAAAACGCATCTCACAGCTTGAGCATGAAGTTCGAAGTCGTCATCATCATCATTTTGAACAATTTGTGAACTACATTGTTGACTTCAACTCCACCTTAATACAGATGTTCAACGCGTGCGGCCTCAATGCAAGAGCTAATGCAGTCCAGTTCCCTCCACCACCTCAATTCTGAGAGCTCCAACCAAATGAAGAACAAGACGAATAGAAGGATGACAAGGAAGAGTAAAGCCTTGTAGGGGAGTTTTCTTTCCACCCTCTCATTTGTTGGCCCAGTATGTCCAAGAGGGGGGTGAATTGGACACTTCGACAATTTAAAATTAATTACAATGCAAAGTTAAACTGAGGAATATAAATAAATATGCACAGTCGATTTATAGTGGCTCGGCTACTTGCCTACGTCCACTACCTAACCTCCTTATGTAGGATTTTAAACCTTATCACTAAGGGATTCTCTTATGGGTGAGAATCAAACCGTTACACTTTTTCTCAACTTGCGGGTGTGAGAATAACCGTTACACTGCTCAACTTGTAGGCTTGAGACCAACCTATCCCAACTTACGGGTGTGAGACAAACCTACACTTTCTCAACTTAAAGGTGTGAGAACTACCGTTTCTCAACTTACGGGTGTGAG
Source organism: Paratinospora sagittata (assembly GCA_035771175.1). Lineage (NCBI taxonomy): Eukaryota > Viridiplantae > Streptophyta > Magnoliopsida > Ranunculales > Menispermaceae > Paratinospora > Paratinospora sagittata. Next base: position 23,954,976 of record CM069596.1, on the reverse strand, counting down.
AAGACAGTTTCTCAACTTACGGGTGTGAGAAGACCTAAACAAGAATACAAGAATACAAGAATATCAACTCAGTAGTTTATCTAACTAATGTTACAACCTTGAAACAGTATACAAGATATGAATTTGAGTACAACTGTATCCTATGAACTATCTCTCAAATTTTTCTTTCAGCAAGAATGATATAAGTTAAAACAGTGCTTAAGATTTGAGTGAAAACAGTTCAAACTTTCAAATACATTTTCAGATAAAGATAGAAATTTAGCTCAGTATGAAAATCTTTTGAATAAGCAGAGATTCAAAGAAAACGCTTTGAAACCATAATAACTTAAGTTTTTTGAATCAGATGAAAATTTGACTAACTTTCAAAAGTATTTGGGCTAAGAGAATTTTTTATAGTCTTAACAGATTGTTAAGTGTTGGTATATATAGGCTTGTAGAGATGAAGTTGTTGTTCATTTGAATTTGAATTTCAAATATGAACGTTTACTCACAACAGCTAGAATGTACCACGAAAATGGCAACTGCACATTTCATAAACATTATGATTTTCTCCAAATTCACGAATAAGGAAAGTTTAATAGACGTGGTTCATGAATCTGAGAATATCTCTTACAAATACAAAAAGTTAATTTTTGTACGAAAAGTTGTTCTGAAAAGGTGGCTAAAAGGATGTACGTGTAAGAACATTAAAAGTATTATTTTTGTCGTTTCGTTCTTTTGAGGGTGCTAATAGATAATCAACGTCCTGCTGAACAATGAAGTGAGGGCACTACTGAATCGTAAGCGTCCTGACTTTCTTTGACAATTAAATGACTTAAATCATGAGGGCGCTACTCGATAGGTACGTCCTGCTTTGTTTTAAAAACACATATACGCACAAGGGCGCTACTCACAAGTAAGCGTCCAGAAATTTGAAAACTATTTTAAAACAATATTAGGTGCGCTGAAGGACAGTGATCGTCCTAAAAGTTATTAAGCTGATTCTAAGGATAAAGGCGCTCCCATACAAGTAGCGTCCTGATAGTTTATTCAACTTATAACTGTCAGCATCCTTAAAGATAGAAATCAATTAAAAACTAAGAAAACTTTCAGCGAGCTGAAACTATGTCAGCGTCCCGACACTTTCAAAAGGTTGACTAAAAGGAGGCCGCTACTTACAAGTAAGCGTCTTTATGAATTAGTTCAATTCAACCTTGAGCGTCCTAATATTTTATCAACGTCCTGACTTATCAAGTCGAGGAGGGCGCTGCTAAAACATTAGCGTCCTGAAAGACTCTATAAAAATGATTTTTGATTTCTCAATTAAAGTTCGATAAAACATGATTAAAATCATGATATTTTCTTATCAAATCAAATACTTTAAAATTCATCAAAATATCTTTAAGATGTGACGATCAAAATATGAAACCGATTAAATCTTGCTGAGAGCAAATTGATCAATAGACTTTACATTTTAAGTAATGATAGACTCGGAACTTTACTTGTGATATCTGATAGGCTTGTGAGCATAGTTCCTTGATCTTGATTCTTGATAAATCTGAAACACTTGACAAGATCATTGGATACACAGACCAGAGATATTTGGAATCATCAAAACATTCATGTTATGGGGTTCATTGAGATAACAATCTCCCCCTTTTTTATGATTTCAAATACTCATAGATCATGCAGATAATTATATTTGTGTACTCAAACATATAACGAATTTAGAGTTGCAAGTATTTCAAGCATATCTGCAAGTATGTCAGGTAAATCTGATTTCATCATATAAATTACAAGATGAGTACAATTACACTATACAAGAATATAATAATTATACAGTCAGCATATTGTACAGAAACTCAGATGAACTCCCCCTGACTTGTAGCTTTCCACTTGAGCTAGCTTAATATCTGCATTCACTTCTCTCCCTTTTTGAAAACATCAAAAAGTGGGTAAGCCTAGCTCGTACTCGGAACCTTCCCTTTCCTCTTTCTCTCGACCTAATCTTCCTTCTTGGATCAACTAGAATTAGGTTCTGATTCCTTGGGTTTTCGGGGCACACATGGTTTTGAGGAACCACTTGAGCTTTTTCTCACACTTTTGATAAATTCGTCAATTACAACATTCTGCCTAGATTTTTCAATGAATTTGTCATGAGCAGGCTTGGAAACACCAAATTTGAATGGATCAAGAAGTGGACTTGGTACCTTGAGTAAACTCAAGAGAAAGTGTATGACCTTCAAATTTTGGCCTGATTGGTCGCTTGCATTCGGGATCAGGAAAAGTTTCTGATGAGGGCTCCGGGGGTGGAGACACTCTTCGACTGATTCTATGGAAAGGCTCTTCATCAGATGCTTCTTCTTCTTCACATTCTAATATGCCAAGAATTCTGTCAGACTCCTTAGGTCCTTGGGGACGTGTGAAGGCTGGAGCTTGCGGTGCTGGTGGAACTTTTACACCTTTCTTCTCCAATAGATGAAAGAGCATTGAAAAATGTTTCATGCTTGAGGCAATGTACCACACAGTAGAATGTAGTCTACTATTCATTGCCTTGGAGAGGTAGAAGAAACGAGTTTATGAAATGGAGAAGTTGGTTTGTAAATTTCTACAAGTTTCCATATCCAAAAAAAAAAAGATGAAAATTTTGTGGAGAATAAAAGTGTGGAATAAGTTGTTATGCTCATGTATGTAAAAGAAATGAGTTTGGGGGTGTAGTAACAATGTAAACAAGTAAACAAGAAAATGGAAACTTTGTATGGGTTAAAAAAGAAATTATCAAAGCTGGGTATATGTGTTTTTGTTGAAGTTTGCATGGGTTAAATGTAATGTTTAGATGTTTGTAAATGATCAAAGTGTTTAGGGAGCTTGAGACTTAATTTTCCATTTTTCCTACCTTCTAACCTTGGCCTTACATTACAACCTAAGAAAAGAGCTATTGATTCTAAATAGCATGCAATTCTACATTAGTGGAGAGTGGTGTGAAGGATTTGCCTATGGGATTCTGAACTATATATATATATATACCGAGATCATCTATTTAGAACTTGCTTGCATGTGATCATGACATGCATGATTGGTTTGATGGGAATGACTATATGCCTATGGAAGGGAATCGAATATGAGGTTTGATGAGAGTTGGGTTAAAATTATAGACATCATTATAACTCTTAAAACTTTCCTAGACGTGAATGTTTTGTCACTGAAATCTTGGAGACCATAGCACTAGCAATAGGGGGTCAAAGTTGAGTTAGTTGTGCTTCAATGTGATTCTTCGGTTGGTTTGGTAGGTTTTGTTTTGTTAGGTATTATGTTGTTTTATTTGTTTTCCCTTTGCTTGGGACCATCAAAGTCCTAAGTTTAGGGGTATTTGATGAGTTGAGTTTTATACATAGTATTTTGTAAGAATTTTATAAGGCTTTTAGATATATTTTACCAATTTCTAGGTGTTTTTGGCATATTTTGAATATGTAGTGTTTTAAATGCATCTTAGCATTTTTATGTGTTTTAGAGGTTAATTTTAGTTGTTTTCATGAATACAATACTTTAGGTCTATTTAGGAAAATACATATGATTTTTAGGAATTTTTCCTAAAATTATTAGTGGCATTTGCATAGTAATATGTTCACTTTATATCATTGTCCATAGTTTTATTTTAATTGTTAATACTTTGTTAGTTAGTTGATTTACTTACATATGGTTGTTTTGTTTTGTACGGAATAAAAGCTTGAAAGTGTGGCAAATCGAGGCCCAAATGATGGTGAAAAGTGACCAAGATCATGTGCGAGAAGTGTACAAAAAAGTGCAAAAGAATATAGAAAACAGAAGGCAAAATGTTGCTAAGTACACAAGTGCATATAGTGCACTTGTGCCGTTGTGGGCGCTGCAGTGCCCAGAAAAGTGAAAAAAAAAAGAAGAAGAGAAAAGCACATGGAGGTAGCACTGCACCGCTACCTCCTCAAGCGCCTCAAGCGCTACAGCGCATTTCTAGGTTGCATGGATGGGTTTTTGGGCAATTTTGGGAATTCAACTCTGAAGCGAAATAAGGCATATTATAAATCAAATTTTAGGGTTTTTCAAGGGGATTCCATTGGAGAAGGAGGAAAGATGGCTAGGTTGCTGGTAAAATGAAGATCGGCTTTGGAAGTGAAGAGGATTGAAGATTTACAGTATTTCTAGCATATTTTGAAGATGATTTCAAGGCTTTCTATCTTGTTTTGTATTTTCTCCTTCAAAACTATGAACTAAATTCTAATTCTAGAGAATAGATGGATCTTAGTTTGACTTTGATGGGTTATGTGACGCCCCGAAAATTATTTCATCTAGCCCATAACCCAATTGCATTTTGCCCAAACTCTATGTGTTGCCTTGATATGTTTGGTGTTTGTTTGATGGTTGTTTAATGTTTGTATAGTTGATGCTTGATAATGTATATAAATATGTGTATCGTAAATTGTGTATGGGTCATGTTAAATTAAAGTATAATACATATGTTATTATTTATGCATGGGCCCATTAAACCATGAATTGATATGGGTTAGGATTGATTGAATAAAAGGATAAATGAGAATGAAAATTTGGTGTATTAAATGGATTGAACATTTAAAATACAATGAAGCATGAAATTGGTTAAAATACATGTGGTTGGTATGGGTAGTATGAGACCAACACATGTGAAGGTTGGTGCATGAAAGTGGACAAGTGTCCCATGCCCACTTCTAGAATCCAAGAATGTGCTAGAAAATGAGGTGAGTGGAGGAGAGAATCCAAGAATGTGCTAGAAAGTGAGGTGAGTGGAGGAGGGAATCAAGGAAGTGCTAGAAAGAGGTGAGTGGAGAGAAAGGAAAGAAGAAGAGAAAGGAAAGAAGAAAAGAAAGAAGGAGAGAGTTGCAGGAGGAAGATCCCTGCGACGTTTTCATCAAAGAGGTGGATCTTTCGAATCTATGGTCCGATTGAGCTCAAATTTTGTCAAAAAGTTCGTCACTTATGGTTATTCATTCGGGTCGGTGGAGATCTTGATCAGAGGTTTCGTCTAAGAGATCTAACCTCTCAAACAAGGCTGGTCGGAAAGTCTAGATTTCTCGCACCGTTTCGCTCAAACTTATGGATCTCCTTAATCTACCGTTGGATGGATATAAAATTTGGTTATGTCGTTTACAACGGATAGTTCTGCATTCTGAACGGTGGAGATCTTGATTTAGGATTTCTTCTGAGAGATCTAATCTCTGAAACAAAGCTAGTCAGAGATTCTGGATTTCTCGTGGTGTTTCGCTCAAACTTGTAGATCTCATAAATCTACCGTGGATGGATATCAAATTTGGGTATGTAGTTTATAACTGATATTTCTATATTCTGAACGGTGGAGATGTGTATTCGTTTAGTATTTTGTGTGATATAGTCATCTGAGTTTGAGTATTTGCAGCAGGAAAGGAGAAATTGTCTGATTAGAGACTTGTTCATCAAATATACTTATCTTTTCGGTCCACCGTTGGATTGGGCTGAAATTTGGACAGAAGGTTTGTATCTTCACATAATTCAATATGTACGGTTGATTTGGGATTACATGTTTCTGTTGGTATATTGATACATCTGAACAGAATAGTAAATGAAGAATTGGTAGGGTTGCTTGTATTAGACCTAAATTTAGAATATGAACTTAGACCTTTCCAAATAGCTTGCATGTCAACTATGTTGACCTAGTTGCCATTGTTGATGAACCCATGATGCAAAATCAGTGATATACATGGCTGAACATGGTGACCTAGTGTAAATCGACAATATGGCCTAAGTATGGAAAATTTCATATTTTAGGGCTTTTGATGCTTTTGGCCTAGAATCATTGAATTGATGCAACTTATGTTTAATTAAGCATGATTAGAGTTGATTATGCTACTGATTTGGTGGTTGTGACCATACCATGGGTTAGGCCTACTTGTGATCAAGTGACCAACGTTGGGCATGTTTATGCCTAAGGAATTGAAAATCAGTATTTTTGATTAATAGAATGGTTTATGTATGAGAACTATGCATTAGAGGCCTAAGTCATGTGATTTGAGTTGAATGATGGGATTAGATGGGATTTAAGCCTATTGTTTATATGTGGGCTGATTTAGGGTTGATGTGTAATGTCTATGTGATTGAGCATAGAAATTGATGTATGGTAGGATATTGATGTATGTTTCAGGATCTTGATTGGGTTGATTCGGTTTGGTGGTCGTGTGTGGTTAAATACTCTCGCGAGGCTTGGTTGTGAGTAGACTTCATTTATGATTATATCTTTTATGTCATCATATCACTTATATATTGTATGTTGAAAGCATGAATGTGTTCTAATGTTTTGAATGATGCATTGATTTGAGAAAACCTTATGACTTTGGTTGGGCCCGTCTATCTGACTAATAGGGGGACTTAACCTTGTCATAGGAGGGTTTTAGGAAAGGAAGAGATTGGGGTCAACGGTACGGTGAAATAGACGTGCACTAGTAACCCAAAATAAACATGATTGGGATCAACGGTACGGTGAAATAGACGTATACTAGTAACCCAATGCATGTGGAATGTGATCCAAATTGATAAACTTTTACTTGCATCGAACTTATTATAAATGTTTGATATCTATATGTTATGAGCTTTTAATCATGCTTCACATTGACATGCATACATGATATTTATTGATGAGTATTGATAGCATATTTGAATTCTATTCACTGGGCACCGTTGGCTCACCCTCATTTTCCTCTTTCAGGTCCTTCTGTCCCGAATAAGGGCAAAGGAGTAGTTATATCTTGAGGGCCTTGCCTGCGAGAGAACCCAAAGCCTCGATGTGAGTTGAGAGGCATTTTGATTGAATTGTGTTTTAAATTATGAAGTATTATATTTTGGATTATGTAATTATAATACTTACCACATTGTAGTATGGGTGAGTTGGGACTCGTTGGATAGACCATGTGGGCATATGACGATTTTTATTTGTACCCACAATTTTGGACTTTATGTGTATGTCAATTTTAATGGACTGTAGGGATTATGATTTTATTTATGGATCATTTTTATGAACTATCTCTTGTCTTGGATGATTAATACGATGGGTAATTTTGTTTAGTACCTTTTGATATTATGTCGTTGTTTGAGATAAGGCTCGTAGGGTCTCAACCACCTCACGGGAGTTGAGGAGTGGTAGGAGATGCCTACGCCGGGCGTCCCGTCCTGGCATTCCGCACGCCATTCCCTGAGGGGTTGGTGGTCCGGGGTGCAGGGCCGTCACAGGTTAATTGTAATATTTGTTGATTGTTAAAGAAGTTTTCTATAGTTTATTCATAATTCTCTGTACTTAATGCTTCTGGTTTACTAATCATGAATGGAATTAACATAGATCTAAGGGACAACACTCGAGAGAGGGATCCTTAGGTTGGAAAGTGAGATTTATGACATGAGATTACTATGGAATCGAGATGTTTATAGGATCTTATGAGATCATTGAGAAATCCCTAGAGTTCATAGCATAATTGGGAATTGGATCTTTATCGAGAGGTCGAGATCCAATCGCAGTTGTGGGTTTCAATCTGGCACTCGAGAGAGGGGATTGATAACCCTTGGATTTTATTTATAAATCTGGAAATGATCCCAATTAATTTTGATTTGCAAACTCAGTGAAGTCGATTCTCTAGATCATTCTCACTATTAAATTTTGTTTACATTTTGTTGCTTACATTCAAACTTTAATTTTCAGCACTTTTATTCTAGTGATATCTTATTTTGATCGTCTAAATAAAGTTCTAAATCCGTGAATTGGTAATTGAGAGAAAGTAATAATTCCCTATGGACGATACCCGATCTAATCGAATTATTACTACATCGTTGACACTGTACACTTGTAGTAGATCACAGACATTGGGTCAACATTGTCATTTATATCTAGACGGATGGTAGATACTTTGCATATTTTCCCTGTCAGAACTAGTACGTGGTTGGTAGTGAGTTCTGTAGCTGGGGAGAAGATATACCCAAATATGGTATGTAGTCATTGTGTGATAAGGATTGCAGATTTTGAGATGCCTGTGGACTTTAGAGTCCTAAAATTTTTAGAGTTTGATGCTATTCTTGGAATGAATTGGCTAGTCTCATACCACGCAGTGATAGATTGCTTTGCAAAAAGAGTCATCTTCCAGATCCCTAAACATCCAGTGTTTGCACTACAGGGAAGAGCAGCGAGCCAACCAGTTACTAGGGATAGATTAGTGATTGATGAGGATAGAGAGGTTTTGGCTGGGTAAGTGCCAGATGAGGGAGAGACTAGCGGGGTGAGTCTTGAGGACATCCCCATTGTTAGGGACTTTCTTAATGTGTTCCTTATCGATCTTCCTGGCTTGCCACCAAAGAGGGAGATCGAGTTCATTATTGAGTTGGTTCCTGGCATGAAGCCTATCTCTATGGCACCATATAGGATGGTGCCTGCTAAGTTGAAAAAGTTGCTGAAACAGCTTGAAGAGCAGTTGACAAAGGGCTTTATCTACCCAAGTGTGTCACCATGGGGAGCTCCAGTGTTTTTTGTGAAAAAGAAAGATGGGAGCTTGCGGTTATTTATTGATTACTGCCAATTGAATAGGGTGACCATAAAGAACAAGTATCTTATTTCGATGATCTATTTGATCAACTGAGGGGAGAGAAAAAAAATGTGAAGATTGATATGTGCTCAGGCTACCATTAATTGAGAATCATGGATGAGGACATGCCTAAGACCACATTCGGGACCATTTATGGACACTATGAGTTTCTTGTGATGTCGTTTGGTGTGACTAACGCCCCGGCGATGTTCATGGATTTGATGCAAAGGGTCTTTAGGTAGTATCTAGATAATTTCATCATCATATTCATTGTTGATATACCGGTGTATTCCAAGACTCGAGTAGAGCATGATGAGCATCTCAGAGTGACGTTGCAAACTTTGAGGGAGCACTGTAATACCACAAAAATCCACAATCCTAGAATCTTACAAAGAAACAACTAATTAGGAAATATCATAAAACTCCAATGGCAAAATAGTAGTTACACCTAATTGGTAATAATCATTAAAGTCTAAGGACAAAGTGGGAAATTTCCCTAACTTGTAAATATTAGAAAGTCCGAGGGCAAATTGGTAAATTCAACCGACTTGTAATTACCATAAAATTTTAAGGGCATAATGGTCAATTTACCTAGTGGTAAAAAAAGGAAAACATATGAGGACAAAATGGTAAATTTGCATGTAAGGGCAAAATGATAAATTTGCATATAAGGGCAAAATGGTAAATTTGCATACTTGTAATTATCAGAAATGATCAAGGGAAAAATGGGAAAATGAATTTTTGGGCTTAGGAGTTAAGTTAAATTTTATTTCAGTTTCACTATCTGAGAAAAAGAGTTTCAGTAGAAAGACTTGAGAAATTCTAACAGCGGGGAGACCCTAACAATATTAAGGTGGGAATGATTCTTTAAGTTTCTTTTCTTTATACACTTCTTTAGTTGATGTATTTTTGGATTCTACTATATTATGTAAGCATGAATATGAGGTGTCGGTTGGCCCACGCTGAGAGCCAAATGCAACTGGTGGGTAATGATTGGGTCATCAAGGTGTTGGGTCATGTGGTGAGTTCATACGAGATTTCAGTTGATCCATCCAAAGTTGAAGCAATTATCAGTTGGCCTAGACCTACCACAGTAACTGATATCAGAAGTTTTCTAGGTTTAGCAGGATACTACAAGATATTTATGCGGAGCTTTTCTAAGATGGTTGCACCTCTTACCAGGCTTACTAAGAAGGATGTGCCCTTTGTTGGGCTGATGAGTGTGGGAATGATTTCCTGAAAAAGAAATTGACATTTGCGTCAGTATTAGTCTTGCCAGAGCCTAGTCAGGAGTTGGTCATTTACACGGATGCCTTTGTATTGGAGGGTGTGTATTGATGTAAAAGGATAGGGGTCATTGCTTATGCATCGAGGCAATTGAAGGTGCATGAGAAGAACTATCATGTACATGACTTAAAGCTGGCCACAGTGGTTTTTTCTCCAAAGATTTGGAGACATTACCTTTATGGTGAGATATTCACCTTATATTCTGACCACAAAAGCCTCGAGTATTTGTTTTCTCAGAAAGATCTGAACATGAGGTAGAAAAGGTGGTTAAAACTTCTAAAGGATTACGATTTCACATTGGAATACAATCCTGGTAAAGCCTGTTTAACCAATTATCATCATGTCCCTTACGAGAAAATGTTCCTATTATGAAAGATTTTGATAATTACAAAACTACATTTTGTTTATGATATTACTGCACATATGGCATATCTAATCTTACTTGAAGGTTACAAAGATTCAATGATACATGGCGAACGTATTAAAGATTTTCTTAAAGACCATGATCGTTTGAAGATGTTTAGTTGTATGATTAGATTATGATAGGTTGTAGGACCTTTTATGTCATGTGATTCAGCAATATGCATGCCTGCATGTTTTAATCGATCGGTTGCATGTTCGATTTAATCTGGTTACATTATGTTTTATCGAGCTTTAATCGAGAAATTAAAAATAGCTTTTATAAAAGTCTTTCAGGACGGTAATGTTTTAGCAGCTCCCTCCTAGACTTGATGAGTCAGGATGCTGATAAAATGTTAGGACGCTCAAGGTTGAATTGAACTGATTAATAAGGACGCTTACTTGTTAGTAGTGACCTTTCTTCTCTCAACCTTTGAGAATGTCAGGACGCTGACTTAGTTTCAGCTCGCTAAAAGATCTTTTTGTTTTTAAGTGATTTCTATCTGTAAGGACGCTGATAAGATATAAGTTGAATAAATTATCAGGACTTTACTTGTGTAGGAGCGCCCTCATCTTTAGAATCAACTTAAATAACTTTCAGGACGCTTACTCTTGAGCAGCGCCCTCGTGTGTCAAATGTTTTAAAACAAAGCAGGACGCTTATTGCGAAGTAGCGCCCTCATGATTTAAGTCGTTCAATTGTCAAAGTAAGTCAGGACGCTTACTATTTAGTAGCGCCCTCACTTCATTGTTCAGAAGGACGCTGATGTTCTATGAGCGCCCTCAAAGGAACAAAATGACAAAAAATATATTTTGGTTGTTCTGACATTACTGCCATTTCCGTTAACTTTTTCAAAAATGTACGAATACTTTTCGAAACTTTTCAGAATCGTACAACAACTTTTAAGAACTTGTTATCATCGTAATATGCATTAAGCTGAATCGATCCATTTCGGGAAAGAATGTTAACATTATATTTGAAATAACTTAGAGCGTCAAAATTATCAAGTCCATTACGCCTTTGTTATTCCTATATATACGTGTTGCCTTAGAACAAAAAAATTACTAATGAAATATGAAATTGATATTCATCCAACACATACTAACAGTTTTCATTTACGCTAAAACACTTTTTCAAAGTTAGTCTTTTTTCACTTGTGCTTTATCTTACGATCTTTTTGAAAGAAAAACTTCAAGTCTTCCTGGTTGATTGATCTTCATCTTCATTATTTCGAAAACCTATTAAAGAAGACAAAAGCTCTTTGAACCTGTTTTCAGCATAAACTTCATCGCACATATTTTGCTGAATTTGTGACTATAGAAGGTTCAATCCAAAACTTTGTAAGTATTACTTTGATTCTGAGTAAAAGGAATCATATCTCATCTTGTATTCAGTTTGTAGTGGCTGGTAAGTCACTAAGTTAGAGCAAGTGTTGCTCAAAGCTGTAAACGGTCTTCTCACACCCATAAGTTGAGAAACAGTAGTTCTAACACCCGTTAGCTGATAAACGGTAGTTCTCACACCCTTAAGTTGAGAAAATGTTCCGGTTTGATCTTCACCCGTAAGAAGGTCCTTAGTGGAGTTTGAAAAAATCCTAACTGAGGAGGTTAGGTAATGGATGTAGGCACGGCCGAACCACTATAAATCTTGCTTGCATTGACCCATTTACATTTACTGTATCTTATTGCTATACTTTGTTTAATTTTCTTTCATTATTCTGCACAATTTTAAGAAAGGTTAAAATTTGCTAAGTGTCCAATTCACCCCCCCTCTTGGACATATCTAGGCCAACAAAGCCAATGTAGTAGTTAATGCCCTGAGCAGAAAGCGAGTAAAGATAGTACTTGTAGCCCACCAGATGACTCAGGAGTGGAACTTGCTTGAGGCAGCTATTGTAATGAGCGCTTATGCTACCCCTTCAGACGATATTGTGATATGTGCTCAGATGAGGGCCCAGCCTACACAGATTCAGGAGATTATTGATCAGTAGTGTTTGGATGTTGAGTATATGATGTTTAAGTCTTGGGTTGAGGATAGTTATCATGTTGATAGACAGTTGTCACTTGATGGTGCTTTGAGATTTAGGGGTCGGCTATGGGTTCCTACAGATCCACAGTTGAGACAAAGTTTGCTCCAGGAGTCTCATAGATCTTAGTATGTTATTCATTCAGGCTCGACCAAGATGTACCAAGATATGAGAAGGGTATATTAGTGGCCTGACATAAAGAGAGATATAGCCATATATATTCAGAGATGTGAGATTTGCTAGAGGGTTAAGGTTGAGCATCAGAGGCCTGGAGGACAGTTGCGACCACTTGTCTTCCCCGAGTGGAAGTTGTTAAGTGCAAACCGCAAGCGTACGGTGTCAAGTTATAATATATACCGATGAGACATCGGGTCGTCCTCTAGGATTGATACTCACACTAAATACCACGTTTACTAACTTCAACTTTATTTAGAAAATCAAATTCGAGTGATTAAGTGAATTAAATAACTAGAAAGTAAACTATGCATGCAATAGAAATAGATTGAGAATCAGAGATAGAATGGTCTCGAGGTTCAATATCACCTTACTCTCAACTATGTCCATATATATTTTATCATTAAATCCATTATTTCGTGTATAAGTCGGAAATCCTAACGTTTCTAATTCTCTCTTTTCGAGCACCAATTAGAGCATATTATTATCATCTTGGCTTTACTCTTTCGATGAAAACCTAAGATGATAATAACTCATTAAGTTTCGTGATTCCCTTTTAACGACTTCAAAAGTTCTTGATCTCCTTTTGAGTCTCATGATAGTTGCATAAGTAGTTAGGTTTTAAAGGATGTTTTAGGTGTATTTTAGGACATTTCATGCATTAGTTTGATAGGTTTATGTTAGTTTTAATACATTTGTTAGCTTAGGATTAATTTGGTTTTTATTCATTATTTAGTTCATTAGTTTATAATTTGATTTAATTTATGCTTTAGTGAATTATTAACTAACTTTGCTTTGTTTTGTAGGTGTTTGGATGCATTAGTCATGGATTTGGATGAGAAGAACATGTACAAGAAGTGGCAAAGGAAAAACATGAAGTGCCCAAGCAGAAAAGAGGCAAAATTTGGCTAAGTCCACGAATCAGGGGAAAAATATGAGGTTCTAGGCGCCGCGGGCGCCGCGGCGCTGACATAAACATAACGTAGCATCGCGGCGCTGAAAACATCTACCGGGGCGCCGCGGCGCTAGGCACCCCTGTTGCGATTTGGACGATTTTCTAGACTTTCTAATTACATTTCGGGATGACTTATGAGGTATATAATATATCAAATTTTAGGGCTTTTCGAGGGAAACATAGATGAGATAATAGAACAAGACAGCTGGAACGAGAGAAAGGCGAGGATTCAACTTGGAAACAAGAGAAGATTCAAGTTCCAATATTTCTAGTTTACTATCATGTTTACTTTAGAGTTTTTCTCCATGTTTTATGTTTTGATCATTCAAAGTATGAAATAATCTATTGTTCTAGAGGGGAGATGGATCCTGACCTGAACATCATGGTTTAATTTTAGATTTAGCTTATTATTAATTAAATCTCCATAGTTTATTTATGATTCCATGCACTTAATGCTTTTGGTTTATTGGCCACAAATCGAATGAACCTAGACTTGGAAGGCGGCACTCGAGAGAAGGTTTACTAGGTTGGATAAGGGGAATTATGACATGAAATAGTTGTAGAATCGAGAGGTTTACATAGTTTCGTGAGCTTGTAGGAAAATCACAAAACTTAATGGGTTATTGAGAATTAGGGTTTTATCGAGAGATCGAATCCTGTTCTTGATGATACGTTCTAATTCGGCACTCGAGATAAGGAATTAGAGACGTGCGGATTTTGACCTATAGACTAGGAAATTGATTTGATAATAAGCGTATCTAAGTTATATAATTGAAGGTTTTGTGAAGTCAATTCTCTAGATATGCTCATATATATTTGATATCTCCCATATTTTGTTCGTTTAATTTAAATTTTAATTGCCTTTTAATTATTGAAACTCTACCATTTGATTAGCTAGATAAAGTTAGAATTTAGTGAAAACAATAATTGGTAAAGTAAATTGTCCCTGTGGATACGATAACTCAACTCACTATCGGTATATTATAACTTGACTGTCATGCGCTTGTGATAAATTCACAAACAAGTTTTTGGGGTCGTTGTCAGGGACTGTTTCACAATAGTTTCATCAATATCGTTAGTAATTGATTTTGATTTTAATCTAGTATTTTTTCTGAATTTTTCTGAATTTGTTTCTTTGTTTTTATTTTGAAGGATTGATTGAAGTGTATGTGACGATGTATAAGTGTTGAACTAGTACCGTTAGATCCTGAGATTGAGCTTACTTTGGGACAGAGACGAAGAGAAAGAAGAGTGGAGCAAGTGGCAATGGAGCCTGGAAATAATCAATGTCTTCTTTGGGACTATTTCAATCCCGTCATTCATGACAACTACTCCGAGATAGTGAGAGCACCCATTGCAGCCAACAATTTTGAGTTGAAACTGGCGTTAATCACAATGGTTCAGCAACATTAGTACGGGGGCTCTCTAATAGAAGATCTAATGACTCATATATAGTCATTCTTGGAGAAGTGTGATACAGTAAAGCTCGATGGAGTGGCTGAAGATGTGATTCGATTGAGATTGTTCCCATTCTCTTTGAGGGATGAGGCCAAGTCATGGTTACAAGGTTTGCAACCTGGGAGCGTTGCTAAATTGGATGAGTTGATGCAAAAATTCCTTCAAAAGTATTTCCCACCGGCAAAGACAGCTCAACTACGAGTAGAGATTGGTCAGTTCAAGCAGTTGGACACTGAGTCACTCTATGAGGCATGGGAAAGGTTTAAGGAGTTGTTAAGGAAGTGCCCATAACATGGTTTTGAAGTATGGATACAACTTTACATTTTTTATAATGGGATGATAGTGGCCACACGCACTTTGGTAGATGCGGCAACTGGTGGCACTATAATGAGCAAGACGGCTGAGGGAGCTCTCAACTTATTGGAAGAAATGGCTTCAAACACATATGAAATGCCTAGTGAGAGATCCTTGGTGAAAAAAGTTGTCGGAGTGCTTGAGCTTGATCCAATGACTGCAATTTCGGCACAGTTAGCCACATTGTCTAACCAAATAGCATTAATGCAAAGTGCACAACAACCATCCGTTGAGATTGTAGAGGTAGCAAGCATGGGATACTTGGGTAGAAGAACTACTGAAGAGCAAGTAAATTATGTGAATAACCGGGGGTATAACTATAGGAGTAATTCTCAAGTCCCAAACCAATACCACCCGAGGATAAGAAATCATGAAAATTTCTCATATTCCAACACTAGGAATGTTCTGAATCCTCCACCACCGGGTATTTGTATGCCAGCACAAGAGAAGAACCTTTTTTGGAGGAGTTTTTAAGTGGATACATAGCAAAGTCTAAGGCAAAGCAAGATAGGGCTGAGTCAAGGATAGATAGCTTGGAGACTTCAATGAAGAATATGAAGTACAAATTGGGCAACTTGTTAACCTATATGGTTCATCCTTAGCACATCCCTAAAGTATACGTGATGAAGTATGTTTTGATGATCACAAACAAGTATTTTTCGGTGCTAACTAACGTTTTTTAAGAACTTATCTCTGTACCAAAGGAAAAACAAAAAGCCAAAGAATGACTCGATCAAGGAACTCAAAGCTTACATCCAACGATCAAGCTCGTTTCAACTAACGGACTTCAACAATCATATCCTGATGTCAAGAACATCTCATGTGAATGATTCGATCAAAGGAAAACAAAGACATATAAGTCGTGAAAGGACTCCAATGATCACATCATAAATCAAAGAACGGTTTGATCATGCTTTGTGACAACATCTTCCGATCAACGTTCGAAGTCATTCAACTCTGAATTGCTCTCATTGAAGATCTCATAATGAAGAGTTGAATTTAACAGTTATGAGAAGAAATACACAAAAGATTTAAGGTATATCTTTCTCTAATCGTTATTGCTCAAAATGTTTTTCAAAACCATGCATATATCATTTTCATATGTTCTCTAAATCTGCATGTTTTGATTTCATGTTTTTAACTATATTTCAAATGATTTCATACTATATATTTAATTTGAAATATACCGAGTTTTTATTCGCATTTATAGAATATTTTATCGCGAGTAAAAACTATTTTCAAAGAATCTTTCAGGACGCTAATGAAATAGCAGCGCTCTCTTGAACTTGTTAAGTCAGGACACTGATAGGTCATTAGGATGCTGATAACGCTCAAGGTTGAAATGAACTGATTAATCAGGACGCTTACTTGTATAGTAGCGGTCTTCTATATTAGTCAACCTTTGAAGTTGTCAGGAAGCTGACTCAGCATCGGCTCACTGAAAGATCTTTTAAAATTTCTTCAAAGAATGTTTCTTTGAGGGCGTTGATGGTTATAAGTTGATTATACTATCAAGACGCTTTCTGGATAGGAGCGCCCTCACTTTTGCAAATCAACTTAATAACTTTCAGGAGGCTGATTGTCCTTCAGCGTATTTATTTTTAAAAGTCATATGTTTTAAAAGATAGGAAGCTTACCAAGTAAGTGGCGCCCTCATCTTACGATTTTATGTTTTAAAAAGAAGGACGCTTACTACATAGGTAGCACCCTCATCATAAGTTATTTTGTTTTAAAAAAGGCAGGACGCTCACTCAGTGAGTAGCGGCCTCATAAGTATAGTCTTAAATAAAGTCAAGACGTTGATTGTGCAGTAGCACCCTCAGAACAATAAAATGAGTCAGGAGGCTCACAACTCGGTAGCGCCCTCACTTATCGCTTCAGCGGGATGCTTATACGGAATAAGCGCCCTCAAAGAACAAAGCGACAAAGTTGACATTATGCGTTAGGACACTGATTGCGGAATCAAGACGCTAATTCAACTATGGTCACTGTTCTGACACATACACCATATTGGTTTACTTTTCAGAACAAATCTCTGCACAAAAACTTTTCAGATAAATCAGAGATCTTCTCTGATGCATGAATCAGGGAATCCTGAAATTCTCCTTATTCATGCTATCTGGAAAGAACCAAAATGTGTATGAAAATTGCAGATGTCATTTTCATATACCACTCTTGCTGTTGAGTCTCAAGATATAGAGTCGCACTTGATTTCATATCTTAAGTATTGTATTGAACTATATCAGTAGTTGCGTTAAACTACTGATCGTTGAACCAGAAGTTTTCATACATATATTTTATATCTATTTTGAAAACTGTCTGTGTCTTTGATTTACATCAGTCCTCTGTTTTTAACGTCAATATTTGTTTGGTATATTTTATCTTTCGATAAAGTACTGATTTTCATATCATATCATTCATGCTTTTCAAAACTGCACTTGAGCAATACCGAACATTGAAAAGTAAAAGACAGAAGGTGTATTTCAACTTAGCATTACCTATTTTACATTTTATATCTTTGTAATGCTATATATTGTGCTTAATATAAAGTGTTCTACTACGTTAGAACCACCCAACATCTTAGTGTTGTAATGCTGGTGTGTTTCTAGATTGAAACAACCAGGACAAGTGAAAGTAGTTCACTTGATGATTTCAAGATTGAAATCATATAAGTTTTCTCTAAGCCTGTAAAAGAGAAACTAGTTCATCCTCATCCAGTAAAAGGGTAGGTGTGTCCTTAGCCTTAAAAATGATAGGTTATTTCTCAGCCTTAAAAGAGAAACTGGTTGTTCCTTATCCCGCAAAAGGATCACGAATCTTCCTTAGCCAGCAAAAGGAACATGGGTTTCTCCTCATCCCGAAAAAAGGAAATTGGTTCTTCCTTAGCCATTAAAAGGAACATGGGTTTTTCTTAATCTCAGAAAAAGGAAAATGGATCATCCTCTACCCGTGAAAGGATAGGTTTGCCTTTAACCTAAAAAGGGCAGTTGTAATGGTTTGGTTCTCGCCCGTAAGAGAATCAATTAGTGCATTGAGAAAATCCTAATCGGGAGATTAGGTAGTGGACGTAGGCTTGGCCGAACTACTATAAATCTGTGTATCAAACGTTTGCATTTTAGTCTGTGTTCTAATTTGCATCATGTTCCAATTAACTTATGTAAATCACTTAAGTTATTGAAAGAATAATTTTAAAATTGACCATTGCACCCAATTCACCCCCTCTTGGGTGGGACCAACACAACTTGCTTCAGCTATAAATGCACAACAAAAAGGATCATTTCCTAGCAACACTCAAGTCAACCCCAAGGAACAATGTAAGGCGATCACCCTCAGGAGCGGAAAGGAAGTTGAACGGGCTGAAAAGAATAATGAGGATGAGAAGGCCACATCATCATAGTCAAGCAATATAGAGAGTGAAGTACATCATGAGGAGCAAAAGCAAGATGAACCGAAGGAAAGGCCATACCGATCGAGCTCCATTACTTTTTCGAACAACCCCTATATTAAAGCCTTCCGTACCTTATCTTCAGAGATTCCAAAAGAAGAGATTGGATGAGCAATTTGCCAAGTTCCTAGAGATATTTAAGAAGATTCACGTCAACATCCCATTTGCCGATGCTTTGGAACAAATGCCCAATTACGTCAAATTTATGAAGGATGTGATGACAAAGAAGAGAAAGTTGGAGGCCTATGAGATGGTGAAGCTCACCGAGGAGTGTAGCGCGATATTACAAAAGATGCTTCCCCAAAAGCTCAAAGATCCAGGGAGTTTTGCCATCCCTTGCACTATTGTCCTTTAAATTTTAATAAAGTTTTATGTGCTTTGGGTGCAAGTATTAATCTTATGCCTCTTTCTATTTTCAGGAGATTGGGACTTGGAGAAGTGAAGCCGACCACCATTTCACTTCAATTAGCGGACTGGTCAATGACATATCCTCGAGGAGTTATTGAAGATGTTTTAGTAAAGGTGGAAAAGTTCATTTTTTCGGTGGACTTTGTGGTTTTGGATATGGAAGACGATGGTGACATACCGTTGACCCTTGGGAGACCGTTCTTAGCTACAGGACGTGCATTGATAGATGTGCAACGAGGTGAACTCACCTTGAGAGTTAATGATGAAGAAGTCTTGTATAACATCTACAAGACTCTCAAATCTCCAGCGGAGGAGAGTACATGCCATCGGAAAGATGTAGTGGAAATAGTTGAAGAATGTGTGACAAATGAGGCAACTATATCAGAGGATGCATTAGAAAGTTGTCTGGTCAACTCAGTTAGTATAGATGTGGGTGGGAATGAAGAACTTAAGCAATATCTTTTTGCTCTTAAAGTACCACCGGTTGATTATTCACAAGCAAACGTAGATGAGTTAGAAGAAACTACACCAAGTAAAGTGGATGAACCGACACTGGACTTGAAACCTCTTCCCGATCACCTTCGATATGCTTTTTTGGGTGGAAAATCTACCTACCCGGTCTTCATATCTTCAGCCTTGTCTTGTGCTGAGGAAGAGAAGTTATTGAGAATTCTAAGAGAACACAAATCAACGTTGGGATGGTCTATTTCAGATATCAAGGGTATATGTGGTGACCCCGCATCCTCGACCACCAACCCCGCAGGGAATGGCATGCGGAATGACGGGGCGGGACGCTTAGCGTAGGCATCTCCAACCACTCCTCAACCCCCGTAAGGTGGTTGAGACCCTACGAGCCTTATCCCAAACAATGACATAATATAAAAGGTACTAAACAAAACTACTAATCATATTAATCATCCAAGCCATAAGATAATCCATAAAAATGAACCATAAATGAAACCATAATCCCTACAGTCCATCAAGATGGACATACACATAAAGTCCAAAACTAAGGGTACAAAAAAATCGTCATATGTCCACATGGTCTATCTAACAAGTCCCAACTCACCCATACTACAATGTGGTAAGTGTTATAATTACATAGTCCAAAATATAATACATCATAATTTAAAACACAGTTCAATCAAAATGCGTCTCAACTCACATTAAGGCCTTGGATTCTCTCGCCGGCAAGGCCCTCACGATATGACTACTCTTTTGCCCTTATTCGGGACAGAAGGACCTGAAAGAGGAAAATGAGGGTGAGCCAATGGTGCCCAGTGAATAGAATTCAAATATGTTATCAATACTCATCAATAAATATAATGTATGCATGTCAATTTGTAGCATGATTAAAAGCTCATAACATATAGATATCAAGCATTTATAATAAGTTCGATGCAGATAAAAGCCTATCAATTTTGATCTACATTCCACGTGCATTGGGGTTACTAGTCGTCTATTTCACCGTAACGTTCTCATCCCCAATCATGTTGATTTGGGGTTACTAGTGCACGTCTATTTCACCGTACCATTCTCATCCCCAAATATGTCCTTTCTAAGACCCTCTTATGACAAGGTTAAGTCTCCCTATTTGCCAGATAGATGGGCCCAACCATAGTCATAAGGTTTTCTCAAATCAATGCGTCATTCAAAACATTAGAACACATTCATGCTTTCAACATACAATATATATAAGTGATATGATGACATAAAATATATAATCATAAATGAAGTCTACTCACAACCAAGCCTCGCGAGAGTATCTAACCAAACATGGACACCAAACCGAATCAACCCAATCAAGATCCTGAAACATTCATCAATATCCAACCATACATCAATTTCTATGCTCAATCACATAGACATTACACATCAACCTTAAATCAGCCCACATATAGACAATAGGCCTAAATCCCATCATTCAACTCAAATCACATGACTTAGGCCTCTAATGCATAGTTCTCATTCGTAAACCATTCAATTAATCAAAAATATTGATTTTCAATTCCTTAGGCATAAACATGTCCAAATTGGTCCATTGGATCACAAGTAAGCCTAACCCATGATATGGTCAAAACCACCTAATCAGTAGCATAATCAACCCTAATCATGCTTAGTTAGACTTAAATTGCATTAATTCAATGATTCTAGGCCAAAAGCCCTAAAATATGAAATTTTTCATACTTAGGCCATATTGCCGATTTATACTAGGTCACTGTGTTCAGTCATGTATATAACTGATTTTGCATCATGGGTTCATCAACAATGGCAACTAGGTCAACATAGTTGACATGCAAGCTATTTGGAAAGGTCTAAGTTCATACTCTAAATTTAGGTCTAATACAAACAACCCTACCAATTTTCCATTTAATATTTTGTTCAGATGTATCAAGCTGTCAGCAGAAATATTTAATTACAAACTAAAATGTACAGATTAAAGTATGTTAAGAAGAAAACCTTCTGTCCAAAAATCAACTCAATCTAACGATAGACCGAAGAGATAGGCCTCTTTGATGAACAAGTCTCTAATCATACAATTTCTCTTTTCCTGCTGCAAATACTTGAACTCAAATGACTACATCACACAACATGTTGGCCCATCAACATCCCAACCGTTCCTAATGTAGAAATATTAGTTGTGAACCATCCTCTAAAATATCATATCCATCCAACGGTAGGTTTCGGAGATCTAATAGTTTGATCTAAACTGCGCGATAAATTCAGTCTTTCAAACCAGCTTTGTTTGGGAGGTTATATCTCTCCGAAGAAATATCCAATCAAGATCTCCACCGACTAGAATGAATAACCATAAGATATGAACTTGCTGACAAAGTTTGAGCTCAATCCGAACATATATCACCAAGATCCAGCTTTTTGATGAAAACGTTGTTGAGATTTCCCTCAAAGCAACTTCCTCTTTCTTTCTCTTCTTCTTTCCTTTCTCTTTTTTTTTCCTTTCCCTCCACTCATCTCACTCTCTAGGACTTCCTTGGAGAAGAGAAGTGGGCATGGGACACTTGTCCACTCTCATGCACCAACTTGACATGTGTTGGAGAAGAGAAATGGGGCATGGGACACTTGTGCACTCTCATGAACCAACTTGACATGTGTTGGTCTCATGCACCAACTTGACATGTACTGGAGAAGAGAAATGGGGCATGGGACACTTGTCCATTCTCATGCATCAACTTGACATGTGTTGGTCTCATGCACCAACTTGACATGTGTTGGAGAAGAGAAATGGGGCATGGGACACTTGTCCATTCTCATGCACTAACTTGACATGTGTTGGTCTCATACTACCCATTCCAACCAAATGTACTTTAGCCAATCTTATGCTTGCATGTATTTTAAATGTTCAATCCATCTAATACACCAAATTTTCATTCTCATTTATCTTTTTATTCAATCATTCCTAACTCATATCAATTCATGGTTTAATGGGCCCATGCATAAATACTAACATATGCATTATACCTTAATTTAACATTATCAAGCATCAAATATACAAACATTAAACAACCATCAAATAAACAACAAACATATCAAGGCAAACACATAGAGTTTGGGCAAAATGCAATTAGGTTATGGGCTAGAGAAAATAATTTTCGGGGCGTCACATCACACCTACCTTAGAATGAACTTCGTCCTCGAAGTTTTAAGGTTAAGAAATTACCTAAGCCCATGAACTCGAAAGAGTGCTCCATCATGTAGTCCTCAAGCTCCCAAGTAACCTGCTCCTCGCCATGGAACTGCTATCTCACCTTAACCATCGGAATCTCGCGGTTACGCAACCTCTGGACCTTCCGGTCAAGTATCTGAATAGGTTCCTCATCATAAGTCCCATCCTGCCTCATCTCAATGTTTCTCCAGTCCAAGACGTGATCAAAATCACTCTTGTACACTCTCAACATTAACACATAAAAGACATTGTGGACTGCTGCTAATTGAGGTGGCAAGGCTAATCGGTAAGCTACGGGGCCAATTCATTCTAAAACCTCGAACGGCCCAATAAATCTCGGAGCGAGCTTGCCTTTTATCCCAAATCTCGTCTGGCCTTTCTGGTGTGAGACCTTCAATAAAACTTGGTCACCCACCTCGAACTCTACAGTCTTCCGCTTGGCATCAGTGTAACTCTTCTGCCTGTCTTGGGCTACCTTTATATTATGCTTGATCCGCTTAATTTTCTCTATGTGTTCTTGTACAAACTTCGGTCTCATTACTACAATATCCCCTACCTCCATCCAACAAACCAGAGATCTACAGGGTCGACCATACAATGCCTCAAAAGGAGCCATGCCAATATTGGGCTGATAACTGTTGTTGTACGCGAACTCACACAGATGTATGTACTCCTCCCAATTACCGCTGGACTCAAGGACACAAGCTCGAAGCATATCCTCCAAAATCGATATCAACCTCTCAGACTGGCCATCCGTCTGAGGGTGAAAAGCGGTACTGAGATCTAGTCAGGTGCCGAGCTCCCTCTGCAACCCCTACCAGAATACCGATGTAAACCTCGGATCCCTATCTGACACAATCGAAACTGGCACCCCATGTAATCTGACTATCTCCCGCATATAGAGTATGCCCAACTTGTCCATAGAATCCCTAGTGTTCACCGGTAGAAAGTGAGCAGATTTAGTCAAGCGATCAATAATAACCCAAACAGCATTATGTCTCCTTGGGGTGTTGGGTAATCCCACAACAAAGTCCATAGTGACATGCTCCCACTTCCACTCAGGAATGGCAAGTGGTTGCACCTCCCTTCCAAGCCTCTGATGCTCAGCTTTGACTCTCTGACAGATCTCACACCTCTGAATGAACTGAGTTGTTTCTTTCTTCATGTCGGACCACCAATACATCCTTTTCATATCATGATACATCTTGGTTCCTCCAGGATGAATAGCATAATGAGATCTGTGAGCCTCCTGGAGCACACTCTGTCTGAGTCGTGAATCTGCGGGAACCCATAAACATCACCTAAATCTCAAGGCACCATCAGATGACACGTGTCAATCAGTAAAATCACTACTCTCAGCCCAAGACTTGTACATCACATAATCAACATCAAGTCTCTGTTGGTCAATCACCTCTTGGACCTGTGTAGGCTAAGCTCTCATCTGAGCACATATCATAATCTTATCTGAAGGGGTAGCACATATACTCAATATTGTAGCCGCCTCAAGTAGTCTCCACTCATGAGACATCTGGCGTGCTACCATAACTGTCTTTACCCAGCTTCTTGCTCAACGCATCAGCCACTACATTGGCTTTACCAGGGTGGTATTCCAATGTAAAATTATAGTCTTTGAGGAGCTCTAACCACCTTCTCTGCCTCATGTTCAACTCCTTCTGAGAGAACAAGTACTTGAGGCTCTTGTGGTCAGAATACAAAGTGAACCTCTCACCATAAAGATAATGCCTCCAAATCTTCAGAGCAAAAACCACTGCGGCCAGTTTTAAGTCATGAACATGATAGTTCTTTTCATGCACCTTCAACTGCCTCGATGCATAAGCAATAACCCTATCCTTTTGCATCAACACGCAACCCAAGTCGATACGTGAGGCATTAGTGTAGATAACCAACTCCTAATCAGGCTATGGCAAAATCAACACTGGCGCAGATGTCAATCTTTTCTTCAGCTCTAAAAAGGCATTCTCACACTCCTCAGTCCATACAAAGGGCACATCTTTCTGGGTGAGCCTAGTCATAGGCGTAGCTATCTTGGAGAATCCCTGAACGAATCTCCTATAGTAACCAGCTAACCCAAGAAAACTTCTGATCTCGGTCACTGTGGTAGGCCTAGGCCAACTGATAATGGCTTCAACCTTAAACGGATCAAGTAAAATCCCCTCAGAACTCACCACATAACCTAAGAACTTCATCTCAGTGATCCAAAACTCACAATTGCGCAGCTTTGCATATAGCCTATGCTCTCTCAGAGTTTGCAAGGTCACTCTGAGGTGTTCCTCATGCTCAGCCCGAGTCTTGGAATACACAAACTTATCCAAATACTGCCTAAAGACCCTATGCATCAGGTCCATGAACATCGTCGGTGCATTAGTCACACCAAATGGCATCACAAGGCACCCATAATGTCCATGGCGGGTCCTGAATGTTGTCTTAGGCACATCCGCCTCCCTGATCCTTAGCTGATGATACCCGGAGCGCAAATCAATCTTCAAAAAATACCTCGCTCCCCTCAACTGATCAAACAAGCCATCAATCCTTGGGAGAGGATACTTGTTCTTGATGGTCACCATGTTCAATTGGCGATAGTCGATGCACAACTGCAAGCTCCCATCCTTTTTTTTCACAAAAAGAACTGAAGCTCCCCAGGGTGACACGCTCGGGCAA
The DNA here is from genome assembly GCA_035771175.1 of Paratinospora sagittata. Lineage (NCBI taxonomy): Eukaryota > Viridiplantae > Streptophyta > Magnoliopsida > Ranunculales > Menispermaceae > Paratinospora > Paratinospora sagittata. Next base: position 23,929,523 of record CM069596.1, on the reverse strand, counting down.
ATAAAGCCCTTAGCCAATAACTCCTCGAGCTATTTCTGCAACTCTCACAACTCAGCTGGCGCAATTCTATATGGTGCCATGGAGATAGGCTTCGTGCCAGGGACTAGTTCAATGATGAAATCGATCTCTCGCTTCGGTGGTAATCCTGGAAGATCCGCAGGGAACACATCTGGAAAGTCCCTAACAATGGCAATATCCTCAAGTATCACCTCAGTAGTCTCTTCCTCATCAGGCACTAACCCAGCCAAAATCTCCCTATCTCCATCAGTTATAAATCTACCCCTCGTGACTGTCTGGTCTGAAGCTCTACCCTGTAGTGTAAACACTGGGTGTCCTAGGATCTGGAAAATGACTCTCTTCGCGAAACAGTCGACAACTGCATGATAAGTCGCGAGCCAATCCATTCTAAGAATTGCATCAAACTCTAAAACCTCTAGGACTCGAAAGTCAACAGGCATCTCAACATCACCAATCTGAACCACACACTGGCTACGGATCATGTTCGGGTAGATCCTCTCTCCGGCTACAGTACTCACCACTAACCATGTACTAGCCCTAATGGGAGTCAAATGCAAACTATCTACTATGCGTCCAGATATGAATGATAATGTAGACCCAGCATCAAATAATACATGCATAGAAGCACCACAAATAATAAGAGTACCTTCCACCAAGGTCCTGGATGTTGTAGGGTCTGGCTCAGTAGCTGCCTTCGTTGTCACTCTGGCACTGGACTGCTGCACAAATTTCGGAGCCCTCTGAAGACTCGGACACTCTGACTTCTTATGCCCAGCCTATCCACACTGATAAGATATGAACGGAGCCCTGGGCACAGATGATCCAGTCTGAGATGTCGTCACATAGCCTCCTCGGCCTCTGCCTCTGCCTCTGCCTCTGCCTCGGCCAACAGTCTGTTGGAATGGGAGTCTCGGTGCACTCGGTGCCTGAATGGGAATCGGGACAAGAGAGGAAACCACTGGTGAGATCATCACACCAGTCTGAATCTGGGATGCCTAACTCTGAGCACCCTCGGACTGTGCTCCTCCATAAAACTTTCTCTTCTTTCTTCATTTTTCCTTCTTCCATGGAGTCTGGAACTGTCCCCCAGACTCTGCCTGTGAAGTTTGTACACCCGGAGCTGCCCGTGTAGACATACTATCAACTCGCTCAGCCAACTCATATTGTTTGGCCCTCTAGACCACTGTGGCAAAATCAGTCATCTTTGTCACAGAAAAGGCCTGCCGGATCGCAGGCCTTAAGTTCAAAGAGAATCTCATAATCTTGTCACTCGGTGTCTGAACTAACCCAGGGGGCATAAACTGCGAGCTGTCTGAATCTGAGCTCGTACTCCCTGTCTGACATGGTACCCTATACGAGATTCAGAAACTCGAGTTGCTTAGCCTGCCTTTCAGTCTCTGGAGCGTAAGCCTGTAAGAACAATCGTTTGAAGGTGTCCCAACTCTTCACTACCCCCTGTGCATCCAGCACTGAAAGCCACCAGTCATCTGCATCACTCTCCAGTGTGTGAGCAGCACATAGGACTTAAGACTCCTCATCCAGCTCTAAGTAGCGACTGATCTTCTCAACATTCTTCAGCCAATCTTTGGCCTTCTTCAAGTCAACCCCACCAGTGAATTCCTTAGGCTTCAGCTTCATGAACTTCTCTAGCAGTCTGATCCGCCGATCAATTGGGTTCTCCATAACAATAGGAGCAAGTGTAGGCATAGGCTGAGGTACAACCATCTGAGGTCCTGCTACCCCTACAGCTCCACTAGCCCCGGCCACCTCGGCCCCACTAGTGCTTGCCTCCTGAGGTATTGTCTGAGGTGACTGTCGAGCAACAACCTCAACCTACTACACCAACGCCTGTATTTGTGCAGTCTGGGCTGCCATCAAGCTGCCCTGTGCCTGAATGATCTCCTCTATCCTCCCCATCCGGTCATCATCAGATGGCCCTGTGTGTGGCTGTCCCAATCTCCCGCTCCTCCTCATGACACTGAGAAGTAGAAATACGAGCAACCATCACACATTAAAGAATTTAAAACATTAACAAAGACTCATAACTACCCGTATCATATAATCACACAGAAAATATGATAGTAAGGCTTTTAAGTTAGTTCCTTTTAAGTTTTTTAATCACCTAAAGCTCTCACCCAATTCCTAGGTCAAAGTCATCTAAGTCCAATACATAGACCAAACCTAGTAAAACCAAGCTCTCTGATACCAACTATGGCAACCCCGCATCCCGGACCACCAACCCCGCAGGGAATGGCGTGTGGAATGCCAGGGTGGGACGTCCGGCGTAGGCATCTCCAACCACTCCTCAACCCCCGTAAAGTGGTTGAGACCCTACGAGCCTTATCCCAAACAACGACATAATATAAAAAGGTACTAAACAAAACTACCAACTATATTAATCATCCAAGACAAGAGATAATCCATAAAAATGAACCATAAATGAAACCATAATCCCTACAGTCCATCAAGATGGACATACACATAAAGTCCAAAACTAAGGGTACAAAACAAACAATCATATGTCCACATGGTCTATCTAAGAAGTCCCAACTCATCCATACTACAATGTGGTAAGTGTTATAATTACATAGTCCAAAATATAATACATCATAATTTAAAACACAGTTCAATCAAAATGCCTCTCAACTCACACCGAGGCCTTGGATTCTCTCGCCGGCAAGGCCCTCAAGATATGACTACTCCTTTGCCCCTATTCGGGATAGAAGGACATGAAAGAGGAAAATGAGGGTGAGCCAATGGTGCCCAGTGAATAGAATTCAAATATGTCATCAATACTCATCAATAAATATCAAGTATGCATGTCAATTTGTAGCATGCTTAAAAGCTCATAACATATAGATATCAAGCATTTATAATAAGTTCGATGCAAATAAAAGCCTATAAATTTTGATCCACATTCCACATGCGTTGGGGTTACTAGTGCACGTCTATTTCACCGTACCGTTCACATCCCTAATCATGTTGATTTGGGGTTACTAGTGCACGTCTAGTTCACTGTACCGTTCTCATCCCCAAATATTTCCATTCTAAAACCCTCCTATGACAAGGTTAAGTCTCCCTATTTGCCAGATAGATGGGCCCAACCATAGTCATAAGGTTTTCTCAAATCAATGCATCATTCAAAACATTAGAACACATTCATGCTTTCAACATACAATATATATAAGTGATATGATGACATAAAAGATATAATCATAAATGAAGTCTACTCACAACCAACCCTCGCAAGAGTATCTAACCACACATGGACACCAAACCGAATCAACCCAATCAAGATCCTGAAACATTCATCAATATCCAGCCATACATCAATTTCTATGCTCAATCACATAGACATTACACATCAACCTTAAATCAGCCCACATATAGACAATAGGCCTAAATCCCATCTAATCCCATCATTCAACTCAAATCACATCACTTAGGCCTCTAATGCATAGTTCTCATTCATAAACCATTCAATTAATCAAAAATATTGACTTTCAATTCCTTAGGCATAAACATGCCCAAATTGGGCCATTTGATCACAAGCCTAACCCATGATATTGTCACAACCACCTAATCAGTAGCATAATCAACCCTAATCATGCTTAGTTAGACTTAAATTGCATTAATTCATTGATTCTAGGCCAAAAGCATCAAAAGCCCTAAAATATGAAATTTTCCATACTTAAGCCATATTGTCGATTTATACTAGGTCACCATGTTTAGCCATGTATATCACTGATTTTGCATCATGGGTTCATCGACAATGGCAACTAGGTCAACATAGTTGACATGCAAGCTATTTGGAAAGGTCTAAGTTCGTACTCTAAATTTAGGTCTAATACAAACAATCCTACCAATTTTCCATTTAATATTCTATTCAGATGTATCAAGCTGCCAACAGAAATATTTAATCACAAAATCAACCGTACTGATTAAATTATGTTAAGAAGCAAACCTTCTTTCCAACTATCAGCTCAATCCAACGGTGGACCAAAGAGATAGGGTTCTTTGATGAACAAGTCTCTGATCAAACAATTTCTCCTTTCATGCTGCAAATACTTGAACTCAGATGACTATATCACACAACATACTTGACTCATCAACATCTCAACAGTTCATAATGCAAAAATCTTAGTTGTGAACCATCCTCTGGAATATCATATCCATCCAACTGTAGGTTTAGGAGATCTAACAGTTTGATCTAAACTGTTAGATCTCTCCGAAACAAACTCCAATCAAGATCTCCACCGACCAGAATGAATAACCATAAGATATGAACTTTCAGACTAAGTATGAGCTCAATCCGACCATATATGACCAAGATCCAGTTTTTTGATGATAACATTGTTGAGACTTCACTCAAAGCAACTTCCTCTTTCTTTCTCTTCTTCTTTCCTTTCTCTTCTTTTTTCCTTTCCCTCCACTTATCTCACTCTCTAGGACTTCCTTGGATAAGAGAAGTGGGCATGGGACACTTGTCCACTCTCATGCACCAACTTGACATGTGTTGGAGAAGAGAAATGGGGCATGGAACACTTGTGCACTCTCATAAACCAACTTGACATGTGTTGGCCTCATGCACCAACTTGACATGTGTTGGAGAAGAGAAATTGGGCATGGGACACTTGTCCATTCTGATGCATCAACTTGACATGTGTTGGTCTCATGCACCAACTTGACATGTGTTGGAGAAGAGAAATGGGGCATGGGACACTTGTCCATTCTCATGCACCAACTTGACATGTGTTGGTCTCATACTACCCATACCAACCACATGTACTTTAACCAATCTTATGCTTGAATGTATTTTAAATGTCCAATCCATCTAATACACCAAATTTCCATTCTCATTTATCATTTTATTCAATCAATCCTATCTCATATCAATTCATGGTTTAATGGGCCCATGCATAAATAATAACATATGTATTATACCTTAATTTAACATGACCCATATACAATTTATAATGCACATATTTATATACATTATCAAGCATCAAATATACAAACATTAAACAACCATCAAATAAACACCAAACATATAGAGGCAAACACATAGAGTTTGGCTAAAATGCAATTGGGTTATGGGCTAGAGGAAATAATTTTCGGGGAGTCACAGTATAAGCCCCTCATTTTGCATGCATAAGATCTTAATGGAGGACTCCTATAAGCCGTCCATTGAACATCAACGAAAGCTTAATCCAGCAATGAAAGAGGTAGTTCGAGGTGAAGTATTGAAGTGGTTGAAAGTCAGTTTCATATATGCCATTTCGGATAGTCCTTGGGTGAATCCGATACAAGTTGTGCCCAAGAAAGGTGGGATGACGGTGGTCAAGAATGAAAATAATGAGTTGATTTCAACAAGAACAGTCACAGGCTGGCATGTTTACATAGATTATAGGAAGTTGAATAAGGCCACAAGGAAGGACCATTTTCCCCTTCCGTTCATTGATCAAATGTTGGATCGATTGGCGGGTTTTGAATACTATTGCTTCTTAGACGGTTATTCGGGCTATAATCAAGTAGCCATTGCACCGGAGGACCAAGAGAAAACGACTTTCACTTGCCCGTATGGCATATTTGCTTTTCGGAGAATGCCATTTGGTTTATGCAATGCACCGGCAACTTTTCAATGGTGTATGATGGCCCTTTTTGCTGATATGATTGAGGAGAGAATGGAGGTATTTATGGATGATTTTTCAGGCTTTGGGACTTCATTTGACCATCTCTTGTGCTTCAAAGATGTTAAGAAGCCAACTTAGTGCTAAATTGGGAAAAGTGTCATTTCATGGTACAAGAAGGCATAGTGTAGGCCATAGGGTTTCTTCCAAGGGTCTTGAGGTGGATCGGGCAAAGATAGTGGCTATTGAGAAACTTCCTCATCCTAAGAATGTGAAAGGCATCCGTAATTTCTTGGGGCAGGCCAATTTTTACCGACGGTTTATTAAAGACTTCTCGAAAAATGCTAAGCCCCTTTGCAACTTGCTTGAGAAAGATGCACCATTTGCTTTTGATGATCCTTGTGTGGAGGCCTTTGAGTTGATAACAAAAACATTGATCTCAGCCCCCATCATGATTGTACCGGATTGGAAAGAACCACTTGAGATTATGTGCAATACTAGTCATTTTGCTATTGGGGCAGTGTTAAGCCAACAGAAAGAAAAGATGTTTCGGGCTATCTACTCTGCTAGTCATACTTTAGATGGAGCCCAACAGAATTACACTACGACCAAGAAAGAATTATTAGCAGTTGTATTTTCATGCGACAAGTTTCGATCTTATATCATTGGGTCCAAGGTCATTGTGTATACCGATCATGCGGCTATTCGTTACTTGTTTGAGAAAAAGGACGCAAAGCCTAGGTTGATTCGATGAATTCTTTTGTTGCAAGAATTTGATTTGGTGATCAAAAATAAGAAAGGAAGTGAGAATGTTGTAGTCAACCATCTTTCCCGGTTGCAATATGAGGTTGAGGATGCTTGCTTACCAATTCTGGAAACTTTTCCTAATGAAAAACTATATGGTGTAGGCGTGAAAGTGCCATGGTATGCTTATTTTGTAAATTTCTTAGCATGTGTAATATTGCCTCCGGATCTCTCTTATGCAAAGAAAAAGAAGTTTCTACATGATGTCAAGTCTTATATGTGGGATGAGCCACTACTCTTCAAGAGATGCAATGATCAATTGATTCTGCGTTGTGTACTGGGGGAAGACATCCACGCCATTCTTCATAAGTGTCATTCCTCCCTTTATGGCGGTCATTTTGGACCCACAAAAACTGTGGCTAAGGTCTTGCAAAGTGGATTTTACCGGCCCACCTTATTCCGAGATAGCTACACCTTTGTGAAGACATGTGATAGGTGCCAACGTCTTGGAAACATTTTGAGGCGTCATGAATAACCTTTGACTAACATATTAGAGGTTAAGCTCTTTGATGTATGGGGTATCAATTTTGTGGGACCTTTTCCCTCCTCTTTCGGCAAGATATACATACTTTTGGCCGTGGACTCTGTGTCCAAGTGAGTTGAAGCCATAGCTACAGAAACGAATGATGCCAAGGTAGTGCTGAAGTTCTTACACAAGCATATCTTTATAAGATTCGGCACCCCTCGAGCTATCATTAGTGATGAGGGCACTCATTTTGTAACAAGTCATTTAATGCTCTCCTTACCAAGTATGGGGTGAAACATAAGGTCTCACTTGCATATCACCCACAAACGAATGGCCAAACCGAAATAAGCAACCGAGAAGTCAAGCAAATCTTGGAGAATACAGTAAATGTTAATAGGAAGGATTGGGTAATGAAATTAGATGATGCTTTGTGGGCATACCGGACTGCATTGAAGACACCTATTGGGATGTCTCCGTACCAGCTTGTGTTTAGGAAGTCATGTCACTTACCGGTAGAGTTGGAGCATAAAGCTTATTGGGCAGTTAAGAAATTGAACTATGACTTGAAAGCTTCCGAAAATCAAAGATTACTATAGCTCATGGAAATGGAAGAGTTTTGAAACGATACTTAAAAAAACTGCCAAGATCTACAAGGAGCGAACCAAGAAATGGCATGACAAGTACATTGTGAAAAAAGACTTCGAACCGGGGCAACAAGTTCTCTTATTCAACTCCAGGCTAAAGTTGTTTCCGGGCAAGCTTAAATCTAGATGGAGTAGACCGTTTACTATTGCTAAAGTCTTTCCTTACGGTGGGGTGGAGCTACAAAGTGGAGATGGTTCGTGTTTTCGAGTAAATGGTCAACGGTTAAAGCATTATTTTAGCCAAGCTGAGCGGTATGAGGAACGCATCACACTTGGAGAACCATGAAGAGGCATTATGAAGCAAAGTCGGGCTGACGACTCTAAACCAAGCGCTTGTTGGGAGGCAACCCATCGGTTCATGCTTTATTTATTTATTCATTTATTTATTTTTAGTCATTGTAGTATAAGCTTTGACTTCGTACCTTGACAAATATTTTTTCCTTACCCTTTTCAGGTTCTAAAGCAAGTTTGGGGGTCGTTTTGAAGCATTTTGGAGAGACGAATGGCGTGCATCATGTGCCATCTTCACCCATTTTGGTTCAGGAGGTTTTTTAAACTCTTTTATCTCCTCTATGCCTCTATTTTTCCTACTACTTTTTTGATTCTTTTTTTTTTTTTTTTGCATTGAAGATAATGCTTGCTTTAAATTTGGGGGGAGAGTTTTGAATTTTTGGTCATGGTATGTTAGTTGATTATGCATTAGTTTAGGCTAGATAGTCACATTCTTTTACAACTTTAGACTTACTTATGGAGGGCCAATGACATGAGAACACTTTAGAGATATGAAACTATAAGGTAATGTAAAGAGTACCTATATGTATGTGTACTTGATCCAACTTTTTGCTGGGAATTGTTGGAGAGACTTAACCATTTGTACATGGTTTTGATCATTAGATTAAGATTGTTTGAAATGGACCTTTGCTTGCTAAGTCATATCTTAGATCTTTAGGGATTCTAGAACAAGTTTGATCACCACTCGAGGAGAAATCCTAGAAAACACACTATGAGAAAATGATTTAGGCCATGTTTGGAAAAGCTTGAGCCAAATAGCCTCCCTATTCTCTATTATATCCATAATTCCCATTTTGAGGTGAATATCTTTTTCTTTGTTACCTATGCATCATGAGTTTTGAGCTTGTCATGTTTAAATTCCCTGTTTTTCAACCTAAACACCTTATACACTTTGATCATGTTGGAGTGTTATTATTCTGAAGGAAGAATAATGAGGAATGAAAAAGATGAGAAAAGGGTGATAAAGAAGAAATTTTTAGTAAGTTTGCTTATGAATTATATTGAAAGAAGAAGAAGAAGAAAAAAATAAGAAGATGAAAAAGAGAAGAAAAGGGTGTTACATTTATGTGTGAAAAGAAGCAAGTTTGGGGGTGTAGCATTCTATGAAAGAAAAGTGAATGATGATAAAAGGCAAACAAAAGAATGAGAATATTTGAGAAATATATGAGTTGAAAAGAGGTTTTGGTTTCAAATGCAATGTAATGGATGTTAGTAATTGATCAAAGTGTTTAGGGTGTTTTGAGCTATAATGTTTCCATTATTCCTACCTTTGAACCTAAGCCTTACATTAAAACTTATGAAAAACCTATTGATTTTGAATGGTGTGTGATCTACATTAGTGGAGAGTGGTGTGAAAGACTTGCCTATGGAGCTCCAACCTAAATTATATAGTTTGAGATCCTACACTTAACGCTTGCTTGCACTTGTTCATGACTTGCATGATTACTTTGATGTGATTAGCTGTGTACTTATGTGTGTAAGAATCAAAGGTGAAACTTGGTTAGAGTTGGGTTGAAATTCTAGACAATTATGTACTCTTGAAATTCTTCCTAGAAACGAATATTCTTTTGGTGTGATCTTGGAGGCCATGTATGCGTTTATAACGTTGAGTTAAGTCTTTATTTGTGCGAGTTTGTGACTTTAGAAGGGTTATACTAATCATGAGTTTTGGTTTTGTTTTCCCTTTGCTCGGGACGATCAAAGTCTTAAGTTTGGGGGTATTTGAAAGTTGCATATTTACTTAGGTTTTAAAGGATGTTTTAGGTGTATTTTAGGACATTTCATGCATTAGTTTGATAGGTTTATGTTAGTTTTAATACATTTGTTAGCTTAGGATTAATTTGGTTTTTATTCATTATTTTAGTTCATTACTTTATAATTCGATTTAATTTATGCTTTAGTGAATTATTAACTTACTTCGCTTTGTTTTGTAGGTGTTTGGATGCATTAGTCATGGATTTGGACGAGAAGAACATGTACAAGAAGTGGCAAAGTAGAAGCATGAAGAGCCCAAGCAGAAAAGAGGCAAAAATTGGCTAAGTCCACGAATCAGGCAAAAAATATGAGGCTCTGGGCACCGCGGCGGTGGAACCCGTGAAAATTGAGGCTCTAGGCACCGCGGCGCTAACATAAACATAACAGAGCCCTGCGGCGCTGGGCACCCCTGTTGTGATTTGGACGATTTTCTAGACTTTCTAATTATGTTTCGGGACGACTTATGGGGCATATAATATATCAAATTTTAGGGCTTTTCGAGGGAAACACAGACGAGAGAATAGAACAAGACGGCTGGAACAAGAGGAAGATTCACCTCGGAAACAAGAGAAGATTCAAGTTCCAATATTTATATTTTACTATTCATGTTTACTTTAGAGTTTTTCTCCATGTTTTGTGTTTTGATCATTCAATGTATGAACATTACTATTGTTCTAGAGAGGAGATGGATCCTAACCTGAACATCATGGTTTAATTTTAGATTTAGCTTATTATTAATTAAATCTCCATAGTTTATTTATGATTCCATGCACTTAATGCTTTTGGTTTATTGGCCACAAATCGAATGAACCTAGACTTGGAAGGCAGCACTCGAGAGAGGATTTTCTAGGTTGGACAAGGGGAATTATGACATGAAATAGTTGTAGAATCGAGAGGTTTACAAAGTTTCATGAGGTTGTAGGAAAATCACAAAACTTAATGGGTTATTGAGAATTAGGGTTTTATCGAGAAATCGAATATTGTTCTTGATGATACGTTCTAATTCGGCACTCGAGAGAGGGAATTAGAGACATGCGAATTTTGACTTATAGACTAGGAAATTGATTTGATAATAAGCGTATCTAAGTTATATGATTGAAGGTTAGGTGAAGTCAATTCTCTAGATATTCTTATATATATTTGATATCTCCCATATTCTATTTGTTTGATTTAAATTTTAATTGCCTTTTAATTATTGAAACTCTACCATTTGATTAGCTACATAAAGTTAGAAATTAGTGAAAACGGTAATTGGTAAAGTAAATCGTCCCTGTGGATACGATAACCTGACTCACTGTCGGTATATAATAACTTGACTATCGGGCGCTTGCGATAAATTCACGAACATCTCATGATAGCCTAGGTTATATTTCCCAAATTCCAACCCAAGGTACCCTCTTTTGGAGCATCTACCTCAAGTCTATGATCATTCAATCCTTGGCCAATTTATCAAAAGCATAAACCCAGAAAAATATAAATAAACTAGAGAAACTTCATTAACAATAATTAAACCATAAAACTAGACATAGTATCAAGCTTGGATCAATCTACACCTCTAAATAGAGGATTTAGTTCATAACTAGAAATACAAAAGCATGAAATAACATGATGAACATAAATCTAAAACCAGAAAAACAAAGTGGAAGGATGGGAAAGTGTAGGAGATTTTTCAATGATCTTCAATCTTGCTCTTCTCCTCGCTTCCAAACCCTAGCCATCTTCCTTGCTCTTCACAATCTTTTTTCCTCTCCTTGATGCCTTGAAAACCCTAAACAATGGTCTTTATATAGCTACAAGTCCATAGGAAGTCGTCCAAGAAGTGTCCAAATCAACTAGGAAAGTTCGCAACAAAATTAGAAAGTTTTTATTTTCAATCGCACATCTGCTTTCTTCACCGCAATTTTTCTTCTTTTTCACCACTCCAAATCGACCTCAAAACCATTTCATATTATAATATTTCAAGTAAGGAATCCATAGAAACAAACCACGTCCAATTCAGAGTTGAATTAAGAAAGTTATGGCCAAAACAAAACAATGGCGCAATTGGGTTTTTGTGCAGCGCTGCGGCGCTCCGAACGTATTTTGGCATTTTTTTGTTTTCTTCACTTTTTGACTTATTTTCTTCATGTATCTTCATTCCATCTTCATGTATCATGTAATGCCCGTACCTTACGATGATGTCATTTTGACCCGTAGAGTACCTGTATACGTATTTGATGCTCGACACGTGTTAGTTCTAGTGTCTTTGCATGCTTTTAAGTTTTTTAATGTGTGCGTAAAGTTTTGAGATGATCGGAGACCCGTTCGACGTCAAAACATGTCGAAAATGGTGTTTTGGATCAATGGAGCTCGCTCCATGGAGAAAGAAATTTTTTGCACCGATTACATCATTGGTTTGATCTCCTAGATCTGTGGTCCGATTCAGCTAAAATTTTGTCAGATTATTCTTCTCTGATAGATCTTCATTATGAACAGTGACGATCTTGATCGGAGTTTTTCACTATGAGATATAAGACTCCAAACATTGTTTCATGGATTTACAGATTTTCTTGCGCAGTTTTGATCAAATGGTTGGATCTCGCATTCCCACTGTTGGATTGAGCTGAAATTTTACCAAAAGCTTTTTAACTGACTCATAAAAATTCAAAACGGTTAAGATGTTAGATTGATGAGTCTTTTACAAGAAATGGATTATCTAAACGAAAGTAATTGCAGCAAAAAAAAACTGTTCCTTTTATTTAAGTGGTTTTTTCTTGTGGGCCCAAATTTTTCTATAAAAGCAGCCACACTTTAATTTTTGGCACACTTGCTCATTTTTCACTTAGAAGAAAGGGAATGGAGCTTGGATAAGAGGAAAAGAAAGGGAGAAGAGAAAGGAGAAAGAAAGGCTAGGGTTTGGTGCATTGTTGCTCAAAATCCCTCTAAGGTTTGCATTTCTTCCTCATTTTCTTCTTTTTATCTCTTTCATGTGTGTTTGCAAGTTTTATTTTGACCTAAGGTTTGTATGAATCCCGAATTTGGTGGGTTCTTGACCTAGGGGTTATATGTCTAGGCTATTTTATGCTTGTTTATGATGCTAATGGCCTTCCCTAACCTAGAACAACCCCAAATGGTGTGTTTCCACCCATGAATCCCAAAATTTGTGGAGGGTGTTGGAAGAACACATCTTGAAGTTCGAGTTTGTATGTCATATATGTTTGATTAGAGGCCATTGGGAACTTATTGAAGTTAAAACCCTCAATTTCTAGCAAGAAATTGGAGTGGTTATGTCTATTGACCTAAACTAGGATTTTTGGACTTAGGGTTTGCCATTGGATTTGCATGTAATGTATGATGAATAGATGGGTAAATGTGGTGTGTATTAGAAGGCTTATCGGGATGCCGTGTATTTCGAGGGAAGATATACACGGGGTTCCGTGCCAGTCATAACGTCACAGATCATGGGTCGTGACATATCATTTTTCCATCACCCAAGTTGACTTCAATCACATCTAAACACCTACAAAACAAAACAAAACAAATAATTAAAACACTTATAAGATCAACTAAACCAACTTATAAAATTAAATATCGAAATAAAGCAATATATATCAAAAGTTGGCTAAACTAACAAATAGACGAAACTAAGATAAACACATCATATATATGAATAAACTAACCTAAAACTCATCTGAAACATATTCTAAAACACATCTAAATGCCAACTTATCAGAAGTGAGAGCATATTACCATGGATTTTGTGGTAGGTTTACCTAATACCCCAAAGAGACATGATGTTATATGGGTTATAATGGATCGCTTGACAAAGTTCACTCTTTTTCTTCCGATAAACACTAGGGATTCCAAGGACAGGCTTAGTAAATTATGTGCAGGAGATAGTCAGATTACATGGGGTGCCAATATCAATAGTGTCAGACAAAAATCCAAGGTTCACCTTGACGTTCTGGCAGGGCTTGCAAAGGCAGTTGAGCACTAGACTGAGTCTTAGTACCACTTTTCATCCTCAGACAGATGGTCAGTCTGAGAGATTGATTTCAATCTTGGAGGATATGCTTAGAGCTTGTGTCCTAGAGTCCGTGGGAATTGAGAGGATTATGTGCATCTGTGTGAGTTTGCATACAATAACAACTATTAATCCAGTATATGTATGGCTCCTTTTGAGGCTTTGTATGGTAGGCCATGTAGATCTCTGGTGCGTTGGATGGAGAGAGGAGATACCTCAGTGATGGGACTAGTGTTTGTACAAGAACACACAGAGAAGATCAAGCGGATTAGGCATAATTTGAAGATAGCCCTGGATAAACAAAAGAGTTACGTCGATAATAGGCGTAAGCCATAGAGTTTGAAGTGGGAGATCATGTTTTGCTAAAGGTCCATCCATAAAAGGGCCAAACTATAGTTGGTATTAACAGGAAGCTTGCTCTGAGATTTATAGGGTCATTCGAGATCCTTAAGCGAGTTGGCCCTGTTGCTTACCAATTAACCTTGCCACCTCATTTAGCAGTACACAACATCTTCCATGTGTCGATGCTAAGGAAGTACTATCATGATCCTGCGCATGTCCTAAATTGGAGGCATGTGGACTTGAGATAGGGTGGTGAGAAACCTATCCAGATCCTTGATCGAAAGGTGCAGAAACTTCACAATTGAGAAATTTCGATGGTTAAGGTAAAGTGACAGTTTGATGATGAGGAGCAGTCCACGTGGGAACATGAAGACTACATGATGAAGCATTTCTCTAAGTTTATGGGCTCAGGTAATTTCTTAACCTTAAACTTCGAGGAAGAAGTTCTTTTAAGGTGGGTGAGATGTAACACCCCAAAAATTCTACCGCCTATCCCTTACCTTAGTCTGGATGTGCCCAACTCTATGTGCCTGCACTTGTTGAGATAATTTTGTGTTTACTACTTAGTTGATGTCATGTGTGTTGTTTGATGCATGCTTATTAAGTGTGTTATATATGATAGTGTGAATTTTATGCGATTTTTTAACGACCCGAGAAAATGACCTATAGTCGTACATGTGAAAATAGTTAATTTTGGATGAACCCAGAAATTGGCCTATCGCCATGCATATGAAAATAGTTATGTTTGGTATTCTGAATTATTTTAAAGGAAAAATGGTTGATGATTTCTTTGTGCATGCTGCGTATAGAGAATTATTATTATAAGCATAGATTCCTACAACCTTAGCCTCAGACCCATGTATATGGTCCAATACATGATTTTAATTTAATAGGGGTGGGTAGTGAAAATGAAATAATTAATGGGTATGTGAATTCTATTTGAAATTGGTTAGGTTGAGAGGTGGAGTTGGATTAGCAAATTCCACATGAGGGCATGGACCCACAAGAACACAACATATCTTAATTAAAACCCAACCTATCCATTCTCTCACTTCACTCATGATTTTGGGAGAAAAGAAAAAAAAGAAAAAAAGAAAAGGAAAAGAAGAAGAAGAAGAAGAAGAGGAAGTGAGAAGAAGAAGAAAAGGGATTGGGCAATTTTGATGCTCCAAATTGCGTCAAGGTGAGATCTTCTTCAAATTTTCTTCCATGAAAATGTTTCTAGTGTTGATTTCAAGCTTTTCCTTGGTATAAAAGTTTTTTATGGGTTTCGGATTTGGAAGAACTCAACCAAGGGTTTTTTACTTCTAGAACTTGAAATAGTTGATAATGGTGATTTTGGACATCCTAGACCTAGATTTATGCATAAAACTCGTTTTGAGTACTTTTCTCCGTGATTTTGGAGAGATGTGAAGTTAGGGTTTCGGTGGAAACCTTAGGAGACGTGATGCATGTTTATGAAATTGGTTTCTAAGACATTGTTGAACATTTTGATAGCATTTGCCCCAATTTTTAATGAGAAATTGATGGGGTTATGTACTAGATACCTAAGCTTTGAGATTGGGTTTTGGGTTCCCTAAATTTTATGCATGTGAATTATGTTGTCTAAATTCGTGTATTTAGATGATTTTTCATGCTAATTTGTGATTTCACATGATAGAATGTAAAGGTTGGTACGAAAATGCCCAATATCTCATTGTAGAGACTTTACCCAAATTTGGGGCTTTTGGTCCAATTGTATTGTAATGGATAAATTGAAATAAGAATTAGCTAATTGGATCTAATTTGGGTTGATTTGTACTCAATTGAGCATGAATTGGGTATTTGATGCACTTTAATTGAATTATAATAGCCTAGGCCTATTTGATACAAAATAATGTAATTGTGCATGATCGGAGTTGAAATTGTAACTATGCATGTAAATTGACCCACATGTTGTATGACTACATGAAATTAGGGTAGATGGATGCCTATGGTATGAATTTTATAATGTGGGTTGAATTATGATTTATGGGTGTATACTGGATTCATGAGGGAATTTAATTTGGGAATTATGTATTTTATATGAGATTGGAAATTATGGAGCTATGTAGTAAGTATTTCTACATAGATTATAATGGCGGTTGATGTATTGGCCTAACTTTGGAATGTTGAGGCTTAGGCTAGGACTTTGGAATTGGGGATGGATGGTTCTGTATGTTAACTAGTAATTTATCATAATGATTGATGCTATGTGAATGGATGTGGAATTACAGGGTCTTAATCTTGGATATTGGTTTCTTTTGGATTGGCTTTGCGTTTGTGGTTGGCGAACATCTCATGTGGCTTGGTTGTGAGTAGAACTTCATTTATGTTTAATCTCTTATGTCATCATATCAATTATATATATTGTATGTTGGAAAGCATGAATCGTAATTTATAAATGATGAATGGTATGTAAAAAAAACCTTCTGGTATTGTTCATGTGTGACCTACGTGGTTTGAGCGGGTTCATGGAGTTGGTCTGGTGGTTAGGGAGTGCTCTACGGGGAACTCCTCCACGTAAGACTTAGCCAGGCTAAGCGTGCCAGTAGGAGGCATGACCATGCCCTTGGAAGTTTTATAACCTAGAAAGAGAAAGGAATGTGAGTAGAGAGCACTGTGTCCTTGAACACCTACTAGAGACTCCATTCAAAGTACAGTGTCTTGGATCTTGTGCTATGATGCTAGATCTCATGACTGACACTTGGATTGCTTGTCCTAAATAGTAGTGTTGTGATACTAGAGAAATGAAAATGGATAATGATTTTGCTTGCATATATTATATGATGGAATGCTTTATGTGCATATATAATATATGATTTAACCATCTCATGACTCATTCATGCATACATAACTTTTATTGATGAGTATTTGATGGCATAATAGGATTCTATTCACCGGGCACTGTTGGCTCACTCCATTCTTTTTCAGGTTCCTCTATGCAAGACAAAGGTAAAGGGATTATACTTGGCCAAGGACCTAGTCACAAAGAGTGTTAGGCACAATGTGAGTGTTGAGAAGTCTTTTTGTTGATTTTGTATATGGTTGTACTTATGTTATGTAAACATAACACGTTAACACTAAATGGTCAGGATGGCATGGTTTTTATGCCACTATGGATGTTGTTAGACTTTGGAATTTATTTTGATGGATGAACTGTATACCATATGGGTTGTCCATGGGCTGTATCTTTGGACTTCGATTATAATTGGATTAGGTGGTACCTTGGCTAAATTGAGGTTGTTAATTATATGTGTTGTATAGATGTGGATATTAAAATTGTTACAGTACCTACAGGTTATTTGTATGGCAGGGAATTTAATTAAGTGTGTTGATGAGGCTTGTAGGGTCTCAATCATCCTCTGTATGATGTGGGATGGGTTGATGATGCCTACGTCGGGCGTCCCACCTCGGCATTCCGCACGCCGTCCTGCGGGGATGGTGGTCTAGGGTATGGGGTCGCCACACCAACACTACAACAGGGTCATATTCATGATGAAGTCCATAAAAACATAGAGAATTAACTCATAATCTAAAATATCTTGTCTAGCAACTTTGATCGCATCACCTCTAGTTTTGATCTTTAGCATGAAATTTGCGATTGACATGCTTTCTTTCTTCATACTCTGCAACTAATGTTTCAGTTGCACAATCCTCACCATGGAAGTCTAAGCATAAAGCTTTTCCATTATATCCCATGCTTCAAATGCAGATTGAGCATGGTTCACTTATCTTATTATTGTCTCACCAATAGTTGACAGTAACCAACACAGGAGAAATTGATCAGCACGTTTCTTAGCTTTATGTACCGGATTGATCTGTGTTTTAACAATCATGCCATTTTCATCAAACTTTTATATCCCACTCTAAGGAGGTGAAGTAATCGCAGAAATAAACTGCTCAAGTTCCAACACTCCGATTGCAGCTAGAACCTGTGCTTTCCAATTCTCAAAATTAACCTTATCTAATTTCAGTGCAAGATTGAAATTCAAAGTTCTTGCAAGACTTTGAAAATCCGCAAGTGTCATGGTAGAGAAAGATCCAAGATCTTGATGAGCAGTCTAGCCTGAGTTGTTAGACGAACTCGACGCCAATGACTCTAGTCAAGAAAGCTCTGATACCGTGTAAAATTCAAGTAACAAAAACTAATACAAGAAACAAAGAAGAAACTCAAGAACAGGTTGTTAATAGTGGAAAAGGTAAAGCAGTTGTATGCTCATGCTTTATTTCGTTAATTGTATTATTGATCTCATCAGCTGCTTTATATACATGGTTGTAGGCCACTTATAGCCATACGATAATAACTTCATCACTCCAACTCATATCAACTCATAAACTAATATACCAGTTTGCGGTTGAACTTAACAACCTTCAGTTGTTGACGTGTAACCTACTCTAATAGCACCATGGTACAGTTGAACTTAATTTGTTTTATTTATTTTGCTAATAGCAACAATACAATGAAAAAAACATACGACATAGAGTATATGATGCCCTGAATGTTCTCATGGCAATGGATATAATATCAAAGGATAAAAAAGAGATACAATGGAAAGGTAGGGTATGACTCGCACGAGCATCAATGATGTTGAAGAGCTAAAGGTAGAAGGTCTTGGGCTTAGAAGTAGAATTGAAAAGAAAGCAGCATATCTGCAAGAACAAGAAGAACAAGTAAGATTCCATTTTTACATATCTCTTTCCATTTGTCTCAATTTAATATTTTCTTCACTATTTTTCAACTCATATGAACATATGCATAACAAAAATCTTTTATGTTCTCTAAGGGAGAAATAGCAGTAATTTGCGACTGTTCACTAATTTACCCACTCCTTTTCAAGTTCATAGGTCTTCAGAACCTGATACAACGAAATGAACAATTGTATGGCTTAGGAAATGCACCTACTGGAGGAGTGGCTTTACCTTTTATTTTGGTTCAGGTGAAGTGGTTTTTAGCTCCTATAATGTGTTTGTCAGCTTGAAAACACTCGGTGGTTATATATATATATATATATAACATTTTCACAAAAAGCTAATATGTAAGGATTTATAGAGAGATATTATAAAAGTTTTAGATATGGGTATTTCTCAGTTTCAACATCCTCAATGTGGATTTAGCTCAGTTCTTACTAAATTTGCTATAAAGCGCAAGGTCAAAACAAGTCAAGAAGACATGAAAAAATGGCTAAGTCCACAAAAAAAGAACAGAAAAAAACAGTGAGTGGGCGTTATGTCGCCGGGGAGCGAATAGAAAATAGAAACTGCGCGACTTTGGGGTTTTCACCATAACTTTCTTAATTTAACTCCGAATTGGACGCAGTTTATTTTTACTTCTTCCTTGATTGAGATACTATAAGATAATAAGGTTTTGAGGGGGATATGGAGTGGAAAACATTAGGATAAATAGAGAGGAAGAAAGTGAAGGTGCGACATAATTAGAAACCTTCTAATTTTGTGCGAACTTTCCTAATTCGAGTTGGAGTTTCTTATTGTGACTTCCTATGGACTTGTGGGTCTATAAAGACCATTGTTTACGATTTTCAAAGGAGATAAAGGGGAGAACGAAGGCTAGATGGCTAGGGTTTTGAAGCAAGGAGAAGAGCAAGATTGAAGACATTGAAGATTTCTCCTACACTTTCTTTTCCTTCTACTTTGTTTTTCTGATTTTAGATTTATGTTCATCATGTTATTTCATGTTTTTATGTCTTTAGTTATGAACTAAAGCCTCTATCTAGAGGTGTAGATTGATCCAAACTTGATACTATGTTGTAGGTTTTATTGTTTGATTATTATCAATAAAGTTGCTAGTTTATTTATGTTTTTCTGATTTAATGTTTTTAATCCCTTGGCCAAGGATTGGATGATTCTAGACTTGAAATAGGTGCCCGAGAGGGGGTGTTTTGGGTTGGAACAAGGAAGGTATAACTTGGGTGATCGTGAGACCGAGAGGAGATCGAAATATTCCTTGAAGCCATTGAAGAGAATCAAAGATATTAATGAGTTGTTAGAGTTTTGGGTTTTCATCGAAAGAGTAAAACCTAGGGTTCTAATAGCATGTTCTAGCTGGTGCTCGAGAGAAGGAATTAGAGAAGTTAGGATTTTTGACTTATAGACGAGGAAATTGCATTGATGATAATCCCATATTTAGGCATAATTGAGAGGGCGGTGAGATTGAAATTCTAGGCATTTTTATTATTGAATTCTCTTATTTTATATTGCATTATTTTACTTTACTTTCTCGTTGTTTAAATTGTTTTGTTTAATTCACTTAATTTCTGGATTTCGATTGTCTAGAAAAAGTTAGGGTTAGAAACGTGATATATCGTGTGAGTAATTGTTGGCCTAGTATTACCGTCCAAGAAGGGGGTGAATTAGACTTGCTAGATTTTTCACTTTACCTTTTTAGTTAATTTAATTAATCAATTTAAGTGCGAAGAAGGTAATAAGAAAAGCAGTAAAGTGCAAGAAAAATAAATAAATGTGCACAACAATTTAGAGTGGTTTGGTTCCCCTTAAACCTATGTCCACTACTCAATCACCACGATCAAGATTTCTCAATACACTATTGGCTAATCACTTATAGGCGGATTAGAAGCCGTTTACACTAACCAACACCAGGGCCTGGTTAGAAAGCCACAGACTAGCCTACATCAGGGCTTGGCTATAAAGCCACAAATTGCAACCAACTTACGGGCGTGGTTACGTGTCGTACAAATAAGGTATAGTCCCGGTTGATTTAATCAAGTCAACAATACATCAAGATTACAAAGATATAGAGAAGTGTTCTAAAAACACTCTCAACAATATAAGCTTACAATCTTGAATGAAACAACAATCATTATTCTAACCACTATGATTCTAAATGATGCAACAGTGTTGAAATAGGTTTTTCTCAAATGCACTCGATTCAAATATATGTGATGTAAAATAGTGAATCAAATATGCACAACTATCAAGATATTGATTCTAAATATCAATAAGTTTAAAGCTCGAGAATCAATATAGCATGACATAGGTTTTTCTCAAATGCTCTCGATTCAAATATATGTGATGTAAAATAGTGAATCAAATATGCACAACTATCAAGATATTGATTCTAAATATCAATAAGTTTATAGCTCGAGAATCAATATAGCATGATGATTCTAAATATGTATGTGATGAAGATCAAGAATTAAACAAATCAAGTATGATCAAAAACTTCGATTCAATATAATATGATATTTGCACATGAATCGATATCTCAAACTATTTATGAAACCACTAAACAAAGTATTTTGTTATGATGATCAAGATAGGGTTTTACAAACACAATCAATACAAAATCAGTTTTAAAGATTATAATCTACGCACAAAAAACTGATTTGCATAACCAAAATCACAAGAATCTAAGTGTAGAAATGTATACCTCACTTGGGAAGGTTGAAGCTCCAAGATTCTTCTTGTGTGAAGTTGGATGATAGAAATAATGATCAAGACTCAATAGATGATGTTGAAAACACTTGACTCATCTTGAACACTTGCACAACAGAAGGTTTTGAAATATGTGGAGAATTATTCGGAAGATTAGATCAAATGCTCAAATGTTGTTGAACTTTTGCTTTCAAATAAAGTTTAAATGACTCAAGAACTTGTTGTTTGCTTGTAAAAAGACTTAGAAGAAAAATACACAAGTTCTTTGAATTTTGCAAAAGTTGTTCTTCAAAGAAGCAAGTGTGGTATTTATAGATAAACACCACATCGAGGCAGAACGCGTTCCTTAACACGGGAGTGCCTTTTTGGTTTGAAATCTGAAAACTTTCAGATTGGCATAGGAATAGGTTCCTTCAACAAGAACCATTGACTCTTAAAGCTTTTCTTATTTTACCCTTAGCAACAGGAGTGCATTCCTTTTCCTTGATCAAAAAATTTTTGAGTCTCGGGAAAAGCCATAGGAGCGCATTCCTTAAACCCTGATAAAAAAATCACTAGTCTCGGGAAAAAGCTCAGGAACACGTTCCTCACTATAAGAGCGCGTTCCTTCACTGACAAGTGAAAGAAACTCGATTTTTTATCATTATAGGTTTAGGACATTGTCAAAAATATAAACTAACATTTTAAAAACATTTTAAAACATTTGTGACACGATTAAGGTACAATTAACACAGTTATGATGAATGGTTTGATCGATTAAACCAATGATTAAAGCAATAAGTACAATACATGTGAAACGATAAAACTATGTAAAGTTAACAAGATAAATGCATGTTAAACATTGATCAATATATGTGTGATAAAAAATTATGACTAAGTACTAGCATAATTATCAAACTAAAATATATGCGTGCATGATAATAATAAACTATCTGAATGATTTTGAAAAGATGCAAATCATGTATGGTTTAAACAAGTAAAAATTACTCTACAACACTAACACTAAGATTCTAATAAAGTAATACAACCATGAAGCTCTTGAATCTTCGTAAGGTGTTATTCCTTTCACATGTTTTGACATTGCAGTTGAATCCATTACATATATCTAGTTAGCACAGAAACAACTACGTCAAAGAGATTAGTACCGTGATTATATTATTTGTAAACATCAAAACACTTAAGAGAATACTAAGTAGAAAACCACTTAGATTAACAGTAACAATCCAAGATGACGACAATTTGATTTACTTATCGATATATATTATAACTTGATACTGTGCGCTTGCGGTTTTGGACACAACAGTTTGACAGATGAAAAACATCATTTAGCTGATGGTAATCTGGCTAATTCTTCTTCCTTCATAATCCATTCAAGGAATTACTGGCAGGGGAAGCTTGATGAACTCAAAATTTTATCGAAGTCGGAAAATCTTTTCATTTTGAGCATCAACTAGGCTACTTGTTCTTTTCATATTACTGTCAACCATAGTTGTTAAATCGATACGATTTTTTATTCAAATTGTACGATTTTTTACTCAAATCGTACAATTTGAATTGAATCGAACCTAAAACGATTCAAACCGAAAGAAAAACGAAAATCGACCTAAATCGGTCAATTTTTGAGTGAATCGTACGAGTCAATTAGGTCGCAGTAACAATGACCCAGATCAACTTTTAAAAAACTATATGTTTTGAAGTGCTATTTAGATAGCTTTTCAAAATCCTAGGGCATAAAAAAGAGAGAAAATGAAGATTCCTAAACGTCTTGGTTGTTTTCTTCTCCACTTGCGAGAGACAAGAAAGTGTATTGGGGCCCCCATTGTCTCTTTCCAGCTTGGATCTCCATTATTTCTCTTTTCTTTGGTTGGTTTCCTTTCTCTTTTGGATGAAGTTTCTACTCTCCTACAAAGATAGCAAGGAAAACACAAAGATTGGTGACTTCTATCCCTTTTTTTCTTTGATTCATGTTTTAGGGATTATTTGTGCGTTGCCTTGTTTATTATTTTTGGAGTAGTTTTGTCACAACCCACTATTTGTGACATCATAACTGGCACGAAACCTCAGGTATATCCTCCTTCGATATCCCAGACATCCCGTCAGCCTTTTAATAACACATCATAATCCCAATAATCACCATCAAAACACATGAACAATAATAGATCATCAATGTAAAAGCATACCCAAATGACAACCATAATTTTTTTTTTTTAAGTCCATAATGTTCAAAATATACAAAATCCTACTTAACCATAAATTGCAACCTATCTATGTGTTAATTATAAGCATTAAGTGTTACATAGTACAAATTTTCAGAATAAATGTGGAAAAGTACTAAACACCTACGCCACAAAAGTGTAGGAAAAATGTCCCGCAGCTAAGCTTTTCCTTCCCCTTCCTATCCGAACCTGAAAGGATAAGAGTGAGGAGTAAGCTACAACAAGCTCAGTGGATGTTTCTTACAACTGGTAACATATATATGCATTTATGTAAAACATTGCAAGATCATTAAAACCATTTAATCATCATGGATACAAATAAGATTACATACATGCTCAATATAATGCACCATGTCATATACAAGACAATGCATATCATTTATGAACATGCTCATGCAATCCTAACACCTCTTGATTAAGAATCAATACAAGGGCCTGAGTGCGCGACACCCATCGCTCGATCGACCTCTTACCCATATTCTATTAAAATTCCTAAGATTGTATGAACCACAGGATCCGCCCACCAAGACAAGTACCATGCCTAAGCAAATCCTAATATACACAACCCATAAAAATCCTCTGTCAGGTCCACAATTAGGGATCACCACTAGACTTACGAGATTCCCCGAAGAAAATCCCAACTAGGAGACTACCCAATTGCTAACCCTATTAGACTATGCTCAAATCCATTTCATGAGACATTAAATCACGCATACTACAATAGATAAGCATTTAAAACACATTTCTATACTACAATGCCACATATAGAAACCAACAAGTAAAGAAACGCTCACAACTTGATTGGCTAGACTTAGCCAATCCAATCCAATCCAATCCACAAGAGAGCAAGAATGACCACAAGCACCCCAAGCACCTCAATCCCAATTGGCCTATTTGGGTTACTTAAAATCAACCAAAATCCC